>CM065299.1:20382458-21582458 GCA_032871835.1 Dipteronia dyeriana
GCATATGGGCACAGAGTTGCCCGGAGACAGCGACGTATACGATTTACGATGACGGGACACATGCAACAGATAGCTCACGAGGAGACGGTGTAGGGGGCGTGAGGTATGTTAAAACTATTGTTCTGCATTTATTTGTTTTAGACGCAAGTACGTGTGCATGACTGACATTGTGTACTTTTTTTCAGGACCGGCTGGAGCTTAGAATCCAAGCATTGGAGGGTTTAGTCCTAGCTTTATAGGATGATCTGTGGAGAAGTGATGAAGAACAAAACAGGCAGCATCAACAGCTGATGGACTTAGTCCAAGTTTTGTGGGGTTCGACATCACAAACAGCAGGAGAGTGCCCACAATCCCATGAACGAGATGATTCATACAGAGACTTCGTGGGTGGACATAGTCTTATCGACGGGGCAGACCCGACCAGAGAAGTAGGTGGTTCCTGACTAGAGACATATGGTACCGTACCCGATACACAGGTGGCCGGACCTGATACACAGGGTACCGATATAGACACTGAAGGCTCTGGCAGACACCAGGAGACTCGTAATGACAGTACACCTAAGTTTCCCCTACTTCTGGAGGTGCAGGAGACTTCATCGAAACGAAATCACCGTTTTAGGGGTTCTTCCACCGGACTTGGCTCTGCAGTTACACCGTATGAGACCCCTTCTCCTCCCACTGTTATAGCCGCATCATGCCATGGGATCCCTCCTCCTCTCGTGGTCACACCCATTTCATCCCACGAGATCCTTTCTCCTCCCACTGACACACCCCGCGTCCTCCGTATCCCCCGTGCTCGTAAGTGGGGGTGGCAGTTGGTCAGCCCATACACTGACCTGACTCGCCTAAAGAGGCCTATGACAGCCGGTAGCTTTAGAGCTTACATTCAATCCTACAACGTTGGTAGATGCTGGTCAGTTGGAGGCCTACAAAGCATATAAGAAGAATAATTCAACAAGGATGAAGTAAGTATCAGATGTGTTACTTTATTTCTACACCAATGTTAATCTGTTTAATTTGTCTGATATTAAGAAAATTGGTTTATACAGGCGCAATGTTGATATCATGAAGCCGGTAGACGTGGGTTGGTTCCATAGATTCGAAGAGAACTACATGGAGTTGTTTGACTCGGTAAGCTACAAAATATTTCTAAGTTTGACTTTTTTTACGTTTGAATTGTAACAGTGTTTCCATATCTTTTTACAGCATATGGACGCGTACCTGGCCATCTTATGGAAGCGTCAACGAGCATACCCCAATGTTTACAACCAGAGGTTAAACATTCTGGGAACTCAAATCTTTGTAAGTGTTTGTTGGTTTGTGTGTAGTTATTTATCAATGGATTGATCCTCACTGACAATGACAATTTGTTTGTCCACAACCATTATTAGAGTACCAGTGGGAGAAAATAATGCCTCTCGGTGATGATGGTAAAGTCAAGATGGTGGGGTGGAAGGTCTTGCAGTACAGGTGGTCTGTGGAAGACCTTATGACGGTACATGGATTTCTCCCGGCAGGAAGCCGGCCCTGGCACGAGGTTGACATGGTAAGTGTTATAAACACTTACAATATTTTGTTTCTCCCATAATTGTGGTGAACATAAGTTGTGTTAGTCCTTGGTACAGGTTCTTATTCCTTGCAACATCGGACGCCAGCATTGGCTTGTGGCCAGCGTGGACTTGACTGCCGGGATGATACATATCCTAGACCCCTTCAGACAAGAGGTCCCCATCAACATAAGGAAACGCCATGTACGGCCACTCAGGGGGTTTCTCCCTTCCATGTTGAATCAGTCTGGGTTTCACGATGACAGTCCATTCGGTAGGGAGAAGTCCAAGAGGGAGAATAGGGCTTTTGGGGTGAGCCTGCTGTCGAAAATAGCTCTGCCGTAACAACAAAAAAGGTATTATTATATAATAGTACGTACACACGATCCAATAAAATTTATTATGTTTGTAACGCGTGTCTATGTCGTGCATTGCAGCGGTAATTGTGGGGCGCATACGTTAAGGCTGATAGAGTACATACTGGCAGACAAGATCCATTACGATTGGACCGAAGACGATATGCCCACCATACGAGAGAAGATGGCAGTGGAGGTGTTTTGTAACTCCCAACCACAAATACGAGGCATGAATGTTGTAGAGTAGTGGAGTTGTATTAAATAATATAATAATATTCATTCATTAAATTATGTAATAATATTCATTCCTTAAATTATGTAATAATATTCATTCCTTAAATTATGCAAATTATGCATATTTTATGACATCGTCTACCATTGACAAATTTTACCTCCCGTTCTTCAATAGGAAACTAAAAAATATCATCCCTATTTAATCTGAAAATAATAACGCAACATTTTCACATCGTGCAATTACAACTAATAAATATGAATTCTTTCCAAATGCGCTCAGTCATACTACATAGGTCCATTATCAGGGCAAGTCTGTTTGTTGTGTCCAACTGAATGACATATGCTACATTTGCACCGGTATTCTGGTGGAACAATTCTGCTCGGAACATCATTAATCAAAGGTGGATTATGACATCGTCTAGCATTATGAACTGATTCTCCACATCTTCTACATGATTGAGTGGTTGTCCTTTCCGAAAACTAGACATTTCGGGCCCCCCTTAGACATCCTGCTTTCCTCCTCAACAATGGATTTAGCACCACACGATCGGCGATGTCAGTGGGGACTATCCATTCTGACGGATGGCCAACAGGCATAATAGGAACCGAGTATGCATCAATTAGTGTCTGTCTCTTGTAGAAGTCCACACATAGAGATGTGTAATCCAAGTTTCGCTCCCTACAACAACAATTACATGGGGTGTCAAATTCATTTGCAAGTATGCAAAATATATTACGTAAAAGTATTATACCTTGCTGCTGCAAGTGCGTGTGAACATGGAAACATGTCCATTTGGAATTTGTTGCACGTGCAAGTCTTTAGGGCTAAGTCAACATTCCACTACTTCCTGGACCATTTGATTGAGAATATGTTCCAGTCAACTGGGTTGACGGTCATATAAGCACATTTCTCAACAAGTTTGAGGATCACAAGATGTGCTACGTCAGTTAACTAATGACGAATGGACTGTGCAGTACGATGGCGATCATAAAACCACCTCTATATCATATTCCTAATGAACTCTACCAGTGTCAGCATAAGTAGTTGCCGTGCTAATTTTATGCATGAGTTTATGTATTCAACAACATTTTTTATCATGACCCTATACCTTCTTTCTGGATAATGTACGCGGGACCACTTGTGTGGACCAGCTTCAATGACATAATTGAATGCATTCTCGTACAGGTTACGTAGCTCTTCCATATGGCGATTATATTTCAACTCAGTGTACGATCTAGCTGTTTTATCCATTATGGCTGCTACATCCTTTCTGTGAAATCGCTTCTTCACATTTTCAGAAAAGTGCTAGCAATATATCGTATAGGTTGCATCGGAAAAAAATATTAGAAATTCCAGCTTCAATGCTTGCATGCCGATCGAAAATGAAAACTAGATCATCAATATGGCCTTGGGCACCCTTCAAGCAATCCAAAAACCATTCCCATGAAAGGTTGTTTTTTGAGTCACCGTACCTAAAAGCAATTGGATACACCTGTTCGTTCCTATCTTGTGCAATTGCAACAAACATTGTGCCCCCGAATCTTCCCTTTAAATGGGTACCATTTACAGTAATAACTGGACACATACATCTCCAG
The DNA here is from genome assembly GCA_032871835.1 of Dipteronia dyeriana. Lineage (NCBI taxonomy): Eukaryota > Viridiplantae > Streptophyta > Magnoliopsida > Sapindales > Sapindaceae > Dipteronia > Dipteronia dyeriana. The sequence continues at coordinate 20,386,192 of CM065299.1, forward strand.
AATCCTATGAGTGAGGCATCCAATGACATGAAAAAAAATAGAGAAATCTACCATCTTCGTCTCACTGTAAGTCAGTTATTGTCCTGGATCTTGTGATTGGTAGGGAAAGAAGACGAATGGAACCTAGCAATATTCAGTCTGAATTAAGCTTGACTTCTAAGTTATGAGTGAATTAAGTTTCAGTTTTGTTTTTAACTCAAGTTTACAGTTTTTATGCTTTAATTGCTGCAAATCATTTTACACTTTTTATTGCATTTTATGATTGATGGTGAGTATACAGAGAACCGAAAGTATATATTTTATGTTTATATTAGCATTCAGAATCAGTATATTATTTTTATAAATTATCAAGAAGAGATTATGATTTCTATAAAAGCACCATGTATGTACCTTCCTCAGTTATGATTATGGTTGTCTTTTGGGGCCGTTCTACACATGTGTATGTCTTGAGTCGCTCTGCAAGTGCATGACCAGAGAAAGAGTAATTGAGTCGCTCTGCACTTGTATGACCAGAGAGTCGCTCTGCCCGAGCATGACCAGAGAAAGAGTAATTGAGTCACTCTGTACGGGTATGACCAGAAGATATTCATGACTCGGTGTTTGGTCCGAAGTATTTCGGCTTACGTATTGAGAATATCCCTAGGTACGAAATTGGTGCAGATTAAGATTTTATAAAGTATCTTACTCTTGTTCAGAAAAGTGATGCATTCAGTTTATTTAGTTTATTAAGTATGAAAGTAGATATATTATCTTATAATATGTACTACTGAATGCTTATTGTAAAGTGGTTTAGAAAAGTGTTTTAAAGTTTTCATTCACTCACTGGGTGTTAGCGCTCATCCTTTCACTCTTAAATATTTATCCAGGTAGCTGCTCGGTTGTGCGGACTAAGAAGTTTTGAGGTGGGCCACTCGATGACATCATGAAGCATAAAAGTCATGCATTTTAAATTTTCATGTGCATATTTAGAAATATGAGGTCGGCATGGTCAGGACGGTAGGTATGGTCGAGACAGTAGGCATGGTCGGGATGGTAGGCATGGTCGGGACATGGTCGAATTTCTACTCGGTCTGTTCGGCCTACTCGGCTTACTTGACCTACTCGGCCCACCATGGCCTATTCGGCCTACTCTGCCTACTCGAGTTTCTTACTCGGCCTGTTCGGATTTTTGGTCGGGACGACTGATGTGTTAGTTTTTAAAGTGGTTAGTTCTTGGTCTGATCGGTCATTTTTGACAAACTTTTTGTAACGAACGGAAATATGAAAAGAAATTGCAATTATGTACATTTTGCACTCTCCAATATTCTCCTTACATTTTGTTTATGTTTAAAAGCAAGTATTTCCTATGGAAATCTTAGTAGAAAGTTCTTTTATCATGATAGTAAAAGTTCAGCCCCACAGGGTCTCCTCGTACTAAGAGAGGAGTCGGGGTGGGTCCTGTCAACTTGGTATCAGAGGCGGTTTTATAATTCTTTAGACCACAGAATAATTGTTTGCATTTAGTTTCATGCATTTAAGCATAGCTTTGATTTTGTAACAGCATCATGCTTCGAGTTTGGCCGCCCAAGCACAAGGACCGGTAGCTGACATTGTGAGGAGAAGAGTGGTAACCAAGGTGAAAACGAAGATAGAATCACACCCTTAACCACCTATAGCTCAACCTCATGTACCGGAACCTAGGGAAGAACCAATGGATAGGATTGTAGAACTGTTGACTGCGATGGTCCAGTACCAAACACGAGTGTGCCTCAAAATTCAATTGAGCGTGTACGAAAGTTAGGAGCTACGAATTTTGATAGAATTGGAGATCCAGATAGTGCTAGTTCTTGGTTGAATGAACTAGAACGTGTATTTGAAGTTGTGAGGTGAACCGATGAACAAAAGGTTTCTTTTGCTACGATTTTGCTAAAGGAAAAAGCATATGATTAGTGGGCCTCAGTTCAATGAAGAACTCTGAAGGAATTACTTGGGAGGATTTTAAGAAGCAGTTTAATGATCATTATTATCCCCATTTCTATCAAGATTTGAAAAGAGCTGAATTTTTCAAACTAGTACAGGGATCTATGACAGTAGAAGAGTATGAGAAGAATTTACAGAACTTTCGAGGGTTGCTCCGTATGTAGTCGCTGATGAAAAAATAAATGTAGAAAATTCGAAGATGGACTTCGATCGGAAATTATGACAATAGTGACTACTTCTGGACATGTTGACTTTGGTAAGTTGTTTGAAGCTGTATTGAGAGTCGATAGAGGCCTTAATGACTCTCGCAGATTTGAACAACAGAAGCAAAAGCACAGTAACTGGTCAGCAGGGGGCTCTTATAGCAAAATGCCTAAGGTAATAGGCAGTTTTTCAGAGTCAGACTAGTAATTATCAACAGGAGTCGTGGACCTGGTTCTAGCCAAGCCTCAGTCTCCAACAACCAATGGGTAGTCATCAACAGAGTGTTCATATGGGTAGAGGTTGGCGTCCTCATGTAAGACTTGTGGAAAACACCATGATGGTCAGTGTTATTTAGGGAGATCAAGTTGTTATCAATGTGGGCAGCCTGGACATTTAAAAAGGGATTGCCCCAAGTTAGTTCAAGGAGGCAATGAAGAAAGAAAGATAGGATTTCAACCAATGCAAAGTGGCGCTGGTCAGATTCAAGGACAAAGGAGATCCCCGAGTAGGAGGATCTACAAACTACAGGGAAACCCCAAGCTAGCACAATAGAGGTTGGAGGCAACCAACAGAGAGGTCAGTCGGGTAGACCTCATACTCAGGCAAGGGTTTTTGCTATGACTCAGCAAGATGCCGAGACCACTCCAAATGTCGTTACAGGTATGTTAACAATTTTTGGCCACGATGCTCATGTTCTCATTGATCCTGGATCTACTCATTCTTTTGTATCTCGATCTTTTATGGTGTATGCGGATGTAGAATTAAGACCATTAGATGCTAGTATGGTAGTGGCTACACCTACTGGTGAATCTTTATTGGCCGAGAATATATATAGAAACAGTAAGTTATAGTCGGTAAGCATGAGCTACATGTTGATTTGATCTCGCTTGATATACATGATTTTGATGTTATTTTGGGAATGGATTGGCTGGCTATACACCATGCTACTGTAGATTGTTTTCGAAAAGAGGTAAAATTTACACTTCAAGGAGAGTCGGATGTTATTTTCTGTGTGCGAACATCGGATTCTTCCTTCTTGTGTTATTTCTGCTATTACTGTCCGACGGTTGCTCAGGAAACAATGTTTAGCTTATATGGCTTATGTAATTGATACTCGGGATAGTGAGATAAGATTAGAAGATATATCGGTGGTAGAAAATTTCTAGATGTATTTCCTGAAGATCTTCATGGATTACCACCAGATAGAGACATTGAGTTTGTGATAGATTTGGTCCCAGGCATAACTCCAATTTCTATTCCACCTTATAGAATGGCTCCAACCGAATTGAAAGAGTTGAAGATTCAATTAGAAGAATTGGTGACAAGAATTGGTGAACAAGAATTTTATTAAACCTAGTGTGTCACCATGGGGAGCGCTTGTTCTGTTTGTTAAGAAGAAAGATGGAACGTTACGTTTATGCATCGATTACCGACAATTGAATAAAGCAACGGTACATAATAATACCCACTCCCACGTATTGATGACTTATTCGTTTCAGCTTCAGGGAGCAAGGTATTCTCCAAAATAGATTTGCGAACAGGTTATCACCAATTGAGGATTAGAAACTGTGATATACCAAAGACGGCTTTCAGAACTCGTGATGGGCATTATGAGTTTCTAGTTATGCATTTGGATTAACAAATACTCCAGCAGCTTTTATGGATTTGATGAATATGGTATTTCATCCTTATCTAGACAAATTTGTTATCGTGTTCATTGATGACATTATGATTTATTCTAAGGATGATGAGTGGATCATACAGAGCATTTAGAGATTATTCTACAAGTCTTGAGAGAGAATCAACTTTATGCCAAATTTAGTAAGTGTCAATTCTGGCTCGATAGAGTTATATTTTTGGGCCATGTGATTTCTGGTGATGGTATTTTATGTTGATCTCAAAAGGTTGAAGCTATAGTGAATTGGGAACGACCAATCAGTGTGACAGAAATTAGAAGTTTCTTGGGTTAGCAAGTTACTATCGAAGATTTGTAGAGGGATTTTCTAAAAATAGCTTCACCATTAACAAGATTGACTCAAAAGGATGTGAAGTTTGAGTGGTCAGAAGCTTGTGAAAAGATTTTTCAAAAACTCAAGGAGAGATTGACTTCTGCTCCATTACTTGCTCTTCAACTGAAGTGATGGATTTGTTGTTTACAGTGATGCATCTAAACATGGTTTGGGTTGCGTTTTTGATGCAACATGGGAAAGTGATAGCTTATGCATCAAGACAATTAAAGAAGCATGAAAAGAATTACCCAACCCATGATCTAGAGCTTGCTGCAATGGTGTTTGCACTGAAAATTTGGAGGCATTACTTTTATGGAGTTACTTGTCAGATTTATACAGATCATAAAAGCTTACAATATCTTTTCACTCAAAAGAACTGAATTTAAGACAAAGAAGATGGATTGAGTTGATTAAAGATTATGACTGTACGATTGAATATCATCCTGGTAAGGAAAATGCGGTGGTAGATGCACTCAGTAGAAAGTCTTCAAGTTCTATGCTCATTGAGGATGAATTGAAAAGGTAAATCATCTTCAACTTCCTTTACTAGTTGAATTAAGAATGTTGAGAGTTAAGCTAGAAGCACGAGATTGTGGAGCATTACTGGCTACCTTTCAGGTTAGACCTATTTTGATTGATCATATATAGGAATTGCAAACTCAAGATTCTTATTTAGTTAATTGAAGGGAGAAGTGGAGAAAAGCTTACGAGCTTATTTTGTAGTGAGAAGTGATGGTACGTTGGTTCTAAGTAACAAACTGTGTGTACCAAACATTACGGAACTCAAGGATGAAATTTTAGAGGAATCTTACCCTTCAGACTTATGCAATGCATCCAGGAAGTACTAAGCTGTATCGTACTTTGAAAAGAACATTACTGGTGGCAAGGTATGAAAGAGAGATAGCAGAATTCGTCTCTAAATGTTTGATTTTGTCAGCAAGTCAATGCAGAACATCAGAAACCAGCAGGACTATCAGAACCACTTCCTATTCCCAAATGGAAATGGGAATATGTTACCATGGATTTTGTGGTAGGACTCCCTCGTAGTCAGAATGGTCACGACAGTGTATGGGTGATCGTTGATCGACTTAAAAGTCTGCACTTTTTCTGCCAATCGGTATTACTTACTCTCTTGACAGATTAGTCAGAATTTATGTTGATGAAATAGTTCGTCTTCATGGCGCACCAGTGTCCATAGTGTCAGATAGAGATCCTCGATTTACATCTAGATTTTGGCCCAGTTTATAAGAAGCTTTGGGAACTAGATTGCATTTTAGTACTGCTTTCACCCGCAGACTGACGGTCAATCGGAGCGTACTATTCAGACATTAGAAGATATGCTTCGAGCTTGTGTGATGGATTTCAAAGGTAGTTGGGATTGTACATATACCTTTGATAGAATTTGCCTACAATAACAGTTATCAGGCTAGCATCGAAATGGCACCTTATGAAGCTCTGTATGGGAAGAAATGCAGAACACGGTGTGTTGGGATGAAGTAGGCGAGAGAAAGTTGTTAGGTCCAGAACTTGTTCAAGTCACAACAGAAAAGATTAAAATAATCAGAGACAGACTAAAGGTACTCAAGATAGGCAGAAAAACTATACAGATAAGCGGAGAAGGGAACTTGAATTTAAAGTAGGTGACTATGTATTCCTATGAATTTCACATTGGAAAGGTATACTTCAATTTGGAAGACATGGTAAGTTAAGTCCACGATACATTGGTCCGTATGAGATCATTGCCCTAGTGGGAGCAGTTGCATACCGTTTAGCTTTACCTTCTGAGCTTTCAAGAATTCATGATGTATTTCATGTTTCTATGCTTCGAAAATATATAGTCGACCCTACGCATGTTTTAACCAAGCAACCAGTGAAGTTAAGAGAAGATTTAACATATGAAGAGGAACCTATTGAGATGCTAGATAGAAGGGAACAAGTATTACGTACAAAGTTTATTCCTCTTGTAAAAGTGTTATGGAGAAATCATGCAGTGGAAGAGGCGACTTGGGATAATGAAGATCAGATGCGGACTCAGTATCCCCATCTGTTTCAGCTAAGTAAATTTCGAGGACGAAATTCTTATATGGAGGGGTGAATTTTAACACCCAATGTCTTTAATGCCTAATTGAAAGGCCCAATTTGAAATAATAATAATAATAATAATGATGGGATAAGCGTGTAACAGAAAATGCATCATGTGAGTAAGCCTAAGTGAATTGCATGGCTGACAGACAGCTGTGAGCTTAGTTAATTAGCTCACAACTTCTGTTGTGTCCTTCCATAAGTATATATATTAGAGGATAAACGTTGTGAGAGCTAGAAAGCAGTAGAATCCAGCGGAAGAAAGGAGAAGAGAAAGAAAAGAGAAGGAGAAGTCAGTGAAGCTCTCTCTCGTGATTATAGATTTCAGTTGATTCTTCTTTGATATCCAGTTTCTAATTGGATCTTGTGATTGGTAGGGAAAGAAGACAAATGCAACCTAGCATATTCAGTCTGAATTAAGCTTGACTTCTAAGTTGTGAGTGAATTAAGTTTCAGTTTTGTTTTTAACTCAAGTTTACAGTTTTATGCTTTAATTGCTGCAAATCATTTTAAACTTTTTATTGCATTTTATGATTGATGGTGGGTATACAAAGAACCGAAAGTATATATTTTATGCTTATATTAGCATTCAGAATCAGTATATTATTTTTATGAATTATCAAGAACAGATTATGAATTCTATAAAAGCACCATGTATGTACCTTCCCCGGTTATGATTATGGTTGGCTTTTGGGGCCGTTCTACACATGTGTATGTCTTGAGTCGCTCTGCAAGTGCATGACCAGAGAAAGAGTAATTGAGTCGCTCTACACTTGTATGACCAGAGAGTCGCTCTGCCCGAGCATGACCAGAGAAAGAGTAATTGAGTCACTCTGCACGGGTATGACCAGAAGATATTCATGACTCGGTGTTTGCCCGAAGTATTTCGGCTTACGTATTGAGAATATCCCTGGGTACGAAATTGGTGCAGATTAAGATTTTATAAAGTATCTTACTCTTGTTTAGAAAAGTGATGCATTCAGTTTATTTAGTTTATTAAGTATGAAAGTAGATATATTATCTTATACCATGTACTACTGAATGCTTATTGTAAAGTGGTTTAGAAAAGTGTTTTTAAAAGTTTTCATTCACTCACTGGGCGTTAGCGCTCATCCTTTCACTCTTAAATATTTATCCAGGTAGCTGCTCGGTTGTGCGGACTAAGAAGTTTTGAGGTGGGCCACTCTATGACATCATGAAGCATAAAAGTCACGCATTTTAAATTTTCATGTGCATATTTAGAAATATGAGGTCGGCATAAAAGTCACGCATTTTAAATTTTCATGTGCATATTTAGAAATATTATCTTATACCATGTACTACTGAATGCTTATTGTAAAGTGGTTTAGAAAAGTGTTTTTAAAAGTTTTCATTCACTCACTGGGCGTTAGCGCTCATCCTTTCACTCTTAAATATTTATCCAGGTAGCTGCTCGGTTGTGCGGACTAAGAAGTTTTGAGGTGGGCCACTCTATGACATCATGAAGCATAAAAGTCACGCATTTTAAATTTTCATGTGCATATTTAGAAATATGAGGTCGGCATGGTCGGGACGGTAGGCATGGTCGGGACGGTAGGCATGGTCGGGACGGTAGGCATGGTCGGATTTCTACTTGGTCTGTTCGGCCTACTCGGCCCACTTGACCTACTCGGCCCACATGGCCTATTCGGCCTATTCGGCCTACTCGGCCTACTCGGGTTTCTTACTCGGCCTGCTCGGATTTCTGGTCGGGACGGACTAATGTGTTAGTTTTTAAATTGGTCAGTTCTGGTATGATCCGTCATTTTTGATAAACTTTTTGTAATGAACGAAAATATGAAAAGAAATTACAATTATGTACATTTTGCACTCTCTAATATTCTCCTTACATTTTGTTTATGTTTAAAAGCAAGTATTTGCTATGGAAATCATAGTAGAAAGTCATTTTATCATGATATTAAAAGTTCAGCCCATAGGGTCTCCTTCGTACTCAAGAGAGGAGTCGGGGTGGGTTGTCAAAAAAATTGCCCCTTATATCATGCTTGTAGGTTCTTCTTGAACCGAGTTCATGCTTCCACCAATACCAAACGAGTATGATTGTGCTCCCGGAATAACCCACGTTCTAACATTATCAGAATCACATGTAGTTAAATTTGGCCGGACCTCGGAAGTCCCAGCTACAGCTGTTGCACTGCAAGTAAATCTTTGTACACGTGTTGCACGTCTTTTCGGTTCGACAGCCTCTTCCTCTTCCTCTTCCTCATTGTTAGCTACATTATCAACAGGATGCAAGTTTTCCTTATCATCCATCTGTTGTGTCGGCCCAACATTCGGTTCACTATTTTGCTCATTGTTTATGTCATTGTAGAAGTCATTATAATGGTGGTTGAACTGCCCATCATTCATCTCAATTTGACATCCAAACAAAATCGTCGAATTGGCCACCGACTACTTCCGGTGGGACACGACACAGGTTTTCCCTACTTTCTGTGAACAACTGGTTGCTTTCGTCTGAAGATCGAAATTGTTGGGTGTTATCACGAAGAGGAATTTCTTCACCAATGACACCTCCTACTACCCTCTCAATTACACTAACACATACTTGAGGGATTACCCTATCTTCCCTCAACATAAACTGAACATTATCATCGTTTCTTATAAACGTACGACATGTAGTCCCAAGAACCATTGATATACAATATAGATCAGAGCTGTATTTGTCGACATCATACTTCACAACGGTTTCCACGATTGACACCAACTCTTGGTAAGTCATACTCTTTGAGACATACATTCCTTGATTATCAGCACCTAAAAACCTTTGACTTCCATTAGGTAACTACTCCCATCGACCGTTGTAAGAGATGACTATTCTCACCGATTCATTCTCCTGTCAAAATCAAAATCACAAACCATTATTAACAATAACAATATCTAAATTCAATTTCAAATAACAATTAAATAACCAAATGAATGTTATAAAAAAGCTCAAAATAATAACAAATGTCGGAATTAAAAAAATCCTTCAGAACAAAAAAAACTAGGATAATCAAAGTACAGGCTTGAATCAATACACTAAAATCTCAGAAAAGCAAAATAAAATCTCGATCCAATACAATAACATCTCGGATAAGCATAATACGAGAGCTCAGACCGAGTTTTTATATAGCTCGGATCAACCTTCTTTAAAAGCTCAGATCGAGCTTTTATAAGAGCTCGGATCTTGTTTTTATAAAAGCTCGGATCGAGCACAGCTGCGAGCTTTTATATAACAGCTCGGATCGAGCTTTTAAAAGCTCGCAGCTGTTATAAAAGCTTGGACCACTCTTATAAGCTCGATCTGAGATTTTTTTAAAAAACCGAGCTTTTATAACAAACCTACAAGCTCGACCTTATTCTCGGAAAGTAAGAAAATAAACCTACTGCACAATCTGGAGACTAAATGTTCATACATTTGTTGCATACATCTTAAACCACTCGTAAAAGTATAACAAAATATTATGGAGATCACCAAAATCAGTTACCTACAGATTTGAAAAACACACTACTTTTTTGGAGAGGGAAATAAACTTATCTTTCTGAAACCGAAGATGAAAGCATAAATACAACTTTTAAGGGCAATTTTGGTAGTTCATCATAATAGGTGCCTTTTAAACATAAGTTATTAATATGGTGATATTATCGTAACTAATAAAAAAAGTGACATTTCTCACCATTTCCATTATATATATAACAAATAATGCAACTTTTAGTCGAATATACTTATGGCTAATTTGATTCAATATTTCCCTTCACCTTACCAACTAAAACTGCAATTTGAATCTAAAGTTTTTTAGGTGACTATAAAAGATTTCACAACTAAACCAATTGATTACGAATTTTAACATTTTGGAACACCCCTAATAATCGAATGCTTTGAATAGATATTTTTACAATGATAACATATCTATTTAATATTAAGAATATTCAACAAAATTTAATTTTTCTTACTTTGGCTCAAATTTAAAATTTGTAGTGGAACTAAAGAAAGATGAATAGGATTCGCATCGGAATTTCCAAATTGGTGCTTTCGTGATTAGTGGTATAAAAATGGGCCGGCCGGTGACAGGCTGGTCCGGCCAGCCCAGGGAGTTCAGGGGTCGTTCTTGGAACGGCTCGTGAAGGAAGAGGGCCAGGCCTCGTGCCGGGCCTCTGGGAGGAGGCCCGGTAGATCGGCCCGCCTGGCACGCCCCGGTCCGTTCGGCCAAATTTTTTTTTTTTTTTTTTTTTCAAAAACCTCCAACGGCTGGAATTGATTTCTAGCCGTTGGAGGAAATTAAAATTACCAAAACCCCCCTACAATCTTTTAAATTACATTTTAACCCACAAATCAAATTTTTCTATAAATACTTCCATCCATTTCATTTTTCATTAACTCTCTCTATCATTCTTTCAATATCTCATACTCTCAAATCTCAATCTCTAATATATTCTCCAATTCTCTAAACTTTTTCATTCATTTTGGTTATTACTCTCTCTACAAAATTCTCTATGTTTTCCACCAACACACCAAATTTTAAAGGTACAATTTTGTTATTACTTTTGGTCTAACATATTCTCATAGTAAATTTATATGTTTATGTTTAGATTTGAGTTACTTAATGAAAACATTATCTATTTAGTTAGTTAGTTTATCAATTTTTGGGCTGTAATGTTAATTTATTTGTTTAGTTTATTAAGATTTTTAAGTTTAGTAGTAATTTTAATATTTGTTATTAATAAATTTAGAAAGTTAATTTGTATTACTGAAATTACTTTTTGTAATAAGTAAATGATGAATGTTAAGTGTAGTAATTACGTTTGATATTGTTTTTTTTCATAAATTAAAATTTTTCATTTGTAGATTATGATAGTAAATTTAAGAGTAGTGGTTCAAATCATCAATTTTGTGTTAGTATATTATGTTAGTAAATTTATCAATTTTATTTGTAGTAGTGAACTAGTGAATTTAAAATTTTATGTTAGTAGATTATGATTTTTTTTGTTTATTTAATTTGTTTTTTAAGTAAATAAATTATTGTAAGTGTCGTATTAGTTATAGTAATTACTGTTAGTAAATTAAGATTACTGTTAGTAAATATTGATTTTTAATTTGACTATCAACTACTATAGTGCTCATATTTTTATTCAGATAATGGATCCTAACCAGCAGCCTTATTTTCTGGACGGTTTGAATATGCTCAACGATGAATTTGATATTTCAGAACCGACCCATACTCAAGCGGGACCTTCTGGTTCCGGCGTTACACCAACATCACGTCCCAGAAAATTAACATCAGATGTGTGGCAATGTTTCAACATAGTCCAAATGACACTCCCAAACGGGGCGTCTTGGCCTCAGAGCTAAATGTAAGTTTTGCCATAAGAATTATGCTACAAGTAGGGGGGAACCGGACATTTGAGAGGGCATATGCACAAATGTATGCCTGCACATGGACAAATAGATACTACAACCCAGACACAGCTTCAACGGCACCCAGACGGGTCCGTTACGACGTGGCAGTTCGACGCCATGCACGCTAGAGAGTGCTTGGCACGATACATTGCACAAACTGATCAACCGATCAGTATTGGTGAGAGTCCATTTTATAAAGAATTAATCTCACTGCATATAACCCCCAATATGAACCTGTTTCTAGAACCACCACTAGAAATGATTTGATACGATTGTTTGAAACCGAAAGAGATGACTTAGTTGCTGAAATACAGTATTTAAGTGTCTCTGTTGCATTAACTTCTGATATTTGGAATGCATGTTCCAAACAGGACTATTTATGTGTCACGGGACACTATTTAGATTCTGATTGGAGGATAACAAAAAGAATTTTGGTTTTCGTCCTATGGATTTTGCACATACCGCAGAAAACATTTTTAATGTCATAGTGGAAGTTTTTATGAAATCACGCATCGCATTCTTTCAATCACATTTGATAATGCATCTGCAAATACTAGCTCTATTGCATTGTTTGTTGCAAGAAATATCCCGCAAGATGGAGGTTATTTCTTCCATCAATGGTGTGCATGCCATATTATAAATTTAGTTGTACAGGCTGATTTAAAGCAGGTAAGTGACCAAATAGATCGCATCAGAGATGCCATTTTTTGGATTTGCAGTTCTAATCCTAGATTCAGTGAATTCAAGAGACATTGCAAATTAAACGGTCTCAAACCCCGACGATTCCAAACTGATATGCCGGTAAGGTGGAACTCTACTTATTTAATGTTGCAAAATTTTTTGGAATATGATACAACCATTACAAGTTTTTATAACATGAAATTGACCGAAACAGGACAATTTAGTCCAAAATTACTTTCCACAGACGATTGGTATGTGGCAAAGATTTTTGTTCAATTTTTAAAGATATTTTACAATGCCACTGTAACTCTTTCCGGGGTATATTACCCCACATCTTCCCAGGCAATCCATCAGATAGTGGAAATGTCTGAACTATTAAACAGTTATAGAGAAGATGAACATCTAGGCGCTGCAGTTGTTGTCATGGAGACAAAGTTGAAAAAATATTGGGCTAACATTCCCTTACTTTATGCCTTAAGTGCTATAATAGATCCCAGGGTTAAATTATCTGGTTTAGAAGTTTTGCTTGAGTTTATTGGTATTAATTTATCAATAGATTATTCAGAACAAATTACTGACATTCGAACCAAGTTGTTCGAGATTTTTCATATTTATGAGACCAAGTTTGGCAACATTGACATCCCCCAATCAACACGACCGGAGACAGAGCCGAAGCAAACAAGTTGGAGCCTTCTGAAATGAAGAAAAAAAGACAAATCAGCAAGTACTTCTTCAGGGCAAAGATCTAGCCCATCTTCTTGTACCGAACTTATTAGGTACCTTGAAACACAGTTCGATGTTGTTGAAGACAAGGAAGAGTTTGATTTGTTGTTATGGTGGAAGACCTATACGTACAGGTATCCAGTTCTGTCACACTTAGCACGTGACGTACTGGTTATTCCAGTGTCAACGGTGTCTTCAGAACAAGCTTTCAGCACCAGTGGACGCATAATTGAACCAAGAAGAAGTTGTTTGTCTCCAGAGATGGTGGAGGTATTAACATGCCTTCGGGATTGGGAGCATGCTAAAAAAAGGTTACAAAAACTAACTGTAGATAAAGAACTTAATCTAAATTTCGACAATCTATATATTGATGACCCTTCAGGTAGTGGCTAGGGCCAGAACTAGGTTATACTTTTACATATGTATTTATTATTTACTTGTAAGTTGTAAAACGGTTGCACTCTTTTTCCCTTACCAAGTTTTTATCCCACTGGGTTTTTCTTGGTAAGGTTTTTAATGAGACAATCATGTAGATATGTATTACTGAATTCCATAAGTGAAAAATAAATAAATAATTAAAAAATTGTTCGTTCTCTTTATTCATTTCAAATCCTAATAATTGTTCATTCTCTTCATTCATTTTAAATTCTAAACCCTTAGCCATAAACTATAAATCCTAAACCCTATACCCTAAATCCAAAAAAACGTAATTTAGAAAAAAAATTGAACCAAAAAACTAACTCGCCGGACTAGGCCCGTTAGGCCTGGCCCGGCTGTCCCGCCAGAGGGGCCCGACGGGCCGGCCTGGCACGGCACGCAGGCACGGCCCGCCTGAGGCAGGCCGACGTGCCGTGCCGGGCCTGCTTCTCTGGAAACAGGCCGACCCGGCTCGACCTGTTTCCAGAAATGAACTGGTCAGACCGTCCCTAATGGGCCGGGCGGACCAGTTCATTTTTACACCTTTATTCGTGATCAGTCTATAACATGGCCAACGAACTGACTCATCTTAAAATTTATTTGACTTTTGGACCCAAAAAGGAAATACTGCATGTCAGCAGTGACACAAAAGCAGAGAAGAGACAAAATAATCAGCCAAAAAACCAAATCCGTGTAACACTGATAACTTGATCAAGGTTACACAAAGCAACCCTCTTTTATTATATCATAAATTAATCAGAAGTATAACATATCAAACAATCAATTATTATTCAAACTTGCTGCAAATTAACTTCACTGCAACATTTTACATATTAATTCTTTAATTGTTGTCCCACCAGAACTTGGCCTGAAGAGATTTCACCACATTCCGTTCCAACTGGAATGCTCTTGCCAGAACATCAGGGTTAATGGGAGGATCCGATCCGAAAACGGCATTAGCGATGGTGATGACACCAGGGTTCTGGCTGCTCAGACCAGCAAAGGCAACTGCATTGGTTTTTCCGATATTGAATTGGAAGTGAATGAGCCCAATTGGGAACACAAACACATCTCCCTTGTGTAGAATTTTAGTGAAGAGTTTGTTTTCAGGGTTTGATGTCACGAATCCAACGTAGAGAGTGCCTTCCTGGACTACTAGGATCTCCGAGGCTCGAGGGTGAGTGTGGGGTGGGTTCTGGCCGTATGGTGCATAGTCAATGCGGACTAAAGATACACCGAGAGTGTTGAGTCCTGCAATTTGGGCTACATTTACTGGAGTCACGGTGGAGCCAACGGGATTCGATGTGTTTCTGGGAATGTTGAGCCCTGAAAAAAAGAAGTCGTCTGGTGTGGCAAGCTTTGGGTCCTTGCAGAACTTCCCATTCACAAACACTGCATGAAAGAAATACATATATTATAATTCTTTTCTGGCGCAGATGTATTAAGTTTATATTTATTTTCCTTCCGGCATTAAATTTGTTAATATATTATATTCTATTTTAAGTGAACTCTTTATATTAAAGAGTTAAAAAATAATTTTCTTGTTTTCATAATATACGGAAATAGACATTTGATAAAATTATATAAATAGTCATAAAAGTCATGTAAAAACAAGGTACAATAAAAAATAGATATAAAACGGATAAGTTACACCCGATTGACGGGCATGTATGTAAAAATAGGTCCGGCTCAAATTCTCTTTAAAAATAATGGCTCAGGCAACAGAGGCTTAAAAGGATACATAAATACGTAGAAATAGCACATACCACCATTTTTGTAGTCATCAATGGCTACACAGAAGTCCTGAAGAGGGCTAGGGTCAGAGGCAGAGGCAAATGAAGATGACAAAGCCAAGACAACAAAAAGAACTAGGGAATGAATAGCTTTCATTGTGGTTAATTAATTATCTAGATTTTTCTTGCTTTGGTGACTGATGAGGGATATTTGGAAGGCAAGCAAACGTATTTATAGACGGGAATTGATGAGAAAGTCGTTGATTTTGCTAATACTCGGTCGAAGAAGATATTGGAATTAGCCAAGTCATCAATGGTTATAATCTGTTATTATAATGTGCACACTGAGTCATTCTTGAACGACTATGGACATTGATTTTGCTCATACTCGGTCGAAGTAGTAAAACTGTTCTTTAATATGCTTATATCAACACATTTTCCAAACATGGAATTGGTCTTTTCATATGTATCTCAAGACTCAACTTAATTTGGTTGTTAGTACGGTGTTTTATCTCAAAATTAATGTAATTATCCAAGAAAGTCAATATTAATTAAATGTATGAATATTTAGATTGATTTTCTAGAGTGAGATTGACTCAGTCTTTTTGTTATCTAGACTTTTTATAATCAAGTGATACCTATATAAAGAAGATATTATATGATGGAGATTTTTTTTTTTCTTCTCAATTACTCTTATAAAAATAGGTTAAGTAAAAATAAGACAAGGAAATGATCCTAACTTGGTTTTCTCTTTGGAAAGTGAAAATAAAGAATTATTGATCCCACTTTCAAAAATAAAATTAGGATAAACTCTAAACATGTTGATCGGTAGGAAGTCACTTTTTTTTTTACATACAACTATTGTAAAGATCTGGTGAGATTAATTACACTCTATAAGCACGGTTTGGAATATTACTCCCATTATCAGGAAGATGTTACATATGGACTACAACTCTCACAACCGAAGAGAGGGTTTCTCCCACAAACCGGGAGAAAGCTCCCCACACTTACTTATAAAATGTGTACGGTGAGATTCGAACCCATGACCACTAGGTATGGAAAAGGGGTGCACAGGGACGAACCCAAGAAATATTTACAGACCGATCTAAACTATATATATAAATATATTTTTTCTCAGTACACATGGGTAGTATATAGTCATTTCATTAGCTATTGGATTTATCTATTTTTTTCGTCAATATATTATAATACTTAACTGGTGGCTTAAAAACTCTCATATTGAATTGTTTAGTCAATATATTTAAATGCTTAATCAATGACTCGCAAACCCTCACATTGATTTGTTTGTCAATATATAATTTGTTTTTAAATAGATTCTATATATTATAAAAATTTACTATTAATGACCGGTTTGAATGGTTTAGACTAACAAGAGAACAAAATGAAATGAATTTAAATTGTGTAATCAAAAAATTGAAATAAAAGAAAGAAAATATTATATGTAAAACAATCATAAAATAATAATTTTGTCAATTGTGATTGACTGTTTGTAATTTTTATTACTATCTTGTGATTTTAAGTTAGGATAAATAAATAAAATAAATTATACTAACGGTAGAGGATGTTAGCGTAATTATAAACAAAATTTACATATAAATATAATTAGATATAATATTAGAGGTGTTTATACAATTAACCATAGTATATATAATATTGTTTTTTGAAGGAGGGCTGCCCGGCTACAGTCCAGGACAACCCTCTCATTTTTCCGTCATTGGAGGTGCACAACCATCTCTACTAAGAGATGATGTGTTCGGTTGGAAGTCACTTCCGGTAGAAAGAGAATAAATCCCATATTTATTAAACAAAGTTAAGAAGAAAATTTATCTGCTAATTCAACCGAAAATCCAATTTTTTTTATTTATTGTATAATGATCCATTATAGAATTACTTTCTATTAATCAGTTACATACAATGTTTCTAGCTTTGTCTTGTATCCTATCAGAATCATATCTTTACCAAAACGAAAAATCTTTGAGTGAACCTCATTCACTTCCACTTCACTAAAATTAACATTTTTTTCTACTAATTAAAACAATGGGTGTGAATGTGAGATAAATCTGAATTAATAACTTGGAAAAAAACAAATGACATGATCTCGTGGATTTTGATTAATTAAATTTCAATATAAACTCAAAAAATGGGTGTGAATGTGAGATAAACCCGGATTAATAACTTTAACAAAAAATGACATGATCACGTGGAGTTTGATTAATTAAATTTTAATATAAACTCAAATTCAAACCATGACATATAATAATATATTTGTAAGTTCCTCGGTTTTTTGATTGGCTTATTTCGTTGACAACCACATTTTGGGATCAATATATAAGGGTAGTTTAAGGCTTAACCAAGCTCAAACATCAAAGGTAAAATCACTTGATAAACTTCATTCAAAAGATTTAGTGCACACACTCACACTCATGCATTTTATTTTAATTATTTTGCTTGCATGCTTATTTGCCATTTTGTGTGCCTTGTGTGTCCTGTTTTTATTTTGAGTGTTGAATGTATGGTTGTGCCTAAAAGAGAGGATTTTTTTCTCTTTACCGCGGTCTAGACCGCTCTACGTGCAGTGCCCCCGCCGCGGCCTGCACATCGGTGTTTGACAGAGGATGCACGCTGTGTCTTCCGCGGTCTGTGCGTGTTGCCTACGCCGCGGTCCCAAGAGGAGTTTCACAGAGGATGCATGCTATCCAGACAGCGGTCTATGCACGCTGCATGCACAGCGGCCTACAGAGCGGCGTTGTCCAGACGATACACCGCTCTCTGTGCCGCAGTCTGGACACTTGCCTGGACCGCGGTACAGCCAGCGGTTCTGACTCATTTTGGTTACCCTTCGCCCAAAACGATGCAGTTTCACTTTACGCTTCATATATATACATCATCTTCTTCCTAACTAGTTTTTTGAGAGCTTCCAAACCTATTTTTGAGAGAGGGATATTGTTCTTCAGAGAGAGAAGCTCCAAGAAGCCATTTTTACTCAACCATCCTTAAAATCCAAATCATCAAGCATCTTCCAAGCATGGGTTTCTTGTGTGTGCATGACTAGGTATTCTCTACATGTTCTAAGCTTTATGTTTTCATACAAGACATGTATGCCTAGGGTTTTAGTCTTTATGGTACATTAATTGCTTGCTTGAGTGTTTAATTTTTTTTATGACATGCTTGTGTTTTGATTGTTGGTTGAGATGTATTAATTTGTGATAGCTAGCATTTAGGACGATTTTGCACCTCTAACTAATTCTTCTTGCCTTTGCATTTATAACATTGATATCTAGGATTTGCTTTAATTGTCATTATTAATCCTAGATAAGCATGAATGTATTGCCTAGTATTTTTGCATATTGAATAATCTTGCATATTCACTTAGGTTGCCATTATCTCTTCATTGTTGAGTTAGCTTGTGACTAAGTGGTTAGTGCACAAGGCTAGTGATCCAAAACCGTTATTAAGGCCCGTTGGTTAGAGTGAAAGGGTTAGTAACTGAGGGTTAGACGGGAGGTCAACCTAAGTTGTAAACTTTTACTCAATAGTGGATTTTGAGGATCATGGTGGCGCTCTAAATAGCCTGTGGTTTTTTCCCATTCTGAGGGTTTCCACATATATTTTTCGTGTTGTTATTGTTTTATGTTTGTTGTCAATTATTTGAACATTTAAGAAGAATGGGATATAATTGTTAATATTGATTAATTCGCGAAATTGGTAATCTATCGAATTAAAACCTATTCACCCCCCCCCCCCCCCCCCCCCCCCTCTAGGTTATAGACACACACTTTCTAGAAATTTCAATTGGCATAAGAGCCGTGCCTAGATATACTTAGGTGATCCGTGCATTGTGTGTGTCTACCTTATGCATTTTGGTTGTTTGCATTTGTATGTTGGTATTACATTTGCATCTTTATATCATTCATTACCCTCAAACACAGTGAGTGGAAACAGAAATAGTCATGAGGGAGCTTCAAGCACAAGACCCCATTTGCTAATTGGAGTGAATTATGCTACTTGGAAGGGCAAGATGGAATCCTATCTTTGCCAAATAGATGACCGTGCTTGGATGGCTATTAAAGACGGTTATACTCCTCCAACAATGACCACTGATGATGGTGTAGAAGCTTCTAAGCCCAAGTCTAGTTGGAGTACTCAAGAGTTTGAAGCATCCAAGTGGAAGAACAAGGCTATGCCATGCCATTCTTTATGCCGTGGACGATAATCAGTACAAGCTGGTCCAAAACACTAGGATTGCTAAGGAGGATTGGGACATTCTTCAAACGACACATGAGGGAACCGAGGGTAGTCAAGGACTCAAAGCTCTAAGTCCTTCAAATGCAGTTTGAGATGATTAGAATGAAGGAGCATGAATTCTTCAATGACTTTCAAGTGAAGTTAATGGATATTTTCAACCAAAGCCATCAACTCGGTGACCCCTATTCAGATAGAAGAGTCAAGCAAAAGATTATGAGGTCACTTCCGTCAAGGTTCGAATCAAAAGTGACGGCACTTGAAGAGAATAGAGAGTACAAGAATATGAAGCCGAGTGAAGTCATTGGAAGACTTCTAGCTTATGAGTCTAGATGGAACACCTCATCCATACCTCCGAAGAAGAAAAAGAGTATTGCTTTAAAGACCACTAAGGTTGAAGAAGAGGAGGAGGACTCGGATGAAGAAATGGCCCTCATGGTTAAAAGATTTAAGAAATCCATGAAGTTTGAGAGGAAAGGTTTGGGTCAAAGGGAAAGGAAGTGAAAAAGAAAACTCCATTCAAGAAGATTGAAAAGTTTCAAGAAAGTGACTCCAATAAGGGCATTCAATGATATTAATGCAGTGGCTTTGGTCACATTGCTCCAGAATGTGCAAGTTTGAAGAAAAAGAAAAAGGGGAAGGCAATAGCGGCTACTTGAAGTGATAGTGAAGACTTAGAAGAGGAAGAAAAGTCTTCGGATGATAAAGATCAAGTTGCAAACTTCATTGCCTTCACAACATCTCATAATGTCAAGAAAGTTGTGAATGACAAGGAAGAAGTGGATGACTCTAGTGATGAGAGTACCTCTTCTAACTCTAGATTTGATATTGATGAGGAAATGAACTATGTAGACTTTATGAAGTTTTTTGAAAAATCTAGATTGAAAAAAAAAGAAGGAGGTTCAAAAGTTGAAAAAGAAGAATTTAGAGTTGACCTTCAAGATTACCAACTTGAGTGAGAAGGTAAAGAGTGGAAAAGGGTTAGAAGAGAGTTTAAAGTTGGAGCTTGTGATCACTAAGAAGAGTGAAGAAAGCTTGAAGATTGAGCTTAAGAAAGTGAAAGAATTGGTTTCCAAGATGACATCCGGAACCGAGAGACTTGACAAGATGCTATCTTTTGGGAGAGCCCTAGTGATAAAACAGGTCTAGGATATATGGAAGGCAAGGATGCTTGCACACAATCTTATGTCTTGGTTTTGTAAGAAGCAAAATTCCATCTCATTATCCACAGTCGAGGCCGAGTATATAACAGTTGAGAGTGCTTGCACACAACTCCTTTGGATGAAACAAATGCTTGTGGATTATGGCTTCGAGCAAGGTACTCTAACCATTTATTGTGATAACATGAGTGCCATCAATATTTCAAAAAATCCTGTCTAACATTCTAGAACTAAGCATATTGACATTAGACATCATTTCATAAGGAAGCTAGTTGAGAGCAAATGCATTGCACTTGAACATGTGGGCACAAATGATCAACTAGTCGATTTGTTTACAAAACCATTAGATTCAACTAGGTTTAAATCTCTTAGTAGGTCTATTGGGATTTGTCATATGCATTGATGGGTTTTGGTGGTTGACCCATATGGGGAGCTCAAGTAAAGAGAGCGAACTTGCATCTTAATAACAAATAATTGTTCAATTTTATGCTCTTTAATTAATTACTTGAGTATCTTGGTTGCATATATTATTATATGTCTTTTTATTCAATAAGTGTGTTTTTTTTTTGCCGTATTTGAAATGCATGTCTCATCTATATTCAAACATGTATTTTTGGACTAGAAAATTTGATTGGGAAGTACATTTGATTGACCCAAATTTTATCTCCATGCTTGTGAAAACTTAATCTTGACATGCTTAAAGTGTTATGCATGATGAATTTATTGAATGCTTACAAAATGATTGAAAATATGTGTGCATGTGTCTTTTGAACTTCATTCAATAAGGATATTGTATCCATTTCAAGGATTTTCACATTCCTATAGTCTCTCTCTCTTTACTTAGTGAACAAGGCTACTATCATACGGGCATCTTGCCCGGAAAAATCTAATAGGGTGCAATAGTCGCTCATGTCTTGTTCAACTTGTAAAGTTTGATAGTTGCTCTTATGTTTTTGGTTGAACTATATCTTGTTTTCCATTGTCAATTTGGTGCAAATTGGTTTGACTTCTCTTGGAACCTCATGTGTTATTTTTCTTTGCCAAATACCATGCTTTTGGAAGTTGATGTTGCATGACTTCATTCAAGGTAAATCTTTCGCACATGTTTCAGTCAATAAAACTTCCATAAATTTCTCTCTCTCTTAATTAACCTGCATAAAATTGTTGTATATGATTATGCATTTACATTGCAAATATCTCTCTTTGCTACAGCATCCCGGTTGGGGATTACTCATTTGCCTATCTTGTGATAAAAATGGGGAGTAGTGTTTGGATTTAGGATTTATGGGGAGTTGATATTGGCATGTTTTAAGGGGAGTTGACCTATTTTGGGGGAGCATTTTCTTTGCGCATTGTTGATTGCATGTTACTTGTTTCTATTTCTTGCGCATTGCACTTGTTTTTATTTTTCTTGATCCCTCTCATACACTTGTCTTGGAAAGTGTAGTTCTTTGTTTTGTAGAGATGATCATGCTACAAGAGATGAAAGATTTGAAGATTTAGCTTTAGGTATCTCTTGTAACATAGAATGGTTGTTTGTTGACCTCTTGTTTATTTCTTGTTAACTATTGTGAGGATAACTTGTGAGTGAGCGGTTTTGTCACGAAATAGCCAAAGGGGGAGATTGTAAGTTCCTCAATTTTTTGATTGGCTTATTTCGTTGACAACCACATTTTGGGATCAATATGTAAGGGTTAGTTTAGGGCTTTATTGTTCGTAACCAAGCTCAAACCTTCATTGAAGAGATTTAGTGCACACACTCACACTCATGCATTTTATTTTAATTATCTTGCTTGCATGCTTATTTGTCATTTTGTATGCCTTGTGTGTCCTGTTTTTATTTGAGTGTTGAATGTATGTTTGTGCCTTAAAGAGAGGATTTTTTCCTCTTTACCGCGGTCTAGACCGCTCTACGTGCAGTGCCCCCCGCCGCGGCCTGCACAGCGGTGTTTAACAGAGGATGCATGATGTGTCTACCGCAGTCTGTACGTGTTGCCTACGTTGCAGCCTCCCAAGCGGAGTTTCACAGAGGGTGCATGTTGTTCAGACCGCGGTCTGTGCACGCTGCATGCACATCGGCCTACAGAGCGGCGTTGTCCAGATGATACACCGCTCTATATGCCGCGGTCTGGACACTTGCCTGGACCGAGGTACAGCTAGCGGTCCTGACGCGTTTTGGTTGCCCTTCGCCCAAAACGATACAGTTTCACTTTAGGCTTCATATATATACATCATCTTCTTCCCAACTCGTTTTTTGAGGGCTTCCAAACCTATTTTTGAGAGAGGGATATTGTTCTTCAGAGAGAGAAGCTCTAAGAAGCCATTTTTACTCAACCATCCTTAAAATCCAAATCATCAAGCATCTTCTAAGCATGGGTTTCTTGTGTGTGCATGACTAGGTATTTTTTACATGTTCTAAGCTTTATGTTTTCATTACAAGACATGTATGCCTAGGGTTTTAGTCTTTATTGCACATTAATTGCTTGCTTGAGTGTTTAATTGTTTTTATGACATGCTTGTGTTTTGATTGTTGGTTGAGATGCATTAATTTGTGATAGCTAGCACTTAGGACGATTTTGCCCCTCTAGCTAATTCTTCTTGCCTTTGCATTTAGAACATTGATATCTAGAATTTGCTTTAATTGTCATTATTAATCCTAGATAAGCATGAATGTATTGACCTAGCATTTTTGCATATTGAATATTCTTTCATATTCACTTAGGTTGTCATTATCTCTTCATTGTTGAGTTAGCTTGTGGCTAAGTGGTTAGTGCACAAGGCTAGTGATCCAAAATCGTTATTAAGGCTCGTTGGGTAGAGTGAAAGGGTTAGTAACTGGAGGGTCAACCTAGGTTGTAAACTTTTACTCAATAGGGGATTTGAGGATCAAGGGTTGCACTCTAAATAGCCCGTGGTTTATCCCATTCGGAGGTTTTCCACGTATATTTTTCGTGTTGTTATTGCTTTATGTTTGTTATCATTTATTTGAACATTTAAGTAGAATGGGATCGAATTGTTAATATTGATTAATTTGTGAAATTGATAATCTATCGAATTAATACATACTCACCCCCCCCCCCCCCCCCCCCCCCCCTCTAGGTTATAGACACACTTTCTAGGGAATTTCAATATTAATTAACAAATTCTCTTTTAGTTGAATAGTGTTTATTTAATAGCTAGCGGATACCAAAATATTCATCAAATATATATATATATATATATATATAGAGAGAGAGAGAACTTTGAAAGTAACCAAAAAATTAGTGTGTTTATTGTTTTTTACCCAACATTAGTAAATTTATTGTTTTTACCAATTTGTTCACTTTTGGAACAAAATTGCCCTTCAGTTATAATTGAAAAAGAAAACTGAAAAAAAAAAGATTGAAAATCATTTAATAAAAAAAAAAAATGAAATAACAATTGAAAAACAAGACCGACACTGGTTGCCCTTCAGTTATTGTTTTTTCTAAAGTGTTAACCAGAGAAGTGAGTAGAGAAACCAGAGGTGATTTGCGAGAGATAAGAGGCGGCGACGACCACCACCACGAAGAGGCGGCGACGATGACTTGCAAAAGGAGATGACACCGTTGCAGACAAGCGCCGACGACGAGACAAGACGCGCGAGATGAAAATTGACGGAGCTCGAGAGACGATTGCCGCTGAAGTCTACCACCACGTAGAGCTGCCACCGACGAGACGACGTCCAGCCAACAAGGGTTTGCAGTTCCTCTTTTCTTTTGATTTTAGGGTTTCAATTTTTTTATATTTTTTGTTGATAGATTTCGAAATTGAGTTTCCTTTTTACATTAACAAATTGATTTTTTTTAAGTTGTGATAGTTTTCAAAATTTTAACAGTGATTATAACAAATTGATTTTGTTAAGTTGTGATAGTTTTCAAAATTTTAACAGTGATTATAACAAAGTGATTTTTGTTCACTTGTGAATGGTTGTCGAAATTTGAGGAGGGATTTTAAGAAATTGATTTTGTTCAGTTGTGATTGATTTCGAAATCTGAACAATGATTTTAACAAATTGATTTGAACTTGTGATTTTCATAGATACACTAAGAAAGCTTGAAGCTTTAGAGTATTTTTTATATCTGGTGTTAACATAATTTGTATGTGAAAATAGTTAGCATAATTTATGGGTCTAAATTCAAACAACAAAAAAGTATATTTAAGTTAGATGATGACCAGACCCCTGTTGTTGTTTTTTTTTTTGGACATCTCATTCTTTGAAACAAGCTGTATTGACAGTGAGTGTGTCTTTCGTTTCTTTCTTTGACTATGTGTGTATTTTGTGATTTAATTATTGATGGCAAGTTGAAGTTCAAATCGAGAGATTCCAACCATTTTACGGATAGTCTTGCCAAGCTTGGTTATAGCATGGGTGGTGATTTTGTTGAGTGGGGGGGACCTTGATAACTGATTGTTTTGTCCGTTTTTGTTGTTGGTTGTTGTTTTTTGTTGGTCTTGTTTTTGTTTGCTGTTTGTTGGTATGAGGCTGCCTTGTTTTTTACCCTGTGTTGTTGGAGCTTCTGTTTGCTTTGTGGTGGCAGCTTGGGTGTTTGTTTTTGGGGCGGTCTGGTGTGGTGTTTGGTCTTTGGCTCTTGAATAAATTTACACTTCAAAAAAAAATTATCAATAGTGATAGACTTTGGAAGCAGCTGAAATGTTAAAATATTGCTCCAGTCAATGAGTTGTTGTGAACCGGTGTGTTTTAATGATGTGAAATTGTGTGTTTTTGTGGTTTCATTTCATTAATGATGTGAAATTGGATGTGAAATTGTGTGTTTAATTGCTGTGAACGGGGTGTGTTTAATGGGTTATGACTGGTGTGTTTAATTGGGTACAAATTGGTCTGTTTAATTATTGTGAACGGGTGAGTTTAATGGGCTATAACTGGGTTATGTCTAGTGAGTTTAATTGGGTATGACTGGTGTGTTTAATTGTTGTGAACGGGTGTGTTTAATTAGATATGATTGGTGTGTTTAATGGGTTATGACTGGTGTGTTTTATTGGGTATGAACTGGTGTGTTTGATTGGGTATGACTGGTGTGTTTAATTGTTGTGCATGGGTGTGTTTAATTGGCAACTTTCGAAAAGAAATGACATTCCGGATATATAACAATAGTGTGCCATACAATTCTCCTATAGATTTGTAGACGAATTTGCAGGTTCGAATAACCCACTGCCTTTTTCCATTATATGTTCTTTATTTTTTCGACAAGTAATTGTTTCGTTGTTTTATTATTTTTTAGTTGTGTAGAAGTAGATTATGTAAGGTTGAAGTTTTTTGTTTACAAATGGGATGGATAACAAATTGTTGCAAAGTTGATGGACAACATATGGAGTACCAATGGATTTTTTTTGGATGTTTTTTATGAATATTTGAAACCAGAATACTGATATTTGTACATGGATGTTATGGATGTTATGGATATGTTCATGTATTAATTTTGTGCCACCAGTGTGTTTCATTTCTTACCACTGGTGTGTTTACTTGTTCCAATACCATGGGTGTGTTTAATTGTCCAATAGTAACAGTGTGTTTAATTGTTGAATAGTATGTATAATTCATTTGTGTATTTTTTTTAACAACTTAATTGAAATATCATCACATTGACTGTATTTAAAAAAATATACTAACTATTGAAGTTCATTTCGTAAAATAAAACTACATGAACACAAAATAAGTTGATAGCAACACAATAATTTTCCAATTGATAGCACTTGATAGCAGTATACAACTACCAAATTACAACTCAACTAATTTAAAAAAAAACTGGACGTTACAAATTAGTTTATAGCAGTATACAACCGCCAAATTACAAGTCCTTGCAAACTGAAACGTAATTGTTGTTTCTAACCCAATTACAAGTACACAAGAAATACACAAGCATCCATTTGATAGAAGCAACCATCCATTTGATAGAAGCAACCATCCAATTGATTAATTTGCACGCTTCAACGTTGATATAAACAAACAACCAGTTTATTCCAATGGACACTAATATATAAAGTTTAGTAAAAATAACCCAAAAGTTGTTTACTAATACGAAATTTTTATGGGAACATACCTCATTCAACATCATTGTCTAGATCCGTAGGGTTATCATATGGCCGTGTTGGACACGTCCTAATGTTGTGTCCCTTTTGTCCACACGACTTGCACTTACGACGTTGGTGCGTTTATGGATTTGTTTGTGGGTAAGGAACATTGCATTGCTGATCGCCCAGAGGGTTTGTACAATTTTTTCGGTTGTGCCCAGATTTCTTACATATGGTACAATACCCTCTCCTACGACCATGCTCGTCTGCAGACAGAATTCTATTTTTTCTCAGTCTACCGGCTTGAGGTCGCCAGTCTGGTGGAAGAACAACTTCTGCACGTACTTCCTCTGGAGTATTCCATTCGTTTGGATTTCCAACCAAAAAGATAAGACCATAATAACTTTCAAACCAGGTGCTTGTTTTGTAGTAATCAGAACAAAAATCAACAATTTTTTTTACAGTACCTACAACGACAATCGTTAAAAAATAATTAAGTGTAATAAATAACAAAGAATGCATATAAATATTAGTAGAATATATACCGTATAGCAACTAATGCATTAATTCATGACACATGGTGTGTTTTATTGATGTCAACAGGTATGTTTAAATCATGAAACATGGTGTGTTTAATTGATGTGAACTGGTGTGTTTAATTGTTGTGAATTTGTGTGTTTAATTGGATATGATTGGTGTGTTTAATTTGGTATGACCGGGTATGTTTAATTGGGTATGTCTAATGTGTTTATTTAATTGAACCCAAGTTATTTGAATTGTGTAGATGGAAAACATCGATTATGACCGGTAGCTGAAGGTAAAAAGGAACAAATGGAATCAAGAAGCATTATAAGCGAAATATAAGCGAATGTGGTTTCTTTTCAAATAGGAGAGAAATACAACGAGGAAGTATGTTCATTGTTGGTGTGTCAAGTAATCAAATGAATCCGTAACAGGTCGACAAATGCAGTGTGCAATGCAGTAATCAAATTATCCACGTACTATAATGCCACCATCCATTTCTAATTCGTTACAAACATATTTTTTTTAAGAAAAGAAAAGAAAATTGATATATAAATTTGCTTAGTCATATATGCATAAATAAAATAATTACTTGAAGTTCCCAAGCAAATTACAATTACACAAGACATAACCAAATCTAATGCTTATATTAATTAATTGAAGTTCTATCAATCCAACTATTACAAACTAAAAAAAAATATATAACAGTTGTACAAATCATCAATTGTACAAATATGATCTTCCTTAAATTTTCGAACAGTCTAATAATTTCCACCATCCATCTTAACTACACAGAATTGAAATTTACATTTGGGATCCTTGCAGCCAACTTCATATCTAGACGTGCATGACCTTGTAAACCTTGTTAAGTCAACATTCGTAAAGCCTTGTACCACCCTAGACAACTCAGCATACGTCAAATTCCTACGAACTTTCACAAACTCTGTTTCACCACCCTCGTAAAAGTTTCCCACCCATTTACCACCATAAGTGATTATCAATTTCGTTGGGTCTATTCATGCATTTCAAGAAATTAAAATTTCACATATAGATTTCAATTTATTAAACCAATCACATATTATACAAGGTGCAACCAATTAAATACACTAGAGGAACCAAATTAAATACACCAGGCCAACCTGATACACACGCCAGGGTAAACCAAATTAAACACACCATGCCAACTAAATTAAACACACCATGGCAACCCAATTACACATGCCAAGGCAAACCAAATTAAACACACTAGACCAACTAAATTAAACACACCAGGCGAACCCAATTACACACACCACGACAAACCAATTAAATACACCAGGGAAACAACAATTAAATACAAAGGAAACAACAATTAAATGTCAAAGGGCAAATCAAATTAAACACACCAGGGCAAAGCGATTAAACATCCCATGGCATACCAAATTAAACATATCAATGCACACCACATTAAACACATAATGACAAACCAATTAAACACACCATGGAAATAAAATTAAACACACCAAGGCAAGGCAATTTAAACACACCGGGGATAATAAATTAAACACACCGAACTTAATTAATTAAATACACCACGGTTTATCAATTAAACACACCAATGTAAACTATCTCCTTCAACCTTCATTCATCATTACATCTGCATATGAAACAAATAAAAATAGGGTTTCTAATACATACCTCTAGAAAAAGAACCTGGAGCATCTCGATTAATCATAACAACCTAAGCCAAATCCGTGAAATATGAATTTCAATCCATTAAATTCAAAGCAAAATCTGAATCTCCGGAAAATCAAAACTGAAGATTGAAGATAGAAAATCGAAAATCGAAAATCTAAATCCCAATCCATGAAACATGTTTCTAATTCAAAGCAAAATCCATGAGATTAAAGATCAAAATTGAAGATATTTGTGTTCGTGATTTGAAGAAACTGAAGATGCTTGTGTTAGCAACTCAATTTCAGATAAAAAGAGAGAGAAAAGAACGTGAAAGAGGACAGAGAGAAAGACAGTGAAAGAGCAAAGAGAGAAAGGAAAATTGTCTTAATGTCCTGACAAATAGAGAGAGAAGAGAAACTTTACAGATAAAAAAAAACAACGAATAAATGAAGGGCATTTCAGTCTTTACAGCCAATTATTGGGTAAAAAAAATAAAAATACTAATCCTGGGTAAAAACAATAAACCTCCTAATTTTTTGACTAAAAAGGAGTATTTCTTCATATATATATATATATATATATATATATATATTTAAAGAGAGAGAGAGAGAGTTTATTTCTAATAAGTGCAAACTCATGTAAATACATGAGGACATTGAATGTGAGCCACTCATTTATGGAGAAGTTTTAATAAGTGCATACACACTAAGTCAAAGTATGTAAATCTAGTGGCTCATAATCAATGTTCTCATGTATTTACATGAATGCACACTCATATGAATTATATATATATATATACACACACCAATGATCTCTTATAATGAACCTTTTATTTTAATTTCGGTTAGGGCTCTGAGGAAATCACATCCATTTTTTAAACATTGATTTGAACTTTTCATAGATGATATGTTAAATGATATCTACCTGAATAAAATTGAAAATTTTTCAAGCACTATAGCTATTTTTCTTGAATTTTCATATATTTAGCCTATTTCCAATGCCTTTATATTTAACAAAATCGGGATAAATAGTTGTAGTACTTAAAAAATTCATAAATTTTATTGATTGGTAGATTTCATTAAACTTATCATCCATAAAAAAAAATTGTAAGGATCTTTTATTTTATGATTGACTTATTTCATGACAAACCACATTGGAGATGAACTTGTAATGAGTAGCTTATATATAAAGGCTTACTCTAACAGTGTTGATAACAATTTTTTGATGGTCAAGAAAGTCAACAGTATAAACTTCCGCAATCTGTAATAGTAAAATGATCACAAAAAAAGTAACTGTAACGCAACTCAGAAATACGTGGTGAAATTCCGATGATTGGAGAAACGTCCACGAACGGTTGCGTAATCAACCAAGTCAAATCCAATAAAGAAATATTTGAATTACAGTACTCGATCTCTCTTGCCTCTTCTATTGTTATTCTGTGTGTTTACAACATGATTTACAGATTTATTTATACATGTTTAACTAGGGTTTCGTTTCTTGGCGTGCAAGCCGAAGATTGACAAAAGATAGATCTTTCCTATTTGGATTTGTCTACTTAATGGCATTAATTGTAGTGATCCTTTATGACGACGCATATCTTGAGGATAATATATTTGGTTCCTTATGAAAATCCTCATTGTGTTTGCGTAAGTATGTAATGTTGTTACCATCTTGAGAGTCTCATGGCTTAAACTAGAAAGTCAGAACTTTATGGGATCTTCTTTGTTGTCCCGAGTAGAATTGAGTATGCGGTAACACTTGGCTCATCCTTACTCAGATTTATTCGGACTTCCACTGAATATTCCTACGATGGGGACTTGGACACCATCCAAGATACTGACATGGCGATTCTTTCTGATGAAGTGTCCTGCTTACGTGGTTTTGTGATGATGTGTACTTTCGATAAGATTTACGTATAACATTACCCTCTTAAAATACTTTTATCGAGTAAAACTTATCATTCACTTGGCAAAAGTTTTTAACACACGTTTGTCCGACTATGATGGCTTCGTTGGTTGTCTTTTCATTCATAAATACTTCATAAATTAGGAAATTATTATTATTCCTCGTTTTTTCGAAGTATTAATGATGTGTCTTAATGACGTCCATATACGCATGATTTGTCTTTCACATGAAATCCCACTGATTTTGACATTTAGATGTTCTGGCGGCTTGAAGCCCATTCCTTATGCCACTTGTCCTCTCTCAATTTGGTGTTTCTGATGGCATTAATGGCATTAATGGGACATAACTTTTTGACTATCTGATATGTCACCCATATCACTTAGGCCCTTTCGCATCCCACTTTTCCACAACTTTAACCCATGGTTTTGAATTTCGATTCTTACTAATTTTAGCCATTTTGTTTTCTTTTCTTTTTGGCTTTTTAGAATATATTAAATATGCATTAAATATACAATGATTGTTACGAAAATAAATGTTTTTAAATTTTAATTATTCTTATAAATGGTAATAAATAAATATTTTTAAAAACAAATTAAAATATCAATTGTAATACCAAATTAATGATAAGTTGTTTCATTATGAAATTATTGGTAAATTTAGAAAATATATCAACTATATTGTATTAATGACATCATACCAAAAAAATTAAATAATAATTTCTATTCAAATATTAATGGTATTAAATTAAAACATTAATTTTTGCATTCAATTCAATAGATTTTTTTTCTAAATATTTTTTTTATAAATCATAATAAATATTTTTTCAAGATAATAAAAAAATATCTACACTACTATTTAACTCCTTAATTTAATATAAAATTAAATATATTCTTATTAATAAATATTTTTCTTTTGTTATTCTTCCTGGTTAAACAATTTTAGTCATTAATTAGTTTTTATTTTGAAACTTAACCATTAATGAGTTGTTTTGGACTTTTAGCTTTTATTATTATTATTATTATTA
Organism: Dipteronia dyeriana; assembly: GCA_032871835.1. NCBI lineage: Eukaryota > Viridiplantae > Streptophyta > Magnoliopsida > Sapindales > Sapindaceae > Dipteronia > Dipteronia dyeriana. Next base: position 20,417,994 of record CM065299.1, read on the forward strand.
TTATTATTATTATATAATGAATCTGGATACTTTTATACTCCTTAATTTAATATAAAATTTAATATAATATTATTAATAAATATTTTTTTAATGGAATAACTGTTTTTCTCTTGGCATTCTTTGCAAATCAAGAGTCAATTAAGAAAAAATCTCATAAATCACAAATTTATAAGCAATCCCATAATTAATGGGATAACAAAAAATAAAATAAAATAATTGTTCTACTATTCCTCACTTTTAATTTCTTTTAAATGTGTCGTATTTTTTTTTACATTAATAATTTTAAAAAACAAACTAATATTCAATAATTAGTCAAATTAATTAATAATTTTGTAAATGCAAAATAAAATTATATATATTACGATCTCCAAAATCTGAATAGACTTTATAATTAATTGAAATTTTGTATTGGATAGGAAAGTTATGATCATAAATCACAAATCATAAGTCAATTAAGATACAATCTCATAAATCACAAATTAATAAACAATCATATAATTAAACCCTTTGATGTTGGAAGCATTTGTTTGAATGCATTAATTTCAATCAATAATAACAAAACATGATGAATATACACTCTAGTCTAATTGACTCCTTAATTTAAGATAAAATTAAATATATTCTTATTAATATATACACTACAAAAAAATGTCCTTCAGCGAGGGCTAAATGTCGTCGAAAAAGATGGATTCCCGTCGAAAATACGTTTTTTTTCGACGGGAAACTGCCGTCGAATGCCGTCGAAAATACGTTCGTCGGAAATAAACTTTTATCGACGGGCCGTCGAAAATACCACTTTTTTCGACGGCCCGTCGATATCGATAATAGTAATAAAAAATAGTCAAAATTAATTAAATTTTGATACTTCAAATCCTCTTAGACCCTTCTTAAGGAACCCCCAAGATCAACCGGGTACACCCTACATCACCCTGATCCATTGTTAAATTCCAAATAGTTCATGCAACTTCCATGGTTTGAACCATGGACCTTGAAGATGGTAAGTGATGCTCTTACTATTTTACTATAACTTTATATCTGATATATTTTGCATACTATCTATATATAAACTATTGATATATTTTACACATGATCCAATTGAATTTATATTTTGCATACTTTTTAATATGTTATGATGTTGTGTTTCAAATTAAATATTTTTATTAAAATATTCTCTTATCTGATGGAAAAGTATGACTTGATTTTACCATTTTGCTACAACTACATATTTTAATATGTAATGGCATTTTATATATGTATTTTTTTATAATCAATATTTTAGTGAAAAATCAATATTTTTTATTATTTAATAATTTAAAATCATTTCAAAAAATATTTATAATTATTCTGTAAAATATACAAATAGATATTAAAAAAAGGTTTTTTTAGAGCATTCTTTATTTATTTATTTTTTAATATAGTCAAGTTTAGTAGACATAATTAAAAATAACTAAATGTTCTTGTAATTACTAATAATTTTGATATATTTCATATTTGATTAATTTAGCCTAATGTGTCCTTACGTCTTTTTAAATTAATTGATATTTCAAAATTGAACTAAAATACTTGGGAAAAAAATTATACAGTGATTTCGCTAAAAAATATAGTGACAAAAAAATTAGTACCTATTTTGATGTATTTAAAATATTGACTTATAAGTCATTTTGTAATGTAGTATATAAGTTATCACATACATAAATATATTCCATTATAATCTATTAATTTATATTATAATATTTAACTAATTATATTTTTCATGACAACACCATAACAAATAATAATAAAAATAATATCAAATAATATCAAATTATTCAACTATTTCTGATGGCCATTGGGCCATTGAAATTTCGATATTAATTCGTTAATCATTTTCGACGGTATTTATGCCGTCGATAATGTAGGTCATTTTTTGATATATTGCCGTCGGAAGTGTGGATCATTTTCGACGGTACATATAGCGCCGTCAAAAATGTGGGTCATTTTCGACGGTACATATTGTGCCGTTGAAAATGTGGATCATTTTCGACGACACAAATAGTGCCGTCGAAAATATGGGTCATTTTTGACGGTTTTTTGACTATTTTCAATAGCCTTTTACCGTCGAAAATGTGGTATTAATCTTTTCATTATTTTCGACGGTATCAAAAAGCCCGTCGGAAAAGGCTGAATCACCGACGTTAATTTCATCCGTCGAAAATAGTTGGTCGCTAATAGACACTTTTTTGTAGTGATATTTTTCTTTTAGTATTCTTTTGATTAAACATGATTTTAGGTATTAATTAGTTTTTTTTTGTTAAAAAAAAAAGAGAAAACTTAACCCTTTGTGAGTTATTTTGAACTTTTGGCTTTTCTTATTCTTATCATTATTTATAATGAACCAGTACATTTTTATACTCGTTAATTTAATATAAAATTAAATATATTATTATTAATAAATAAATTTTTTAATAGAGCAATTGTTTTTTTTTTTGTATTTTTCCTAAATCAAGAGTCAATTAAGAGATAATCCCATAAATCACAGACTAAGACTCAGTTTGACATTGTTTCTCCAGTTGCTTTTGGGGCCAAAAGTGATTCTAGACCTAAGACAGGGTGTTTGGTAAAATCGCGGGGAAGTGCTTTTGGTCACTTTTAGCTACTCTCAATTGAGTTTTTGAGAAGCTACAAATACATGCTTTTGGATTTTGACTTCTGCTTTTAGAAAACGTGCTACAGTGATATTAAATAAAATTTTACTAACTTTCCAACTTTGTCCTTGCATTTAACGAAATTTAACAAAAAAAAATAGACTTCTGATTTTGACTTTTGTTGCCATAACTGTATAAAAAAATTGGAATAATTAATTCAATAAAGTAGAATAAAAAATAAATAAATAAATGATGCTAATTAATTAAATAAAGTAGAATAAAAAATGGAGCTATTTAATTCAATAAAGTTCCATAATTATATAACACTTAACACTAAACACAAATAAACAAGAAAAATGTAAAGTACAGCACATTAGTACCATTTAGATGTCCATATCCTTTTAGTAAATTTACAAACTCACAACACTTTTTATTTCAGTTTACCAAACACATTGAAATTGCTTTTAGTTCTCACAACACTTTTAAAAATCAGTTTACCAAACACTCAGCTGATTCTTCCCACAGCAATTCCAAAAGCAATTCCTCACACAACAATTTCAAAAACACTTCTCCCCACAGCACAGCAATACCAAACAGAGCCTAAGAAGCAATCCCATAATTATTGAAAATGATGGGTCATTGTAATTGCTTAGGTTTATTTGATTCATTGAGTTAGTTGTGTATTGGTAGGATATGAGATTTTTGATTTGTGAAACTAATGGGTTGTTTTTTATATTTTGTGAATTTGAGATCTATGATTTGGAGGTAAAATAGTGATGGATCTGTTGTAATTGTGGCTTTCCACAATAAGTACAAGTGGATTGGTTTTTTGCATGACACATGTAAATACACATGTCAATTTGAAAACAAGATGGCAAGTTTATATAGAGACAACAAAGCATGCATGTGTAAATTGCAATAAACCCCCCAATCTTTTGCCTATAAAATGCCACTCATTGTAATATTAAAGATACAAAGAAATCAATACAAAAGGTATATATATTATATTGAACGTTGATCTCTCATCTCTCATCTTCTTGCATTCATTTCATTAATTTTATTTATTATTTTATTCAATGTTTTATTTGTTATTTAAATTTAATTATAACACGTTATCAGCACGATACTGTTATTTCAGAATCTGAAGTTTCTAAATTTTATTTTTATTGGAACCTGTAGTTCATAAATTTATTTCCAGAATCTGAAGTTTCTAAATTTATTTCCAGAACCTGAAGCTTCTGAATTTATTACCAATGGAACCTGAAGTTCCTAAATTTATTTTTTGAACCCGAAGCTTCTAAATTTATTATTACTAGAACCTGAAGCTTCTAGATTTTTATTTATCAATACCAGAACCTGTAGTTCTGGATTTCGTTTCTCACATTTTATTTAATTTACATAATTTAATTTCTCGCAATTTATTTACTTTTATGTCATTTTTATTTAAACAGTTTGGTCACTTATCCAAAAACCTGAAGTTTATGGATTCATTTATCATTACTGGAACATGAAACTTTTGGATTTATTTACGCATAAATATTCCTTTATATATTTGAAAATTTAAATTCATCAAATTTTTATCAGACTAGAAGTTCTGACTTCGATTATGATTTTCAGATAGCCAGAAGCTACAAAAAAATATGTCAAAACTTGCAAGACTGAAGTTTGCTGCACTAGAAGTATCTGGGGACAACTACATGTCCTGGGTAATTGACGCCAAATTATTGTTAAAATCAGAAGGCTTGTATTATACCATTGAAGAAGGGGTTGAGGCAACAGAACAAGACAAGTCCACTAATAAGGTCATTATCCGTCGCCATTTACATGAAGATCTAAAAGCCCAATACCTTACTGTCACGGAACCAGAAGTTTTGTGGCAAGAATTAAAAGACTGTTTTGATAACCAACCCGATGTTGCATTACAAATTCCAGGTATCAGTGGCAACATTTACGTTTTCAAGACTATAGGTCAGTCCCTGAATATAACTCTGTTTTATTCAAAATTGCTACACAGCTGAAATTGTGTGGTCAGGAGGTAACAGAAAATGATATGTTGGAAATAACATTTACAACATTACATGCCTCAAACATGATATTACAGCAGCAGTATCGAGAACGTCGATTCTCAAAATATTCAGAGCTAATATCATGTCTTTTAGTTGCAGAGAAAAATAATGAGCTTTTAATTAAAAATAATGAATCACATTCGACCGGCTCTGCATCATTCCCAGAAGTGAATGCTAATACTGTTGAGGGACATAATCATAGCCGTGGTCATGGTCGTGGTCGTGGTCCTTACCGTGGTCGTGGTTGTGGCCGTGGTCGGGGTCACCGAAGAGCATATGATTATTCCAATCCGGGTGGTTATAATCAAAACATTCCTAAGAAGTAGAATGTTAATAAGGTCAGACCGGATAAAGGAAAAAGTATCCAAAATGGGCCTAAGAAAGATTACGGTGTATGTTTTAGATGTGGTTGTCAAAACCATTGGTCACGTACATGCCGCACATCTAAACATTTGGTTGAGTTGTATCAAGCATCAATCAAAGGGCAAGAAAAGAGAAAGAATCCTGAAACCAACTTTATGGAGGATTCGGATTTTATGGATATTACCCAGTTTAATGTTTCTGATTTTCTAGTTGATCCAAATGACAAAGTGACCATTTCAATTGGTGATGAAAATATCCATACCAATTAAGTACTATTTGTAATATTTTTGCTATCATGTGAAATGCTTCTGTAAATATTCTTTATATAATATATACTTTTGATCGCTCCATCTAATATGCATTTTATTTTTTCTTTGTGAAGCACAACACATATGTCTCTAAACGATAAATTGAGTATTATTAAAAAGCAAGGTACAAGAGATATATGTCTAGCCGACAGTGCAATGACACATACGATTTTACGAAATCAGAAATACTTTCTGAATTTAACTTTGCTTAAGGCAAATGTCAATACAATATCAGGTCCAGCAGATCTGATAGAAGGCTCCGGTAGAGCCATGATATTGTTACCCAACAATACTACAATATGTATCAATGATGCTTTATATTCAAGTAGATCAAGAAGAAATCTACTAAGTTTCAAGGATATACGGTGTAATGGATTTCATATAGAAACCATAAATGATGAGAATATCGAATATATGTGCATTACTTCCCATAATTTAGGCCAGAAACTCATTCTGGAAAAGCTACGTGCTTTATCATTTGGGTTATATTACACCCTTATAAGAGATGTAGAAGTTTATGCAGTTATGAATCAGAAGTTCTCAGACCCAAAAATATTTATGCTCTGGCATGACCGTCTTGGTCACCCAGGATCCACAATGATGCGAGGAATCGTTGAAAATTCTCATGGACATCCATTAAAGAACCAGAAGATTCTTTTATCTCATGAAAATTTATGTACTGCATGTTCACAAGGGAAATTAGTAATAAAACCATCCCAATCTAAGGTTGGCTTTGAATCCCCGTCGTTCTTACAAAGGATTCAAGGGGACATATGTGGGCCTATTCATCCACCAAGTGGACCGTTCCGATATTTTATGGTCCTAATTGATGCATCCATCAGATGGTCACACGTTTGTTTATTATCAACACGTAATGTTGCTTTTGCAAGATTACTTGCACATATTATCAGGCTTCGGGCACATTTTCCCGATCATCCGATTAAGTCAATACGCCTTGATAATGCTAGTGAATTTACTTCCAAGACATTTGATGAATATTGCAGATCAGTTGGGATTGATGTTGAACATCCAGTTCCACATGTTCATACTCAGAATGGATTAGCAAAGTCGCTTATCAAGCATCTCCAGGTAATTGCAAGAACTTTATTATTGCGAACGTAATTACAAATTTCTGTTTGGGGAAATGCTATTTTACATGTTGCTGTATAAATTCGTCTTCGTCCCACTGCTTATCATCAATATTCACCAGTACAACTTGTATTTGGCCATCAACCAGATATTTCTCATCCGCATACTTTTGGTTGTGCAGTATATATCCCAATTGCACCTACGCATATAACTAAAATGGGACCCCAGCGACGTTTGGGAATATATGTGGGTCTAGATTCACCATCAATTATTAGATATCTGAAACCTTTAACTGGTGATATTTTTACTGCACGATTTGCTGATTGTCATTTTGTTGAGGGAAACTTCCCATCATTAGAAAAAACTTCTCCTGAAGAGAAGCGTGAACTTTCTTGGAAAGTCCCTAGTCTAATTCATCTTGACATATACACATCTTAATATGAGAATGAAGTCCGTAAGATAGTCCATCTTCAAACAATAGCAAATCAGTTACCAGATGTATTTACTGATGCTACTAGGGTAACAAAATCATGCATCCCAGCTGTTAATGTACCAGCACGGGTGATTATTCCATAAGAACGATCTAAACAAATGATAGCAAAAGAATCATCAACTGTACGCCAGAAGCGTGGTAGGCCACTCGGTTTGAAAGATATTATTCCTCGAAAAAAGAAAAAAAAATATCAGGATCATGTTCCTGAAATTACAAATAAATCCACTTTCTCAAAATCGACTCCACAAGAGTTAGATGTCCCTGAAAGAACACAAATCACTAAAGTGACAGAAACCCCTATAGGGGAAGGAATCCCTGAAGAGATTCAAGAACATAGAAATGAAGAAATTTCTATAAATTATACAAGAAAATTGTGGAATCGTGAGGAAACAATCATCGATGATATATTTTCATATACAGTGGCCACTGAAATTATAAATGACGATTATGAGCCTCGCAGTGTTGATGATTGTAGGCAAAGGTCTGATTGGCCTAAATGGAAAGAAACAATTCGAACTAAATTGAATTCATTAGCCAAGCGTAAAGTATTTGGATCAATAATCCAGACGCCTGAAGATGTCAAACCTGTTGGATACAAATGGATTTTTGTACGGAAACGTAATGAGAAAAATGAGGTTGTGAGATATAAGGCACAACTCGTAGCACAAGGTTTCTCACAGAGACCGGGTATTGATTTTGATGGGACATACTCACCAGTAATGGATACAATTACGTTTCGTTTTCTGATAAGTTTGGCTGTCTTGAAAAGACTTGAAATGTACCTTATGGACGTAGTAACTGCCTATCTATATGGCTCACTCGATTCAGATATTTATATGAGAATCCCTGAAGGGTTTAGAATGCCGGAAGCATACAACTCGAGACCTCACAATTTATACTCAATTAAATTACAAAGGTCCTTATATGGATTAAAGCAATCTGGACGCATGTTGTATAACCACCTCAGTGAATATTTGATTAAAGAAGGATATAATATTAATCCTATTTTCCCATGTGTTTTTATAAAGAAATCAGAATCTGGGTTTGCTATCATAGCAGTTTATGTTGATGATATGAATTTAATTGGAACTCCAGAAGAGCTCCTGAAAACTGCTGAATATTTGAAAAAGGAATTTGAGATGAAAGACTTGGGAAAGACAAAATATTGTCTCGGTCTAGAGATTGAACATAAATAAAATGGAATACTTATCCATCAATCAACATATGTTGAAAAGATCCTGAAAAGATTCCATATGGATAATGCTCACCCATTGAGTATTCCTATGGTTGTTAGAACTCTTGATCCTAAGATACTTGAAGATGATGAAAAGATACTTGATCCTGAAGTATCATATCTCAATGCAATTGGTGCTATGTTGTATCTGGCTCAATGTACTAGACCAGACATTGCATTTTCAGTAAATTTGCTTGCTAGATTCAGTTCAGCACCAACTCGAAGGCATTGGAATGGGATTAAACATCTTTTTCGTTACCTTCATGGCATGAAAGATTTAGGATTATTTTATTCGAAATCTAACAATTTTTCAGGTTTAATTGGTTATGCTGATACCGGATATCTGTCTGATCCCCCATAAAGCTCGTTCATAAACGGGATACATTTTTACTTATAATGGCACAACAATCTCCTGGCGTTCCACAAAGTAAACTATTGTTGCTACATCCTCTAATCATTCAGAAATCCTTGCACTTCATGAAACAAGTCGAGAATGTGTTTGGCTAAGGTCAGCTATTCATCATATTCAAAAGACATGTGGATTCTCATTATCTACAGAAATGCCAACATCGATATTTGAAGATAACGCGGCTTGTATTGCTCAAGTTAGAGGAGGATATATCAAAGGAGATAGAACCAAACATATTTCTCCCAAATTCTTCTATACTCATGAACTTTAATAGAACCGACAGATCGATGTTAAGCAAATTCGGTCTACAGATAATCTTACAGATTTGTTTACCAAGACATTGCCTACATCAACTTTTGAGAAACTAGTATATAAGATTGGCATGCGTCGGCTCTGTAAATTACATAATTAATATTTAAGTTTTGTTCAGAGGGAGTAAAATTTGAATGGACATACTGTACTCTTTTTACTTTACCGGATTTTATCCCTCTGGGTTTTACCGAAAAGGTTTTAATGAGGCAGTTCTGAACATGTCCAATATAACTTGATCCAGAAGATCATTATATATATTTTGTTAAGGTTTTTATCCCACTGGGTTTTTATTAAAGATACAACCCCCCATGCCTATAAAAAGGCCACTCATTGTAATATTAAAGATACAAAGAAACCAATACAAAAGGTATATATATTATATTGAACGTTGATCTCTCGTCTCTCACTCATTGTAATATTAAAGATACAAAGAAACCAATACAAAAGGTATATATATTATATTGAACGTTGATCTCTCGTCTCTCATCTTTTTTTTTTCCTTTTTTTTGGGTACAAATTTAGGATATTGATGGGTCATTTTAATAAACTATTTGTTCATATCTTTTTTTTTTGGTGTCTTGATGACTTTATATATATATAAGAAGTTACTATAGTTAAATCTAGGTGTAATTCAATCTTGAAACAGACCTTATTATTATTATTTTATTATTGATTGCTTGATTTGTGTTAAAAAAATTCAAAAATGTAAGAGAAAAAAAGTATTAATATATGCTATTTTATAAACTTTTCTTCTTTTAGTGATAATTTTTTCAAGATTACATTGTGGTTTTTTTCTAGGTGACTATTAATTAATTAATTATATTTACTAATTAATTAATAGAAAATACAAATAGGTTGGTGAATTAAAAAACCTATTAGTTTAAAAAAACAGTACATCTCTATCATTTAATTAATTAATTTTCTTTATGATTTTAGAAAATATGATTAATTAATTAATCGTATTTTGTTAGTTTGTTATATAAGGGCATCACTTTTTGGTTGAGACATTAAGTTTATTCGATCATACAAATATATCACAAAAGACATAGGATTTACCATTTGATCTTCAAAGTATTTCATCTCAAGAATATGATATCTATTATATTATATTGATAATTTACTAAACAATTTACATCATAAATTGGTAATGAAATGATCAAAATTGTCACAAAAATAGGTTGGAAATGTTGATATAAGAGGCATTTGAAGAAATTAGAAATCGAAAACAAAAATAGAAAAATAATAACAAATCTTAAAACATAAATCTGATGGTGATTGTTTTATATTTTACCATGCTCGCACATCGAGCGAGCAACAAGCTACCGAATATAAAATTAATTAATTGCCAAATCAAGCATTCTCGTGTGGTATATTGAGGCTTTATGATAATATAGTATTCATCAAGTGTTAAAGAAAAAAATATATGATCTAATAATAGTAATAATTCTCATTAAATTAGATACTGTAAAAAAAATCTCATTAACTTTAGAAAATCAACCGTTAATTGTAAAAAATGGAGTTGAAAAATATAAAATTGATGGGCTAAATATAAAATGTTAAGGCTTCGGAATAAGATAAAATAATTAGTAGTATAGAAAAATCAAGAGCCAATTGATACCGAATAGAATGAATAGCTAATTCCATAACTAAACTAATAAGTAAATAATATCATTTATCAGCATAGTTGGTCAAGTTCCTTTCTTCCACATTGTTTGTAGGGGTTCAAGTCCCAATCTTAACTTTTTTAAAGCAAAATAAATATCTATTTTTAAAAAATTCAATTTAAAAAATAAATTCAATTTTATCCAATAATTTAATTTTAATAAGATAACTTTGTTTGATAATCTCTTTTTTTTACAATTAAACTTTATTAAAAGAAGACAACAGAGGCATCAAGCCTACAAACACAAAACAGAGACTGTAAGAAAAAAGAGACAAGCGAGAAGGTAGCATTTGAATTCATCAGATGAGTAATATTTTTTTGAATTAAGTTAATAAAAAAATAAATTATTTCTCTTAAATCGTTATATTAAATATTACCACATTACACCCCTTCTCCATCGATACATATCTCTAACATTCTATATTAATTCTTTCTCAAACAAAACTAACAGTTAAAAAAAAAAAAAAAACTTACGAATAAGCATGATTTTTAGAAACTATATATATATATGTATGTATTTATTAAAAAAAAACTCAAAAAACAAGTGCCATGTTTTAAAAAAAAAATCAAAATACGAAAATGTTTTTTGTTATTTTTATAGGTATGTTAGAGAACTTAAGTTCTTTAATTAGTCTTAGAAACTCCGAGTGTGAATGTTATAACAATCTCCTGAAACAAATATCAATTTTTTATTTTGATCAGAGTAAATATGGTAATGATCTTAACGTGTTAGTAGATTATTTTATTTTATTATTATTATTATTATATATATATATATAAAAAAAATAAAATAGAGGAAATACCCCTTTTTAGTCAAAAATTAAGGAAGTTTATTGTTTTTACACAAGATTAATAATTTTTTTTGTTTCTATCCAATCTTTGGTTTTGAAGACCCAAATGCCCTCCAATTTTTAGTCACTGATATCTTAATAACAATGGTATTGCTCTTAAAAATAACAATTTTAGTGGAAATAATGTGTATCTACAATTGTATTCATTTTTTTCATGTGTGATGTAGTAAAAATATTATATTAATGTTTATATTTAATTTCATAATGGATGAGTTTAAATACAAATTTAGCAATAACTTATTAAAAACAATATTCTTATTAAAAATACTAATATTATACAAAAAAATACACCTTATTAAAACAATAACACTTTGTTAATTCATATCTTAGCACACGAACAATAGTATTAATAATAACGATTTCAATTGCAGTAACTAATCACTCCTCTAGCACAAAATAAAATATATCATCGGTGGAAATGATCTGTGACTACAATTTTGTCTATATGATATAATAAAAATATTATAATAATGTATATAATAGAATAATATATGAATTTAAATATAAATTTATTAATAATTTCTTATAAACAATAACGTGATATACAAATTCACCATATATAATAAGTAATGTACATATTAAAATATACAATATAGAGCAAATAATAAAGAATTAATATTGCCTTTCAAAAAAAAAAGAATTAATGACTAGAATGAAAGAAATTATATTAATTAGTTATAATTTAATTGTATGAAATTATATTAATTAGTTATAATTTATCTTTATTACATAACTAGACATCGTTAACCATAACAATTTCAATGAGACTCTATTAGCCTCATAATTTTTTAGTGATGTGAAACTATTTAATTGAAATGAGTTCAAAATATTTATATTGGATATATTTTCTTTATATTTAGATTGGATATAACTTGATAATGTAAATAAATTATTTTGTTAGTACTTTTTTTTTAAATATTACAAGAACTATTACAATAGGAACCTGTCGGGATCAAACGGTACATATGCTGTCCGGATACATACTCTAATAACGGAAGATAACTACTCCAACAACCTGGGAAGAAAATTCTTCACACCTACTTGTAAAATGCATCATTGTGAGATTTGAACCTTTCACCATTTATGTGAAAAGAAGGTGCACTACCAACCTTGTTATAAAAAATGAATTGTTAAATAAAAACAAAGAGACTTTCATTATAAATTTATAATAATGATTGGAACCCATAAATACTATTGTTTTACCTTTCTTTAAATAAAATAATAATAACATTATTTTATACAATGTTAAATTGTTACCATAAATAATTTGTTTACAATTATACATAAAACATGTTACAATGTATGAATATTATGTTTTTTTTTTAAAATGAGTTGTTAACATCAAATCAATGTAAAATTGTAACTACAACGTTTTAATTACAATTTTCTATATAAAATTTGTTACAAAACATATATATTTTGTTACCCATATAAAATGAGTTGTTACATGCTACAATAAAATTGTTGCGAGCTAAGACTTTATTGTTATATATCACTTAAAATTCGTTACAAAGTTGAAATTTTTACTACACACATCTAAATTACAATTTTTTATTCGAAATTTGCTACATTGTACAAAAAATATGTTATATGTAATTTATCATATAAAAAATTATAAAAATATTTGTAAATATTTAAAATAAAATCTTAATTCGAAAATTATTATGTTACAAATATTTTATAAAACTAAATAAAATAATGATTAAGTTAAAAATATAATACATCAAAAATATTTTACAATTTTTTTTTTTTATTTTCTGAAAATAATAATATTTAATATATATAAAAAATGATTTTTTAATATATTATATTATAAATGTTTAATTAAATTAAATACAAAATTTAAAAATAAAAACATCATATATTTATTTAAATCGTTGAAGATTATTATGAGGATATGTATAATCCTTATCTAATTATCATTTACAAGTATTTAACATAATTATTTAATTTAAATTAAATTAGAATATTATATTTTTGTAATAAATTTTTAAAAAATATAGGATAAAAAAACTTGAAAGTAACTGGTTAACTGGTTATAACCGATTACTTCATATTTTTAAAGTGTTTGGCTAACATATGTCAACCAAATATTAGATGAATCTTGTAATAAAATTCCAATAATTTTATTGGAATGTAATCTCCCAACAATGCAGTCATACTTATAAAAGTCATATATATAATTATATATATATATATATACATATATATATATATATATATATATATATTAATTTCTATTTATTTATCTATAAATATATCTCTTATAATTTAACCATTAATTAGTTTTTTTAAAATGTAATCTTTAATTAGATGTTTTGTCAATTATTAATACTCCTTAATTTCAATATTTTAAAGTCTTTAATTTATATCCGTATCAGCTTCGTAATTTGAATTAGAAATGATGATCAATAATAAAACATCAAAATCCCATCATATTCTACTTTAAATAAGGTTTTAAGTTTTGTCAATTAAACCATCTAATTATAATATGTTTATCACAATCTTTACTCAAAAGCACTCTTTTCTTCCAGATCAATTTTCTTCATAAAACCCATTTAAAATCTCACAGTTTTTACCTATCCCATTCTATTGATTCTCTCTCACACACAAACTCAAAACATCTAAACAGTGGGGAATTTGATGGTATTGGGTGGTGAGAGTAATTTCTACATATTTTTATTTATATTTGATTTAATGATTTTTTTTCAGTTTGTGGTGATTGTCAAAAGTCTTTCTCAAACACCGTTCTCATTTATCATTTTCTTATTAAAACAAAGCATCTCTATTTGTTTTTTTGATATAAACAATTTAGAAGTTTTTTGTTTATTTTTATGATACACTTAGTAGTTATAAAGGTAATTTTGGATTGATTATGTTTTGATGTATTTTTGAATCTTTAATAAGGTGTTCGTTTTTGATGTATTTTTGAATCTTTAATAAGGTGTTCGCTATGCAATCCTCCGGTAAGGCTAGCGTCCTGTTTATCACTATAAATGTAGAAAACCAATGTGGCCGGTTGAGAATTATGAATTGTTCTATACTCATGGATGATTAATTTGATAAACAGACTATCACTACAAATAAATATTCATGTTATACTCTTTGGTTCTTAGCATCACACTGTATGTTTGTATTGTCTCTCAAAAATACTATATCTATCCAGGTTTTTGGGTATCCAATATCCGAATTTATTTTCAAAAGAAATTTGCACCGTTTTTTGTTTGTAGGTTTTTTTTTCTTCATTCTAGCCATTTTGTTTTCTTTTCTTTTTGGCTTTTTAGAATATATATTAAATACACATTAAGTATACTATGATTATTACGAAAATAAATGATTTTGAATTTTAATTATTTTTATTAATGATAATAAATAAATATTTAAAAAAAACAAATTAAAATATCAATTGTAATACCAAATTAATAATAACGTGTTTTATTATGAAATTAATGGTAAATTTTTAAAACATATCAATTGTACTGTATTAATGACATCATACCGAAAAATTAAAATAATAATTTTATTCAAATATTAATGGTTTTAAATTAAAACATTAATTCTTGCATTCAATTCAATATATTATTTTTCTAAATAATTTTTTTATAAATGATAATAAATATTTATTTAAGATAATAAGAAATTATCTACATTATTATTTGACTCCTTAATTTAATATAAAATTAAATATATAGAAAATTGTCAAATATAGCCATATAGATTATGGGAAATTGCTTTTTATCAGGTTTCATATTTTAATTTTTTTATAGCTATTTTACAATAAATTCTATCAATCCCTTGCCAAAATTATAGAAATACCCCTTTTAACATATTTTTTTTAATTTTTTTTAATATTTTTCCTTTATTCTTCTTTTCTTCCACGGGATACGTACTCCTCCTTCCTTATTTCTCTTATACTTCCTTCCTTCCTTCTATTATGTGCAATCTTAATTATGTTTTTGTTTTGTTTTGTTTTTTGGGTGGAGAAATCGTATCAAAATTCAAATACATTATAGAACATATATTTGTTATGATGGTGATTATTGCAAATGAGAGGTTTATTACTAAACCTTTAAAATTGTAAACATGATTACTGCACTTTCCCTTGTATGTAAAAAAAAAAAAGTATGAGAAAACAATTAGTGTTAATCTTCCAATTAATTGTTTACGACCAATATTTGTGGACCAAAGATGACAATTAAATTGTCTTTGTTTTTTAAAAGTAGACCAAAAAAATCGATACATGAAGCTAAATAACTGAGAAGTTTGAATAATATATTCAGATGTGAGATATATATTAGCTAAGAACATCTCCAATGCAATACTATTTGAGTGTGCTAATGCTATAATTTGATATAAAGTGAAAAAAGTTTGCTCCAATACAATACCAAATGTTGTACTAAATTTGGCATATGCTATTCTTTATGTCAAATTTGGTACAAAGAATAACATATGACAAATTTGGCACAACAATAAATGTTATTTTTTTAATTATAAAAATATCAGTGTATAACTATATTGAATGCGTTAATGGTAGACTTTATAATTTTAAATAATAAAAAATATTATATAAATTGAATGCATTCATTATATTTGTTGATTTCAATAATTTTAAATAATAAAAAAATAAAAATAGCATTTCAAATAGAATTATGTAGTGGAGTACAATACTAAATTGATGTGCCAAATATAGTATTTTACTATTTTTTGTGTCAAATTTAGTATTGATATTGACATATGTATTGGAGATGGTCTAATCGTTCTACTTCCTGATTCCTCTGATCTTTTTTACTAACTTGAACATGAAATTACTTCTATAACGATCAAACTGTTTTTGATCTTTCCCACTTTATAGTTGGACTGTTGTGGCACCATAAGACATGTTTATGATGCCAAATAGTTATAAGAAGTCATTGAAGCAGTTCAATTATTCTCTGCTTATTATCATTTCACAAGGCAATCAGTTAAATAAGAAAAGAGGGGAAAATCATACACCACCATCCAATTCAACCATACTATTAAACAGTTGCACATAGTTGAATCAACGTTTAGCGCATAGTTGCACACACTTTGAATCGGCAGTCAGAATAACACAAATACAAATAAGCATCAAAATGAAATGTTATAAATTCGCTCCTTACATAAAAATAAAGTTGAAGGTAAATGACTATTGTGATGTATTTGCATCACTATTTGTACCCTCGGTACTTTGGGTCTGGTCAACCAATGGTCATGTCTTGCGGTTATAGCCATGTATGTGATAAACACTGCAAGCATGTTGTCTACATACTGGTTGATCCTGACTAACGAATGTAATCGATTGTCATATGGATGGTATGCGGCGGGGATTTGGGCATCCAAGACGGTTGTGCCCAGGTTCGCCACTCTTGGTACAGTGTTGAATCCAAGTAACCTCTAATGCGGATGGTACTCTTATCTCTTTTGGTCTACCAGACTGTCTTTTCGATTTTCGAGGAAGGAAAATCATACATTTCACCACCTCAGACACTTCCTAGATGGACACATGGGGGACATGATTGATAGGTGGGGCATATGTTGTTTTTAGCCTAGAGGTGCTGTAATAATCGTGGCAGAACTAGTTGAAGTTCGTCTTCGTCAACCTACACATAAATAAAATATATAAATGTCAACCGAACACCGACTAAAAACAATCAAAATGGAAAGTTATACGTTTTATATCTGGCCATAGCTATAGCGTGCTTACAAGGCAACTGAAAAATGTCCCACTCACGACATGTGCAAGTATGTTTTTCGATATCTACCAAACTTTCAAGTTCACTATCCTTTACTAAATACCTAGTCAACTCAATTAATTGGCTATACCTGGTATGACTTAGACTAATGGTTTCTCTCCATATAATGTGCAACTGCTACCTTCGTAAGGTAAGTGCTATTCTTTCCCGCTTGCTCTCCATTCACTACAAGAAAAAGTGTCATTTCCGACCAACTATTTCCGACGGGGTGAAATTATGGTCGGTTATTGTTGTTTTTCCAACGAAAAAAAACAGGTTGTCGGAGAGGTGTAACAATAAGTGTATTTTTTACAACGAAACTGATACCCTCGAAAATAGTGTCTAAAGTTGTTAAACCATTTCTGTAACATACATCTTAGGAACTCCATAGCTGAAGTTATGGGCAACCTTCTAGCTTTCGTCGACCCATATACACTATCACGACGTATGTCTATCACGATGTATGTGATACTTTTGTCGACCATTGTCTGTCGAAACCACGGAACTAATCCTAGATCATATAAAGTTCTATCAACATTGATGAATTAAAACACCAAATCCTCCGACTCCAAATATGTCAAATCCTTCGACACCAACTCAACAAACGTCTCACCACCAATATACTGTAACACATCTCATTGCCCCTGTAGTTGATCAACAGTCTAACATCCATTTACCTAAGCAAGACAAATAATTAAATTTGTTATTCATTTCATATTTTCCAGCCATCACAAACAAAAAATTTAATTTTGGTAGCTTATTGAAGTATACTTCTAAAAAAAACAGCCATAAATATAAATATAGTATACTTCTCCCTGTTCATACACACACACACACACAAACACAACAATTACAAAAAATATTACAGGAATCTGAAAGGTTTTTTTTTTAGCCTGTTATATGATACCAATTATAATCATATGATACCGGTTACAAGACAACTTTAACTTGTTGATGGATTTGTTGTAACACCAAGTATAATGAACTTATCTGTGTACAAGCACCGGATACAATCTCAGTTAAAGGATTAATATTTGAAGTTGGGGGAATATACATAAGAAGTTACATAACCCATATAAACTAGAAAATTTTACCTCCTATGCTCCTAGTCCAGTTGGGCAAATACAATAACAATAACTATGGAACAATGAGTTTTATACAAATTTGATGATCATCATAAATTCCTTACATTTCGATAAAATTTCTGACTTTAGAATTGTATTTTGCATCCTAATTAAGTCTACATCAAGGGTGTTAACAGGAAAAAAAATAGAAAAAACACAACTGTTGTGAATTTGTTAACAGTCGGTGGCAAAGCTATTATGAGGCATGAACATCTCCTTTTATATTTGTTGAATAGTTTGTGTAGTATCTTCAACTTTGCATTCTCTTCACTAAAATTATTCATTCTACTCAACGTATACAGTTAATTATATATACATAAATAAATATGAATAACATAAAGCAATTTCAAATCCATAATAACAGCCCTAAATCAATTCGACCAACCATAACGTCACAAATTATGACTACATATCTTCAATTGCTAATCCCTACTCAAAAATCTAACATCAATTCATATAAAAAAAACAGAAAATCATAATTGAAATCAAACAAAAAAAAATCTTAGTTCAGTTTTGACTTACCTCGAAATCAAATTTCAACGGTACAAACTAGGGCTCGATAGACTCTGATCAACAGGGGTTCCCTCTCTGGCGTCATCTCGTCCACGTGTGCCGTCTTCTCTCCCTTTTTCGGCAGTCTCTCCTCGTTGACAACGTTTGTGTTTGAGAACTCTGTCTTCTTTTTCTGTCGAACGAATGAGGTAACAAAGAGTGAGGTTGTTTTTAATGACCACTTTTATGTAAGGGCATTACAGTAATATCGTAAAAATTAGG
This sequence comes from Dipteronia dyeriana, assembly GCA_032871835.1. NCBI lineage: Eukaryota > Viridiplantae > Streptophyta > Magnoliopsida > Sapindales > Sapindaceae > Dipteronia > Dipteronia dyeriana. Next base: position 20,437,054 of record CM065299.1, read on the forward strand.
TTATAAACGATGAAAATTTAAAAGCAGGTTATAAACAATTACTTGATAATTCAAATCGATAGAAATGAAATTTCTTTATATTCTTATTAATAAATATTTTTCTTTTGATATTCTTCATATTAAATAGTTTTAGTCATTAATTAGTTTTTATTTTAAAATTTAACTATTAATAAGTTGTTTTGGACTTTTAGCTTTTATTGTTATTATTATTCTTATTTTTATCATTATATATAATGAACATGGATACTCTTAGACTCCTTAATTTAATGTAAAATTAAATATAATATTATTAATAAATATTTTTTTAATAGAATAATTGTTTTTCTTTTGGTATTCTTTGCAAATCAAGAGTCAGTTAAGAGACATTCCCATAAATCACAAATTTATAAGCAATTCCATAATTAATGGGATAACAAAATATATATATATATATAAAATTGGTCTACTGTTCCTCACTTTTAATTTCTTTAAAATGTGATTTTTCTTTTTTAACATTAATAGTTTAAAAATACACTAATATTCATTAATTAATCAAATTAGTTAATAATTTTGTAAATGTAAAATAAATAAATAAATAAATATATATATATATATATAAAGATCTCCAAAATATGAATAGACTTCATAATTAATTGAAAATTGAAAGTTTTGATCATAAATCGTAAATCATAAGTCAATTAAGAGACAATATCTTAAATCACAAATTAATAAGCAGTCATATAATTAAACCCTTCTATGTTGGGAGCATTTGTTTAAATGCATTATGCAGCAGCAAGGACCCGCAACTCTCGAAGGGGTCCTTTCTATTTATAGGAGTAGGGGAGCGTGCGGATGGATCCCGAAAACGAAGAACTCACAGCGTTTAGGACGCCCAAATGGGTCTTTTGCTAGAAAGTGATGCTACCATCGTGTAAGGTTCATCAAGATGTAGGTGCACCGCCATAGCCGCTCTCTGCCCAGCATGAATGAGAAAGAAGGGGGCGTCTAGATGGATCATCAGGATTAGGAAGCGGGCTCGACCACCTGCAAATAAGGTAGTGATACCTCTTGACAAAGATAAAGCTTTGGGAAAATTTTCAATCAATAATAATAAAACCAGATGAATATACAATCTTGCCTAATTGACTCCTTAATTTAATATAAAATTAAATACATTCGTATTAATATATATTTTTCTTTTGGTATTCTTCTGATTGAACATGGCTTTCGATATTAATTAGTTTTGTTTTATTAAAAAAAAAACTTAACCCTTAATGAGTTGTTTTGAATTTTGGCTTTTCTTATTCTTATCACTATATATAATGAACCAGGACATTTTTGTACTCCTTAATTTAATATAAAATTAAATATATTATTATTAATAAATATATTTTTAATAGAGTAATTGTTTTTCTTTTGGTATTTTTCCCAAATCAAAAGTCAATTAAGAGACAATACCATAAATCACAAACTAAGAAGCAATCCCATAATTATTGGAAATGATGAGTCATTGCGATTGTTTTAGGTTTATTTGATTCATTGAGTTAGTTGTGTGTTGGTGGGATATATGATTTTTGATTTGTAAAACTAATGGGTTGTTTTTGATATTTTGTGAAATTGAGATCTATGATTTGGAGGTAAAATAATGATGGATCATTATTTTGTTTTTCCGTTTTCATTTTTGTACAAATTTGGAAAGTTGGTGATTGAAAATTTGAGGTGTATCAAAATGCTATTGATGGCTCATTTTGATACATTATTTGTTCATATCATTTTTTTTTGGTGTTGTGATGACTTTAAATATATAGAATAAGAAGTTACTATAGTTAAATATATGTGCAATTCAATCTTGAAACAAACCTTATTATTGTTATTTTTTTATGGATTGCTTGATTTGTATTAAAATTTTCAAAAAATATAAGAGAAAAAAAATATTACTATATGCTATTTTATAAACTTTTTGTTATAACTTAAAATGAAATGAATAACAGATGAAGAACATGTGAAGTATTATGAAGAACAATTGATAGAATAAATAATAAAGGATAAATAAAATATGGAGAGATCATAGAATAAAAAAAAAGATGCGAGAGAGTAAAATTTTACTTGTGTATTGATCTGAGAAAATTTACTAAGTAAAAATTACAAGAGAGATGAACATATATATAAGCAAAAGAATTTGTGTAGAACAATGAAGCAGTCGAATGAGATAAGAGGTAGATAGGCGGTGAGAAAATCTTGTGTGTATGACACAAGAGGCAAAGGACGGTGCACAAGCTTGGTAGAGAGAGGTTGAGAGAAAAACTTATGTATATGACACAAGTGGCATATATCCATATATATTATAACACTTCCCATTGGATTTATACCACTTGTATTTTAATTTTCTAGGAAAAATTGAATGGGATAAAATCTAAGTAAAATATATATAATGATCTTCTGGATCTAATGGGGTTGGACATTTAAAAACTGTCTCATTAAAAATCTTATTAGGAAAACCCAGTGGGACAAAACCTGATCTAAGGAAAAAAAATATAGTTTACATATGTCCATTGAATTTTTTCTCCCCCTATAGGACGCTGCCCCTCATAAAAACTTCAGCATTTAATCTTGTAATTTACAAAGTCGATGCATGCCTATCCCATATATCAATTTCTCAAAAGTTGATGTAGGCAATCATTTGGTAAACAGATCTGCAAGATTTTTTGTAGACCGTATCTGCTTAACATCAATTTTTCGACTCTGTTGAAGCTCATGAGTAAAGAAGAATTTAGGATAAATATATTTGGTTCTATCTCCTTTGATATATCCCCCTCTGATATGAACAATGCACGCCACATTATCCTCAAAAATCTATGTTGGCATTTCTATAGATAACGAAAATCCACAGGTATTTTGAATATGATGAATAACAGACCTTAGCCAAACGCATTCTCGACTCGCTTCATGAAGTGCAATGATTTCATAATGATTAGAGGATGTAGCAACCATAGTCTGTTTTGTGGAGCACCATGATATTGATGTGCTATTATATGTAAAAACATATCTCGTTTGTGAACGAGCTTTGTGGGGATCAGACAGATACCAGTCATCAGCATAACCAATTAAACCTAAAAAATTGTTAGATTGTGTATAAAATAATCCTAAATCTTTCGTTCCACAAAGGTAACGAAAAATATGTTTGATCTCATTCCAATGCCTTCGAGTTGGTGCTGAGCTGAATCTAGCCAGTACATTCACAGAGAATGCAATATCTGGTCTAGTGCACTGAGCCAGATATAATAAAGCACCAATTGCATTAAGATATGGTACCTCAGGACCAATTATCTTTTCACCATTTTCTTTTGGTCGGAATGTATCCTTTTTAAGATCAAGAGTTCTAACAACCATAGGAGTACTTAATGGATGAGCATTATCCAAGTAGAATATTTTTAAAATCTTTTCAATATATGTTGATTGGTGGACAAGTACTCCATTTGATCTATGTTCGATCTCGAGGCCGAGACAATAGTTTGTCTTTCTCAGATCTTTCATTTCGAATTCCCTTTTCAAGTATTCAGCAGTTTTCAGGAGTTTCCTAGGGGTTCCAATTAAGTTCATATCATCAACATAAACTGCTATGATAGCAAATCCATATTCTGATTTCTTAATGAAAACACATGGACATAGAAGATTATTAATATATCCTTATTTCGCTAGATATTAACTGAGACGGTTATACCACATCCGTCCAGATTGTTTTAATCCATACAACGACCTTTGTAATTTAATCCATAAATGCTTCTGGTATTTTAAATCCTTCTGGGATTTTAATGTAAATATCTGAATCCAGTGAAACATATAGATAAGCGGACGTCCATCAGACGCATTTCCAGTCTTTCCAAGACAGCCATGCTTATCAGAAATCGAAACGTAATTGTATCCATCACTGGTGAGTATGTTTCATCGAAATCGATGTTAGGTCTCTATAAGAAACCCTGTGCTACGAGTCATGCCTTATATCTCATGATTTCATTTTTCTTATTACGTTTCCGTATAAAAACCCATTTATACCTAACAAGTTTGACGTTTTCAGGCGTCTGGATTATTGATCCAAATACTTCATGTTTGGCTAATGAAGTCAATTCTGCTTGAATTGCTTCTTTCCATTTAGGCCAATCAGATCTCTGTCTACAATCATCGAGATTATGAGGTTCATAATCATCATTTATGATTTCAGTTGCCACTGTGTATGAAAATACATCATCAATGATTGTTTCTTTACGATTCCACAATTCTCTTGTATAATTTATAGAAATTTCATCATATCTATATTCTTGTACCTCTTCAGAGATTCCTTCCTCTATAGAGGATTCTGTTGTTTTAGTAATTTGTGTCACTTCAGGGACACTTAACTCTTCTGCAGTTAAATTAGAGAAGATGGATTTATTTTTCTTTTTTCGAGGAACATTATCTTTTAAACCAAACGGTCTACCACGCTTCTGGCGTGCAATAGATGATTCTTTTGCTATCATTTGTTCAGATTGTTTTTCTGGAATAATCACCCGTGTTGAGACATTAACAGTTGGGATGTATGATTTTGTTACCCTAGTAGCATCTGTAAATGCATCTGGTAACTGGTTCGCTATTGCTTGAAGATGTACTATCTTACGTACTTGATTCTCACATTGAGATGTGTATGGGTCTAAATGAATCAGACTAGGAACTTTCCAGGAAAGTTCACGTTTCCCTTCGGAAGGAGTTTTCCTTTTCCCTAATGATGGGAAACTGGTTTCATCAAAATGACAATCTGCAAACCGGGCTGTAAAAAGATCACCAGTCAAGGGTTCCAGATATCTAATAATTGATTGGAGAATCAAAACCAACATATATTCCCAATCATCTTTGAGGTCCCATTTTATTTCATTTTGTTGGTACAATCGGAACATATACCATACATCCAAAAGTACGTAAATGAGATATATCTGGTTGATGACCAAGTACAAGTTGTATCGGTGAATACTAATGATAAACAGTGGGCAGAAGCCAGATTAATGCAGCAACATGTAACACAACATGCCCCCAGACAGAAATCGGTAATTGCGTTCGTAATAATAAAGTCCTTGCAATTACCTGGACACGTTTAATAAGTGATTCTGCTAGTCCATTCTTAGTATGAATATGTGGAACTGGATGTTCAACATCAATCCCAGCCACTTTGCAGTATTCATCAAATGTTTTGGAAGTAAATTCACCAGCATTATCAAGGCGTATGGACTTAATTGAGAAATCGAGAAAATGAGCCCGAAGCCTGATAATTTGTGCAAGCAATCTAACAAAAACAACATTACATGTTGACAATAAGAAAACATGTGACCATCTGATAGATGCGTCAACTAGGACCATGAAATAACAAAATGGTCCACTTGGTGGATGAATAGGTCCACATATATCCCCTTGAATTCTTTGTAAGAATGATGGGGATTGAAACCAACTTTAGAATGAGATGGTTTTATTGTTAATTTCCCTTGGGAACACGCAGTACATAAATTCTCATGGGCTAAAAGAATCTTCTGGTTTTTTAATTGATGTCCATGAGAATTTTTAATGATTCTACGCATCATTGTAGATCCTTGATGAGCAAGACGGTCATGCCAAAGTACAAACATTTTTGGATCTGAGCACTTCTGACTTATAAATGCATAAGTTTCCACACCTTTGATAATGGTGTAATATAATCCATAAGATAAAGCACACAGCTTTTCTATAATGAGTTTCTGGCCTGAATTATGTGAAGTGATGCACAGATATTCAATATCATCTTTATTCTTAGTTTCAATATGATATCCATTTCTCCGTATGTCTTTAAAACTAAGTAGATTCCTTCTGGATCTACTTGAATATAATGCATCATCTCTACATATTTTAATATTATTTGATAACAATATTATGGCTCTTCTAGAGCCTTCTATCAGATCCGCTGGACCTGATACCGTATTAACATTTGCTCTGAGCAAAGTTAAATTTATAAAATATTTATGACTCCGCAAAATTGTATGAGTTGTTGCACTATCAACTAGACATAGATCTTTAGCTTCTAGCTTTTCAGTAACTCCCAATTTATCGTTTAGGTTCATTTTGTATACTTCATAAAGAAAAATAAAGTGCATATTAAACAAAATGATTCAAAAAGTATACATTGCATTGAGAAATATTTTACATGAACAAAATAGCAAAATAATACTACTGTAAGTAGTATTTAATTGGTATGGACATTTCCATCACCAATTGAAGTAGCTAGCATGTCTTTAGGGTCTGGAAAGAAATCTGTAATATTAAGATGAGTGATATCTTTTGGATATGAATCTTCAATGAAATGAGATTCCGGTTTCTTTTCCTTTTCTCTGATTGATGCTTGATACAAATACACTAGATGTTTAGGTGTTTTACATTCATTGGACCAATGATTGTAACATCCACACCTGAAACAAACATTGTTGTTTGCATTGTGCCTATTTTGAACATATTTTCTTATATACTGATTGGCCTCATAAGTATTCCACTTCTGATGAGTGTTTCGATTATAACCACCTGATCCAGAATAACCACGTCCTCTTTTGAAACTACGACCACGACCCGACCACGACCCGACCAGAATTACAACCGTAACCATGACCGTGATCAGGATTGCGGCCATTACCATGGCCTCGACTACCACCACGACCACGACCACGACCACGACCTTGACTATAGTTTCTGACACTATTAGCATTCACTTCTGGATATGCTGTAGAACCATTCGAGTGTGATCCGTGATTTCTTTTCTGCTACTAGAAGACATGCAATCAACTCTGAATATTTTGAGAATCTACGTTCTCGGTATTGTTGTTACAATATTATATTTGAGGCATGGAAAGTTGTAAATATCTTTTCCAACATATCCTTTTCAGATACCTCTTCACCACACAATTTCAACCTTGTGATGATTCTGAATAAATCAGAATTATAATCAGAGACTGATTTGTGATCCTGGAACCATAAATGTTACCATTCGTACCTTGCATTAGATAACGTAACATCATTCTGGTGATCATAACGATCTTTTAGCTCTTTCTACAGATATTCAGGATCTGTGACAGTAAGATATTGAACCTTTAAATCCTCATTCATATGATGACAGATTATGACCTTGGTTGTGGATCTGTCTTGTTCAGTAGCATTGATTCCATCATCAATGGTATAGTATAGGCCCTGGGATTTTAAGTACAATCCAGCATTAATTACCCATGACATATAGTTTTCTCCCAATACTTTGAGTGCATCAAACAATTCGCAAGTTTAGACATGCTTACAACTTCCCCTTTTTTTTCTGTAAAATTTAATTTAGTGTGAATTAACATAAATGAGTTCAACCGATATGAGCACAAAATTAAATATATTTCAGGGACATGAGCTCTCCTGATATGTGCATAATATTAAAACATTTCGGGGACATGTGTTCTCCCGATATGAGCATAATATTAAAATATTTCGGGGACATGAGTTCTCCCCGATAAGAGAATAAAATTAAAGCATTTCGGGGACATAAGTTCTCCCGATATGAGTATAAAATTAAAACATTTCGGAGACGAGTTCTCCCGATATGAGTATAATATTAAAACATTTCGGGGACATGAGTTCCGCCGATATGAGCATAAAATTAAAACATTTCGGGGACATGAGTTCTCCCGATATGAGTAGAAAATTAAAACATTTTGGGTAAACAAATCCAAAATTATATATATGGGTTTCATTGACGGCATACGACATCTTGTTATATGGAACTAATACATATTCAAAATGTTGACATGTAAGATATATGCATGAACATGGATGATTTTAAATAAACAATTCTAGAACCATATATATGGGTTCCGTTGACGACATAAGTTATCTTGTTATACGAAAATGAATACAGATTCGAAATGTTAAGATGCAAGTAAATCACCCATTAGGGGATCATTTTTACAAAATAGATTTTTCGTACTGATAAAGTGTTATAAATTAAAATGAAATGAATAACAGATGAAGAACATGTGAAGTATTATGAAGATCAATTGATATAATAAATAATAACTAATAAATAAAATATGAGAGATCATAGAAAATAAAGAGAGACGCGAGAGAGTAAAATTTTATTTGTGTATTTATTTGAGAAAATTTACTAAGTGAAAATTACAAGAGAGATGAACATATATATAAACAAAAGAATTTGTGTAGAACAATGATGCGGTCGAATTAGATAAGAGGGAGATTGGTGTTGAGAAATCTTGTGGGTATGACACAACATGCAAAGGACGGTGCACAAGCTTGGTAGAGAGAGGTAGAGAGAAAAACTTACGTGTATGACCAAGTGGTATATATCCATATATATTATAACACTTTTCTTCTTTTAGTGATAATTTTGTCAAGATTATAATGTGGTTTTTTTTCTTGGTGACTATTAATTAATTAATTTTATTTACGAATTAATTAATATAAAATACTAAGAGGTTGGTGAATTAAAAAACCTATTAGTTTTTTTTTTTGAAAAAAAAACAGTACATCTCTATCATTTAATTAATAATTTTCTTTATAATTTTAGAAAATATGATTAATTAATTAATCATATTTTGTTAGTTTGTTATATAAGGGCATCACTTTTTGGCTCCCGGAGGCATTAAGTTTATTCGATCATAAAAATATATCACAAAAGACATAGGGTTTACCATTTGATCTTCCAAGTATTTCATCTCAAGAATATGATATCTGTTATATTATATCGATAATTTACTAAACAGTTTACATCATAAATTGGTAATGAAATGATCAAAATTGTCACAAAAACAGGTTAAAAATGTTGATATAAGAGGCATTTGAAGAAGTTAGAAATCGAAAACAAAAATAGGAAAATATTAAATAATCTTAAAATATAAATCTGATTGTGATTGTTTTATATTTTACCATACTCGCACATCGTGCGAGCTATAAGCTATCCAACAGAAAATTAATTAATGGCCAAGTCAAGCATTCTCGTACGGTATATTGAGGCTCTATGATAAAATATTATTCGTCAAGTATTAAAGAAAAAAAATATTATCTAATAATAGTAATAATTCTCATTAAATAATATATTGTCAAAAAAATCTCATTAAATCTAGAAAATCAACCGTTAATTGTGAAAAATAGAGTTGAAAAATATAAAATTGATGGGTTGAATATAAAATGTTTAGGCTATAGAATAAGATAAAATAATTAATAGTATAGAAAAATCAAGAGCCAATTGATACCGAATAGAATGAAAAATCATTTCCATAGCTAAACTAATAAGTGAAGAATATCATTTATCAGCATAGTTGGTCGAGTTCCTTTCTTCCACATTGTTTGTGGGGGTTCAAGTCCCAATCTTAACTTTTTTCAAGCAAAATAAATATTTATTTAAAAAAAAAAATCAATTTCAAAAGTAAATTCAACTTTGTCCAATAATTTAATTTTAATAAGATAACTTTTTTTTTTAACAATTAAGCTTTAATAACAAAAGAGAACATACACATCAAGTCTACAAACACAAAACAGAGACAGTAAGAAAACAGAGACAAGCAAGAAGAAAAACAAGCAAGAACGTAAAAGAAAACACTTCTTTTCTAAAGACACCATATTCTCAAAATTTAAATTTAAGAAAATTATGAAGATATGTTCTTTTGTTCCAAGATTATCGTTTATATCTATTCACACTCCCATTCTAAAGTCACTTCACTTTAAAAAAAAAAAACATCTAAAGACATTCCATTTTATTTTAATAAAAGATAAGACAAAACATCGTAGTCTTTGGATTCATCTGAGGAGTAATATTTTTTTGAATTAAATTAATAAAAAAAATTAGATTAAATATTGCATAATAAACAGTCTCTCCTAAATTTTTAATTACCACATTACACCCCCTCTCCACCAACACATATCTCTAATTTTCTATTTCATTCTTTCTCAAACAAAACTAACAGTTAAAGAAAAAAAAAACGTACGAATAAGCTTGATTTTTATGAACTGTATATATGTATTTATTAAAAAAAAATCAAAAAACAAGTGTCATGTTTTTTTTTATAAATAAAATCAAAATATGAAGATGTTGTTTTGTTACTTTTGTAGGTATGTTAGAGAATTTTAATTTTTTTCATTTGTCTTAGAAATTATGAATGTGAATGTTATAACAATCTCCCGAAAAAAATATCAATTTTTTATTTTGATTAAAGCAAATATGGTCACTATTACAACGTGTTAGTAAATTATATTATTATTATTATTATTATTATTATTATTATATGTGTGTGTGTAATATAGAGGAAATACCCTTTTTTAAGGAGTTTTATTGTTTTTATAGTAAGTTTTTTGTTGCTACCCAATCTTTGGTTGTGAAGACCCAAATGCCCCTCATTTATTCATTATTTGTTTTATTTTTCATTTATTCATTATATGTTTTATTAGTTATTATTTTTGTCTGAGAATTTGCTCTCATCTCTCTATTTCTCTTCTCTCTTCTTTGTCTATTTGCTTTCATGGTCTAAAAGTTTCTCTTCTCTCTCTATTTCTCTTCTCTCTTCTCTCTATTTGCTTTCACGGTCTACCATTTTTTTTGTCTGAAATATTTTCTTCTCTTCTCTTCTCTTCAAATCACTAGTCTCCCATTTTCGATCTTCATTCTCTGTCGTCGTGGGTCTCCCATTTTCACACATTCGTCCTTCAATCTCTTCAATCGGTTGTCTCCCATGTCCAAAATACAATTTGTTCAAAATCTCTATTCAATCTCTACCATTATTGAAACTACAAAGCCATTTTTTTGTCTCTATAATTCACAAAAAAACCCATATATATGATATCTGAGTTGCGTTCGAATTTTAGGGATTGAGATCTGTATTTCACAAATTTTTACTTAGGTTGTTATGATGAATTGAGGTTCTCCAGGACCTTTTTATAGAGGTATGTATTAGAAACCCTATTTTAATTTGTTTCATATGTAGATGTAATGATGAATTAAAGGAGATGATTTACTTTGATGTGTTTAATTGATAAGTCGTGGTATGTTTAATTGATTTCGCTTGGTGTGTATAATTTACTATCTCTGGTGTGTAATTTATTCTGTCTTGCTGTGTTATATTTTGTTTCTGTAGTGTGTTTAATTTGTTTGTCATGGTGTGTTAAATGTGGTGTGTCTTGGTGTGTTTAAATTTGTTTAATGCGGTGTGCCTTTGTGCTTTTAAAAGTGTAAATTTAGATAAAAACAATAAAAATACTAATCTTTGATAAAAACAATAAACCCACTATTTTTTTTTGTTTACTTTTAAAGTTCTCCCTATACATACATACATATATATATATAGGGTTCAAAAAATTAATGGTACCTTTTTGGGTGGCTGTTGTGTAAATAGCACCACATTAATAAATCATGTTTAAAAGACACCATTTAAAGTGTGGAGACCAAAATACACATGCCATCACTTTCGTTGTGAAGAAAGAGAGAAAAAATAAAAACAAAAAAAATTGAATCGACGACTTCGTGTTCACGGCGACGGTATCGAAACTTGGAAACCAGTTTATCGCTGATTAGAATATTGCAATTGATCGAGGTTAGTTGAGCATTGAATTTGTATCGTTATGGTTGTTGATTAATTGAATGAAATGTTAGATTAAGTTTTATTTGTGGATCTGATAATGAATATGGGTTAGGTTAAGGTTTTGTATTTGTAATCAAGTTGTTGAAGAAGATGAATCGAGCTTCGAGCTTTTGTATAAAAGCGCCGAGCTTTTGTATAAAAACTCGGATCGAGCTTTTGTATAAAAACTCGGATCGAGCTTTTGTATAAAAACTCGGATCGAGCTTTTGTATAAAAGCTTCAAAGCTCGAAGCTTTTTTACAAAAGCTCGATCCGAGCTTTTTTACAAAAGCTCGATCCAAGCTTTTATAACAGCGTCGAACTTTTATATAAAAGCTCGAATCGAGCTTTTGTATAAAATCTCGGATCAAGCTTTTGTATAAAAGTTCGATACGAGATAAAAGCTCGATGCGGGCTTTTATAAAAACGTCAAGCTTTTATATAAAAGCTTGAAGCTTTTTTACAAAAGCTCAATCTGAGCTTTTATATCAAAGCTCGAAGCTTTTAAAAAAGCTCGGATCGAGCTTTTATAACACATTCGAGCTTTTATATAAAAGGTCGGCTCGAGCTTTTACAAAATCTCGATCCGAGCTTTTGTACAAAAGCTCGGAGCAAGATTTTATAAAAGCTCTGAGCTTTTATAAAACCTTGTTCCTAGTTTTTGTACAATATCTCGACGTTTTAATATAACCTCAATCCGAGCTTTTGTACAATATCTCGAAGCTTCCGAGCTTTTATACAAAAGCTCGATCCGAGCTTTTACACAAAAGCTCAAAGCGTGATGATAAAAGCTCGGTTCTAGCTTTTATAAAAGCTCTATCTATCCGACCTTTTATCTTCAGGCTCTGAGCTTTTGTTAAAGTTAGAGCTTTTAATTTCTGAGGATTTCACAGGGCCAAAAATTAATTATGTTGTTGTTCAATTTCAGATGACGAATCGGTTGAGGGAGTCACTGAAAACTCCAGTGGAAGAGTGGTACGAGGGCAAAGTCACTCGACATGACCATTTTGATGCCCTTGGCCAGATAGACGATGCCATTAACCGGGTCCCTACAGAATGGGTTGAGGAAGACCGACGTCGGTTAATGACGTCCTGTTTTAGGCATTTATTGACCATGCCCCGCCCGGTGAAGTTTTCGGGTGGTATTATCCACTAGCTACTTCTGCCGGAGGTGCATCATAATGGGTCCTCAGACGAGATGTGGTTTATGTTAGGCAATCATGAGGTGAGGTTCTCGAAGGTAGAATTCTGCCTAATCACCGGATTAAGGTTCGGAGTAGTACCGGATACGAGCAGCTATGTTAGCGTGGATAATGGCCTACGTCACCGGTACTTTGGTGGTAAGGATGATATTTCATCATTTGAGTTGAGAGATGTCCTGAGGCGAGGTGAGTTTCAGCAGGCATACGATAGTGTGAAACTATTCCTCATCTATCTGTTGAACTGGATACTTATGGGGTTGGACGAGAGAGTCAAAATTCCAGTTTGACAGTTACGGCTGGTGGATAATCTAGACGGTTTTGACACATTCCCGTGAAGTGCACACGTGTACAGTCATTCCATAATTTCATTCAAACAGGCGCTTGACGAGCGACGGGAGTGGTTCCAGAGACGTCAACAAGCAAAGGGACGTGACAAACATATGGTAGAGGCGTACAACATTTATGGTTTATCTTAAGCCCTTTTGGTAAGCGTTTTATGAATAAAATCATTTACGTTTGTAATCGTGTATTCAGAATTTGGAAATAACAAATATTTATTTCTAGATTTTCGCTTTCGAGGTGATCCCCGAGCTTGGGACCCAATTCAGGACTCTGGTGGCTACCGATATGTATCCCCGAATTCTAAAGTGAGCATTAAAGATACAACCGAGGGGGGATAGGTTGTTGAATATATTCACAGATCATGTAAGTGTCTAACTTGTTAATGTTAATAAATAAATTTAATTACATAACATTCTAACAACGTTTTTAGATGTTTGCAAGGACTGAAGTGGTGGCCACCGAAGCTGAGAGGGGTAAACCCTATTATGTGGGCATAGCGGAGGCGATACCGGATCCTTTAGGTGGCAAATAAGAAGGAATACCGGATTCAGTGAGGACGAGTCTAAGTGAGCACGATGTTATACCAGAGGTAGAGTAACGTTGTGTCAGTGAAGAGATACATACGGACACAGAGTTACCCCGTGAGAGACCCCGGAGGCAGCAGTGCATACGATTTACGATGACGGGACACAATGCTGTAGATAGCTCACGAGGAGAAGGTGTAGGGGCACGCGAGGTATGTTAAAACTGTTGTTCTGCATTTATTTGTTTCAAACGCAAGTACGTGTGCATGATTGACATTGTGTACTTTTTTTTAGGACCGGTTGGAGCTTAGAATCCAAGCATTTGAGGGTTCAGTCATAGCTTTACGGGATGATCTACGGAGAAGTGATGAAGAACGAAACAGGCAGCATCAACATCTAATGGACTTAGTCCAAGCTTTGTGGGGATCGATATCACAAACAGCAGGAGAGGGCCTACAGTCCCATGATCGAGATGATTCATATAGAGACTTCGTGGGTGGACGTAGTCTTGTCTACGGGGTAGACCCAACCAAAGACGTAAGTGGTTCCCGACCAGAGACATATGGTACCGTACCCGATACACAGGTGGTCGGACTTGATACATATAGACACTGGAGGCTCTGGTAGACACTAGGAGACTCGACTGACAGTACATTTGAGTTTCCCCTGCTTCTAAAGGTGCAGGAGACTTCGTCGAAACGAAATCGTGGTCTTATAGGTTCTTCCACCAGACTTGGCTCTACAATTACACAGTATGAGACCCCTCCTCCTCCCACTATCATAGCCGTATCATACCACGGGATCCCTCATCCTCCCGTGGTCACACCTGATTCATCCCATGAGATCCTTTCTCCTTCCACCGACACACCCTGATTCCTTAGTATCCCCTGTGCGCTCAAACGCGAATGGCAGCTGGTCAGCCCATACACTGACCCGACTTGCCTAAAGAGGCCTAGGACAACTGGTAACATTAGAGCATACATTCAATCCTACAACGTTGGTAGATGATGGGCAGCTGGAGGCCTACAAAGCATATAAGAAGAACAGTTCAACAGGGGTGGAGTAAGTATCAGATGTGTTACTTTATTTCTACACCAACGTTAATCTGTTTAATTTGTCTGATATTAAGAAAATTGGTTTATACAGGCGCGATGTCGATATCATGAAACCGGTAGACGTGGGTTGGTTCCACAGATTCGAAGAGAACTACATGGAGTTGTTTGACTTGGTAAGCTATAAAATATTTATGGGTTTGACTTTTTTTACGCTTGAATTGTAACAGTGTTTCCATATCTTTTTACAGCATATGGACGCGTACCTGTCCATCTTATGGAAGCGTCAACGAGCAGACCCTAATGTTTACAACCAGAGGATAAACATTCTGGGAACTCAATTCTTTGTAAGTGTTTGTTGGTTTGTGTGTAGTTATTTATCAATGAATTGATCCTCAGTGACAATAACAATTTGTTTGTCCACTGTCATTATTAGAGTACCAGTGGGAGAAAATAATGCCTTGCGATGATGATGGTGAAGTCAAGATGCTGGGGTGGAAGGTCTTGCAGTACAGGTGGTCTACGGAAGACCTTATGACGGTACGTGGATTTCTCTACACAGGAAGCCGGCCCTAGCACGAGGTTGACATGGTAAATGTTATAAACACTTACAATATTTTGTTTCTCCCATAATTGTGGTGAACATAAGTTGTGTTATTCCTTAGTACAGGTTTTTATTCCTTGCAACATCGGACGCCAGCATTGGCTTGTGGCCAGCATGGACTTGACTGCCGGGATGATACATATCCTAGACCCCTTCAGACAGGAGGTCCCCATCAACATAAGGAAACGCCAGGTACGGCCACTCAGGTGGTTTCTCTCTTCCATGTTGAATCAGTCTGGGTTTCACGATGACATGCCATCCGGTAGGGAGAAGTTTAAGAGAGAGAATAGGGCTTTTATGGTGAGCCTGCTGTCGAAAACAGCTCTGCCACAACAACAAAAAAGTATTATTATATAATAGTACGTACATACAATCCAATAAAATTTTTATGTTTGTAACGCGTGTCTATGTCGTGCATTGCAGCGGTAATTGTGGGGCGCATACGTTGAGGCTGATAGAGTACATACTGGCAGACAGGATCCATTACGATTAGACCGAAGACGATATGCCCACCATACGGGAGAAGATGGCAGTGGAGGTGTTTTGTAACTCCCAACCACAAATACGAGGCATGAATGTTGTAGAGTAGTGGAGTTGTATTAAATAATGTAATAATATCCATTCATTAAATTATGTAATAATATTCATTCATTAAATTATGCAAATTATGCATATTTTATGACATCGTCTACCATTGACAAATTTTACATACCGTTCTTCAATAGGAAACTAAAAAATATCATCCCTATTTAATCTGAAAATAATAACGCAACATTTTCACATCATGCAATTACAACTAATAAATATGGATTCTTTCCAAATGTGCTCAGTCATACTACGTAGGTCCATTATCAGGGCAAGTCTGTTTGTTGTGTCCAATTGAATGACATATGCTACACTTGCGTTGGTATTCTGGTGGAACAATTCTGCTCGGACCATCATTAATCAAAGGTGGATTATGACATCGTCTAGCATTATGACCTGATTCTCCACATCTTCTACACGATTTAGTGGTTGTCCTTTCCGAAGATGAGGCATGTCGGCCCCCCTTCAGACGTCTTGCTTGCCTCCTTGACAATGGATTTAACACCACACGATCGGCGATGTCAGTGGGGACTATCCATTCTGACGGATGGCCAACAGGCATAATAGGAACCGAGTACGCATCAATTTGTGTCTGTCTCTTGTAGAAGTCCGCACACAGAGATGTGTAATCTAAGTTTCGCTCCCTGCAACAACAATTACATGGGGTGTCAAATTCATTTGCAAGTACCCAAAATATATTACGTAAAAGTACTATACCTTACTGCTGCAAGTGCATGTGAACATGGAAACATGTCCATTTGGAATTTGTTGCACGTGCAAGTCTTCTGGGCTAAGTCAACAGTCCACTGCTTCCTGGACCATTTGACGGAGAATATGTTCCATTCAACTGGGTTGACGGTCATATAAGCACTCTTCTCAACACGTTTGAGGATCACAAGATGTGCTACGTCGGTCAATTAATGACGCATGGACTGTGCAGTATGATGGCGATCATAAAACCACCTCTATAGCATATTCCTAATAAAATCTGCTAGGTTCAGCTGTTGCCGTGCGAATTTTAGGCATGAGTTTATGTATTCAACAACATTTGTTGTCATGACCCTATACTTTCTTTCTGGACAATGTACGCGGGACCACTTGTATGGACCAGCTTCAATGACATAATTGAATGCATTCTCGTGCAGGTTACGTAGCGCTTCCATGTGGCGATTATACTTCAACTCAGTGTACGATCTAGCTATTTTATCCATTATGGCTGCTACATCCTTTCTGTGAAATAGCTTCTTCACATTTTCAGAAAAATGTCAGCAACATATCGTATAGGTTACATCGGGAAAAACTTTAGAAATCCCAGCTTCAATACTTGCATGCCTATCAGAAATGAAAACCAGATCATCAATATGGCCTAGGGCACCCTTCAAGCAATCCAAAAACCACTCCCATGAAAGGTTGTTTTCTGAGTCACTGTACCCAAAAGCAATTGGATACACCTGTTCGTTCCCATTTTATGCAGTTGCAACAAATATTGTGCCCTCGAATCTTCCCTTTAAATGGATACCATCTACAGTAATAACTGAACGCATACACCTCCGGAATTCTATGAGTGAGACATCCAACGACATGAAAAAAATAGAGAAATCTACCATCTTCGTCGCACTGTAAGTCAGTTATTGTCCCTGGATTTTGTTGCTCTAACACATACCCAATTGATGGCAGTAGTTTAAAGGTTTCTTCATGTGTTCCATAGGTCAGTGACAACGCATATTATAGGGCTTGATGTGCCTTACTGTACAAGATTTGGATGCCATACATTGTTTTCATATCGGCGATTATGTCCTTTGAATGCATTAGTCGACCATCTTGTTGTTGAAGTCTAAGTGCAACCACTTCTCCAATTATGACGGCACTAGCTTATCGGTGACGACAGTGAATCTCCTCCAAAGGACATGTGTGTTCGTTCACAAAACTTCTTACTTGGAAGTATGTCCTTTCATCTCTCCTAACCGCTCTTAATTTCCACATACAGTTGTCCATTAAACAAACCAAATGTAACGTTGTCTTATTTGACCTTTTCACCTTCCACTTAAAGTTCTGCCGCATTGCAAAATGCCCAATGAGTCTCTTTAAATCCTTTTAGGTAGGTAAAAATTGCCCCTTATATATCATGCTTGTAGGTTCTTCTTGAACCGAGTTCATGCTTCCACCAATACCAAACGAGTATGATTGTGCTCCTGAAATAACCCACGTTCTAACATTATCAGAATCACATGTAGTTAAATTAGGCCGGACCTCGGAAGTCCCAGCTACAACTGTTGCACTGTAAGTAAATCATTGTACATGTGTTGCACATCTTTCCGGTTCGACAGCCTTTTCCTCTTCCTCATTGTTAGCTACATTATCAGCCGGATGCAAATTTTCCTTATCATCTATCTGTTGTGTCGGCTCAACATTCGGTTCACTGTTTTGCTAATTGTTTAAGTCATTGTAGAAGTCATTATAATGGTGGTTGAACTGTCCATCATTCATCTCAATTTGGCATCTAAACACATCGTCGAATTGGCCACCGACTACTTCCGATAGGACACGACACAGGTTTTCCCTACTTTCTGTGAACAACTGGTTGCTTCCGCCTGAAGATCGAAATTGTTGGGTGTTATCACGATGAGGGATTTCTTCACCAATGACACCTCCTGCTACTCTCCCAATTACACTGACACATACTTGAGGGATCACCCTATCTTCCCCCAGCATAAACTGAACAGCATCGTCGTTTCTTATAAACGTGCGACATGTAGTCCCAGGAACCATTGATATACACTGTATATTAGCACTGTATTTGTCGACATCATACTTCACAATGGTTTCCACGATCGACACTAACTCTTGGTAAGTCATATTCTTTGAAACATACATTCCTTGTTTATCAGCACCTAAAAACCTCTGACTTCCATCGGGTAACTGCTCTCATCGACCGTTGTAAGAGATGACTATTCTCACCCGATTCATTCTCCTGTCAAAATCAAATGACAAACCATTATTAACAATAACAATATCTAAATTCAATTTCAAATAACAATTAAATAACCAAATGATTGTTATAAAAAAGCTCAAAATAATAACAAATGTCGGAATTAAAAAAAATCATTCGGAACAAAAAATACTAGGATAATCAAAGTATAAGCTCGAGTCAATACACTAAAATCTCATAAAAGTAAAATAAAATCTCGATCTAATACAATAACAACTCGGATAAGCATAGTACAAGAGATCGGATCGAGTTTTTATATAGCTCGGATCGAGTTTTTATAAAAGCTCGGATCTTGTTTTTATAAAAGCTCGGATCGAGCTGCTATAAAAGCTCGGATTTGAGCTGTTATAAAAGCTCGGACAGAGCACAGCTGCGAGCTTTTATATAACAGCCCGGATCGAGTTTTTAAAAGCTCGCAGCTGTTATAAAAGCTTGGACCACTCTTATAAGCTCTGTCTGAGGTTTTTTTTAAAAACCAGAGCTTTTACAAAACCTCGAGCTTTTATAACAAACCTACAAGCTCGACCTATATTCTCGGAAAGTAAGAAAATAAACCTACTACACATTCCAGAGACTAAATGTTCATACATTTGTTGCATACATCTTAAATCACTCGTAAAAGCATGACAAAACATTAAGGAGATCACAAAAATCAGTTATCTGCAGATTTGAAAAACACACTACCTTTTTGGAGAGAGAAATAAACTTATCTTTCTGAAACCGAAGATGAAAGCACAAATACAACTTTTAAGGGCAATTTTGGTAGTTCAGCATAATAGATGCCTTTTAAACATAAGTTATTAATATGGTGATATTATCGCAACTCATAAAAACAAGGGACATTTCTCACCATTTCCACTATATATATATATATATATATATATAACAAATAATGCAACTTTTAGCCGAATATACGTACGGCTAATTTGATTCAATATTTCCCTTCACCTTACCAACTAAAACTGCAATTTGAATCTAAAGTTTTTTAGGTGACTATAAAAGATTTCACAACTAAACCAATTGACTAAAAATTTTAACATTTTGGAACACCCCTAATAATCGAATGCTTTGAATAGATATTTTTACAATGATAACATATCTATTTAATATTCAGAATATTCAACAAAATTTAATTTTCTTACTTTGGCTCAAATTTAAAATTTGTAGTGGAACTAAAGAAAGATGAATAAGATTCATATCGGAATTTCCAAATTGGTGCTTTCGTTATCAGTCTATAACATGGTCAACGAGCTAAATGTAACTTTTGTCATAAGGATTATGCTACAAGTACGGGGGGAACCAGACATTTGAGACGGCATATGCACAAATGTATGCCTGCACATGGACAGGTAGACACTACAACCCAGACACAACTTCAACGGCACCCAGACGAGTCCGTTACGACGTGGCAGTTCAACGTCATGCACGCTAGAGAGTCCTTGGCACGATACATTGCACAAAATGATCAACCGATCAGTATTGGTGAGAGTCCATTTTATACAGAATTAATCACATCTGCATATAACCCCCAATATGAACCTGTTTCTAGAACCACCACTAGAAATGATTTGATACGATTGTTTGAAACCCAAATGGATGACTTAGTTGCTGAAATACAGCATTTAAGTGTCTCTGTTGCATTAACTTCTGATATTTGGAATGCATGTTCCAAACATGACTATTTATGTGTCACGGGACACTATTTAGATTCTGATTGGAGGATAACAAAAAGAAATTTTGGTTTTCGTCCTATGGATTTTGCACATACAGCAGAAAACATTTTTAATGTCATAATGGAAGTTTTAGAAACTTATGAAATCACGCATCGTATTCTTTCAATCACATTTGATAATGTATCTGCAAATACTAGCTCTATTGCATTGTTTGTAGCAAGAAATATCCCGAAAGATGGAGGTTATTTCTTCCATCAACGGTGTGCATGCCATATTATAAATTTAGTTGTACATGCGGGTTTAAAGCAGGTAAGCGACCAAATAGATCGCATCAGAGACGCCATTTCTAGGATTTGCAGTTCTAATCCTAGATTCAGTGAATTCAAGAGACATTGTAAATTAAAAGGTCTCAAACCTCGACGATTCCAAACTGATATGCCGGTAAGGTGGAACTCTACTTATTTAATGTTGCAAAAATGTTTGGAATATGATACAACCATTACATGTTTTTATAATATGAAATTGACCGAAACAGGACAACTTAGTCCAAAATTACTTACCACAGACGATTGGTATGTGGAAAAGATTTTTGTTCAATTTTTAAAGATTTTTTACAATGCCACTGTAACTCTTTCCGGGGTATATTACCCCACATCTTCCCAGGCAATCCATCAGATAGTGGAAATGTCTGAACTGTTAAACAGTTATAGAGAAGATGAACATCTAGGCGCTGCAGTTGTTGTCATGGAGACAAAGTTGGAAAAATATTGAGCTAACATTCCCCTACTTTATGTCTTAAGTGCTATAATAGATCCCAGGGTTAAATTATCTGGTTTGGAAGTTTTGCTTGAGTTTATTGGTATTAATTTGTCAATAGATTATTCAGAACAAATTACTGACATTCGAACCAAGTTGTTCGAGATTTTTCGTATTTATGAGACCAGGTTTGGCAACATTGACATCCCCCAATCAACACGACCGGAGACAGAGCCGAAGCAAACAAGTTTGAGCCTTCTGAAACGACGAAAAAAAGACAAATCAGCAAGTACTTCTTCAGGGCAAAGATCTAGCCCATCTTCTTGTACCGAACTTATTAGGTACCTTGAAACACAGTTCGATGCTGTAGAAGACAAGGAAGAGTTTGATTTGTTGTTATGGTGGAAGACCTATACGTACAGGTATCCAGTTCTGTCACACTTAGCACGTGACGTACTGGTTATTCCAGTGTCAACGGTGTCTTCAGAACAAGCTTTCAGCACCAGTGGACGCATAATTGAACCAAGAAGAAGTTGTTTGTCTCCAGAGATGGTGGAGGTATTAACATGCCTTCGGGATTGGGAGCATGCTAAAAAAAGGTTACAAAAACTAACTGTAGATAAAGAACTTAATCTAAATTTCGACAATCTATATATTGATGACCCTTCAGGTAATGGCTAGTGCCAGAACTAGGTTATACTTTTACATATGTATTTATTATTTACTTGTAAGTTGTAAAACGGTTGCACTCTTTTTCCCTTACCAAGTTTTTATCCCACTGGGTTTTTCTTGGTAAGGTTTTTAATGAGGCAATCATGTAGATATGTATTACTGAATTCCATAAGTGAAAAATAAATAAATAATTAAAAAATTGTTCGTTCTCTTTATTCATTTCAAATCCTAATAATTGTTCGTTCTCTTCATTCATTTTAAATTCTAAACCCTTAGCCATAAACTATAAATCCTAAACCCTATACCCTAAATCCAAAAAAACGTAATTTAGAAAAAAAATTGAACCAAAAAACTAACTCGCCGGACTAGGCCCGTTAGGCCTGGCCCGTCTGTCCCGCCAGAGGGGCCCGACGGGCCAGCCTGGCACGGCACGCAGGCACGGCCCGCCTGAGGCAGGCCGGCGTGCCGTGCCGGGCCTGCTTCTCTGGAAACAGGCCGACCCGGCTCGACCTGTTTCCAGAAATGAACTGGTCAGGCCGTCCCTAATGGGCCGGACGGACCAGTTCATTTTTACACCTTTATTCGTGATCGGTCTATAACATGGCCAACGAGCTGACTCATCTTAAAATTTATTTGACTTTTGGACCCAAAAAGGAAATACTGCATGTCAGCAGTGACACAAAAGCAGAGAAGAGACAAAATAATCAGCCAAAAAACCAAATCCGTGTAACACTGATAACTTGATCAAGGTTACACAAAGCAACCCTCTTTTATTATATCATAAATTAATCAGAAGTATAACATATCAAACAATCAATTATTATTCAAACTTGCTGCAAATTAACTTCACTGCAACATTTTACATATTAATTCTTTAATTGTTGTCCCACCAGAACTTGGCCTGAAGAGATTTCACCACATTCCGTTCCAACTGGAATGCTCTTGCCAGAACATCAGGGTTAATGGGAGGATCCGATCCGAAAACGGCATTAGCGATGGTGATGACACCAGGGTTCTGGCTGCTCAGACCAGCAAAGGCAACTGCATTGGTTTTTCCGATATTGAATTGGAAGTGAATGAGCCCAATTGGGAACACAAACACATCTCCCTTGTGTAGAATTTTAGTGAAGAGTTTGTTTTCAGGGTTTGATGTCACGAATCCAACGTAGAGAGTGCCTTCCTGGACTACTAGGATCTCCGAGGCTCGAGGGTGAGTGTGGGGTGGGTTCTGGCCGTATGGTGCATAGTCAATGCGGACTAAAGATACACCGAGAGTGTTGAGTCCTGCAATTTGGGCTACATTTACTGGAGTCACGGTGGAGCCAACGGGATTCGATGTGTTTCTGGGAATGTTGAGCCCTGAAAAAAAGAAGTCGTCTGGTGTGGCAAGCTTTGGGTCCTTGCAGAACTTCCCATTCACAAACACTGCATGAAAGAAATACATATATTATAATTCTTTTCTGGCGCAGATGTATTAAGTTTATATTTATTTTCCTTCCGGCATTAAATTTGTTAATATATTATATTCTATTTTAAGTGAACTCTTTATATTAAAGAGTTAAAAAATAAAATTTTTGTTTTCATAGTATACGGAAATAGACATTTGATAAAATTATACAAATAGTCATAAAAGCCATGTAAAAACAAGGTACAATAAAGAATAGATATAAAACGGATAAGTTACACCCGATTGACGGGCATGTATGTAAAAATAGGTCCGGCTCAAATTCTCTTTAAAAATAATGGCTCAGGCAACAGAGGCTTAAAAGGATACATAAATACGTAGAAATAGCACATACCACCATTTTTGTAGTCATCAATGGCTACACAGAAGTCCTGAAGAGGGCTAGGGTCAGAGGCAGAGGCAAATGAAGATGACAAAGCCAAGACAACAAAAAGAACTAGGGAATGAATAGCTTTCATTGTGGTTAATTAATTAGCTAGATTTTTCTTGCTTTGGTGACTGATGAGGGATATTTGGAAGGCAAGCAAACGTATTTATAGACGGGAATTGATGAGAAAGTCGTTGATTTTGCTAATACTCGGTCGAAGAAGATATTGGAATTAGCCAAGTCATCAATGGTTATAATCTGTTATTATAATGTGCACACTGAGTCATTCTTGAACGACTATGGACATTGATTTTGCTCATACTCGGTCGAAGTAGTAAAACTGTTCTTTAATATGCTTATATCAACACATTTTCCAAACATGGAATTGGTCTTTTCATATGTATCTCAAGACTCAACTTAATTTGGTTGTTAGTACGGTGTTTTATCTCAAAATTAATGTAATTATCCAAGAAAGTAAATATTAAATAAATGTATGAATATTTAGATTGATTTTCTAGAGTGAGATTGACTCAGTCTTTTTGTTATCTAGACTTTTTATAATCAAGTGATGCCTATATAAAGAAGATATTATATGATGGAGATTTTTTTTTTCTTCTCAATTACTCTTATAAAAATAGGTTAAGTAAAAATAAGACAAGGAAATGATCCTAACTTGGTTTTCTCTTTGGAAAGTGAAAATAAAGAATTATTGATCCCACTTTCAAAAATAAAATTAGGATAAACTCTAAACATGTTGATCGGTAGGAAGTCACTTTTTTTTTTACATACAACTATTGTCAAGATCTGGTGAGATTAATTACACTCTATAAGCACGGTTTGGAATATTACTCTCATTATCAGGAAGATGTTACATATGGACTACAACTCTCACAACCGAAGAGAGGGTTTCTCCCACAAATCGGGAGAAAGCTCCCCACACTTACTTATAAAATGTGTATGGTGAGATTCGAACCCATGACCACTAGGTATGGAAAAGGGGTGCACAGGGACGAACCCAAGAAATATTTACAGACCGAGCTAAACTATATATATAAATATATATTTTTTCTCAGTACACATGGGTAGTATATAGTCATTTCATTAGCTATTGGATTTATCTATTTTTTTCGTCAATATATTATAATACTTAACTGGTGGCTTAAAAACTCTCATATTGAATTGTTTAGTCAATATATTTAAATGCTTAATCAATGACTCGCAAACCCTCACATTGATTTGTTTGTCAATATATAATTTGTTTTTAAATAGATTCTATATATTATAAAAATTTACTATTAATGACCGGTTTGAAAGGTTTAAACTAACAAGAGAACAAAATGAAATGAATTTAAATTGTGTAATCAAAAAATTGAAATAAAAGAAAGAAAATATTATATGTAAAACAATCATAAAATAATAATTTTGTCAATTGTGATTGACTGTTTGTAATTTTTATTACTATCTTGTGATTTTAAGTTAGGATAAATAAATAAAATAAATTATACTAACGGTAGAGGATGTTAGCGTAATTATAAACAAAATTTACATATAAATATAATTAGATATAATATTAGAGGTGTTTATACAATTAACCATAGTATATATAATATTGTTTTTTGAAGGAGGGCTGCCCGGCTACAGTCCAGGACAACCCTCTCATTTTTCCGTCATTGGAGGTGCACAACCATCTCTACTAAGAGATGATGTGTTCGGTTGGAAGTCACTTCCGGTAGAAAGAGAATAAATCCCATATTTATTAAACAAAGTTAAGAAGAAAATTTATCTGCTAATTCAACCGAAAATCCAATTTTTTTTATTTATTGTATAATGATCCATTATAGAATTACTTTCTATTAATCAGTTACATACAATGTTTCTAGCTTTGTCTTGTATCCTATCAGAATCATATCTTTACCAAAACGAAAAATCTTTGAGTGAACCTCATTCACTTCCACTTCAATAAAATTAACATTTTTTTCTACTAATTAAAACAATGGGTGTGAATGTGAGATAAATCTGAATTAATAACTTGGAAAAAAACAAATGACATGATCTCGTGGATTTTGATTAATTAAATTTCAATATAAACTCAAAAAATGGGTGTGAATGTGAGATAAACCCGGATTAATAACTTTAACAAAAAAGGACATGATCACGTGGAGTTTGATTAATTAAATTTTAATATAAACTCAAATTCAAACCATGACATGTATAATAATATATTTGTAAGTTCCTCGGTTTTTTTATTGGCTTATTTCGTTGACAACCACATTTTGGGATCAATATATAAGGGTAGTTTAGGGCTTAACCAAGCTCAAACATCAAAGGTAAAATCACTTGATAAACTTCATTCAAAAGATTTAGTGCACACACTCACACTCATGCATTTTATTTTAATTATCTTGCTTGCATGTTTATTTGCCATTTTGTGTGCCTTGTGTGTCCTGTTTTTATTTTGAGTGTTGAATGTATGTTTATGCCTGAAAGAGAGGATTTTTTCCTCTTTACCGCGGTCTAGACCGCTCTACGTGCAGTACCCCCGCCGCGGCCTGCATATCGGTGTTTGACAGAGGATGCACGCTGTGTCTACCGCGGTCTGTGCGTGTTGCCTACGCCGCGGCCTCCCAAGAGGAGTTTCACAGAGGATGCATGCTATCCAGACCCGGTCTATGCACGCTGCATGCACAGCGGCCTACAGAGCGGCGTTGTCCAGACGATACACCGCTCTCTGTGCCGCAGTCTGGACACTTGCCTGGACCGCGGTACAGCCAGCGGTTCTGACTCGTTTTGGTTACCCTTCGCCCAAAACGATGCAGTTTCACTTTAGGCTTCATATATATACATCATCTTCTTCCTAACTCATTTTTTGAGAGCTTCCAAACCTATTTTTGAGAGAGGGATATTGTTCTTCAGAGAGAGAAGCTCCAAGAAGCCATTTTTACTCAACCATCCTTAAAATCCAAATCATCAAGCATCTTCCAAGCATGGGTTTCTTGTGTGTGCATGACTAGGTATTCTCTACATGTTCTAAGCTTTATGTTTTCATTACAAGACATGTATGCCTAGGGTTTTAGTCTTTATTGTACATTAATTGCTTGCTTGAGTGTTTAATTATTTTTATGACATGCTTATGTTTTGATTGTTGGTTGAGATGCATTAATTTGTGATAGCTAGCATTTAGGACGATTTTACCCCTCTAACTAATTCTTCTTGCCTTTGCATTTACAACATTGATATCTAGGATTTGCTTTAATTGTCATTATTAATCCTAGATAAGCATGAATGTATTGACCTATCATTTTTGCATATTGAATATTCTTGCATATTCACTTAGGTTGCCATTATCTCTTCATTGTTGAGTTAGCTTGTGGCTAAGTGGTTAGTGCACAAGGCTAGTGATCCAAAACCGCTATTAAGGCCCGTTAGGTAGAGTGAAAGAGTTAGTAACTGGAAGGTTAGACGAGAGGTCAACCTAGGTTGTAAACTTGTACTCAATAGTGGATTTTGAGGATCAATGGTGGCGCTCTAAATAGCCTGTGGTTTTTCCCATTCTGAGGGTTTCCACATATATTTTTCGTGTTGTTATTGTTTTATGCTTGTTGTCAATTATTTGAACATTTAAGAAGAATGGGATATAATTGTTAATATTGATTAATTCACGAAATTGGTAATCTATCGAATTAAAACCTATTCACCCCCTCCCCCCCTCTAGGTTATAGACACACACTTTCTAGGAAATTTCAATTGGTATAAGAGCCGGTGCCTAGATATACTTAGGTGATCCGTGCATTGTGTGTGTCTACCTTATGCATTTTGGTTGTTTGCATTTTGTATGTTGCATTACATTTGCATCTTCATATCATTCATTACCCTCAAACACAGTGAGTGGAAACAGAAATAGTCACGAGGGAGCCTCAAGCACAAGACCCCATTTGCTAATTGGAGTGAATTATGCTACTTGGAAGGGCAAGATGGAAGCCTATCTTTGCCAAATAGATGATCGTGCTTGGATGGCTATTAAAGACGGTTATACTCCTCCAACAATGACCACTGATGATGGTGTAGAAGCTTCTAAGCCCAAGTCTAGTTGGAGTACTCAAGAGTTTGAAGCATCCAAGTGGAAGAACAAGGCTATGCATGCCATTCTTTATGCCGTGGACGATAATCAGTACAAGCTGGTCCAAAACATTAGGATTGCTAGGGAGGATTGGGACATTCTTCAAACAGCACATGAGGGAACCGAGATAGTCAAGGACTCAAAGCTCCAAGTTCTTCAAATGCAGTTTGAGATGATTAGAATGAAGGAGCATGAATGCTTCAATGACTTTCAAGTGAAGTTAATGGATATTGTCAACCAAAGCCATCAACTCGGTGACCCTTATTCAGATAGAATAGTCAAGCAAAAGATTATGAGGTCACTTCCTTCAAGGTTCGAATCAAAAGTGACGGCACTTGAAGAGAATAGAGAGTACAAGAATATGAAGCCGAGTGAAGTCATTGGAAGACTTCTAGCTTATGGGTCTAGATGGAACACCTCATCCATACCTCCGAAGAAGCAAAAGAGTATTGCTTTAAAGACCACTAAGGTTGAAGAAGAGGAGGAGGACTCGGATGAAGAAATGGCCTTCATGGTTAAAAGATTTAAGAAATTCATGAAGTTTGAGAGGAAAGGTTTTGGGTCAAAGGGAAAGGAAGTGAAAAAGAAAACTCCTTTCAAGAAGATTGAAAAGTTTCAAGAAAGTGACTCCAATAAGGGCATTCAATGCTATGAATGCAGTGGCTTTGGTCACATTGCTCCAGAATGTGCAAATTTGAAGAAAAAGAAAAAGGGGAAGGCAATAGCGGCTACTTGAAGTGATAGTGAAGACTTAGAAGAGGAAGAAAAGTCTTCGGATGATGAAGATCAAGTTGCAAACTTCATTGCCTTCACAACATCTCATAATGTCAAGGAAGTTGTGAGTGACAAGGAAGAAGTAGATGACTCTAGTGATGAGAGTACCTCTTCTAACTCTAGATTTGATATTGATGAGGAAATGGACTATGTAGACTTTATGAAGTTTTTTGAAAAATCTAGATTGAAAACAAAAGAAGGAGGTTCAAGAGTTGAAAAAGAAGAATTTAGAGTTGACCTTCAAGATTACCAACTTGAGTGAGAAGGTAAAGAGTGGAAAAGGGTTAGAAGAGAGTTTAAAGTTGGAGCTTGTGATCACTAAGAAGAGTGAAGAAAGCTTGAAGATTGAGCTTAAGAAAGTGAAATAATTGGTTGCCAAGATGACATCCGGAACCGAGAGACTTGACAAGATGTTATCTTATGGGAAGAGCCCTAATGATAAAACGGGTCTAGGATATATGGAAGGCAAGGATGCCACTTCCTATTTTCAAGCTAAAACGCATGAGATCAAACGAGATTGGTGAATCATCAAAGCAAGCACAAACAAAGTTTCAAGCTAAAACACATTCACCAAAAGCTAGAGCTCATCAAACAAGACCACAACCTCCAAGGAGCTCTCAAATTCAACAAAGAAGTTATCACCCACAACCAAGAAGAGAAGCTAATGTGGCTCAACCGTAAAGGATGTTTCAAAGAAGAGATTCGGCTCAACAACAAAGGAAAACTCAAATGAGAGAGAAGTCTTCCATGTTCGCACAAGGATATGGTATGAATACTTACTTTACTCTCATATGTCATTATTGTGGTGTTGAAGGTCACATAAGGCCGGATTGTTTTAAATTCATTAAGTTGTGTTGTTTTGAAAGCATGATTGAGAAGAATATTCTTAGAAGAGCCCAAATGCATGCACATAGGAATTTTAGAACCAATGAACCCGAGGCTCCTAGAAATGACAATGTTGCTACTAGGTGGACTATAACAAATGAGTATGTTTGCCATGTGGCCTAAGTGGCATTCAAGGCGAAAGCTTCTAACATTTGGTACCTTGATAGTGGTTATTCTAGGTATATGACCGGAAACAAGAGTTTATTTGAAACTCTTTTGATGGAGGATGGTGGATTTGTCACCTTTAATGATGGTTCACGTAAGAAGGTTCTAGGAAAAGGAAACATCTCCATCCCCGGTTTGCCCTCCTTGCCTAATGCTCTCTATGTAGATGGCTTGCAAGCCAATCTTACTAGCATATCACATCTAAGTGATGAAGGGCTTTCGGTTTTGTTTGGAAAAGTTGATTGCTCTATTCTAAGAGAAGATGGACATGTTTTATTGAAAGGCAAGAGATCAAGTGACAATTGTTATTGTCTTGATTTTAATGGCATCTCTTGCAATTTGTCTAGTTATGATCAAGTTGAATTATGACATCAAAGGTTAGGTTATATGAATTTCAAAGACTTGAAAGTTCTTGAGAGGTTGAAAGTTGTGAGAGGCCTTCCTAAGTTTGGAAATAGAATTGAGAGAGTTTGTGGACCTTGTCAACAAGGAAAGCAAACTATAAGTGTGCATAAGAAGGGTAAGTATCTTGCCACTAAGGAGCCATTAGAGCTTTTTTATATGGACCTTATGGGTCCCATACAAACCGAAAGTCTCTGTGGCAAGAGGTACATTTTTATGCGTGTGGATGATTTTTCTAGATTTACTTGGACTTACTTTCTTAGAGAAAAATCTGAAATGTTCGAAACTTTTAAAATGCTTTGCACTAAAATTCAAAATGAGATGGATTCTCACATAAAATGCATTAAGAGAATTAGGAGTGATCATGGGAGAGAATTTGAAAATGTTTGCTTTGGAAATTTTTATGATAGTCTTGGAATCTCCCATGAGTTCTCGGCTCCTTGAACTCCTCAACAAAATAGGGTAGTAGAGAGGAAGAATATAGTCCTCCAAGAGATGGTCCGTGTGATGTTGCATAGCAACAATGTGCCTAGGAACCTTTGGGGTGAAGCTATCAATACGGCTTGTTATATAGGCAATAAGGTTTTTCTTAGGCCCGAGACTAGGCAAACCTCCTATGAATTGTGGAAGGATAGGAAGCCAAATGTGAGCTACTTCCACTCATTTGGAAGCAAGTGCTGCATTCTAAATGACCGTGATCAACTTGGCAAGTTTGATGCTAAGAGTGATGAGGGGATTTTCATTTGCTATGCCCTAAATAGTAAAGCCTATAGAGTTTTTAATTTGAAAACTAGAAGTGTTATGGAATCATCTAATGTGGTCATAGATGATTGTAGGCCTAAGGTTAGTAACCATGATGAGGAGATAAGTATGATTGATGATACTCCCTTGGTGAGGATTGATGATATTTCTAGTGATGAAAAATCTAAGCTTGACAAAGAGGTCACTCAATCTCTTGATATAGATCCTACTTTGGACCCTAAGGAACCCGCTTCTTGGGTTAGGCATCTCCACAACAAGAGTGACATTCTTGAAAATGTGAATGAGGGTGTGAGAACTAGACATCAATTAGCAAATCAAATTAGTTACACCTCTCAACTTGAACCCAAAAAGGTAGATGAAGCTTTAAGTGATGAGTTTTGGGTCCTTGCTATACAAGAAGAGCTAAATCAATTTGAAAGGAATGAGGTTTGGACTCTAGTTCCTAGGACTAAGAACACTAATATGATAGGCACCAAGTGGGTCTATAGGAACAAATCTGATGAGGATAGCAACATTGTGTGGAACAAAGCTAGACTTGTTGCACAAGGATACTCTCAAATTGAGGGTATCGACTTTGAAGAGACTTCTGCTCTCGTTGCCCATTTAGAGTCCATTAGGCTTCTCTTATCCATTTCTTGTGTGCACAAGTTTAAATTACATCAAATGGATGTTAAGAGTGCCTTCATCAATGGCTTCTTGCAAAAGGAAGTGTTTGTTGAGCAACCTAAGGGGTTTGTGGATCCACACCACCCCAATCATGTTTATCATCTCAAGAAGGCGCTATATGGGTTGAAACAAGCACCGAGGGCCTGGTATGAGCGCCTCACTCTTTATCTTGTTGACAATGGCTATTCTAGAGGTAGTGTTGACAAGACCTTGTTCATCAAATGCACTAAAGATGAGCTATTCATAGCTCAAATTTATGTCGATGACATCGTTTTTGGTTCCACCAACAACTTGAAAGTTCAACAATTTGTTGATGTCATGACTCATGAGTTTGAAATGAGCATGGTTGGTGAACTTAATTACTTCCTAGGCTTGCAAATCAAGTAAATGCATGATGAGATCTTCATATCTCAAGCTAAGTATGCCAAGAACCTAGTGAAGAAGTTTGGCATTGAGAATGCCAAGCATTGTGACACACCCATGAGTACCACTTTGAAACTTAGCAAGGATGCTAGTGGAAAAGGTGTGGATCAAAGTCTATATCATGGCATGATAGTGAGCTTTCTATACTTGACTGCTAGTAGACCTGATATAGCTTTTAATGTTGGTGTGTGTGCTAGGTACTGCTAGTAGTGTTTGGATTTAGGATTTATGGGGAGTTGATATTGGCATGTTTTAAGGGGAGTTGACGTATTTAGGGGGAGCATTTTCTTTGCGCATTGTTGATTGCATGTTACTTGTTTCTATTTCATGTGCATTGCACTTGTTTTTATTTTTCTTGATCCCTCTCATACACTTGTCTTGGAAAGTGTAGTTCTTTGTTTTGTAGGGATGATCATGCTACAAGAGATGAAAGATTTGAAGATTTAGCTTTAGGTATCTCTTGTAACATAGAATGGTTGTTTGTTGACCTCTTGTTTATTTCTTGTTAATTGTTGTGAGGATAACTTGTGAGTGAGTGGTTTTGTCACGAAATAGCCAAAGGGGAGATTGTAAGTTCCTTAATTTTTTGATTGGCTTATTTCGTTGACAACCACATTTTGGGATCAATATGTAAGGGTAGTTTAGGGCTTTATTGTTCGTAACCAAGCTCAAACCTTCATTGAAGAGATTTAGTGCACACACTCACACTCATGCATTTTATTTTAATTATCTTGCTTGCATGCTTATTTTCCATTTTTGTATGCCTTGTGTGTCCTGTTTTTATTTGAGTGTTGAATGTATGTTTGTGCCTTAAAGAGAGGATTTTTTCCTCTTTACCGCGGTCTAGACCGCTCTAAGTGCAGTGCCCCCGCCGCGGCCTACACAGCGGTGTTTGACAGAGGATGCACGATGTGTCTACCGCAGTCTGTGCGTGTTGCCTACACCGCGGCCTCCCAAGCGGAGTTTCACACAGGGTGAATGTTGTCCAGACCGCGGTCTATGCACGCTGCATGCACATCAGCCTACAGAGCGGCGTTGTCCAGATGATACACCGCTCTATATGCCGCGGTCTGGACACTTGCCTGGACCGCGGTACAGCCAGTTGTCCTGACGTGTTTTGGTTGCCCTTCGCC
The DNA here is from genome assembly GCA_032871835.1 of Dipteronia dyeriana. Lineage (NCBI taxonomy): Eukaryota > Viridiplantae > Streptophyta > Magnoliopsida > Sapindales > Sapindaceae > Dipteronia > Dipteronia dyeriana. The sequence goes on from CM065299.1 coordinate 20,470,236, forward strand.
CAAAACGATACAGTTTCACTTTAGGCTTCATATATATACATCATTTTCTTCCCAACTCGTTTTTTGAGAGATTCCAAACCTATTTTTGAGAGAGAGATATTGTTCTTTAGAGAGAGAAGCTCCAAGAAGCCATTTTTACTCAACCATCCTTAAAATCCAAATCATCAAGCATCTTCTAAGCATGGGTTTCTTGTGTGTGCATGACTAGGTATTTTTTACATGTTCAAAGCTTTATGTTTTCATTACAAGACATGTATGCCTAGGGTTTTAGTCTTTATTGCACATTAATTGCTTGCTTGAGTGTTTAATTGTTTTTATGACATGCTTGTGTTTTGATTGTTGGTTGAGATGCATTAATTTGTGATAGCTAGCACTTAGGACGATTTTGCCCCTCTAGCTAATTCTTCTTGCTTTTGCATTTAGAACATTGATATCTAGAATTTGCTTTAATTGTCATTATTAATCCTAGATAAGCATGAATGTATTGACCTAGCATTTTTTCATATTGAATATTCTTGCATATTCACTTAGGTTGTCATTATCTCTTCATTGTTGAGTTAGCTTGTGGCTAAGTGGTTAGTGCACAAGGCTAGTGATCCAAAATCGTTATTAAGGCCCGTTAGGTAGAGTGAAAGGGTTAGTAACTGGAGGGTTAGACGGGAGGTCAACCTAGGTTGTAAACTTTTACTTAATAGGGGATTTTGAGGATCAAGGGTTGCACTCTAAATAGCCCGTGGTTTATCCCATTCGGAGGTTTTCCACGTATATTTTTCGTGTTGTTATTGTTTTATGTTTGTTGTCATTTATTTGAACATTTAAGTAGAATGGGATCGAATTGTTAATATTGATTAATTCGTGAAATTGGTAATCTATCGAATTAATACCTATTCACCCCCCTCTAGATTCTAGACACACTTTCTAGGGAATTTCAATATTAATTAACAAATTCTCTTTTAGTTGAATAGTGTTTATTTTAGTAGCTAACGGATACCAAAATATTCATCAAATATATATATATATATATATATATATATATATATATATATATATATATATATGGAGAACTTTGAAAGTAACCAAAAAATTAGTGTGTTTATTGTTTTTACCCAACATTAGTAAATTTATTGTTTTTACCAATTGGTTCACTTTTGGAACAAAATTGCCCTTCAGTTATAATTGAAAAAGAAAACTGAAAAAAAAAGATTGAAAATCATTTAATAAAGAAAAAAAATGAAATAACAATTGAAAAACAAGACCGACACTGGTTGCCCTTCAGTTATTGTTTTTTCTAAAGTGTTAACCAGAGAAGAGAGTAGAGAAACCAAAGGTGATTTGCGAGAGATAAGAGGCGGCGACGACCACCACCACGAAGAGGCGGCGACGATGACTTGCAAAAGGAGAAGATGCCGTTGTAGACAAGCGCCGACAACGAGACAAGACGCGCGAGATGAAAATTGACGGAGCTCGAGAGACGATTGCCGCTGACGTCTACCACCACGTAGAGCTGCCACCGACGAGACGACGTCCAGCCAACAAGGGTTTGCAGTTCCTCTTTTCTTTTGATTTTAGGGTTTCAATTTTTTTATATTTTTTGTTGATAGATTTCGAAATTGAGTTTCCTTTTTACATTAACAAATTGATTTTTTTTTAAGTTGTGATAGTTTTCAAAATTTTAACAGTGATTATAACAAATTGATTTTGTTAAGTTGTGATAGTTTTCAAAATTTTAACAGTGATTATAACAAAGTGATTTTTGTTCACTTGTGAATGGTTGTCGAAATTTGAGGAGGGATTTTAAGAAATTGATTTTGTTCAGTTGTGATTGATTTCGAAATCTGAACAATGATTTTAACAAATTGATTTGAACTTGTGATTTTCATAGATACATTAAGAAAGCTTGAAGCTTTATAGTATTTTTTATATCTGGTGTTAGCATAATTTGTATGTGAAATAGTTAGCATAATTTGTGAGTCTAAATTCAAACAACATAAAAGTATATTTAAGTTAGATGATGACCAGACCCCTGTTGTTGTTTTTTTTTGGACATCTCATTCTTTGAAACAAGTTGTATTGACAGTGAGTGTGTATTTTGTTTCTTTCTTTGACTATGTGTGTATTTTGTGATTTAATTATTGATGGCAAGTTGAAGTTCAAATCGAGAGATTCCAACCATTTTATGGATAGTCTTGCCAAGCTTGGTTATAGCATGGGTGGTGATTTTGTTGAGTGGGGGGACCTTGATAACTGATTGTTTTGTCCGTTTTTGTTGTTGGTTGTTGTTTTTTGTTGGTCTTGTTTTTGTTTGCTGTTTGTTGGTATGGGGCTGCCTTGTTTTTTACCCTGTGTTGTTGGAGCTTCTGTTTGCTTTGTGGTGGCAGCTTGGGTGTTTGTTTTTGGGGCGGTCTGGTGTGGTGTTTGGTCTTTGGCTCTTGAATAAATGTACACTTCAAAAAAAAAATTATCGATAGTGATAGACTTTGGAAGCAACTGAAATGTTAAAATATTGCTCCAGTCAATGAGTTGTTGTGAACCAGTGTGTTTTAATGATATGAAATTGTGTGTTTTTATGGTTTCATTTCATTAATGATGTGAAATTGGATGTGAAATTGTGTGTTTAATTGCTGTGAACGGGGTGTGTTTAATGGGTTATGACTGGTGTGTTTAATTGGGTACGAATTGGTCTGTTTAATTATTGTGAACGGGTGAGTTTAATGGGCTATAACTGGGTTATGTCTGGTGAGTTTAATTGGGTATGACAGGTGTGTTTAATTGTTGTGAACGGGTGTGTTTAATTAGGTATGATTGGTGTGTTTAATGGGTTATGACTGGTGTGTTTAATGGGTTATGACTGATGTGTTTTATTGGGTATGAACTGGTGTGTTTGATTGGGTATGACTGGTGTGTTTAATTGTTGTGCATGGGTGTGTTTAATTGGCGACTTTCAAAAAGAAATGACATTCCGGATATATAACAATAGTGTGCCATACAATTCTCCTATAAATTTGTAGACGAATTTGCAGGTTCGAATAACCCACTGCCTTTTTCCATTATATGTTCTTTATTTTTTCGACAAGTAATTGTTTCGTTGTTTTATTATTTTTTAGTTGTGTAGAAGTAGATTATGTAAGGTTGAAGTTTTTTGTTTACAAATGGGATGGATAACAAATGGTTGCAAGGTTGATGGACAACATATGGAGTACCAGTGGATTTTTTTTTTGGATGTTTTTTATGAATATTTGAAACCAGAATACTGATATCTTTAATTTTTGTACATGGATGTTATGGATATGTTCAGGTATTAATTTTGTGCCACCAGTGTGTTTCATTTCTTACCACTGGTGTGTTTAATTGTCCAATAGTAACAGTGTGTTTAATTGTTGAATAGTATGTATAATTCATTTGTGTATTTTTTTTAACAACTTAATTGAAATATCATCACATTGACTGTATTTAAAAAAATATACTAACTATTGAAGTTCATTTCGTAAAATAAAACTACATGAACACAAAATAAGTTGATAGCAACACAATAATTTTCCAATTGATAGCACTTGATAGCAGTATACAACTACCAAATTACAACTCAACTAATTAAAAAAAAAACTGGACGTTACAAATTAGTTTATAGCAGTATACAACCGCCAAATTACAAGTCCTTGCAAACTGAAACGTAATTGTTGTTTCTAACCCAATTACAAGTACACAAGAAATACACAAGCATCCATTTGATAGAAGCAACCATCCAATTGATTTATTTGCACGCTTCAATGTTGATATAAACAAACAACCAGTTTATTCCAATGGACACTAATATATAAAGTTTAGTAAAAATAACCCAAAAGTTGTTTACTAATATGAAATTTTTATGGGAACATACCTCATTCAACATCATTGTCTAGATCCGTAGGGTTATCATATGGCCGTGTTAGACACGTCCTAATGTTGTGTCCCTTTTGTCCACAAGACTTGCACTTACGACGTTGGTGCGCTCATGGATTTGTTTGTGGGTTGGAAACATTGCATTGCTGATCGCCCAGAGGGTTTGTACAATTTTGTCGGTTGTGCCCAGATTTCTTACATATGGTACAATACCCACTCCTACGACCATGCTCGTCTGCAGACAGAATTCTATTTTTTCTCAGTCTACCGGCTTGAGGTCGCCAGTCTGGTGGAAGAACAACTTCTGCACGTACTTCCTCTGGAGTATTCCATTCGTTTGGATGTCCAACCGAAAAGATAAGACCATAATAACTTTCAAACCAGGTGCTTGTTTTGTAGAAATCAGAACAAAAATCAACAATTTTTTTTTACAGTATCTACAACGACAATAGTTAAAAAATAATTAAGTGTAATAAATAACAAAGAATGCATATAAATATTAGTAGAATATATACCGTATAGCAACTAATGCATTAATTCATGACACATGGTGTGTTTTATTGATGTCAACCGGTATGTTTAAATCATGAAACATGGTGTGTTTAATTGATGTGAACTGGTGTGTTTAATTGTTGTGAATTTGTGTTTTAATTGGATATGATTGGTGTGTTTAATTTGGTATGACCGGGTATGTTTAATTGGGTATGTCTAATGTGTTTACTTAATTGAACCCAAGTTATTTGAATTGTGTAGATGGAAAACATCGATTATGACCGGTATCTGAAGGTAAAAAGGAACAAATGGAATCAAGAAGCATTATAAGCGAAATATAAGCGAATGTGGTTTCTTTTCAAATAGGAGAGAAATACAACGAGGAAGTATGTTCATTGTTGGTGTGTCAAGTAATCAAATGAATCCGTAACAGGTCGACAAATGCAGTGTCTAATGCAGTAATCAAATTATCCACATACTATAATGCCACCATCCATTTCTAATTCGTTACAAACATATTTTTTTTAAGAAAAGAAAAGAAAATTGATATATAAATTTGCTTAGTCATATATGCATAAATAAAATAATTACTTGAAGTTCCCAAGCAAATTACAATTACACAAGACATAACCAAATCTAATGCTTATATTAATTAATTGAAGTTCTATCAATCCAACTATTACAAACTGAAAAACAAAATATAACAGTTGTACAAATCATCAATTGTACAACTATGATCTTCCTTAAATTTTCGAACAGTCTAATAATTTCCACCGTCCATCTTAACTACACAGAATTGAAATTTACATTCGGGATCCTTGCAGCCAACTTCATATCTAGACGTGCATGACCTTGTAAACCTTGTTAAGTCAACATTCGTAAAGCCTTGTACCACCCTAGACAACTCAGCATACGTCAAATTCCTACGAACTTTCACAAACTCTGTTTCACCACCCTCGTAAAAGTTTCTCACCCATTTGCCACCATAAGTGATTATCAATTTCGTTGGGTCTATTCATGCATTTCAAGAAATTAAAATTTCACATTTAGATTTCAATTTATTAAACCAGCCACATATTATACAAGGTGCAACCAATTAAATACACTAGAGGAACCAAATTAAATACACCAGGCCAACCTGATACACACGCGAGGGTAAACCAAATTAAACACACCATGCCAACTAAATTAAACACACCAGGGCAACCCAATTACACATGCCAAGGCAAACCAAATTAAACACACTAGACCAACTAAATTAAACACACCAGGCGAACCCAATTACACACACCACGACAAACCAATTAAATACACCAGGGAAACAACAATTAAATACGAAGGAAACAACAATTAAATGTCAAAGGGCAAATCAAATTAAACACACCAAGGCAAAGCGATTAAACATCCCATGGCATACCAAATTAAACATATCAATGCACACCACATTAAACACATAATGACAAACCAATTAAACACACCATGGAAATAAAATTAAACACACCAAGGCAAGGCAATTTACACACACCGGGGATAATAAATTAAATACACCGAACGTAATTAATTAAACACACCACGGTTTATCAATTAAACACACCAATGTAAACTATCTCCTTCAACCTTCATTCATCATTACATCTGCATATGAAACAAATAAAAATAGGGTTTCTAATACATACCACTAGAAAAAGAACCTGGAGCATCTCGATTCATCATAACAACCTAAGCCAAATCCGTGAAATATGAATTTCAATCCATTAAATTCGAAGCAAAATCTGAATCTCCGGAAGATCAAAGCTGAAGATTGAAGATCGAAAATCGAAAATCTAAATCCCAATCCATGAAACATGTTTCTAATTCAAAGCAAAATCCATGAGATTGAAGATCAAAATTGAAGATGTTTGTGTTCGTGATTTGAAGAAACTGAAGATGCTTGTGTTAGCAACTCAATTTCAGATAAAAAGAGAGAGAAAAGAACGTGAAAGAGGACAGAGAGAAAGACAGTGAAAGAGCAAAGAGAGAAAGGAAAATTGTCTTAATGTCCTAACAAATAGAGAGAGAAGAGAAACTTTAAAGATAAAAATAAAAAAAAATAAAACAACGAATAAATGAAGGGCATTTCAGTCTTTACAGTCAATTATTGGGTAAAAAAAATAATAATCCTGGGTAAAAACAATAAACCTCATAATTTTTTGACTAAAAAGAGTATTTCTTCATATATATATATATATATAGAGAGAGAGAGAGAGAGAGAGGGAGAGAGAGAGTTTATTTCTAATAAGTGCAAACTCATGTAAATACATGAGGACATTGAATGTGAGCCACTCATTTATGGAGAATTTTAATAAGTGCATACACACTAAGTCAAAGTATGTAAATCTAGTGGCTCAAAATCAATGTTCTCATGTATTTACATGAATGCACACTCTTATGAATTATATATATATATATATATATATATATATATATATATATATATATATATATATACACCAATGATCTCTTATAAGGAACCTTTTATTTTAATTTCGGTTAGGGCTCTGAGGAAATCACATCCATTTTTTGAACATTGATTTGAACTTTTCATAGATGATATGTTAAATGATATCTACCTGAATAAAATTTGAGAATTTTTCAAACGCTATAGCTATTTTTCTTGAATTTTCATATATTTAGCCTATTTCCGATGCCTTTATATTTAACAAAATCGGGATAAATAGTTGTAGTGCTCGAAAAATTCATAAATTTTATTGATTGGTAGATTTCATTAAACTTATCATCCATAAAAAAAAATTGTAAGGATTTTTATTTTATGATTGACTTATTTCATGACAAACCACATTGGAGATGAACTTGTAATGAGTAGCTTATATATAAAGGCTTACTCTAACAGTGTTGACAACAATTTTTTGATGGGCAATAAAGTCAACATTATAAACTTCCGCAATCTGTAATAGTAAAATGATCACAAAAAGGTAACTGTAACGCAACTCAGAAATACGTGGTGAAACTCCGATGATTGGAGAAACGTCCACGAACGGTTGCGTAATCAACCAAGTCAAATCCAATAAAGAAATATTTGAATTACAGTACTCGATCTCTCTTGCCTCTTCTATTGTTATTCTGTGTGTTTACAACATGATTTACAGATTTATTTATACATGTTTAGTTAGGGTTTCGTTTCTTGGCGTGCAAGCCGAAGATTGACAAAAGATAGATCTTTCCTATTTGGATTTGTCTACTTAATGGCATTAATTGTAGTGATCCTTTATGACGACGCATATCTTGAGGATAATATATTTGGTTCCTTATGAAAATCCTCCTTGTGTTTGCGTAAGTATGTAATGTTGTTACCATCTTGAGAGTCTCATGGCTTAAACTAGAAAGTCAGAACTTTATGGGATCTTCTTTGTTGTCCCGAGTAGAATTGAGTATGCGGTAACACTTGGCTCATCCTTACTCGGATTTATTCGGACTTCCACTGAATATTCCTACGATGGGGACTTGGACACCATCCAAGATACTGACATGGCGATTCTTTCTGATGAAGTGTCCTGCTTACGTGGTTTTGTGATGATGTGTACTTTCGATAAGATTTACGTATAACATTACCCTCTTAAAATACTTTTACCGAGTAAAACTTATCATTCACTTGGCAAAAGTTTTTAACACACGTTTGTCCGACTATGATGGCTTCGTTGGTTGTCTTTTCATTCATAAATACTTCATAAATTAGGAAATTATTATTATTCCTCGTCTCTTCGAAGTATTAATGATGTGTCTTAATGACGTCTATATACGCATGATTTGTCTTTCACATGAAATCCCACTGATTTTGACATTTAGATGTTCTGGCGGCTTGAAGCCCATTCCTTATGCCACTTGTCCTCTCTCAATTTGGTGTTTCTGATGGCATTAATGGCATTAATGGGACATAACTTTTTGACTATCTGATGTGTCACCCATATCACTTAGGCCCTTTCACATCCCACTTTTCCATAACTTTAACCCATGGTTTCGAATTTCGATTCTTACTAATTTTAGCCATTTTGTTTTCTTTTCTTTTTGGCTTTTTAGAATATATTAAATATGCATTAAATATACAATGATTGTTATGAAAATAAATGTTTTTGAATTTTAATTATTCTTATAAATGGTAATAAATAAATATTTTTAAAAACAAATTAAAATATCAATTGTAATACCAAATTAATGATAAGCTGTTTCATTATGAAATTATTGGTAAATTTAGAAAATATATCAACTATATTGTATTAATGACATCATACCAAAAAAATTAAATAATAATTTCTATTCAAATATTAATGGTATTAAATTAAAACATTAATTTTTGCATTCAATTCAATAGATTTTTTTTCTAAATATTTTTTTTATAAATGATAATAAATATTTTTTCAAGATAATAAAAAAATATCTACACTACTATGTAACTCCTTAATTTAATATAAAATTAAATATATTCTTATTAATAAATATTTTTCTTTTGTTATTCTTCCTGGTTAAACAATTTTAGTCATTAATTAGTTTTTATTTTGAAACTTAACCATTAATGAGTTGTTTTGGAATTTTAGCTTTTATTATTATTATTATTATTATATAATGAATCTGGATACTTTTATACTCCTTAATTTAATATAAAATTTAATATAATATTATTAATAAATATTTTTTTAATGGAATAACTATTTTTCTTTTGGTATTCTTCGCAAATCAAGAGTCAATTAAGAAAAAATCTCATAAATCACAAATTTATAAGCAATCCCATAATTAATGGGATAACAAAAAATAAAATAAAATAATTGTTCTACTATTCCTCACTTTTAATTTCTTTTAAATGTGACGTATTTTTTTTTACATTAATAATTTTAAAAAACAAACTAATATTCAATAATCAGTCAAATTAATTAATAATTTTTTAAATGCAAAATAAAATTATATATATTACGATCTCCAAAATTTGAATAGACTTTATAATTAATTGAAAATTTATATTGGATAGGAAAGTTTTGATCATAAATCACAAATCATAAGTCAATCAAGAGACAATCTCATAAATCACAAATTAATAAACAATCATATAATTAAACCCTTTGATGTTGGAAGCATTTGTTTGAATGCATTAATTTCAATCAATAATAACAAAACATGATGAATATACACTCTAGTCTAATTTACTCCTTAATTTAAGATAAAATTAAATATATTCTTATTAATATATACACTACAAAAAAATGGCCTTCAGCGAGGGCTAAATGCCGTCGAAAAAGATGGATTCCCGTCGAAAATACGTTTTTTTTCGACGAGAAACTGCCGACGAATGCCGTCGAAAATACGTTCGTCGGAAATAAACTTTTATCGACGGGCCGTCGAAAATACCACTTTTTTTGACGGCCCGTCGATATCGATAATAGTAATAAAAAATAGTCAAAATTAATTAAATTTTGATACTTCAAATCCTCTTAGACCCTTCTTAAGGAACCCCCAAGATCAACCGGGTACACCCTACATCACCCTAATCCATTGTTAAATTCCAAATAGTTCATGCAACTTCAATGGTTTGAACCATGGACCTTGAAGATGGTAAGTGATGCTCTTACTATTTTACTATAACTTTATATCTGATATATTTTGCATACTATCTATATATAAACGATTGATATATTTTACACATGATCCAATTGAATTTATATTTTGCATACTTTTTAATATGTTATTATGTTGTGTTTTAAATTAAATATTTTTTTAAAATATTCTCTTATCTGATGGAAAAGTATGACTTGATTTTACCATTTTGCTACAACTACATATTTTAATAGGTAATGGCATTTTATATATGTATTTTTTTATAATCAATATTTTAGTGAAAAATCAATATTTTTTATTATTTAATAATTTAAAATCATTTCAAAAAATATTTATAATTATTCTGTAAAATGTACAATAGATATTAAAAAATGGTTTTTTTAGAGCATTCTTTTTTTATTTTATTTTTTAATATAGTCAAGTTTAGTAGACATAATTAAAAATAACCAAATGTTCTTGTAATTACTAATAATTTTGATATATTTCATACTTGATTAATATAGCCTAATGTGTCCTTATGTCTTTTTAAATTAATTGATATTTCAAAATTGAACTAAAATACTTGGTGAAAAAAATTATACAGTGATTTCGCTAAAAAATATAGTGACAAAAAAATTAGTACCTATTTTGATGTATTTAAAATATTGACTTATAAGTCATTTTGTAATGTAGTATATAAGTTATCACATACATAAATATATTCTATTATAATTTATTAATTTATATTATAATATTTGACTAATTCTATTTTTCATGACAACACTGTAACAAATAATAATAAAAATAATATCAAATAATAATAAAAATAATATCAAATTATTCAACTATTTCTGATGGCCACTGGGCCATTGAAATTTTGATATTAATTCGTTAATCATTTTCGACGGTATTTATGCCGTCGATAATGTAGGTCATTTTTTGATATATTGCCGTCGGAAATGTGGGTCATTTTCGACGGTACATATAGCGCCGTCAAAAATGTGGATCATTTTTGACGACACAAATAGTGCCGTAAAAAATGTGGGTCATTTTTGACAGTTTTTTGACTATTTTCGATAGCCTTTTACCGTCGAAAATGTGGTATTAATCTTTTCATTATTTTCGACGGTATCAAAAAGCCCGTCGGAAAAGGCTGAATCACCGACGTTAATTTTATCCGTCGAAAATAGTTGGTCGCTAATAGACACTTTTTTGTAGTGATATTTTTCTTTTAGTATTCTTCTGATTAAACATGATTTTAGGTATTAATTAGTTTTTTTTTTTAAAAAAAAAAAAACTTAACCCTTAGTGAGTTATTTTGAACTTTTGGCTTTTCTTATTCTTATCATTATTTATAATGAATCAGTACATTTTTATACTCGTTAATTCAATATAAAATTAAATATATTATTATTAATAAATAATTTTTTAATAGAGCAATTGTTTTTTTTTTTTTTTTTTTCTAAATCAAGAGTCAATTAAGAGATAATCCCATAAACCACAGACTAAGACTCAGTTTGACATTGTTTCTCCAGCTGCTTTTTTGGGGCCAAAAGTTATTCTAGACCTAAGACAGGGTGTTTGGTAAAATCACGGGGAAGTGCTTTTAGTCACTTTTAGCTACTCCCAACTGAGTTTTTGAGAAGCTACAAATACATACTTTTGGATTTTGACTTCTGCTTTTAGAAAACGTACTACAGTGATATTAAATGAAATTTTACTAACTTTCCAACTTTGTCCTTGCTTTTAACGAAATTTAACAAAAAAAAAATTGACTTCTGATTTTGACTTTTGTTGCCATAACTGTATAAAAAAAATTGGAATAATTAATTCAATAAAGTAGAATAAAAATGAAATAAAAAAATAAAGTTGAATAAAATAAATAAATGAGGCTAATTAATTAAATAAAGTAGAATAAAAAATGGGGCTATTTAATTCAATAAAGTTCCATAATTATATAACACTTAACACTAAACACAAATAAACAAGAAAAATGTAAAGTATAGCACATTAGTACCATTTAGATGTCTATGTCCTTTTAGTAATTTTACAAACTCACAACACTTTTTATTTCAGTTTACCAAACACATTGAAATTGCTTTTAGTTCTCACAGCATTTTTGAAAATCAGTTTACCAAACACTCAGCTGATTCTTCCCACAGCAATTCCAAAAGCAATTCCTCCCACAGCAATTTCAAAAACACTTCTCCCCACAGCACAGCAATACCAAACAGAGCCTAAGAAGCAATCCCATAATTATTGAAAATGATGGGTTATTGTAATTGTTTAGGTTTATTTGATTCATTGAGTTAGTTGTGTGTTGGTAGGATATGAGATTTTTGATTTGTGAAACTAATGGGTTGTTTTTTATATTTTGTGAATTTGAGATCTATGATTTTGAGGTAAAATAGTGATGGATCTGTTGTAATTGTGGCTTTCCACAATAAGTACAAATGGATTGGTTTTTTGCATGACACATGTAAATACACATGTCAATTTGAAAACAAGATGGCAAGTTTATATAGAGACAACAAAGCATGCATGTGTAAATTGCAATAAACCCCCCACCCCCCCATCTTTTGCCTATAAAAAGGCCACTCATTGTAATATTAAAGATACAAAGAAATCAATACAAAAGGTATATATATTATATTGAACGTCGATCTCTCATCTCTCATCTTCTTGCATTCATTTCATTAATTTTATTTATTATTTTATTCAATGTTTTATTTGTTATTTAAATTTAATTATAACACGTTATCAGCACGATACTGTTATTTCAGAATCTGAAGTTTCTGAATTTTATTTTTATTGGAACCTGTAGTTCATAAATTTATTTCCAGAACCTGAAGTTTCTAAATTTATTTCCAGAACCTGAAGTTTCTAAATTTATTTCCAGAACCTGAAATTTCTAAATTTATTTCCAGAACCTAAAGCTTCTGAATTTATTACCATTGGAACCTGAAGTTCCTAAATTTATTTTTTGAACCCGAAGCTTCTAAATTTATTATTACTAGAACCTGAAGCTTCTAGATTTTATTTATCAATACCAGAACCTGTAGTTCTAGATTTCGTTTCTCACATTTTATTTAATTTACATAATTTAATTTCTCGCAATTTATTTACTTTTATGTCATTTTTATTTAAACAGTTTGGTCACTTATCCAAAAACCTGAACTTTATGGATTCATTTATCATTACTGGAACATGAAACTTTTGGATTTATTTACTCATAAATATTCCTTTATATATTTGAAAATTTAAATTCATCAGATTTTTATCAGACTAGAAGTTCTGACTTCGATTATGATTTTCAGATAGCCAGAAGCTACAAAAACAATATGTCAAAACTTGCAAGTCTGAAGTTTGCTGCACTGGAAGTATCTGGGGACAACTACATGTCCTGGGTAATTGACGCCAAATTATTGTTAAAATCAGAAGGCTTGTATTATACCATTGAAGAAGAGGTTGAGGCAATGGAACAAGACAAGTCCACTACTATGGTCATTATCCGTCGCCATTTACATGAATATCTAAAAGTCCAATACCTTACTGTCACGGAACCAGAAGTTCTGTGGCAAGAATTAAAAGACTGTTTTGATAACCAACCCGATGTTGCATTACAAATTCCAGGTATCAGTGGCAACATTTACGTTTTCAAGACTATAGGTCAGTCTCTGAATATAACTCTGTTTTATTCAAAATTGCTACACAGCTGAAATTGTGTGGTCAGGAGGTAACAGAAAATGATATGTTAGAAATAACATTTACAACATTACATACCTCAAACATGATATTACAGCAGCAGTATCGAGAACGTCGATTCTCAAAATATTCAGAGCTAATATCATGTCTTTTAGTTGCAGAGAAAAATAATGAGCTTTTAGTTAAAAATAATGAATCACATCCGACCGGCTCTGCATCATTCCCAGAAGTGAATGCTAATACTGTTGAGGGACATAATCATAGCCGTGGTCGTGGTCGTGGTCGTGGTCGTGGTCGTGGTCGTGGTCGTGGTCCTTACAGTGGTCGTGGTCGTGGTCGTGGCCGTGGTTGGGGTCACCGAGGAGCATATGATTATTCTAATCCGGGTGGTTATAATCAAAACATTCCTAAGAAGTAGAATGTTAATAAGGTCAGACCGGATAAAGGAAAAAGTATCCAAAAGGGGCCTAAGAAAGATTACGGTGTATGTTTTAGATGTGGCTGTCAAAATCATTGGTCACGTACATGCCGCACATCTAAACATTTGGTTGAGTTGTATCAAGCATCAATCAAAGGGCAACAAAAGGGAAAGAATCCTGAAACCAACTTTATGGAGGATTCGGATTTTATGGATATTACCCAGTTTAATGTTTCTGATTTTCTAGTTGATCCAAATGACAAAGTGACCACTTCAATTGGTGATGAAAATATCCATACCAATTAAGTACTATTTGTAATATTTTTGCTATCATGTGAAATGCTTCTGTAAATATTCTTTATATAATATATACTTTTGATCGCTCCATCTAATATGCATTTTATTTTTTCTTTGTGAAGCACAACACATATGTCTCTAAACGATAAATTGAGTATTATTAAAAAGCAAGGTACAAGAGATATATGTCTAGCCGACAGTGCAATGACACATACGATTTTACGGAATCAGAAATACTTTCTGAATTTAACTTTGCTTAAGGCAAATGTCAATACAATATCAGGTCCAGCAGATCTGATAGAAGGCTCCGGTAGAGCCATGATATTGTTACCCAACAATACTACAATATGTATCAATGATGCTTTATATTCAAGTAGATCAAGAAGAAATCTACTAAATTTCAAGGATATACGGTGTAATGGATTTCATATAGAAACCATAAATTATGAGAATATCGAATATATGTGCATTACTTCCCATAATTTAGGCCAGAAACTCATTCTGGAAAAGCTACGTGCTTTATCATCTGGGTTATATTACACCCTTATAAGAGGTGTAGAAGTTTATGCAGTTATGAACCAGAAGTTCTTAGACCCAAAAATATTTATGCTCTGGCATGACCGTCTTGGTCACCCAGGATCCACAATGATGCGAAAAATCGTTGAAAATTCTCATGGACATCCATTAAAGAACCAGAAGATTCTTTTATCTCATGAAAATTTATGTACTGCATGTTCACAAGGGAAATTAGTAATAAAACCATCCTAATCTAATGTTGGCTTTGAATCCCCGTCGTTCTTACAAAGGATTCAAGGGGACATATGTGGGCTTATTCATCCACCAAGTGGACCGTTCCGATATTTTATGGTCCTAATTGATGCATCCATCATATGGTCACACGTTTGTTTATTATCAACATGTAATGTTGCTTTTGCAAGATTACTTGCACATATTATCAGGCTTCGGGCACATTTTCCTGATCATCCGATTAAGTCAATACGCCCTGATAATGCTGGTGAATTTACTTCCAAGACATTTGATGAATATTGCAGATTGGTTGGGATTGATGTTGAACATCCAGTTTCACATGTTCATACTCAGAATGGATTAGCAAAGTCGCTTATCAAGCATCTCCAGGTAATTGCAAGAACTTTATTATTGCGAACGTAATTACAAATTTTTGTTTGGGGACATGCTATTTTACATGCTGCTGTATTAATTCGTCTTCGTCCCACTGCTTATCATCAATATTCACCAGTACAACTTGTATTTGGCCATCAACCAGATATTTCTCATATGCGTACTTTTGGTTGTGCAGTATATATCCCAATTGCACCTACGCATAGAACTAAAATGGGACCCCAGCGACGTTTGGGAATATATGTGGGTCTAGATTCACCATCAATTATTATATATCTGGAACCTTTAACTGGTGATCTTTTTACTGCACGATTTGCTGATTGTCATTTTGATGAGGGAAATTTCTCATCATTAGAAAAAACTTCTCTTGAAGAGAAGCGTGAAATTTCTTGGAAAGTCCCTAGTCTAATTCATCTTGACATATACACATCTTAATGTGAGAATGAAGTCCGTAAGATAGTCCATCTTCAAACAATAGAAAATCAGTTACCAGATGTATTTACCGATGCTACTAGAGTAACAAAATCATGCATCCCAGCTGTTAATGTACCAGCACGGGTGATTGTTCCATAAGAACGATCTAAACAAATGATAGCAAAAGAATCATCTACTGTACGCCAGAAGCGTGGTAGGCCACTCGGTTTGAAAGATATTGTTCCTCGAAAAAAGAAAAAAAAATATCAGGATCATGTTCCTGAAATTACAAATAAATCCACTTTCTCAAAATCGACTCCACAAGAGTTAGATGTCCCTGAAAAAACACAAGTCACTAAAGTGACAGAAACCCCTATAGGGGAAGGAATCCCTGAAGAGATTCAAGAACATAGAAATGAGGAAATTTCTATAAATTAAAAAAAAAATGTGGAATCGTGAGGAAACAATCATCGATGATATATTTTCATATACAGTGGCCACTGAAATTATAAATGATTATTATGAGCCTCACAGTGTTGATGATTTTAGGCAAAGGTCTGATTGGCCTAAATGGAAAGAAGCAATTCAAACTAAATTGAATTCATTAGCCAAGCGTAAAGTATTTGGATCAATAATCCAGACGCCTGAAGATGTCAAACCTGTTGGATACAAATGGATTTTTGTACGGAAACGTAATGAGAAAAATGAGGTTGTGAGATATAAGGCACAACTCGTAGCACAAGGTTTCTCACAGAGACCGGGTATTGATTTTGATGAGACATACTCACCAGTAATGGATACAATTACATTTCGTTTTTTGATAAGTTTGGTTGTCTTGGAAAGACTTGAAATGCGCCTTATGGACGTAGTAACTGCCTATCTATATGACTCACTCGATTCAGATATTTATATGAGAATCCCTGAAGGGTTTAGAATGCCGGAAGCATACAACTCGAGACCTCACAATTTATACTCAATTAAATTACAAAGGTCCTTATATGGATTAAAGCAATCTGGACGCATGTTGTATAACCACCTCAATGAATATTTGATTAAAGAAGGATATAATATTAATCCTATTTGCCCATGTGTTTTTATAAAGAAATCAGAATCTGGGTTTGCTATCATAGCATTTTATGTTGATGATATGAATTTAATTGGAACTCCAGAAGAGCTCCTGAAAACTGCTGAATATTTGAAAAAGGAATTTGAGATGAAAGACTTGGGAAAGACAAAATATTGTCTCGGTCTAGAGATTGAACATAAATCAAATGGAATACTTATCCATCAATCAGCATATGTTGAAAAGATCCTGAAAAGATTTCATATGGATAATGCTCACCCATTGAGTATTCCTATGGTTGTTAGAACTCTTGATCCTAAGATACTTGAAGATGGTGAAAAGATACTTGAAGATGGTGAAAAGATACTTGATCCTGAAGTACCATATCTCAATGCAATTGGTGCTATGTTGTATCTGGCTCAATGTACTAGACCAGACATTGCATTTTCAGTAAATTTGCATGCTAGATTCAGTTCAGCACCAACTCGAAGGCATTGGAATGGGATTAAACATCTTTTTCGTTACCTTCGTGGCATGAAAGATTTAGGATTATTTTATTCGAAATCTAACAATTTTTCAGGTTTAATTGGTTATGCTGATGCCGGATATCTGTCTGATCCCCCATAAAGCTCGTTCACAAACGGGATACATTTTTACTTATAATGGCACAACAATCTCCTGGCGTTCCACAAAGTAAACTATTGTTGCTACATCCTCTAATCATTTAGATATCCTTGCACTTCGTGAAACAAGTCGAGAATGTGTTTGGCTAAGGTCAGTTATTCATCATATTCAAAAGACATATGGATTCTCATTATCTACAGAAATGCCAACATCGATATTTGAAGATAACGCAGCTTGTATTGCTCAAGTTAGAGGAGGATATATCAAAAGAGATAGAACCAAACATATTTCTCCCAAATTCTTCTATACTCATGAACTTTAACAGAACCGACAGATCGATGTTAAGCAAATTCGGTCTACAGATAATCTTACAGATTTGTTTACCAAGACATTGCCTACATCAACTTTTGAGAAACTAGTATATAAGATTGGCATGCGTCGGCTCTGTAAATTACAGGATTGATATTGAAGTTTTGTTCAGGGGGAGTAAAATTTGAATGGACATATTGTACTCTTTTTCCTTTAACGGATTTTATCCCTCTGGGTTTTACCGTAAAGGTTTTAATGAGGCAGTTCTGAACATGTCCAATATAACTTGATCTAGAAGATCATTGTATATATTTTGCTAAGGTTTTTATCCCACTGGGTTTTTTCTAGCAAATTAAAATACAAACTGTGGAAATCCAAGGGGGAGTGTTATAATTGTGGCTTTCCACAATAAATACAAGTGGATTGGTTTTTTGCATAACACATGTAAATACACATGTCAATTTGAAAACAATATGGCAAGTTTATATAGAGATATAGAGACAACAAAGCATGTAACCCCCCTCCCCCCATCTTTTGCCTATAAAAAGACCACTCATTGTAATATTAAAGATACAAAGAAACCAATACAAAAGGTATATATATTATATTGAACGTTGATCTCTCGTCTCTCATCTTCTTACATTCATGTCATTAATTTTATTTATTATTTTATTCAATGCTTTATTTGTTATCAAAATTTAATTATAACAGGATCGTTATTTTGTTTTCCTTTTTTTTTTGGGGTACAAATTTAGGATGTTGGTGATTGAAAATTTGAGGTGTATCAAAATGCTATTGATGGGTCATTTTAATAAACTATTTGTTCATATCTTTTTTTTTGGGTGTCTTGATGACTTTATATATATATATATATATATATATATATATATATATAAGAAGTTACTATAGTTAAATATAGGTGTAATTCAATCTTGAAACAGACCTTATTATTATTATTTTATTATTGATTGCTTGATTTGTGTTAAAAAAATTCAAAAATGTAAGAGAAAAAAAGTATTAATATATGCTATTTTATAAACTTTTCTTCTTTTAGTAATAATTTTTTCAAGATTACATTGTGGTTTTTTTCTAGGTGACTATTAATTAATTAATTATATTTACTAATTAATTAATTGAAAATACAAATAGGTTGGTGAATTAAAAAACCTATTAGTTTAAAAAAAACAGTACATCTCTATCATTTAATTAATTAATTTTCTTTATGATTTTAGAAAATATGATTAATTAATTAATCGTATTTTGTTAGTTTGTTATATAAGGGCATCACTTTTTGGTTGAGACATTAAGTTTATTCGATCGTAAAAATATATCACAAAAGACATAGGGTTTACCATTTGATCTTCAAAGTATTTCATCTCAAGAATATGATATCTATTATATTATATTGATAATTTACTAAACAATTTACATCATAAATTGGTAATGAAATGATCAAAATTGTCACAAAAATAGGTTGGAAATGTTGATATAAGAGGCATTTGAAAAAATTAGAAATCGAAAACAAAAATAGAAAAATATTAACAAATCTTAAAACATAAATCTGATGGTGATTGTTTTATATTTTACCATGCTCGCACATCGTGCGAGCAACATGGTACCGAATATAAAATTAATTAATTGCCAAATCAAGCATTCTCGTGTGGTATATTGAGGCTTTATGATAATATAGTATTCATCAAGTGTTAAAGAAAAAAATATATGATCTAATAATAGTAATAATTCTCATTAACTTTAGAAAATCAACCGTTAATTGTAAAAAATGGAGTTGAAAAATATAAAATTGATGGGCTAAATATAATATGTTAAGGCTTCGGAATAAGATAAAATAATTAGTAGTATTGAAAAATTAAGAGCCAATTGATACCGAATAGAATGAAGAGCTAATTCCATAACTAAACTAATAAGTAAGTAATATCATTTATCAGCATAGTTGGTCGAGTTCCTTTCTTCCACATTGTTTGTAGGGGTTCAAGTCCCAATCTTAACTTTTTTAAAGCAAAATAAATATCTATTTTTAAAAAATTCAATTTGAAAAATAAATTCAATTTTATCCAATAATTTAATATTAATAAGATAACTTTCTTTGATAATCTTTTTTTTTTTACAATTAAACTTTATTAAAAGAAGACAACAGAGGCATCAAGCCTACAAACACAAAACAGAGACTGTAAGAAAAAAGAGACAAGCGAGAAGGTAGCATTTGGATTCATCCGATGAGTAATATTTTTTTGAATTAAATTAATAAAAAAATAAATTATTTCTCTTAAATCGTTATATTAAATATTACCACATTACACCCCCTCTCCATCAATACATATCTCTAACATTCTATATTAATTCTTTCTCAAACAAAACTAACAGTTAAAAAAAAAAAACTTACGAATAAGCATGATTTTTAGGAACTATATATATATATATATATATATATATATATATATATATGTATTTATTAAAAAAAAACTCAAAAAACAAGTGCCATGTTTTAAAAAAAAAATCAAAATACGAAAATGTTTTTTGTTACTTTTATAGGTATGTTAGAGAACTTAAGATCTTTAATTAGTCTTAGAAACTCCGAGTGTGAATGTTATAACAATCTCCTGAAACAATTATCAATTTTTTATTTTGATCAGAGTAAATATGGTAATGATCTTAACGTGTTAGTAGATTATTTTATTTTATTATATATATATATATATATATATATATATATATATATATATATATATAAATAGAGGAAATACCCATTTTTAGTCAAAAATTAAGGAGGTTTATTGTTTTTACACAAGATTAATAATTTTTTTTGTTTCTATCCAATCTTTGGTTTTGAAGACCCAAATGCCCTCCAATTTTTAGTCACTGATATCTTAATAACAATGGTATTGCTCTTAAAAATAACAATTTTAGTGGAAATAATGTGTATCTACAATTGTATTCATTTTTTTCATGTGTGATGTAGTAAAAGTATTATATTAATGTTTATATTTAATTTCATAATGGATGAATTTAAATACAAATTTAGCAATAACTTATTAAAAACAATATTCTTATTAAAAAATACTAATATTATACAAAAAAATACACCTTATTAAAACAATAACACTTTGTTAATTCATATCTTAGCACACGAACAATAGTATTAATAATAACGATTTCAATTGCAGTAACTAATCATTCCTCTAGCACAAAATAAAATATACCATCGGTGGAAATGATCTGTGACTACAATTTTGTCTATATGATATAATAAAAATATTATAATAATGTATATAATAGAATAATATATGAATTTAAATATAAATTTATTAATAATTTCTTATAAACAATAACGTGATATACAAATTCACCATATATAATAAGTAATGTACATATTAAAAATACAATATAGAGCAAATATTAAAGAATTAATATTGCCTTTCAAATAAAAAAGAATTAATGACTAGAATGAAAGAAATTATATTAATTAGTTATAATTTATTTTTATGAAATTATATTAATTAGGTATAATTTATCTTTATTACATAACTAGGCATCGTTAACCATAACAATTTCAATGAGACTCTATTAGCCTTATAATTTTGTAGTGATGTGAAACTATTTAATTGAAATGAGTTCAAAATATTTATATTGGATATATTTTCTTTATATTTAGATTGGATATAACTTGATAATGTAAATAAATTATTTTGTTAGTACTTTTTTTTAAGTATTACAAGAACTATTACAATAGGAACCTGTCGGGATCAAACGGTACATATGTTGTCTAGATACATGCTCTCATAACGGAAGATAACTACTTCAACAACCCGGGAAGAAAATTCTTCACACCTACTTGTAAAATGCGTCATTGTGAGATTTGAACCTTTTACCATTTATGTGAAAAGAAGGTGCACTACCAACGCTGTTATAAAAAATGAATTGTTAAATAAAAACAAAGAGACTTACATTATAAATTTATAATATTGATCGGAACCCATAAATACTATTGTTTTACCTTTCTTTAAATAAAATAATAATAACATTACTTTATACAATGTTAAATTGTTACCATAAATAATTTGTTTACAATTATACGTAAAACATGTTACAAGGTATGAATATTATGTTTTTTTTTAAATGAGTTGTTAACATCAAATCAATGTAAAATTGTAACTACAACGTTTTAATTACAATTTTCTATATAAAATTTGTTACAAAACATATATATTTTGTTACCCATATAAAATGAGTTGTTACATGCTACAATAAAATTGTTACGAGCTAAGACTTTATTGTTATATATCACTTAAAATTCGTTATAAAGTTGAAATTTTTACTACACACATCTAACTTACAATTTTTTATTCGAAATTTGCTACATTGTACAAAAAATATGTTATATGTAATTTATCATATAAAAAATTATAAAAATATTTGTAAATATTTAAAATAAAATCTTAATTCGAAAATTATTATGTTACAAATATTTTATAAAACTAAATAAAATAATGATTGAGTTAAAAATATAATACATCAAAAATATTTTACAAATTATTTTTTTTTTATTATTTTCTGAAAATAATAATATTTAAAATATATAAAAAATGATTTTTTAATATATTATATTATAAATGTTTAATTAAATTAAATACAAAATTTAAAAATAAAAATATCATATATTTATTTAAATCGTTGAAGATTATTATGAGAATATGTATAATCCTTATCTAATTATCATTTACAATTATTTAACATAATTATTTAATTTAAATTAAATTAGAATATTATATTTTTGTAATAAATTTTTAAAAAATATAGGATAAAAAAACTTGAAAGTAACTGGTTAACTGGTTATAACCGGTTACTTCATATTTTTAAAGTGTTTGGCTAACATATGTCAACCAAATATTAGATGAATCTTGTAATAAAATTCCAATAACTTTATTGGAATGTAATCTCCCAACAATGCAGTCATACTTATAAAAGTCATATATATAATTATATATATATATATATATATATATATTAATTTCTATTTATTTATCTATAAATATATCTCTTATAATTTAACCATTAATTAGTTTTTTTAAAATGTAATCTTTAATTAGATGTTTTGTCAATTATTAATACTCCTTAACTTCAATATTTTAAAGTCTTTAATTTATATCCGTATCAGCTTCGTAATTTGAATTAGAAATGATGATCAATAATAAAACATCAAAATCCCATCATATTCTACTTTAAATAAGGTTTTAAGTTTTGTCAATTAAACCATCTAATTATAATATGTTTATCACAATCTTTACTCAAAAACCCTCTTTTCTTCCAGATCAATTTTCTTCATAAAACCCATTTAAAATCTCACAGTTTTTACCTATCCCATTCTATTGATTCTCTCTCACACACAAACTCAAAACATCTAAACGGTGGGGAATTTGATGGTATTGGGTGGTGAGAGTAATTTCTACATATTTTTATTTATATTTGATTTAATGATTTTTTTTCAGTTTGTGGTGATTATCAAAGGCCTTTCTCAAACACCGTTCTCAGTTATCATTTTCTTATTAAAACAAAGCATCTCTATTTGTTTTTTTGATATTAACAATTTAGAATTTTTTTGTTTATTTTTATGATACACTTAGTAGTTATAAAGGTAATTTTGGATTGATTATGTTTTGATGTATTTTTGAATCTTTAATAAGGTGTTCGTTTTTTATGTATTTTTGAATCTTTAATAAGGTGTTCGCTATGCAATCCTCCGGTAAGGCTAGCGTCATGTTTATCACTATAAATGTAGAAAATCAATGTGGCCGGTTGAGAATTATGAAGTGTTCTATACTCATGGATGATTAATTTGATAAACAGACTATCACTACAAATAAATATTCATGTTATACTCTTTGGTTCTTAGCATCACACTGTATGTTTGTATTGTCTCTAAAAAATACTATATTTGTCCAGGTTTTTGAGTATCCAATATTCGAATTTATTTTTAAAAGAAATTTGCACCGTTTTTTGTTATAGGTTTTTTTTTTCTTCATTCTAGCCATTTTGTTTTCTTTTCTTTTTGGCTTTTTAGAATATATTAAATATACATTAAGTATACTATGATTATTACGAAAATAAATGATTTTGAATTTTAATTATTTTTATAAATGATAATAAATAAATATTTTTAAAAAACAAATTAAAATATCAATTGTAATACCAAATTAATAATAAAGTGTTTTATTATGAAATTAATGGTAAATTTTAAAAACATATCAATTGTACTGTATTAATGACATCATACCGAAAAATTAAAATAATAATTTTATTCAAATATTTATGGTTTTAAATTAAAACATTAATTCTTGCATTCAATTCAATATATTATTTTTCTAAATATTTTTTTTATAAATGATAATAAATATTTATTTAAGATAATAAGAAATTATCTACATTATTATTTGACTCCTTAATTGAATATAAAATTAAATATATAGAAAATTGTCAAATATAGCCATATAGATTATGGGAAATTGCTTTTTATCAGGTTTCATATTTTATTTTTTTTATAGCTATTTTACAATAAATTCTATCAATCCCTTGCCAAAATTATAGAAATACCCCTTTTAACATATTTTTTTTAATTTTTTTTAATATTTTTCCTTTATTCTTCTTTTCTTCCACGGGATACGTACTCCTCCTTCCTTATTTCTCTTATACTTCCTTCCTTCTTTCTATTATGTGCAATCTTAATTATGTTTTTGTTTTGTTTTGTTTTTTGGGTGGAGAAATCATATCAAAATTCAAATACATTATAGAACATATATTTGTTATGATGGTGATTATTGCAGATGAGAGATTTATTACTAAACCTTTAAAATTGTAAACATGATTACTGCACTTTCCTTTGTATGTAAAAAAAAAAGTATGAGAAAACGATTAGTGTTAACCTTCCAATTAATTGTTTACGACCAATATTTGTGGACCAAAGATGACAATTAAATTGTCTTTGTTTTTTAAAAGTAGACCAAAAAAATCGATACATGAAGCTAAATAACTGAGAAGTTTGAATAATATATTCAGATGTGAGATATATATTATCTAAGAACATCTCCAATGCAATACTATTTGAGTGTGCTAATGCTATAATTTGATATAAAGTGAAAAAATCTTGCTCCAATGCAATACCAAATGTTGTACTAAATTTGGCATATGCTATTCTTTATGTCAAATTTGGTACAAAGAATAACATATGACAAATTTGGCACAACAATAAATGTTATTTTTTAAATTATAAAAATATCAGTGTATAACTATATTGAATGCATTAATGGTTGACTTTATAATTTTAAATAATAAAAAATATTATATAAATTGAATGCATTCATTATATTTGTTGATTTCAATAATTTTAAATAATAAAAAAATAAAAATAACATTTCAAATAGAATTATGTATTGGAGTACAATACTAAATTGATGTGCCAAATATAGTATTTTACTATTTTTTGTGTCAAATTTAGTATTGACATTGACATATGCATTGGAAATGGTCTAATCGTTCTAGTTCTACTTCCTGATTCCTCTGATCTTTTTTACTAACTTGAACATGAAATTACTTCTATAACGATCAAACTGTTTTTGATCTTTCCCACTTTCTAGTTGGACTGTTGTGGCACCATAAGTCATGTTTATGATGCCAAATAGTTATAAGAAGTCATTAAAGCAGTTCAATTATTCTCTGCTTATTATCATTTCACAAGGCAATCAGTTAAATAAGAAAAGAGGGGAAAATCATACACCACCATCCAATTCAACCATACTATTAAACAGTTGCACATAGTTGAATCAACGTTTAGCGCATAGTTGCACACACTTTGAATCAGCAGTCAGAATAACACAAATACAAATAAGCATCAAAATGAAATGTTATAAATTCGCTCCTTACATAAAAATAAAGTTGAAGGTAAATGACTATTGTGATGTATTTGCATCACTATTTGTACCCTCGGTACTTTGGGTCTGGTCAACCAATGGTCATGTCTTGCGGTTATAGCCATGTATGTGATAAACACTGCAAGCACGTTGTCTATATACTGGTTGATCCTGACTAACGAATGTAATCGATTGTCATATGGATGGTATGCGGCGGGGATTTGGGCATCCAAGACGGTTGTGCCCAGGTTCGCCACTCTTGGTACAGTGTTGAATCCAAGTAACCTCTAATGCGGATGGTACTCTTATCTCTTTTTGTCTACCAGACTGTCTTTTCGATTTTGGAGGAAGGAAAATCATACATTTCACCACCTCAGGCACTTCCTAGATGGACACATGGGGGACATGATTGATAGGTGGGGCATATGTTGTTTTTAGCCTGGAGGTGCTGTAATAATCGTGGCAGAACTAGTTGAAGTTCGTCTTCGTCAACCTACACATAAATAAAATATATAAATGTCAACCGAACACCGACTAAAAACAATCAAAATGGAAAGTTATACGTTTTATATCTGGCCATAGCTATAGCGTGCTTACAAGGCAACTGAAAAATGTCCCACTCACGACATGTGCAAGTATGTTTTTCGATATCTACCAAACTTTCAAGTTCACTATCCTTTACTAAATACCTAGTCAACTCAATTAATTGGATATACCTGGTATGACTCAGACTAATGGTTTCTCTCCATATAATGTGCAACTGCTACCTTCGTAAGGTAAGTGCTATTCTTTCCCGCTTGCTCTCCCTTCACTACAAGAAAAAGTGTCATTTCCGACCAACTATTTCCGACGGGGTAAAATTATGGTCGGTTATTGTTGTTTTTCCAATGAAAAAAAACAGGTTGTCGGACAGGTGTAACAATAAGTGTATTTTTTACAACGAAACTGATACCCTCGAAAATAGTGTCTAAAGTTGTTAAACCATTTCTGTAACATACATCTTAGGAACTCCATAGCTGAAGTTATGGGCAACCTTCTAGCTTTCGTCGACCCATATACACTATCACGACGTATGTCTATCACGATGTATGTGATACTTTTGTCGACCATTGTCTGTCGAAACCACAGAACTAATCCTTAGATCATATAAAGTTCTATCGACATTGATGAATTAAAACACCAAATCCTCCGACTCCAAATATGTCAAATCCTTCGACACCAACTCAACAAACGTCTCACCACCAATATACTGTAACACATCTCATTGCCCCTGTAGTTGATCAACAGTCTAACATCCATTTACCTAAGCAAAGAAAGACAAATAATTAAATTTATTGTTCATTTCATATTTTCCAGCCATCACAAACAAAAAATTTAATTTTGGTAGCTTATTGAAGTATACTTCTAAAAAAAACAGCCATAAATATAAATATAGTATACTTCTCCCTGTTCATACACACACACACACAAACACAACAATTACAAAAAATATTACAGGAATCTGAAAGGGTTTTTTTTTAGCCTGTTATATGATACCAATTACAATCATTTGATACCGGTTACAAGACAACTTTAACTTGTTGATAGATTTGTTGCAACACCAAGTATAATGAACTTATTTGTGTACAAGCACCGGATACAATCTCAGTTAAAGGATTAATATTTGAAGTTGGGGGAATATACATAAGAAGTTGCATAACCCATATAAACTAGAAAATTTTACCTCCTATGCTCCTAGTCCAGTTGGGCAAATACAATAACAATAACTATGGAACAATGAGTTTTATACAAATTTGATGATCATCATAAATTCCTTACATTTCGATAAAATTTCTGACTTTAGAATTGTATTTTGCATCCTAATTAAGTCTACATCAAGGGTGTTAACAGGAAAAAAATAGAAAAAACACAACTGTTGTGAATTTGTTAACAGTCGGTGGCAAAGCTATTATGAGGCATGAACATCTCCTTTTATATTTGTTGAATAGTTTGTGTAGTATCTTCAACTTTGCATTCTCTTCACTAAAATTATTCATTCTACTCAACGTATACAGTTAATTATATATACATAAATAAATATGAATAACATAAAGCAATTTCAAATCCATAATAACAGCCCTAAATCAATTCGACCAACCATAACGTCACAAATTATGACTACATATCTTCAATTGCTAATCCCTACTCAAAATCTAACATCAATTCACATAAAAAAAATAACAGAAAATCATAATTGAAATCAAACAAAAAAAAATCTTAGTTCAGTTTTGACTTACCTCGAAATCAAATTTCAACGGTACAAACTAGGGCTCGATAGACTCTGATCAACAGGGGTTCCCTCTCCGGCGTCATCTCGTCCACGTGTGCCGTCTTCTCTCCCTTTTTCGGCAGTCTCTCCTCGTTGACGACGTTTGTGTTTGAGAACTCTGTCTTCTTTTTCTGTCGAACGAATGAGGAAACAAAGAGTGAGGTTGTTTTTAATGACCACTTTTATGTAAGGGCATTACAGTAATATCGTAAGAATTAGGTTATAAACGATGAAAATTTAAAAGCAGGTTATAAACAATTACTTGATATTTCAAATCGATAGAAATGAAATTTCTTTATATTATTATTAATAAATATTTTTCTTTTGATATTCTTCATATTAAATAGTTTTAGTCATTAATTAGTTTTTATTTTAAAATTTAACTATTAATAAGTTGTTTTGGACTTTTAGCTTTTATTGTTATTATTATTCTTATTTTTATCATTATATATAATGAACATGGATACTCTTAGACTCCTTAATTTAATGTAAAATTAAATATAATATTATTAATAAATATTTTTTTAATAGAATAATTGTTTTTCTTTTGGTATTCTTTGTAAATCAAGAGTCAGTTAAGAGACATTCCCATAAATCACAAATTTAGAAGCAATTCTATAATTAATGGGATAACAAAATATATAAAAAAAAAATTTGGTCTACTGTTCCTCACTTTTAATTTCTTTTAAATGTGATATTTCTTTTTTAACATTAATAGTTTAAAAATACACTAATATTCATTAATTAATCAAAATAGTTAATAATTTTGTAAATGTAAAATATATATATATATATATATATATATATATATATATATATATATAAAGATCTCCAAAATATGAATAGACTTCATAATTAATTGAAAATTGAAAGTTTTGATCATAAATCGTAAATCATAAGTCAATAAAGAGACAATATCTTAAATCACAAATTAATAAGCAGTCATATAATTAAACCCTTCTATGTTGGGAGCATTTGTTTAAATGCATTATGCAGCAACAAGGACCCGCAACTCTCGAAGGGGTCCTTTCTATTTATAGGAGTAGGGGAGCGTGCGGATGGATCCCGAAGACGAAGAACTCACAGCGTTTAGGACGCCCAAATGGGTCTTTTGCTAGAAAGTGATGCTACCATTGTGTAAGGTTCATCAAGATGTAGGTGCACCGCCATAGCCGCTCTCTGCCCAGCATGAATGAGAAAGAAGGGGTTTTCGCGTCTAGATGGATCATCAGGATTAGGAAGCGGGCTCGACCACCTGCAAATAAGGTAGTGATACCTCTTGACAAAGATAAAGCTTTGGGCAAATTTTCAATCAATAATAATAAAACCAGATGAATATACAATCTTGCCTAATTGACTCCTTAATTTAATATAAAATTAAATACATTCTTATTAATATATATTTTTCTTTTGGTATTCTTCTGATTGAACATGGCTTTCGATATTAATTAGTTTTGTTTTATTAAAAAAAAAAAACTTAACCCTTAATGAGTTGTTTTGAATTTTGGTTTTTCTTATTCTTATCACTATATATAATGAACCTGGACATTTTTGTACTCCTTAATTTAATATAAAATTAAATATATTATTATTAATAAATATATTTTTAATAGAGTAATTGTTTTTCTTTTGGTATTTTTCCCAAATCAAAAGTCAATTAAGAGACAATACCATAAATCACAAACTAAGAAGCAATCCCATAATTATTGGAAATGATGAGTCATTGTGATTGTTTTAGGTTTATTTGATTCATTGAGTTAGTTGTGTGTTGGTGGGATATATGATTTTTGATTTGTAAAACTAATGGGTTGTTTTTGATATTTTGTGAAATTGAGATCTATGATTTGGAGGTAAAATAATGATGGATCATTATTTTGTTTTTCCGTTTTCATTTTTGTACAAATTTGGAAAGTTGGTGATTGAAAATTTGAGGTGTATCAAAATGCTATTGATGGCTCATTTTGATACATTATTTGTTCATATCATTTTTTTTTTGGTGTTGTGATGACTTTAAATATATAGAATAAGAAGGTACTATAGTTAAATATAGGTGCAATTCAATCTTGAAACAAACCTTATTATTGTTATTTTTTTATGGATTGCTTGATTTGTATTAAAATTTTCAAAAAATATAAGAGAAAAAAAATATTACTATATGCTATTTTATAAACTTTTTGTTATAACTTAAAATGAAATGAATAACAGATGAAGAACATGTGAAGTATTATGAAGAACAATTGATAGAATAAATAATAACGGATAAATAAAATATGGAGAGATCATAGAATAAAAAAAGAGATGCGAGAGAGTAAAATTTTACTTGTGTATTGATCTGAGAAAATTTACTCAGTGAAAATTACAAGAGAGATGAACATATATATAAGCAAAAGAATTTGTGTAGAACAATGAAGCAGTCGAATGAAATAAGAGGTAGATAGGCGGTGAGAAAATCTTGTGTGTATGACACAAGAGGCAAAGGACGGTGCACAAGCTTGGTAGAGAGAGGTTGAGAGAAAAACTTATGTATATGACACAAGTGGCATATATCCATATATATTATAACACTACCCATTGGATTTATACCACTTGTATTTTAATTTTCTAGGAAAAATTGAATGGGATAAAATCTAAGTAAAATATATATAATGATCTTCTGGATCTAATGGGGTTGGACATTTAAAAACTGTCTCATTAAAAATCTTATCAGGAAAACCCAGTGGGACAAAACCTAATCTAAGGAAAAAAAGTATAGTTTACATATGTCCATTGAATTTTTTCTCCCCTTGATAGGACGCTCCCCCTCATAAAAACTTCAGCATTTAATCTTGTAATTTACAAAGTCGATGCATGCCTATCCCATATATCAATTTCTCAAAAGTTGATGTAGGCAATCATTTGGTAAACAGATCTGCAAGATTTTTTGTATACCGTATCTGCTTAACATCAATTTGTCGACTCTGTTGAAGCTCATGAGTAAAGAATAATTTAGGAGAAATATATTTGGTTCTATCTCCTTTGATATATCCCCCTCTAATATGAACAATGCACGCCGTATTATCCTTAAAAATCTGTGTTGGCATTTCTATAGATAACGAAAATCCACAGGTATTTTGAATATGATGAATAACAGACCTTAGCCAAACGCATTCTCGACTCGCTTCATGAAGTGCAATGATTTCAGAATGATTAGAGGATGTAGCAACCATAGTCTGTTTTGTGGAGCACCATGATATTGATGTGCTATTATATGTAAAAACATATCTCATTTGTGAACGAGCTTTGTGGGGATCAGACAGATACCCGTCATCAGCATAACCAATTAAACCTAAAAAATTGTTAGATTGTGTATAAAATAATCCTAAATCTTTCGTTCCACAAAGGTAACGAAAAATATGTTTGATCTCATTCCAATGCCTTCGAGTTGGTGCTGAGCTGAATCTAGCCAGTACATTCACAGAGAATGCAATATCTGGTCTAGTGCACTGAGCCAGATATAATAAAGCACCAATTGCATTAAGATATGGTACCTCAGGACCAATTATCTTTTCACCATTTTCTTTTGGTCGGAATTTATCCTTTTTAAGATCAAGAGTTCTAACAACCATAGGAGTACTTAATGGATGAGCATTATCCATATAGAATATTTTTAAAATCTTTTCAATATATGTTGATTGATGGACAAGTACTCCATTTGATCTATGCTCGATCTTGAGGCCGAGACAATATTTTGTCTTTCTCAGATCTTTCATTTCGAATTCCCTTTTCAAGTATTCAGCAGTTTTCAGGAGTTTTCCAGGGGTTCCAATTAAGTTCATATCATCAACATAAACTGCTATGATAGCAAATCCATATTCTGATTTCTTAATGAAAACACATGGACATAGAGGATTATTAATATATCCTTATTTCGCTAGATATTAACTTAGACGGTTATACCATATCCGTCCAGATTGTTTTAATCCATACAACGACCTTTGTAATTTAATCCATACATGCTTCTGGTATTTTAAATCCTTCTGGGATTTTCATGTAAATATCTGAATCCAGTGAAACATATAGATAAGCGGACGTCCATCAGACGCATTTCCAGTCTTTCCAAGACAGCCATGCTTATCAGAAATCGAAACGTAATTGTATCCATCACTGGTGAGTATGTTTCATCGAAATCGATGTTAGGTCTCTGTAAGAAACCCTGTGCTACGAGTCGTGCCTTATATCTCATGATTTCATTTTCTTATTACGTTTCCGTGTAAAAACCCATTTATACCTAACAGGTTTGACGTTTTCAGGCGTCTGGATTGTTGATCCAAATACTTCACGTTTGGCTAATGAAGTCAATTCTGCTTGAATTGCTTCTTTCCATTTAGACCAATCAGATCTCTGTCTACAATCATCGAGATTATGAGGTTCATAATCATCATTTATGATTTCAGTTGCCACTGTGTATGAAAATACATCATCAATGATTGTTTCTTTACGATTCCACAATTCTCTTGTATAATTTATAGAAATTTCATCATATCTATATTCCTGTACCTCTTCAGAGATTCCTTCCCCTATAAAGGATTCTGTTGTTTTAGCAATTTGTGTCACTTCAGGGACACTTAAATCTTCTGCAGTTAAATTAGAGAAAGTGGATTTATTTTTCTTTTTTCGAGGAACATTATCTTTTAAACCAAACGGTCTACCACGCTTCTGGTGTGCAATAGATGATTCTTTTGCTATCATTTGTTCAGATTGTTTTTCTGGAATAATCACCCGTGTTGAGACATTAACAGTTGGGATGTATGATTTTGTTACCCTAGTAGCATCTGTAAATGCATCTGGTAACTGGTTCGCTATTGCTTGAAGATGTACTATCTTACGTACTTGATTCTCACATTGAGATGTGTATGGGTCTAAATGAATCAGACTAGGAACTTTCCAGGAAAGTTCACGTTTCCCTTCGAAAGGAGTTTTCCTTTTCCCTAATGATGGGAAACTGGTTTCATCAAAATGACAATCTGCAAACCGGGCTGTAAAAAGATCACCAGTCAAGGGTTCCAGATATCTAATAATTGATTGGTGAATCAAAACCAACATATATTCCCAATCATCTTTGAGGTCCCATTTTATTTCTTTTTGTTGGTACAATCGGAACATATACCATACATCCAAAAGTACGTAAATGAGATATATCTGGTTAATGACCAAGTACAAGTTGTATCGGTGAATACTGATGATAAGCAGTGGGCCGAAGCCAGATTAATGCAGCAACATGTAACACAGCATGCCCCCAGACAGAAATCGGTAATTGCGTTCGTAATAATAAAGTCCTTGCAATTATCTGGACACGTTTAATAAGTGATTCTGCTAGTCCATTCTTAGTATGAATATGTGGAACTGGATGTTCAACATCAATCCCAGCCACTTTGCAGTATTCATCAAATGCTTTGGAAGTAAATTCACCAGCATTATCAAGGCGTATGGACTTAATTGAGAAATCGAGAAAATGAGCCCGAAGCCTGATAATTTGTGCAAGCAATCTAGCAGAAGCAACATTACATGTTGACAATAAGAAAACATGTGACCATCTGATAGATGTGTAAACTAGGACCATGAAATAACAAAATGGTCCACTTGGTGGATGAATAGGTCCACATATATCCCCTTGAATTCTTTGTAAGAATGATGGGGATTGAAACCAACTTTAGAATGAGATGGTTTTATTGTTAATTTCCCTTGGGAACACACAGTACATAAATTCTCATGGGCTAAAAGAATCTTTTGGTTTTTTAATTGATGTCCATGAGAATTTTTAATGATTCTACGCATCATTGTAGATCCTTGATGAGCAAGACGGTCATGCCAAAGTACAAACATTTTTGGATCTGAGCACTTCTGACTTATAAATGCATAAGTTTCCACACCTTTGATGATGGTATAATATAATCCATAAGATAAAGCACACAGCTTTTCTATAATGAGTTTCTGGCCTGAATTATGTGAAGTGATGCACAGATATTCAATATCATCTTTATTCTTAGTTTCAATATGATATCCATTTCTCCGTATGTCTTTAAAACTAAGTAGATTCCTTCTGGATCTACTTGAATATAATGCATCATCTATACATATTTTAATATTATTTGATAACAATATTATGGCTCTTCTAGAGCCTTCTATCAGATCCGCTGGACCTGATACCGTATTAACATTTGCTCTGAGCAAAGTTAAATTTATAAAATATTTATGACTCCGCAAAATTGTATGAGTTGTTGCACTATCAACTAGACATAGATCTTTAGCTTCTAGCTTTTCAGTAACTCCCAATTTATCGTTTAGGTTCATTTTGTATGCTTCATAAAGAAAAATAAAGTGCATATTAGACAAAATGATTCAAAAAGTATACATTGCATTGAGAAATATTTTACATGAACAAAATAGCAAAATAATACTAATGTAAGTAGTATTTAATTGGTATGGACATTTCCATCACCAATTGAAGTAGCTAGCATGTCTTTAGGGTCTGGAAAGAAATCTGTAATATTAAGATGAGTGATATCTTTTGGATATGAATCTTCAATGAAATGAGATTCCGGTTTCTTTCCCTTTTCTCTGATTGATGCTTGATACAAATCCACTAGATGTTTAGGTGTTTTACATTCATTGGACCAATGATTGTAACATCCACACCTGAAACAAACATTGTTGTTTGCATTGGGCCTATTTTGAACGTATTTTCTTCTATACTGATTGGCCTCATGAGTATTCCACTTCTGATGAGTGTTTCGATTATAACCACCTGATCCAGAATAACCACGTCCTCTTTTGAAACTACGACCACGACCCAACCAGAATTACGACCGTAACCATGACCGTGATCAGGATTGCGGCCATTACCATGGCCTCGACTACGACCACGACCACGACCACGACCTTGACTATAGTTTCTGACACTATTAGCATTCACTTCTGGATATGATGTAGAACCATTCGGGTGTGATCCGTGATTTCTTTTCTACTACTAGAAGACATGCAATCAACTCTGAATATTTTGAGAATCTACGTTCTCGATATTGTTGTTACAATATTATATTTGAGGCATGGAAAGTTGTAAATATCTTTTCCAACATATCCTTTTCAGATACCTATTCACCAAACAATTTCAACCTTGTGATGATTCTGAATAAATCAGAATTATAATCAGAGACTGATTTGTGATCCTGGAACAATAAATGTTGCCATTCGTACCTTGCATTAGATAACGTAACATCATTCTGGTGATCATAACGATCTTTTAGCTCTTTCTACAGATATTCAGGATCTGTGACAGTAGGATATTGAACTTTTAAATCCTCATTCATATGATGACAGATTATGACCTTGGTTGTGGATCTGTCTTGTTCAGTAGCATTGATTCCATCATCAATGGTATAGTATAGGCCCTTGGATTTTAAGTACAATCCAGCATTAATTACCCATGACATATAGTTTTCTCCCAATACTTTGAGTGCATCAAACAATTCGCAAGTTTAGACATGCTTACAACTTCCCCTTTTTTTTCTGTAAAATTTAATTTAGTGTGAATTAACATAAATGAGTTCAACCGATATGAGCACAAAATTAAAACATTTCAGGGACATGAGCTCTCCTGATATGAGCATAAAATTAAAACATTTCGGGGACATGAGTTCTCCTGATATGTGCATAATATTAAAACATTTCGGGGACATGTGTTCTCCCGATATGAGCATAATATTAAAATATTTCGGGGACATGAGTTCTCCCCGATATGAGAATAAAATTAAAGCATTTCGGGGACATAAGTTCTCCCGATAAGAGTATAAAATTAAAGCATTTCGGAGACATGAGTTCTCCCGATATGAGTATAATATTAAAATATTTCGGGGACATGAGTTCTCCCGATATGAGTAGAAAATTAAAATATTTCGGGTAAACAAATCCAAAATTATATATATGGGTTTCATTGACGGCATAAGACATCTTGTTATATGAAACTAATACATATTCAAAATGTTGACATGTAAGATATATGCATAAACATGGATGATTTTAAATAAACAATTCTATAACTATATATATGGGTTCCGTTGACGACATAAGTTATCTTGTTATACGAAAATGAATACAGATTCGAAATGTTAAGATGCAAGTAAATCACTTATTAGGGGATCATTTTTACAAAATAGATTTTTCGTACTGATAACGTGTTATAAATTAAAATGAAATGAATAACAGATGAAGAACATGTGAAGTATTATGAAGATCAATTGATAGAATAAATAATAATGGATAAATAAAATATGAGAGATCATAGAATAAAAAGAGAGACGCGAGAGAGTAAAATTTTATTTGTGTATTGATTTGAGAAAATTTACTAAGTGAAAATTACCAGAGAGATGAACATATATATAAGCAAAAGAATTTGTGTAGAACAATGATGTGGTCGAATGAGATAAGAGGTAGATTGGTGTTGAGAAATCTTATGGGTATGACACAAGATGCAAAGGACAGTGCACAAGCTTGGTAGAGAGAGGTAGAGAGAAAAACTTACTTGTATGACACAGGTGGTATATATTCATATATATTATAACACTTTTCTTCTTTTAGTGATAATTTTGTCGAGATTATAATGTGTTTTTTTTCTTGGTGACTATTAATTAATTAATTTTATTTACGAATTAATTAATATAAAATACTAAGAGGTTGGTGAATTAAAAAACCTATTAGTTTTTTTTTTGAAAAAAAAAAACAGTACTTCTCTATCATTTAATTAATAATTTTCTTTATGATTTTAGAAAATATGATTAATTAATTAATCATATTTTGTTAGTTTGTTATATAAGGGCATCACTTTTTGGCTCCCGGAGGCATTAAGTTTATTCGATCATAAAAATATATCACAAAAGATATAGGGTTTACCATTTGATCTTCCAAGTATTTCATCTCAAGAATATGATATCTGTTATATTATATCGATAATTTACTAAACAGTTTACATCATAAATTGGTAATGAAATGATTAAAATTGTCACAAAAACAGGTTGAAAATGTTGATATAAGAGGCATTTGAAGAAGTTAGAAATCGAAAACAAAAATAGGAAAATATTAAATAATCTTAAAATATAAATCTGATTGTGATTGTTTTATATTTTACCATACTCGCACATCGTGCGAGCTATAAGCTACCCAACATAAAATTAATTAATTGCCAAGTCAAGCATTCTCGTATGGTATATTGAGGCTCTATGATAATATATTATTCGTCAAGTATTAAAGAAAAAAAATATTATCTAATAATAGTAATAATTCTCATTAAATAATATATTGTCAAAAAAATCTCATTAAATCTAGAAAATCAACCGTTAATTGTGAAAAATAGAGTTGAAAAATATAAAATTGATGGGTTGAATATAAAATGTTTAGGCTATAGAATAAGATAAAATAATTAATAGTATAGAAAAATCAAGAGCCAATTGGTACCGAATAAAATGAAAAATCAATTCCATAGCTAAACTAATAAGTGAAGAATATCATTTATTAGCATAGTTGGTCGAGTTCCTTTCTTCCACATTGTTTGTGGGGGTTCAAGTCCCAATCTTAACTTTTTTCAAGCAAAATAAATATCTATTTTAAAAAAAAATCAATTTCAAAAGTAAATTCAACTTTGTCCAATAATTTAATTTTAATAAGATAACTTTTTTTTTAACAATTAAGCTTTAATAACAAAAGAGAACATAGACATCAAGTCTACAAACACAAAACAGAGACAGTAAGAAAACAGAGACAAGCAAGAAGTAAAACAAGCAAGAACATAAAAGAAAACACTTCTTTTCTAAAGACACCATATTCTCAAAATTTAAATTTAAGAAAATTATGAAGATATGTTCTTTTGTTCCAAGATTATCGTTTATATCTATTCACACTCCCATTCTAAAGTCACTTCACTTTAAAAAAAAATAAACATCTAAAGACATTCCATTTTATTTTAATAAAAGATAAGACAAAACATCGTAGTCTTTGGATTCATCTGAGGAGTAATATTTTTTTGAATTAAATTAATAAAAAAAGTTAGATTAAATATTGCATAATAAACACTCTCTCCTAAATTTTTAATTACCACATTACACCCCCTCTCCACCAACACATATCTCTAATTTTCTATTTCATTCTTTCTCAAACAAAACTAACAGTTAAAGAAAAAAAAACGTACGAATAAACTTGATTTTCATGAACTGTATATATGTATTTATTAAAAAAAAATCAAAAAACAAGTGTCATGTTTTTTTTAAATAAAATCAAAATATGAAGATGTTGTTTTGTTACTTTTGTAGGTATGTTAGAGAATTTTAATTTTTTTCATTTGTCTTATAAATTATGAGTGTGAATGTTATAACAATCTCCTGAAAAAAATATCAATTTTTTATTTTGATTAAAGCAAATATGGTCACTATCACAACGTGTTAGTAAATTATTTTATTATTATTATTATTATTATTATATATATATATATATGTGTGTGTGTGTAATATAGAGGAAATACCCTTTTTTAAGGAGTTTTATTGTTTTTATAGTAAATTTTTTGTTGCAACCCAATCTTTGGTTGTGAAGACCCAAATGCCCCTCATTTATTCATTAGTTGTTTTATTTTTCATTTATTCATTATATGTTTTATTAGTTATTGTTTTTGTCTGAGAAGTTTCTCTCATCTCTCTATTTCTCTTCTCTCTTCTCTGTCTATTTTCTTTCATGGTCTAAAAGTTTCTCTTCTCTCTCTTCTCTCTTTTTGCTTTCACGGTCTACCATTGTTTTTGTCTGAAATATTTTCTTCTCTTCTCTTCTCTTCTCTTCAAATCACTAGTCTCCCATTTTCGATCTTCATTCTCTGTCGTCGTGGGTCTCCCATTTTCACACATTCGTCCTTCAATCTCTTCAATCGGTTGTCTCCCATGTCCAAAATACAATTTGTTCAAAATCTCTATTCAATCTCTACCATTATTGAAACTACAAAGCCATTTTTTTGTCTCTATAATTCACAAAAAACCCATATATAGAATATTTAAGTTGCGTTCGAATTTTAGGGATTGAGATCTGTATTTCACAAATTTTTACTTAGGTTGTTATGATGAATTGAGGTTCTCCAGGACTTTCTTATAGAGGTATGTATTAGAAACCCTATTTTAATTTGTTTCATATGTAAATGTAATGATGAATTAAGGTTGAAGGAGATGATTTACTTTGATGTGTTTAATTGATAAGTCGTGGTATGTTTAATTGATTTCGCTTGGTGTGTATAATTTACTATCTCTGGTGTGTAATTTATTCTGTCTTGCTGTGTTATATTTTGTTTCTATAGTGTGTTTAATTTGTTTGTCATGGTGTGTTAAATGTGGTGTGTCTTGGTGTGTTTAAATTTGTTTAATGCGGCGTGCCTTGGTGCTTTTAAAAGTGGAAATTTAGAAAAAAACAATAAAAATACTAATCTTTGATAAAAACAATAAACCCACTATTTTTTTTTTGTTTACTTTTAAAGTTCTCCCTATACATACATATATATATATATATATACATATATAGGGTTCAAAAAATTAATGGTACCTTTTTGGGTGGTTGTTGTGTAAATAGCACCACATTAATAAATCATGTTTAAAAGACACCATTTAAAGTGTGGAGACCAAAATACACATGCCATCACTTTCGTTGTGAAGAAAAAGAGAAAAAATAAAAACAAAAAAATTTGAATCGACGGCTTCGTGTTCACGGCGACGGTACCGAAACTTGGAAACCAGTTTATCGTTGATTAGAATATTGCAATTGATCGAGGTTAGTTGAGCATTGAATTTGTATCGTTATGGTTGTTGATTAATTGAATGAAATGTTAGATTAAGTTTTATTTGTGGATCTGATAATGAATATGGGTTAGGTTAAGGTTTTGTATTTGTAAACAAGTTGTTGAAGAAGATGAATCGAGCTTCGAGCTTCGAGCTTTTGTATAAAAGCGCCGAGCTTTTATATAAAAGCTTCAAAGCTCGAAGCTTTTTTACAAAAGCTCGATCCGAGCTTTTATATAAAAGCTCGAATCGAGCTTTTGTATAAAATCTCGGATAAGCTTTTGTATAAAAGCTCGATACGAGATAAAAGCTAGATGCGAGCTTTTATAAAAACGTCGAGCTTTTATATAAAAGCTTGAAGCTTTTTTACAAAAGCTCAATCTGAGCTTTTATATCAAAGCTCGAAGCTTTTATATCAAAGCTCGAAGCTTTTATAAAAGCTCGGATCGAGCTTTTGTAACACATTCGAGCTTTTATATAAAAGGTCGGCTCGAGTACAACTGCGAGCTTTTATATAACAGCCCGGATCGAGTTTTTAAAAGCTCGCAGCTGTTATAAAAGCTTGCAGCTGTTATAAAAGCTTGGACCACTCTTATAAGCTCTGTCTGAGGTTTTTTTTTTAAAACCAGAGCTTTTACAAAACCTCGAGCTTTTATAACAAACCTACAAGCTCGACCTATATTCTCGAAAAGTAAGAAAATAAACCTACTGCACATTCCGGAGACTAAATGTTCATACATTTGTTGCATACATCTTAAATCACTCGTAAAAGCATGACAAAACATTAGGGAGATCACAAAAATCAGTTATCTGCAGATTTGAAAAACACACTACCTTTTTGGAGAGAGAAATAAACTTATCTTTCTGAAACTGAAGATGAAAGCACAAATACAACTTTTAAGGGCAATTTTGGTAGTTCACCATAATAGATGCCTTTTAAACATAAGTTATTAATATAGTGATATTATCGCAACTCATAAAAACAAGGGACATTTCTCACCATTTCCACTATATATATATATATATATATATATATATATATATATATATATATATATAACAAATAATGCAACTTTTAGCCGAATATACGTACGGCTAATTTGATTCAATATTTCCCTTCACCTTACCAACTCAAACTGCAATTTGAATCTAAAGTTTTTTAGGTGACTATAAAAGATTTCACAACTAAACCAATTGACTAAGAATTTTAACATTTTGGAACACCCCTATTAATCGAATGCTTTGAATAGATATTTTTACAATGATAACATATCTATTTAATATTCAGAATATTCAACAAAATTTAATTTTCTTACTTTGGCTCAAATTTAAAATTTGTAGTGGAACTAAAGAAAGATGAATAAGATTCGCATCGGAATTTCCAAATTAGTGCTTTCGTTATCAGTCTATAACATGGTCAACGAGCTAAATGTAAGTTTTACCATAAGGATTATGCTACAAGTACGGGGGGAACCAGATATTTGAGACGGAATATGCACAAATGTATGCCTGCACATGGACAGGTAGACACTACAACCCAGACACAACTTCAACGGCACCCAGACGGGTCCGTAACGATGTGGCAGTTCAACGCCATGCACGCTAGAGAGTCATTGGCACGATACATTGCACAAACTGAACAACCGATCAGTATTGGTGAGAGTCCATTTTATACAGAATTAATCACATCTGCATATAACCCCCAATATGAACCTGTTTCTAGAACCACCACTAGAAATGATTTGATACGATTGTTTGAAACCCAAAGGGATGACTTAGTTGCTGAAATACAATATTTAAGTGTCTCTGTTGCATTAACTTCTGATATTTGGAATGCATGTTCCAAACATGACTATTTATGTGTCACGGGACACTGTTTAGATTCTGATTGGAGGATAACAAAAAGAAATTTTGGTTTTCGTCCTATGGATTTTGAACATACAGCAGAAACCATTTTTAATGTCATAATGGAAGTTTTAGAAACTTATGAAATCACGCATCGTATTCTTTCAATCACATTTGATAATGCATCTGCAAATACTAGCTCTATTGCATTGTTTGTAGCAAGAAATATCCCGCAAGATGGAGGTTATTTCTTCCATCAACGGTGTGCATGCCATATTATAAATTTAGTTGTACATGCGGGTTTAAAGCAGGTAAGCGACCAAATAGATCGCATCAGAGATGCCATTTCTAGGATTTGCAGTTCTAATCCTAGATTCAGTGAATTCAAGAGACATTGTAAATTAAACGGTCTCAAACCCCGACGATTCCAAACTGATATGCCGGTAAGGTGGAACTCTACTTATTTAATGTTGCAAAAATGTTTGGAATATGATACAACCATTACATGTTTTTATAACATGAAATTGACCGAAACAGGACAACTTAGTCCAAAATTACTTACCACAGACGATTGGTATGTGGTAAAGATTTTTGTTCAATTTTTAAAGATTTTTTACAATGCCACTGTAACTCTTTCCGGGGTATATTACTCCACATCTTCCCAGGCAATCCATCAGATAGTGGAAATGTCTGAACTGTTAAACAGTTATAGAGAAAATGAACATCTAGGCGCTGCAGTTGTTGTCATGGAGACAAAGTTGAAAAAATATTGGGCTAACATTCCCCTACTTTATGCCTTAAGTGCTATAATAGATCCCAGGGTTAAATTATCTAGTTTAGAAGTTTTGCTTGAGTTTATTGGTATTAATTTGTCAATAGATTATCCAGAACAAATTACTGACATTCGAACCAAGTTGTTCGAGATTTTTCGTATTTATGAGACCAGGTTTGGCAACATTGACATCCCCCAATCAACACGACCGGAGACAGAGCCGAAGCAAACAAGTTTGAGCCTTCTGAAACGAC
Source organism: Dipteronia dyeriana (assembly GCA_032871835.1). Lineage (NCBI taxonomy): Eukaryota > Viridiplantae > Streptophyta > Magnoliopsida > Sapindales > Sapindaceae > Dipteronia > Dipteronia dyeriana. Next base: position 20,513,089 of record CM065299.1, read on the forward strand.
GAAAAAAAGACAAATCAGCAAGTACTTCTTCAGGGCAAAGATCTAGCCCATCTTCTTGTACCGAACTTATTAGGTACCTTGAAGCACAGTACGATGCTGTTGAAGACAAGGAAGAGTTTGATTTGTTGTTATGGTGGAAGACCTATACGTACAGGTATCCAGTTCTGTCACACTTAGCACGTGACGTACTGGTTATTCCAGTGTCAACAGTGTCTTCAGAACAAGCTTTCAGCACTAGTGGACGCATAATTGAACCAAGAAGAAGCTGTTTGTCTCCAGAGATGGTGGAGGTATTAACATGCCTTCGGGATTAGGAGCATGCTAAAAAAAGGTTACAAAATCTAACTGTAGATAAAGAACTTAATCTAAATTTCGACAATCTATATATTGATGACCTTTCAGGTAGTGGTCAAGGCCAGAACTAGTTTATACTTTTACATATGTATTTATTATTTACTTGTAAGTTGTAAAACAGTTGCACTCTTTTTCCCTTACAAAGTTTTTATCCCACTGAGTTTTTCTTGGTAAGGTTTTTAATGAGGCAATCATGTAGATATGTATTACTGAATTCCATAAGTGAAAAATAAATAAATAATTAAAAAATTGTTCGTTCTCTTTATTCATTTCAAATCCTAATAATTGTTCGTTCTCTTCATTCATTTTAAATTCTAAACCCTTAACCATAAACTATAAACCCTAAATCCAAAAAAACGTAATTTGAAAAAAAAAATTGGACCAAAAAACTAACCCGCCGGACCAGGCCCGCCTGGCCCGCCAGAGGGACACGGCCAGCCTGAGACAGGCTGACGTGCCGTGCCGGGCTTGCTTCTCGGGAAACAGGCCGGGCCGGGCCGGCTCGCGACACAGTCGAGTTCCAGGCCCAACCAGGCCTGTTTCCACAAATGGACTGGCCAGACCGTGCCTATTGGGCCGGGCCAGTCCAGTCCATTTTTATACCACTAGTCTATAACATGGTCAACGAGCTGACTCATCTTAAAATTTATTTGACTCATCTTAAAAAAAAAATCTCATTAAATCTAGAAAATCAACCATTAATTGTGAAAAATGGAGTTGAAAGATATAAAATTGATGGGTTGAATATAAAATGCTAAGGCTCCATAATAAGATAAAATAATTAATAGTATAGAAAAATTAAGAGCCAATTGATACCGAATATAATGAAAAATCAATTCCATAACTAAACTAATAAGTGAAGAATATCATTTATCAGCATAGTTGGTCGAGTTCCTTTCTTCCACATTGTTTGTGGGGGTTCAAGTCTCAATCTTAACTTTTTTCAAGCAAAATAAATATCTATATTTTAAAAAAAAAATCAATTTAAAAAGTAAATTCAATTTTGTCCAATAATTTAATTTTAATAAGATAGATTTTTTTTTACAATTAAGCTTTATTAACAAAAGAGAACATAGACAAGCAAGATGAAGAACAATCAAGAACATAAAAGAAAACACTTCTTTTCTAAAGACACCCTATTCTCAAAAATTAAATTTAAGAAAATTATAAAGACATATTCTTTTATTTCAAGATTATCGTTTATATCTATTGACACTCACATTCTAAAGTCACTCCACTTTTAAAAAAAAAAACATCTAAAGACACTCCATTTTATTTTAATAAAAGATAAGACAAAACATCATAGTTTTTAGATTCATCTGAGGAGTAATATTTTTTTGAATTAAATTAATAAAAGAAATTAGATTAAATATTACATAATAAACACTCTCTCCTAAATTTTTAATTACCACATTACACCCCCTCTCCACCAATACATATCTCTATTTTTCTATTTCATTCTTTCTCAAGCAAAACTAACAGCTAAAGAAAAAAAAAACTTATGAATAAGCTTTATTTTTAGGAGCCGTACCTATGTATTTATTAAAAAAAAATCAAAAAACAAGTGTCATGTTTTTTTTATAAATAAAATCAAAATATGAAGATGTTTTTTATTACTATTGTAATTATGTTAGAGAATTTTAATTTTTTCATTAGTCTTAGAAATTCTGAGTATGAATGTTATAACAATCTCCTGAAACAAATATCAATTTTTTATTTTGATTAGAGCAAATATGGTCACTATCACAACATGTTAGTAATTTTATTATTATTATTATTATTATTATTATATATAATATAGAGGAAATACCCTTTTTTTAAGGAGGTTTATTGTTTTTACACAAGATTAAAAAAAAAATGTTGCTACCCAATCTTTGGTTGTGAAGACCCAAATATCCCTCATTTATTCATTATTTGTTTTATTTTTCATTTATTCATTATATGTTTTATTAGTTATTGTTTTTATCTTAAAAGTTTCTCTTCTCTCTCTATTTCTCTTCTCTCTTCTCTCTATTTGCTTTCACTGTCTACCATTATTTTTGTCTGAAATATTTTCTTCTCTTCTCTTCTCTTCAAATCACCGGTCTCCCATTTTCGATCTTCTTTCTATGTCGTCGTGGGTCTCCCATTTTCACACATTCGTCCTTCAATCTCTTCAATCGGCTGTCTCCCATGTCCAAAATACAATTAGTTCAAAATCCCTATTCAATCTCTACCATTATTGAAACTACAAAGCCATTTTTTTGTCTCTATAATTCACAAAAAACCCAAATATAGAAGATCTGAGTTGCGTTCGAATTTCAGGGATTGAGATTTGTATTTCACAAATTTTTGCTTAGGTTGTTATGATGAATTGAGATTCTCTAGGTCCTTCTTCTAGAGGTATGTATTAGAAACCCTATTTTAATTTGTTTCATATACAGATGTAATGATGAATTAAGGTTGAAGGAGATGATTTACTTTGATGTGTTTAATTGATAAGTCGTGGTGTGTTTAATTGATTTCGTTTGGTGTGTTTAATTTACTATCCTTATTGTGTAATTTATTTTGTTTTTTTGTGTTATATTTTGTTTATTTAGTGTGTTTAATTTGTTTGTCATGGTGTGTTAAATGTGGTGTGCTTTGGTGTGTTTAAATTTGTTTAATGTGGTGTGCCTTGGTGCGTTTAAAAGTGGAAATATGGATAAAAACAATAAAAATACTAATCTTTGATAAAAACAATAAACCTGATATTTTTTTATTTACTTTTAAAGTTCTCCCTATACATACATATATATATATATATATATATACACAAATAATGCAACTTTTAGCCGAATATACGTATGGCTAATTTGATTCAATATTTCCCTTCACCTTACCAACTAAAACTGCAATTTGAATCTAAAGTTTTTTAGGTTACTATAAAAGATTTCATAACTAAATCAATTGATTACGAATTTTAACATTTTGGAACACCCCTAAGAATCGAATGCTTTGAATAGATATTGCTACAATGAAATGCTGCATGTCAACGAGCTGACTCGTCTTAAAATTTATTTGACTTTTGGACCCAATAAGGAAATACTGCATGTCAGCAGTGACACAAAAGCAGAGAAGAGACAAAATAATCAGCCAAAAAACCAAATCCGTGTAACACTGATAACTTGATCAAGGTTACACAAAGCAACCCTCTTTTATTATATCATAAATTAATCAGAAGTATAACATATCAAACAATCAATTATTATTCAAACTTGCTGCAAATTAACTTCACTGCAACATTTTACATATTAATTCTTTAATTGTTGTTCCACCAGAACTTGGCCTGAAGAGATTTCACCACATTCCGTTCCAACTGGAATGCTCTTGAGAGAACATCAGGGTTAATGGGAGGATCCGATCCGAAAACGGCATTAGCGATGGTGATGACACCAGGGTTCTGGCTGCTCAGACCAGCAAAGGCAACTGCATTGGTTTTTCCGATATTGAATTGGAAGTGAATGAGCCCAATTGGGAACACAAACACATCTCCCTTGTGTAGAATTTTAGTGAAGAGTTTGTTTTCAGGGTTTGATGTCACGAATCCAACGTAGAGAGTGCCTTCCTGGACTACTAGGATCTCCGAGGCTCGAGGGTGAGTGTGGGGTGGGTTCTGGCCGTATGGTGCATAGTCAATGCGGACTAAAGATACACCGAGAGTGTTGAGTCCTGCAATTTGGGCTACATTTACTGGAGTCACGGTGGAGCCAACGGGATTCGATGTGTTTCTGGGAATGTTGAGCCCTGAAAAAAAGAAGTCGGTCCTTGCAGAACTTCCCATTCACAAACACTGCATGAAAGAAATACATATATTATAATTCTTTTCTGGCGCAGATGTATTAAGTTTATATTTATTTTCCTTCCGGCATTGAATTTGTTAATATATTATATTCTATTTTAAGTGAACTCTTTATATTAAAGAGTTAAAAAATAAAATTTTTGTTTTCATAGTATACGGAAATAGACATTTGATAAAATTATACAAATAGTCATAAAAGCCATGTAAAAACAAGGTACAATAAAGAATAGATATAAAACGGATAAGTTACACCCGATTGACGGGCATGTATGTAAAATAGGTCCGGCTCAAATTCTCTTTAAAAATAATGGCTCAGGCAACAGAGGCTTAAAAGGATACATAAATACGTAGAAATAGCACATACCACCATTTTTGTAGTCATCAATGGCTACACAGAAGTCCTGAAGAGGGCTAGGGTCAGAGGCAGAGGCAAATGAAGATGACAAAGCCAAGACAACAAAAAGAACTAGGAAATGAATAGCTTTCATTGTGGTTAATTAATTAGCTAGATTTTTCTTGCTTTGGTGACTGATGAGGGATATTTTGAAGGCAAGCAAACGTATTTATAGACGGGGAATTGATGAAAAAGTCATTGATTTTGCTAATACTCGGTCGAAGAAGATATTGGAATTAGCCAAGGCTTCAATGGTTATAATCTGTTATTATAATGTGCACACTGAGTCATTCTTGAACGACTATGGACATTGATTTTGCTCATACTCGGTCGAAGTAGTAAAACTGTTCTTTAATATGCTTATATCAACCCATTTTCCAAACATGGAATTGGTCTTTTCATATGTATCTCAAGACTCAGCTTAATTTGGTTGTTAGTACGGTGTTTTATCTCAAAATTAATGTAATTATCCAAGAAAGTCCATATTAATTAAATGTATGAATATTTAGATTGATTTTCTAGAGTGAGATTGACTCAGTCTTTTTGTTATCTAGACTTTTTATAATCAAGTGATACCTATATAAAGAAGATATTATATGATGGAGATTTGTTCTTTTTTTTTTCCTTCATAATTACTCTTATAAAAATAGGTTAAGTAAAAAAAAGCCAAGGAAATGATCCTAACTTGGTTTTCTCGTTGGAAAGTGAAAATAAGGAATTATTGATCCCACTTTCAAAAATAAAATTGGGATAAACTCTAAACATGTTGATTGGTAGGAAGTCACTTTTTTTTTTTTGACATACAACTATTGTCGAGACCCGGTGAGATTAATTTGACTCTACAAGCACGGTTCAGAATACTACTCCCATTATCAGAGAGAGGTTACATATGGACTACAACTCTCACAACTGAAGAGAGGGTTTCTCAACAAACCGAAAAAAAACTGCTCACACTTACTTATAAAATGTGTATGGTGGGATTCGAACCCATGACCACTAGGTGTGGAAAAAGGTACACAAGGGTGAACCCAAGAAATATTTACAGACCGGGTTAAACTATATATATAAATATATATTTTTTCTCAATACACATGGCAGTATATAGTCATTTCATTAGCTATTGGATTTATCTATTTTTTTCGTCATTATATTATAACACTTAATTGGTGGCTCAAAAACTCACATTGAATTTTTTAGTCAATATATTTAAATACCTAATCAATGACTCACAAACCCTCACATTGATTTGTTTGTCAATATATAATTTGTTTTTAAATAGATTATACATATTATGAAAATTTACTATTAATGACCGGTTTGAATGGTTTAAACTAACAAGAGAACAAAATGAAATAAATTTAAATTATGTAATCAAAAAACTGAAATAAAAGAAACAAAATATTATATGTAAAGCAGGCATAAAATAATAATTTTGTCAATTGTGATTGATTGTTTATAATTTTTATTATTATCTTGTGATTTTACGTTAGGATAAGTAAATGAAATAAATTATACTAACGGTAGAGGATGTTAGTGTAATTATAAACAAAATTTACATATAAATACAATTAGATATAATATTAGAGGTGTTTATGCAATTAACCATAGCATATATAATATTGTTTTTTGAAAGACGCTGGGCAGCCCTCTCATTCTTCCACCATTGGAGGTGTACAATCATCTTTGCTAAGAGGTGATGTGTTCGGTTGGAAGTCACTTTCGGTAAAAAGAGAATAAATCTCATATTTATTAAACAAAGTCAAGAAGAAAATTTATCTACTAATTCAACCGAAAATCCAATATATTATTATTTTTTATTGTATAATGATCCATTATAGAATTACTTTCTATTAATCAGTTACGTACAATGTTCTAGCTTTGTCTTGTATACTATCAGAATCATATCTTTACCAAAACGAAAAATCTTTGAGTGAACCTCATTCACTAAAATTAACATTTTTTTTTCTACTAATTAAAACAATGGGTGTGAATGTGAGTTAAATCTGAATTAATAACTTGAAAAAACAAATGACATGATCTCGTGGAGTTTGATTAATTAAATTTCAATATAAACTCAAAAAATGGGTGTGAATGTGAGATAAACCTGGATTAATAACTTCAACAAAAAATGACATGATCACGTGGAGTTTGATTAATTAAATTTTAATATAAACTCAAATTCAAACCATGACATATATAATAATATATTAATTTTAGTTTAATAGTGTTTATTTTAGTAGCTAACGGATACCAAAATGTTCATATATATATATATATATATATATATATATATATATATAGAGAGAGAGAGAGAGAGAGAGAGAGAGAGAGAGAGAGAGAGAGAGAGAGAGAGAGAGAGAGAGAGAGAGAGAGAGAGAGATTATTTCTAATAAGTGCAAGAGTTTATTTCTAATAAGTGCAAACTCATATAAATACATGAGAACATTGAATGTGAGACACTCATTTATGTAGAAGTTTTAATAAGTGTATACACACTAAATCAAAGTATGTAAATCTAGTGACTCATATTCAATATTCTCATGTATTTACATGAGTGCACACTCATATGAAATATTATATATATATATATATATATATATATATATATATATATATACCAATGGTCTCTCATAAGGGACCCTTATTTTAATTTCGATAAGGACTCAGAAGAAATCACATCCATTTTTTGAATATTGATTTGAATTTTCACAGTTGATATGTTCAATGAAATCTACCTGAATAAAATTTGAGAATTTTTCAAACACTATAGCTATTTTTCTTGAATTTTTCTATATTTAGCCTATTTTTCGATGCCTTTATATTTAACAAAATCAGAATAAATAGTTGTAGTGCTTGAAAAATTCATAAATTTTATTGATAGGTAGATTTCATTAAACTTATCATTCACATTTTTTTTCTGTAACGATCTTTATTTTATGATTGACTTATTTCTTGACAAACCACGTTGGGGATGATCTTGTAATGAGTAGCTTATATATAAAGGCTTACTCTAACAGTGTTTACAGCAATTTGTTGATGGTCAAGAAAGTCAACAGTATGAACTTCCGCAATCTGTAATAGTAAAAGGATCACAAAAAAGTAACCGTAACGCAACTCAAAAATATGTGGTGAAACTCCGATGACTGGAGAAACGTCCACGGACGGTTGCGTATGCAACCAAGTCAAATCCAGTAAAGAAATATTTGAATTATAGTACTCGATCTCTCTTGCCTCTCCTATTGTTATTATGTCTGTTTACAACATGATTTACAGATATATTTATACATGTTTAGTTAGGGTTTCGCTTCATGGCGTGCAAGTCAAAGATTGATAAAAGATAGATCTTTCCTATTTGGAATTGTCTGCATAATAGCATTAATTGTATTGATCCTTTATGACGACGCATATCTTGAGGAGAATATATTTGTTTCCTTATGAAATTCCTCCTTGTGTTTGCGTAAGTATGTAATGTTGTTACCATCTTGGGAGTCTCATGGCTTAAACTAGAAAGACAGAACTTTATGAGATCTTCTTTGTTGTCCCGAGTGGATCTTCTTTGTTGTCCCGAGTCGAATTGAGTATGCGGTAACACTTGGCTCATCATTACTCGGACCTATTCGGACTTCCACTGAATATTCCTACGATGGGGACTTGGACACCATCCAAGATACTGACCTGGCGATTCTTTCTGATGAAGTATCCTGCTTACGTGGTTTTGTGATGATGTGTACTTTTGATAAGATTTACGTATAGCATTACCCTCTTAAAATACTTTTATCGAGTAAAACTTATCATTCACTTGGCAAAAGTTTTTAACACACGTTTGCCCAACTATGATGGCTTCGTTGGTTGTCTTTTCATTCATAAATACTTCATAAATTATGAAATTATTATTATTTATCGTTACTTCGAAGTATTAATGACATGTCTTAATGGCGTCCATATACGCATGATTTGTCTTTCACACGAAATCCCACTGATTGTGACATTTAGATGTTCTGGCGGCCTGAAGCCCATTTCTTATGCCACTTGTCATTTCTCAATTTGGTGTTTCTGATGATATTAATGACAATAATGGGACACGACTTTCTAACTATATGATGTGTCACCCACATCACTTAGGCCCTTTCGCTTCCCGACTTTCCACGACTTTAACCCATGGTTTCGAATTTCGATTCTTACTAATTTTAGCCATTTTGTTTTCTTATCTTTTTGGCTTTTTAGAATATATTAAATATGCAGTAAATATACTATGATTGTTATGAAAATAAATGTTTTTGAATTTTAATTATTATTATAAATGGTAATAAATAAATATTTTTAAAAATAAATTAAAATATCAATTGGAATACCAAATTAATGATAATATGTTTTGTTATGAAATTAATGTTAAATTTAAAAACATATCAATTGTATTGCATTAATGACGTCATACCAAAAATTAAAATAATAATTTTTATTCAAATATTATTGGCATTACATTAAAACATTAATTTTTGTATTCAATTCAATAGATTCTTTTTCTAAATATTTTTTTATAAGTGATAATAAATATTTTTTTCATGATAATAAAAAAATATCTACACTGCTATTAAATATTTTTCTTTTGTTATATTTAGGGGTGGGCATTGTTCGGTTCGGTTCGGTTTTAAACAAAACCATATTGAACCGACATATATTCGGTTTTTAAAAATGTGAATCGGTTTGAACCATTTGAACTTGAAAACCGAATTGAACCGAACACCTTTATCTCGGTTCGGTTCGGTTCAATTCGGTTTTGGGCCTAATGGGCTTTAAAGATCTTTTAATATGATTTTTTTTAATTTTTTAAGTTTTTAAGTTGAATTTTTGGCATTTAGCCTTAAACTTTTTTAAGAAAGCATAATATGTAAAAATTAATTTAAACAAAATACAATCCAATTTTGAATCCGAATCTAAAATTTCAATCATATTCGGTCTGCAAACTCAATCAAAATATAAAATCATCATAACTTCTATAAATAGAAGTAAAAAATTGTAGTATATATATGTAGTCCAAAAATAAAACATCATCAATAAACAATCCATAATAAAATTGAACCTTACAAAATAATTAATTAAGACAATTCGGTTTATTCGGTTCGGTTCGATTTTGTATGTTTAAAACCGAAACCGAACCGAATTCAATTCGGTTTTTAAATTTCAAATCGGTTTGAACCGAATAGAAACTATGAACCGAACCGAACCAAACATCCTTTTTCAGTTCGATTCGGTTCGGTTCAATTTGGTTTCGGTTTTTATGCCCACCCCTAGTTATATTCTTCCCGATTAAACAGTTTTAGCCATTAATTAGTTTTTATTTTGAAACTTAACCATTAATGAGTTGTTTTGGACTTTTAGATTTTATTATTTTTATTATTATTATTATTATTATTATTATTATATAATGAATCTGGATACTTTTATACTCCTTAATTTAATATAAAATTTAATATAATATTATTAATAAATATTTTTTAATAGAATAATTGTTTTTCATTTGGTTTTCTTCGCAAATCAAGAGTCAGTTAAGAGAAAATCTTATAAATCACAAATTTAGAAGTCATCCCATGATTAATGGGATAACAAAAAATAAAAAATAAATAAAAATTGTTCTACTATTCCTCACTTTTAATTTCTTTTAAATGTGATGTATTAATTTTTTTTTACATTAATAATTTAAAAAAAATACACTAATATTCGATAATCAATCAAATTAATTAATAATTTTATAAATGCAAAATAAAATTATATATATTACGATCTCTAAAATCTGAATAGACTTCATAATTAATTGAAAATTTGTATTGAGTAGGAAAGTTTTGATCATAAATCACAAATCATAAGTCAATTAAGTGACAATCTCATAAATCACAAATTAATAAGCAATCATATAATTAGACCCTTTGATGTTGGAAGCATTTGTTTGAATGCATTAATTTCAATCAATAATAACAAAACAATAAGAATATACACTCTAGTCTAATTGACTCCTTAATTTAATATAAAATTAAATATATTTTTATTAATATATATTTTTCTTTTAGTATTCTTCTAATTAAATAAGACTTTATGTATTAAATAGTTTTTTTTTTTAAAAAAACTTAACCCTTAATGAGTTGTTTTGAACTTTTGCCTTTTCTTATTCTTATCATTCTATATAATGAACATTGATATTTTTATACTCGTTAATTTAATATAAAATTAAATATATTATTATTAATAAATAATTTTTTAATAGAGCAATTGTTTTTTTGTTGTATTTTTCTCAAATCAAGAGTCAATTAAAAGACAATCCCATAAACCACAGACTAAGAAGCAATCCCATAATTATTGGAAATGATTGGTCATTGTAATTGTTTTAGGTTTATTTGATTCATTGAGTTAGTTGTGTGTTGGTAGGATATGAGATTTTTGATTTGTGAAACTAATGGGTTGTTTTTGATATTTTGTGAATTTGAGATCTATGATTTGGAGGTAAAATAATGATGGATCATTATTTTGTTTTTCCGTTTTTATTTTTGTACAAATTTAGGATGTTGGTGATTGAAAATTTGAAGTGTATCAAAATGCTATTGATGGGTCATTTTGGTTCATATCTTTTTTTTTTTGTCGTGATGACTTTATATATATATATATATATATATATATATATATATATATATATATATATATATAAGAAATAAGAAGTTACTATAGTTAAATCTAGGTGCAATTCAATCTTAAAACAGACCTTATTATTATTATTATTTTTATGGATTGCTTGATTTGTATTAAAACTTTCAAAAATGTAAAAGAAAAAAAATATATTGGTATGCTATGTTATAAACTTGTCTTCTTTTAGTGATAATTTTTTCAAGATTACATTGTGGTTTTTTTCTAGGTGACTATTAATTAATTAATTATATTTACTAATTAATTAATAGAAAATACGAGTAGGTTGGTGAATTAAAAAACCTGTTAGTTTTTTTTTTTGAAAAAAGAAAGTACATCTCTATCATTTAATTAATTACTTTTCTGTATGATTTTAGAAAATATAATTAATTAATTAATCATATTTTGTTAGTTTGTTATATAAAGACATCACTTTTTGGCTCTCGGAGACACCAAGTTTATTCAATCATAAAAAAATATCTCTAAAGACATAGGGTTTGCATTTGATCTTCCAAGTATATCATCTCAAGAATATGATATCTATTATACTATATCGATAATTTATGAAACAGTGTACATCATAAATGAGTAATGAAATGATCAAAATTGTCACAAAAGAGGCATTTGAATAAATTAGAAATCGAAAACAAAAATAGGAAAATATTAACAAATCTTAAAACATAAATCTGATGGTGATTGCTTTATATTTTACCATGCTAGCACACCGTGCGAGCTACAAGCTACCCAATATAAAATTAATTAATGGCCAAGTCAAGCATTCTCGTGTGGTATATTGAGGCTTTATGATAATATAGTATTCATCAAGTATTAAAGAAAAAATATATGATCTAATCATAGTAATAATTCCCATTAAATTAGATACTGTAAAAAAAATCTCATTAACTCTAGAAAATCAACTGTTAATTGTAAAAAAATGGAGTTGAAAAATATAAAATTAATGGACTAAATATAAAATGTTAAGGCTTCAGAATAAGATAAAATAATTAGTAGTATAGAAAATCAAGAGCCAATTGATACCAAATAGAATGAAGAGCTAATTTCATAACTTAGCATAGTTGGTCGAGTTCCTTTCTTCCACATTGTTTGTGGGGATTCAAGTCCCAATCTTAACTTTTTTCAAGCAAAATAAATATCTATTTTTAAAAAACTCAATTTAAAAAATAAATTCAATTTTATCCAATAATTTAATTTTAATAAGATAACTTTCTTTGATAATCTTTTTTTTTAACAATTAAACTGTATTAAAAGAAGACAACAGAGGCATCAAGCCTACAAACACAAAACAGAGACAAGCGAGAAGAAGAACAAGCAAGAATATAAAAGACAACACTTATTTTCTAAAGACACTCTATTCTCAAAATTTAAATATAAGAAAACTATAAGACATTTTCTTTTGTTCCAAGATTATCGTTTATATCTATTGACACCCCTATTCTAAAGGCACTCCATTTTATTTTAATAATAGATAAGACGAATCATTGTAGCCTTTGGATTCATCCGATGAGTAATCTTTTTTTGAATTAAGTCAATAAAAAAAAAGAAATTATATCTCATGAATCGTTATATTAAATATTACATAGTAAATACTCTCTCCTAAATTTTTAATTACCACATTACACCCCCTCTCCATCAATACATATCTCTAATATTCTATCTTCATTCTTTCTCAAGCAAAACTAACAGTTAAAGAAAAAAAAACTTACGAATAAACTTGATTTTTAGGAACTATATATATATATATATATATATATATATATATATATATATATATATATATATATATATATATATATATATATATGTATTTATTAAAAAAAAAACTCAAAAAACAAGTGTCATGTTTAAAAAAAAAAATCAAAATACGAAAATGTTTTTTGTTACTTTTATAGGTATGTTAAAGAACTTAAATTCTTTCGTTATTCTTAGAAATTCCAAGTGTGAATGTTATAACAATCTCCTGAAACTAATAACAATTTTTTTATTTTGATCAGAGCAAATATGGTCATGATCATAACGTATTAGTAGATTATTTTATTATATATATATATATAATATAGAGGAAATACCCATTTTTAGTCAAAAATTAATGAGGTTTATTGTTTTTACACAAGAATAATAATTTTTTTGTTTCTACCCAATCTTTGGTTGTGAATGATTGGTTCATTTCTACATATAATGTAGCCCCAGATTCGTATCATGTTCATGTTTGTTCCTCAGATAAAACCGAGTTTTTAACCTTTTTTACAAGCGTGCAAGTTTAGTTTGGTTTTGAAGCCTGAAAGTCTTAGATAGAGCTAAAGTGGGGAAGAAAAAAATGTACAAGTGGCCAACCAGACGAAAAAGTGACCGCAGGGCGACCAGGCTCTTCGTCGCATAGAGGTCGCAATCCGCTCGGCTCAAGACTTCCCAACCAGAGACAAAAACGACCCCAGGGCGACCGCACTTAGTCGCCTGGAAGTCGCAATCTTCTCGGTTTTGGACCCCTACACCAGACATAGAAGTGACCCTAGGGCAACCACACTCTTAGTCGTCTGGAAGTCGCAATCTTCTCGGTTTTGGACCCCTGCACCAGAAACAATAGCGACCTCAGGGCGACCCTACCCCAAGTCGCCTCATGGTAGCTCCTTTGCCCAGAAAAGCTACAAATTCATGGAAATACCCTTTTTGCCCCAGACCCAACTCTTTCCCATATATATACCATTACTATTTTGAGACCTAAGAAGAGGGGGGAACCAGAAATCTAAGAAAAACCTCATCTTTGGAACTACCATTACATCACCAAACCAACTTTGAAGAAAATCAACCAAGCCACCAACTTTCCCTAAATATCCAATCATCTACCATACCCACCACACACATCCATCTTCATTTTATATTTTTGGAGCAAAAAGGAAGTTGAAGAGTGCTTGAAGGAGAAGAAGAATCAACACTAGAGAAGGCTCCCAATATAGTTTTCTCTAATCTCTTTCTCTTTTATAATTGTGTAGAGCCATGTCTTTAATTTCATATGTGTTGTATATGGCTCTAATTTGTAGTATGAACTAATTGTCCTTTGCTAAGGCTTGATGAAACCAAAACCTCTAATTTAATGATATAGACTTTTTATTTGCCCATGTATGCTTGTATCTTGTATGGATATTTTTGAGTGCTTAATGCTTTCATGAGATTGATCAAATTGTGATTGATTTATTGTTAGGTGTTATGAACCAAGGGGTGACGCACTCCACGTGTTTGATAAAATGTCCTCTATATATGACTAGTAAGGTAGAGATACTCGATGCTAGTGTATAGAACCTTGTTTGTGTTCCAAGTTCTTAATGAATTCATGCATATATTCTAGAGTCATCGAGAGAAAGGTTTTGGGTATGCTTGGATGTAATTTCTATTGCTCGAGAGAGATTAGGGATTATTAGTGGGTGCACAGGTATACATTTCACAATTGCATAATTTGGGTATTTAAGTTAGTCTTGGGTTCGAGATAGAAGGGGGTGAGGTGGATTCTAGGCCTTAGCACTCATCATCACATATCAGCATTCAATATATTATTGTTTGTGTTCATTTTCTAATTTTTAGATAAAACTTGCTTAGTAGTAAATTAGAATCGCTAGAGTCACAAAAATCACATTTTCTAAATCATTGTTCAAATAGTAGTTAAATCGATCAATTCAGTAAGCAACTCCTCAATCACCGTGGGAACGAACTTTACTTATTATTGTACTACACTCCGGCCTAGTACACTTGCGAGCACCCACTTTTGGAGCCAGTCAATATTTGGCGCCGCTGCCGGGGATTGAGCGGAGTTGATATTGATACTAGGTTGTTTGTTACTAATTTGAACGTTTTCTTTTATTTCTTAATTTAGACTTCGTTTGTTCTCTTTTTCAGGTAGTCTACTCTTGTATGCATCATAGTACAAGGAGTAACAACTTACGGGAATTAAGGTTTGATCTAAATATCGAGGGAACAACCAAGAGAAACAGAAGAAATCGAAGGCGAGCCATGGACAGAGATCCGGTGAATCAAGACCCGAATCTGGCTGTGGCTTAGAAGGGGCAAAATGAGCAGAATGGGGTAGATGTCAGAGCCATGAGAGATTACATCATGCCTAGGGTGGATCAAAACATGTCTCCAATCTAACTCCCGACGATAGCAGCAAATAACTTCGAAATCAAGGGGCATGTATTTCAGATGTTGACCATGATGGGACAGTTTGGTGGAATGCCCAACGAAGACCCAAATGCACATTTGAGGAATTTCGATCAAATATGCTCCACATTCAGAATTAATGGAGCTACTAACAATGCAATCCGTTTGAGGATCTTCCCATTTTCGTTAAAGGATCGAGCCAAGGCTTGGTATGATTCATTGGCTCCAGCATCAATTGCATTATGGGATGTCTTGGCTGAAGCTTTTCTCAGTAAATATTTCCCGCCGGGGCGAGCAACTCAATTATTGAATGAAATACATTAGTTTTCTCAATTCGAGTCGGAGTCACTGTACGAGGTATGAGAAAGATACAAGGAGTTGTTGAGGAAATGTCCTTGTCATGGGATGCCAAAATGGTCAGTTATACATAAATTCCATCGAGGTATGAACTTAATCACTCGCCAATTTGTGGATGCTTCGGCGGGTGGTTCTTTGATGAACAAGCAAGTGGATGAGGGATATGATTTGATTAAAGAAATGTCAGTTGCAAATAGCCTTTGGGGGGATGACCAAAAACCACCAACGAAAGCACCCGGTGTGCTGGCAGTCGACCAAATGACTGTAATGCAAGCTCAAATAGAAGCGATATCCAATAAAGTTAGCAAGATGACAAGCTCTAGTGCAGCCCAAGTGAATATACTGAATTGTGATTTATGTTCAGGGCCTCATGAGAGTGTGGATTGCCAAGTGGGAAACCCATTTGCATCTGGATCCACGGAGCAAGCTTCCTTTGTCAACTACAACTGGAATGTCCCCTACAACAACAATCAAGTTCCCAACACAAACAATAACCCTTACTCAAACACCTATAACCCAGAATGGAGAAATCACCCCAACCTCAACAAAATCTCAACCAAAGATAACCACTCGGATTCTAACAACCCTAACAACAACAAAATTTCCATAACCAATCTCTAGGATTCCAAAACCAAGGAGAAAGGAAGTCTACTTTGGAAGACCTTTTCTCTAAATACATGAACAAGCTTGATGTGAGGATGGAGTCTCAAGACTTGGCCCTGAGAAAGCTGGACATTAAGATCGACCAAATAGCCCAAAATTCCTATGCTTCAATCAAAACTTGGAGATGCAGGTCAGTCAATTGGCTAGAGAACAACAAGGAAGACAACAAGGCTCTCTACCAAGTGACACAGTGATAAACCTGAAAGAGCATTGTAAGGCCATTACATTGAGAAGTGGAAGGGAGGTTGAAGTACCTACGAGTTCTAGCAGGAGTAAAGTAATAGGTGAAGAAAAAGAATAGGGTATAGAAGAAAGCGAGGTTAATGAGGAGAAGGGGAAAGCATTTACGTAGGACATTCCCAATACTACTCATGAACTACCTCCACCATCTCAAGTTAAAGCCTATGTTCCTCCCATACCCTAGCCACAAAGACTCAAGAAACACAAATATGCTCATAATTTTGCCAAGTTCTTGGAGATATTTAAGAAACTTCACATCAACATTTCGTTTGCCAAAGCACTTTCCCAAATGCCTACTTATGTGAGATTGCTCAAGGAGTTACTTTCTAATAAGAGAAAATTGGAAGAATTTGAGACAATTGCTTTGACAGAAGAATGCAGTGCAATATTGCAAAACAAACTCCCACCCAAGTTGAAGGATCCGTGGAAGTTCACCATTCCATGCACTATTGGCACATCAGACTTCGGGAAAGCATTGATCGATTCAGGGGTGAGCATCAACTTAATGCCATACTCAGTTTTTTAGAAATTAGGTGTTAGAGAAGTAAAGCCCACACATGTCACCCTACAACTAGCTGATAGGTCAATCAAGTATCCGAATGGAGTCATGGAAGATGTTTTAGTTAAGGTTGAAATTTTGTATTTTCTAGTGGATTTCGTGGTACTCGAGATGGAGAAGGATATAGAATACCCTTACTTCTTGGTAGACCATTCTTGAAGACAGTAGGAGCATTGATAGATGTAAAGAATGACAAGATGACATTGAGGGTAAGCAATGAGCAAGTTGTTTTTGACATGTCCAAGACGGGAAAGAGGGCTCTAGAGGTGGAGAACTGTCTGAGGGTAGAGGTGTTTGAACCAATAGTGGAAGAGTTAGTTAGGAAGCAAACTTTTAAGGAGCCAATGGATGCTTGTGTCATTCTTGGAGTGACTGAAGAGGATGAAGACGTAGTGGTCGCTGAGTGTGTTGTATAATTGAACGCTTTACCGGTAGTAAACTTTTGGGGATGAAAGAAGTATGAAGATTTGGGAGAAGGAAAGCCCAGAAGTCTCCCATCTATCGAAAAACCTCCTAAGCTCGAATTAAAGCAATTACCCGAGCATTTGAGGTATGCTTTCTTAGGTGAATCAAAATCTCTTCTGGTTATAATTTCAGCTTCATTGTCTAAATTGGAAGAAGAGAAATTGTTGAGGGTATTGAGAGAGCATAAAAAGGTGATAGGATGGTCTATCTCAGACATCAAGGGATTGAGCCATTCATTTTGCATGCACAAGATCCGGATGGAGGATGAGTTCAGAGCCACAGTGGAACATCAAAGGAAGTTGAATCCAAATATGAAAGAAGTAGTGAGAGCTGAGGTAATAAATCTTTTAGATGCGGGTATAATCTACCCTATTTCATATAGCTCTTGGGTGAGTCCGGTACAAGTTGTGCCCAAGAAAGGTGGGATGACAATCGTCTCAAATGAGAACAATGAGCTAATTCCAACACGAACCGTCATAGGGTGGAGAATGTGTATTGATTACAGGAAACTCAACAATGCAACAAGAAAATACCAATTTCCTTTGCCATTTATAGATCAAATGTTGGAGAGGTTAGCAGGGCACGATTACTATTGTTTCTTAGATGGTTACTCCGGATACAATCAAATACCAATAGACCTAACGGATCAAGAGAAAATGACTTTTACTTGCCCATATGGAACTTTCACTTATAGAAAGATGTTGTTTGGGTTTTGTAACGCCCCGACCACATTTCAGAGATGTATGATGGTAATCTTTTTGGGCATGGTGGAACGTTTTGTAGAAGTCTTCATGGATGACTTCTCCGTGTTTGGGTCATCTTTTGATGGGTGTTTGAACAACTTAGGGACGATGCTTGAAAGATGCGAGGATACTAACCTCGTACTAAATTGGGGAAAATGTTATTTCATGGTGAAAGAAGGGATTGTTATAGGCCATAAAAAATATTCTTAAGGAATAGAGATGGATAGAGCCAAAATATAAGTGATTGAAAAGTTACCACCTCCGATTTCAGTGAAGGGAGTCCGTAGTTTTTTGGGACAAGCAGGTTTTTATAGAAGATTTATTAAGGACTTCTCAAATATTACAAAGCCTTTGTGTTCCCTTTTGATGAAGGATGTGAAGTTTGTGTTTAATGAAGAATGCATGAGGGCATTCGAGTTGCTAAAGAAGGAACTCATCTCAACCTCAATTATGAAGGCTCCAGATTGGGACCTACATTATGAATTGATGTGTGATGCAAGTGACTATACGGTGGGGGCAGTATTGGGTCAAAGAAAGGAGAAGCATCAACATGTCATATATTATGCAAGTTAGACATTGAATGAGGCACAAGTTAACTATGCAACCACAGAAAAGGAATTGTTGGCAATTGTGTTTGCCTTTGACAAGTTCTGGTCTTATTTAGTTGGGTCCAAGGTGATCGTGTACACGGACCATGCATCCATCAAATACTTTATGGCAAAGAAAGATGTCAAGCCGAGACTCATCAGATGGATACTACTTCTTCAAGAGTTTGACTTCGAGATCAGAGATAAACAAGGGTCCGAGAATTTGGTTGCGGACCACCTTTCTAGGTTGGAAAAAGGTGATAGTGGGTGCGTGGATGTACCCATAAGAGAAGAATTCCCAAATGAACAGCTCTTTGAGCTACAATATCATTTAGTAAGTTGGGTCCAAGGTGATCGTGTACACGGACCATGGGTTGCGGATATGGTAAACTACCTAGCAAGTGGGGTATTGATACCCGACATGAATGTGCACCAAAAGAGAAAAAAATTCGCTGAATTGAAGTTCTACTTCTGGGATAAGCCACTCTTATTTAGAACATGTGGAAATGAAGTAATCCGTCGGTACATGCCCAATAAAGAGATGGGGGATATTTTGATGCATTGTCACTCTAAGAAATATGGTGGCCACTTTGGTGCTTCAAGGACGGCAAGGAAAATCCTTCAATCCGATTTTTGGTGGCCAACACTATTCAAAGACTCGAGAAGCTTTATTGAAGCATGTGATCGATTTCAAAGGATCGGCCCCATAACAAAGAAAGACGAAATGCCTATGAACATCATGCTAGAAGTAGAGCTTTTTTATGTTTGGGGCATAGACTTCATGAGGCCATTCCCAGTCTCATACGGGAATAGGTATATATTAGTTACCGTGGACTAGGTATCCAAGTGGATTGAGGCAATAGCTACCCTAATGTGTGAGGGCAAAGACGTAACCAAGTTTTTGAAGAAGTATATTTTCAGTCGATTTGGTACACCAAGGGTTGTAGTGAGTGATGGAGGATCTCCTTTCTGCAACAAAAATTTTGAAGCACTATTGAAGAGATATGGCGTAAGGCATAAAGTCACCACCCCCTATCATCCTCAAGCCAACGGACAAGCCAAGGTATCTAATAGGGAGATCAAAGGCATATTGGAGAAAATAGTAGGAATCACAAGAAAGGATTGGTCCAAGAAGCTAGATGATGCAATATAGGCCTACCGTACAACATATAAATCTCCCATCGGCATGTCTCATTTCCGGATAATCTATGGAAAGGCTTGTCATCTTCCATTTGAGCTCGAACACAAAGCATGGTGGGCAATCCAGCAACTCAACATGAATATGACAAAAGCTGGTAAGAAGAGGTGCCTCCAATTGAGTGAATTGGAAGAGTTGAGGATGGAATCCTATGAAAACTCTAGAATTTTTAAGGAAAAGAGTAAGCAGTGGCATGACAGGAGATTGGCATTCAAGGAAATCAAGGTTGGTCACAAAGTACTCCTTGTTAGCTTAAGACTGAAGTTATTCCCAGGTAAGCTCAAGAGTCGGTGGACAGGTCCTTTCACGGTCACGAAAGTTTTTCCTCATGGAGTTATTGAATTGGAAAATGAAAAGGGAGAGCGCTTCAAGGTAAATGGGCAAAGGGTGAAGTTTTATTGGGAGCATAACGAAGAAGAGTTCAAGGGAGTGTTTCACTTCCAAAAACCAATCTAAGCCTGAATCATGGAAATGGAGGTACCATCTTTGTATGTAGTAGGATTAAAATTTCTTTTATTTTATGTTTTTCTTTTCTTTTCAAATCCAACAATAGTGATCTTTTTATCCTTTAGTTGTTCAAGAGTTCATGTTCGCACACATAGCTGAGATTTAAATGTTAGTTCTAGGGGTATTTGATGTTATGTGCAAGTTGTAAAGTTACAGGCTACACCAAGAGGAAGACCACAAAATCGAGGAGAAAGCGACCCCAGGGCGACCACACTACAAGTCGCCTGGAAGTTGCAATTGCATCTGGAACAAAACCAAACCCGAGACTAAAGCGACCCCAGGGCGACCTCAACAAAATAAAGCTAAGCGACTTCCAGGTCGCTTTTATGTCTGGCAACTAAAGAAAACGGTGTCATTTTGGTTAAAAGAAACTTTATAAAAGTGACCCTCAAGTCGCCTAAAAGTCCCATCTGTGTGAAATCAGGGATAACCCTAGGTCGAGGAGAGCAGCCACATTCAACACTTTACTCTCAACTTTCAAAGGTTCAACAAAGGGCTTTCTCTCCTCCAAAGGTAATCCTAGCTCCATCTTCTCCATTCTTTCTTGATTGATCACCTAGGATATAGAATCTTAGTTTCTCTTCGGATTTATTGTCATGAGAAGTTTATTGAAGAATACTTGAGGATTATTTGTTGAGAAACTATGGTTGTGGTCGAAATTGCTTGAATCATAGTGTTGAGGTGTAGTTCTAAGGGTTTTTGTGTTTAAATGATTATGCATTGCTAGAAGTAAGGGTGGTTTGAGTTTCGATCGATAAAACCTTGCTAAAGAGTTAGTGGTGCAGACACTTTCTTTGGAATCTTTGTATGGATGTATTAATTTGATAAGTTTGGTTTAAAAAAGAGAATGGCTAGTGGGAGTGATAAAGGTAAAAAAGTGGCTAAGGATGGTGGTAGGCAATCCAAGAAGAGGAAACAACCTCCGGCAATGCCACCAGTAAAGGGCAAGGGAAAAAAGGGGACACAATTACACGTCTCCTAATCCCGGAGGACCCGGAAAGGTGGGAACTTTTTAGGAGTCGGAGGATTTGGCTGGAAAAGGGAATCAACCTGCCAGTGTTCGGTAATACATTCGTCCTGGTAGCGGTAAACACGATGGGATGGAATAGATATGTTAGGACTCCCAATATGGCAGCACTTGAATAAGTTAGAGAATTCTACTATTCCATGGTCCCGTTTCAGTTCTTTTAAAGGGCTCCAGTGATGGTTCAGGGGAGACCGGTTCAGATCACAGCCAAGTTAATTAATCAGTGGTTTGGCATTCCAAGGGACCTAGGTGCCTTAGTTGATGGCCTCCTGGAGCACGAGCACTTTGAACCATACAATGCAATGTTGGCAGCCGACTTACAGATTAACGGTGACCCACCTTGGAACGACTATCGGTACCCCCTACATCTCAGGCAGCTCAATCTGGATGCAGGATTTTGGTACGTATTTTTCTCATTTTCCTTAGCTCCGACCATTCACCATACAGATTTGGGGGTATGATGCAGCACGATACCTCTATTGTACAAGAAATGGCCTACACATGGACATAGGTCAGATCATCATGAACCACATTTTCAGAGCTGGGAACTCATCGAATGGACCGTTACCCTTTCCTTGCCTAATCACACACTTTTGTGAGATGGCCGGAATTAATGTGTATGGAGGAGCATGAACTATGTTCCCTCCTATGGTCAACATGGGAAGAAGAGTGTACAATGATCTAGCCAAACGTAGAGGGCTCAGATTACTTGGGGATGTTTCAGATGAGGATGACATAGAGAACGATGAGGATGATCCAGATTTTGAAGAACAAGACCTTGAAGAGGATGTAGACGCAGAGCCAGTTGTGCAGAGCAAGCTGACTGAGGTGGTCGATACCCTTAAAGGGATGCGCCTACAGATGGATCGCAATCATCAAACCTACATGAGGCAGTTCACATATATACACGATAGAATGGATGCTTTCCAGAAAGGGGTGTCAGATGCAGGCATCCCAATTCATTTTATGGCCCCTAAACCTATTGATCCTATAACCAGAGACTCAGGGGGGTCATCTCAGCAGGAACATCAGGACCCCACCATGCCCCACCAGTTTCTATAAAGAATGCCCACACATACCACCGATGTTGACATTTATTTCTAGTTGCCTTTAGAACTTTATTTTTTTTATTTAGTACTTTTATGTGATGATAACTTAGTTTATTGTATTTCTTGACTTCATTGTTGCGACTATTGTGCTACCCTTAATTTTTTACTGTTGTTGGAACTTGAATGATTTTATTTTGTCTTAATATTGTTCTTTTCTCTTTACTTTGTGTTTAGCCTCAGAGTGCAGTGTTTTCTATGTATATTTTTTAAACTCTTAATGTTTGTGTATGGTTACAGTTGACCTCCCTCCCGCTCTTAAGCTTATATTGTCCAATCCACTGTTGCACAAACATTGGAGACAATGTTTCGTTTAGGTTTGGGGGTGCGGTCATCCAGTGACCATGTTGTGTTTTTATGTTTTTGTATGAATGACTTGGCTTGCTTGCATATTCAAATTTTGCATGGATGTGTGTATGTAGAGTTGTTCTTTGTCCATTCTCCTGTTTTGCCAAATTTTAGAGCATTTTATTGCTTAATGAGATGCTCATGGGTTGAACCTTTGGAAGCAATCTTTGTATGCTTTGCCCCTTTGAGTCTAGGCAAAGGTTATGCCAGTTAAAGCTATACCACATTGCTTGCACACACCTTACCAGACTCTAAGGTGTCTTAGTGAAGGGGTAATCCGCTTAAGATGTCTAGATCATTAGTGGAGACTACCCATGTGAGGCCATAGCCTAAATAGCTTCCATTTGAGTGCATATTTTTCTTGTCAACTCTTAAACACTCTTCTTGTAGTTAAATAAGATTAATTATAAAGGACCTTATTTCACTTCTTTGAGTATTAAAGAACGACATTTTAAGAGCATCTCTGTAGTCAGCACCTTTGCTTGCTTGCTTGACCTATGCCTTTAAAACCTATGCCTTTAGAAATGATGTAGGCCATGTGTGTTAGTCACTATAAATGAACCAAACACTTCCCATGCCATGAGTGTGTGCTTGAATGTCCCGAGTATGTAAACCTACACACTAAACCAATCACTGTACCCTCTCATATCTTATTCACATCTCCACATTATCCTTAAACATTAGACCAACCATATAACTTTGATTATAGCTAGAGAAAATAGAGAAATGAAGCTCTAAGAAGTCAATTGCAAAGAAGCATATACTTAGGCAAATGAATGTAAACTTTGATAAAAAAAAAAAGTTCCAAAATGAATAACAACTTCAAAGAGAACAAAGTGCTTAAACATCAGCGATCAATGCCTAGACACTCAATTAAGTTTGAAGAACACGTCGCATGTACTTCTTTAGCATAATTATTAGCTTTCCCACATTACCATATCCACCCAGCCTCTCCATCATCGATTCAATTACAATAATATTTGAACCTAAAGAAGTCCTAATTGATCTTTAGGATAGGTTTTGTTTGCAGGCGAAAGGTGTTTTATGGTGCTTAGCTCTTGTTCTTAATGTTCGATTTCGTTCTTATGATCTTTTGCATTAAAAATCAGGCGGTTTTTCAAAAACTCTTCATATGCGTGTAGCAATTGAACATTTTTTTTATAAATTCCAATCACATATGGTTGTTGAGTGAACCTAGGTTCGGAGTGGTAAAAAGAGAGCCGGGGAAGTGTAAAGTCGAGGCAAAATGCTATCATAAGACTCTTGTGGTCAATGCTCTAGAAGCTGATCTCACTAAATAGTATGGAATTGCAATCTCTGTTGTTGTAGCACCTTAACTTGCATTTTCGAGAGCTTTTTATTAGGGGTCTTAGCATATATATGCTTTCATTCCGGTTCACCCCTTCCTTGTTGCATCTTTGTCTGTAGTTGGATTAACAAGAAAGACGTTTGTGGGTACCGTGTTGTAAACCCTCACGAGAATTCACTCGTCCTCTAGGGATAGTCTAGGGGTTCAAAAGGGCTTGTGGCACATGATAAGTGCCATCGTGTCACCCACGAAAACGGTGTTTTATTTATAATTCTTGTTTTGTTTTCTTTTCGTTCTTTCACGGTCTTTCCTTTTTGTTTAGCATGCATATGCTCGAGGACGATCAAATGATAGGTTTAGGTGATTGATTCATTTCTATATATAATGTAGCCCCAGATTCTTATCATGTTCATGTACGTTCCTCGGGTAAAACAGAGTTTTTAACCTTTTTTACAAGCGTCTAGGTTAGTTTGGTTTTGAAGCCTGAAAGTCTTAGATAGAGCTAAAGTGGGGAAGAAGAAAAATGTACAAGTGGCCAACCGGACGAAAAAGCGATCCTAGGGAGACCAGGCTCTTCGTCGTCTGGAGGTCACAATCCTCTCGGCTCAAGACTTCCCAACCAGAGACATAAGCGACCTAGAAGCAACCACACCCTTAGTCGCCTGGAAGTCTCAATCTTCTCGGTTTTGGACCCCTGCACCAGACACAGAAGCAACCCCAGAGCAACCACACTCTTAGTCACCTGGAAGTCGCAATCTTGTCGGTTTTAGACCCCTGCACCAGACGCAATAACGATCTCAGGGCGACCATACCCCAAGTCGCCCCATGGTCGCTCTTTAGCCCAGAAAAGCTACAAATTCATGGAAATACCCTTTTTGCCCCGGACCCAACTCTTTCCCATATATATACCATTACTATTTTGAGACCTAAAAAAAGGGGGGAACCAGAAATCTAAGAAAAACCTCATCTTTGGAACTACCATTACATCACCAAACCAACTTTGAAGAAAATCAACCAAGCCACCAACTTTCCCTAAATTTCCAAACATCTACCATACCCACTACACACATCCATCTTTATTTTATATTTCTAGAGCAAAAGGGAAGCTGAAGAGTGCTTGAAGTAGAAGAAGAATCAACACTAGAGAAGGCTCCTAATATAGTTTTCTCTAATCTCTTTCTCTTTTATCATTGTGTAGAGCCATGTCTCTAATTTGTAGTATGAACTAATTGTCCTTTGCTAAGGCTTGTTGAAACCAAACCCTCTAATTTAATGATATAGACTTTATATTTGCCCATGTATGCTTGTATCTTGTATGGATATTTTTTAGTGCTTAATGCTTTCATGAGATTGATCATCTTATGATTGATTTATTGTTGGGTGTTATTAACCGAGGGGTGACTCACTCCACGTGTTTGATAAAATGTCCTCTATATATGACTAGTAAGATAGAGATACACAAGGCTAGTGTATAGAACCTTGTTTGTGTGTAAGTTCTTAATGAATTCATGCATATATTCCAGAGTCATCGAGAGATAGGTTTTGGGTATGCTTGGATGTAATTTCTATTGCTCGAGAGAGATTAGGGATTATTAGTAGGTGCACGGGTATACATTTCACAATTGCATAATTTGGGTATTTAAGTTAGTCTTGGGTTCGAGATAGAAGGGGGTGAGGTGGATTCTAGGCCTTAGCACTCATCATGACATATCAGCATTCAATATAATATTGTTTGTGTTCATTTTCTAATTTTTAGATAAAACTTGCTTAGTAGTAAATTAGAATAGCTAGAGCCACAAAAATCACATTTTCTAAATCATTGTTCAAATAGTAGTTAAATCGATCAATTCCAGTAATCAACTCCTCAATCACTGTGGGAACGAACTTTACTTATTATTGTACTACACTCCGGCCTTGTACACTTGCGAGCGCCCACTTTTGGAGCGAGTCAGTGAAGATCCAAATGCCCCTCATTTATTCATTATTTGTTTTAATCAAATATTAATAGTAACACATTAAAAACATTAATTATTACATTCAATTAAATAGATTCTTTTTCTTAATATATGAAATTCACTCATATTATTTTATAAACGGTAATAAATAATTGATTTTTTTAATAAATGGTAATCAAGAGGCATTCACGTAATGGAATAAATTATTTTGACCAATCTCATATCTAATTTTTAATTATTAACTATTATTATTAATTTATTTGAATGATTACATTGTTTTGGTAAATTTAAAAGACAAGCCATAATTTTGTTCCTAGCAAGTTATAAATTCGTATTAGTTTTTCTTTAAGTATTGTTAATTAGTTGTAACATTTCAAATATATATATATATATATATATATATTTAATTAGTTGTCCATATAATTTACATTATATTATTTGGTTATTAATAGTAATAATTTTTAATAATATAATTTTTTTTCCTAAATCAAAAATCAGTTGGTAATCAAGAGGCAATCACGTAATTAATGAGATAATGAATAAATTTTCTTAACCAAACTAATAACTGATTTTAATTATTAAGTGTCAATAACCGGAAATATTTTGGTACTCCAAACAGGCTCTCCATTAGGATGAACGCACTAGCAGCAAGCACTATCTCCGGAAGACCGAACCATCTTAGAAAAGACAAAGTCACCCATAAGGAAAAATGAATCCACCTTGTCATCAAAGGCACAACTGTTCTAGAAGAAAATAGAGTGACGCCAAGATCGGTGGATAGAGACAAAAAAAAATTCTAAGAAGATTCTTTTTCACACTAAAACAAATAAAGGAATAAAGTGAGGTCATTCTGCTTTCTCCTAAAAGACCCAACAAATTATGGAAAGAGAAAAAGACTTCCATACAGCCCAATCATTGCCAACGTCATGGACCTCCATCTAAGGACAAATCATCATACTTCACATGAGCAAAAGATGTGACACATCACCAAAAAGAGAGAAGAATGGCACCAAGAATCCATTATCTTTCCCACATTCCAGACAAATAAAAATTTAGAATATTCTGGAATAAATTGAAAACCAATGGGCAGAAGGATGGCACGTGTCCACCCACATGTCCATATTGTAATATAAATAGACCTTGGGTCTAAGCAACACACCAGCCTTTTTCCGAGTAATACAATGAAATAATCTTCTTCTTTCTTTTACTCTAAGCATTCTTTCTATTTTCACGACGACAAGGGAGGAGGTTGCTGTCCACCGCCGGCATTCCTCCATCATGTATTTATTGTAGTTTCGAACAATCTATCATTCATCCTCACTCCATTTCTCAAAAGAGGAAGAAGCCTTCCAGCCTTGAAACTCGTTCTCAAGGCAAGTTTTGAGGATACTTGAATAAAGTATCTTCCCTATTTCTGGTTAACATTTTCCACCTTGTTAACATTAAGTAAATTTTTTTGAAGTATTACATTATTTGGTAATTTTAAAAGATAAGCCATGATTTTATTTTATTTTTTGCCAACAAGACATAAATCTGTATTAATTAGTTTATTTTAAGTACTGTATTGTTAATTAGTTGTGTTAATAGCCATTTTTTGCAAGGGGTCAAAGGAAAATTTTCCACCTAGTAGGAAACATCTCCTTATACCGGGAAAGTGTTACATGATATGATCTACCTTGAAGTACCGCGTCTAACACAGCCGAGGTACCTCGACATCATCGTTGAACCGAGAAGAAGCTCTTACGCATCCATAGACCACCCAACCAGTACTGGAACACACTGACACTGTTTCGCTGCCTCGTCGAGATACATATCTCACCCCTCTAGCAGAAAGGAAGATGCTTATAAAGCTCCTAGATGATCATAAAGCTCTGACGCGATTGATCAAGCGCCACGTTGTTAGAATGGTACCTCTAGGTACCTCACCAGCAGACTAGTACCTTGAGGTACCTCGCTATCGGGAGGATCAAAAGCCACAACACCAGGCCGATACCTTGAGGTATCCTGCTCTTAACAAACGAAATCAGAATTATTCTCTAAACCATAACAAGCTCCACGTACGTACAGCCATAATGAAAGAGTCTAGAAAGGAAACAAACACAATTGTCTCCAAGATATCCTCCACCAACTGATTGTCCATGCTCAACTCCATTAAACAGAAAATTCTGTCAAATGAGGAAGAAGATCAATCCAGTGATCTTCGGCTTGTACGCAAAGGGAAAATCATAATGACTCCACGTATAAATACAAGGATAATAGCACAAATGAAAAAAAAAAAAAGAATGTCTGGCCATCGCATTTGGTAGTTCTATCCATTTACCGACATATACGAGTTCGCCACCTACAGTTAGCTAGAGAGAAAAGAGAGACTGGGAGTTATTCCATGTAATTGTACCCATTTCACCATTGAATAAAATAACTCTTCTCATCACTATTATATTTTGCATACATTCCATCCATTCATACACGAGAAATCGAGTACCAAAGGTACCTATACACCAGGTCCTTCTTCTAGAGGTATGTATTAGAAACCCTTTTTTAATTTGTTTGATATGCAGATGTAATGATGAATTAAGGTTGAAGGATATGGTTTACTTTGGTGTGTTTAATTGATTAGTCGTGGTGTGTTTAATTGATTTCGCTTAGTGTGTTTAGTTTATTATCTCTGATGTGTAATTTATTTTGTCCTGATGTGTTTAAATTGCTTTGCCTTTGGGTGTTTTATTTTGTTTCAGTGGTTTATTTAATTTGTTTGTCATTGAGTATTTAATGTGGTGTGTCTTGGTGTGTTTAAATTTGTTTCTGTACTATGTTTAATTGGTTTTCCCTAGTGTGTTTAATGTGGTGTTCCTTTATGTGTTTAAATTTGTTTTCGTAATATGTTTAATTGGTTTGCCATGGTGTGTTTAATGTGGTGTGTCTTGTTGTGTTTAATTGGTCTGTCATTGTGTGTTTAATCTGATGTGCCCTGGTGTGTTTAATCTGGTATGCTCTGGTATGTTTAATCTCGTTGCCCTGGTGTGTTTAATTTTTTTGTCCTAGTGTGTTTAATTTGGTTTTCCCCTAGACATTTAATTATGTTTTCCCTCATGTATTTAATTGTTGTTTCTTTGGTGTATTTAATTGGTTTGCCCTGGTGTGTGTAATTGTGTTGGCTTGTTGTGTTTAATTTGATATGTCCTGGTGTGTGTAATTGTGTTGGCTTGTTGTGTTTGATTTGGTTGGTCTTGTGTGTTTAGTTGCTTACACCGTGTATAATGTGTGACTAGTTTAATAAATTATAATCTAAAAGTAAGATTTTGGTTGGTTGAAATGCAGGAGTTGACTCAACAAAATTGGTAATCACTTATGGTGGCAAATTGCATCAGCAATGCAATGTTCTGAACACACAAACAAATCCACCACCGCACCAACGTCATAAGTGCAAGCTCAATGGACAAGAGGGACACAACATACGGACGTATCTAACACGGCCATATGATAACCCTACTGATCCAAACAATGATGTTCATTAAGGTATGGTCCCATATTAATTTCATATCTTAAAAGAATGTTGAATTAAACAATTTGTGTGCATATTTGAAATGTCCATTGGAATAAATTAGTTTCTTTGTTTACAGCAATATCGAAGCATGCAAATAAACCAAAGGCATTTCGTGGACCCTAAAATTTAAAGAACATCAGTTGGCTATATAGATGGTGAAACCAAAGAAGGTTGCTGATATGGTTATATTATGTTTTTCAATTTGTAACTGTTGGACGGATTGTACTTCAATGAATTAATATAAGCAATACATTTGGTTATGTGTTCTGTACTTGGAATTTGCTTGGAATTTTATAACTGCAAGGAATGTGTTCTGTACTTGTAATTTGCTTGGAATTTTAAATTTGTAACAAAATTCAATTAATTCAAGGGTTCATTCTTTATCTTAATTACGACTATTGTCATATGATCGCAAGATGAGTCACATATTCCCAACCACTATGGTTTATGGTGTGAACAAAGATTGGAAATCCGTTAAGCACAAGAAATAAGAACCAAATTCTATACTTTGATTGGTCTATGCCAAAGATAAAATTCATTCATTCAAGTGAGAATTGATAAAGATTAGGTTTGGTTTATACTCTAACCCTAATTCTTAGATAATCTTAACCCTAAATTCATGCCAAATAATCATCCACCCTTGGTCTATGGAGTGAATAAAAATTAAAACTAATGAGTCAAAAAGTTAAGCGCAATGGATGAATCGAGAACTGAATTGATAAAGTAATAATTAATCCACACACGAGTATTCACAAAGGTTCGCATTGATTCCCTAGTTATGGGATCAGATACACATCATGAAAATAACAAGACAAGATATAGAAAATATGACTCTAATGAATTCTTCAAGTCTTCAATGATGAAATCTTAAAATCTTCTATGTGTAAGGAGGATGAGAGAATTGTGTTGTGTGTCTGATGTAGGAATCTGGAAAGTTATGATGAAAGTGGTGTGCTTATGGTCTTGTGGTGTGTGGTCAGGTTTGTATGTCGAAACCCGAAAAATATTGGTGTGTTTATATGGATCCCATAGATGGATCGAATTTAGAAATCTTTTCTGGCTAGGATTTTCCAAATGGCTCTAGGTATCATAGTGGTTTAAACAGTGGAAATCACTAGAGTTGGAACGCTGTGTAATTTGGAGAACGAAGGGACAACGGACTTCATGGCGCCTTTCTCTGAATTGTACCGCTATCAGTGCGTTATACAAGGCATAACGGTTTGTGAAGCGCGATGAAAAGCTATGAATAGCTATATGTGAATCGCTCTAGAAGACACATCGTTCACATGGCTTTTGTAGCTTTTTGTAAAAGTTATGCTTTAGATCCTTCTTGTGACAATTACAAATTAATCCCTTCATTCTTCTATAATTATCTTTTTCCTCTGAATTACTCCAAGAACAACTTTCAGGACCAACAACCTGAAAAATACTTAGACACATAGAGGGAATGAGGATAAAAAATATATACAAATAATGGTCGATCAAATCCATATGGATAATGCGTATCCATTAAGTACTCCTATGGTTGTTAGAACTCTTGACCATAAAAAAAGATTCATTCCGTCAAATAGAAAATTGAGAAAAGATACTTGGTCCTGAAGTATCATATATTAATGCAACTGGTACTTTATTATATTTGGCTCAGTGTACTAGACCAGATGTCGCATTCTTATAAATGTACTTACTAGATTCAGTTCAGCACCAAATCGAAGACATTGGAATGGGATTAAACATCTTTTTCGTTACCTTAGTGGGATGAAAGATTTAGGATTGTTTTATTCAAAATCTAACATTTTTTTCAGGTTTACTTGGTTATACTGATGCTGGATATCTATCTGATCCCCATAAAATTCGTTCACAAACAGGATATATGTTTACCTATAATGGCACAGCAATATCATGGCGCTCCATAAAGAAGACTTTAGTTGCTACAACCTTTAATCATCCTGAGATCATCACATTTTATGAAACAAGTCAAGAATGTGTTTGGCTAAGGTCAGTTACTCATCATATTCAAAATACTTGTGAATTATTATTATATACAGAAATGCCAACACCGATATTTGAAGATAATGTGGCTTGTATTGCTCAAATGGGGATATATCAAATGAGATAGAACCAAACATATTACTCCTAAATTCTTCTATACTCACAAACTTTAATAGAACCGACAAATTAGGGTTAAGCAAATACGGTCTACAGATAATCTTGCAGGTCTGTTTACCAAAACATTGTCTACATCAACATTTGAGAAACTATTATATGGAATAGGCATGTGTTGGCTCTATAAAATACAAGATTAATGCTTAAGTTTTTATGAGGGGGAGTGTCCAATCAGGGCAGCAAAGTTTTGAATGTACATGTGTGCATTATACTGTTTTTCCCTTCGATTATATTTTATCCCACTGGGTTTCCTGACAAAGTTTTTAATAAGACAGTTTTGAGAATATTCAACCCGACTAGATAAATAGTGGAAATCTAATGAGGAGTGTTATGAAAGGTGTGGATTTCCACCGCCTAAAAATACTCTCCACTTGATCTCATCCATTTGATCCACCCCACTTGGCTTCAACATTACCATGCAAGTGGTGCACATCTCTCTTCAAGCCTATAATTATATTTTATCTCTTTGTAAAATTTCGATTATCGAAAATCAATATAACGTAAATCTTTCTCTCATCTCTCTAGTCTCTATTTTTTATTTGTTAATGTTATATCTCTCTTTATCTCTCTCATTTATTTATTTCATCTGTTCTTCCATTTATTTTCATCAATATATATATATATATATATATATATATATATATATATATATATATATATATATATATATATATACACACTACCGTTAACTTACTTAGGCTTGCCTTTAGGAGGGATATCTAGCAGAGAAGCTTTTTGGTCTCCGGTTATAGCAAAGGTGGAACAAAGATTGTCTCCGTGGAATAGAGGTTTTCTATCAAAAGGAGGTAGACTTGTCCTTATAAAGGAGGTGCTCTCTAGTCTTCCTACTTATTTTATGTAGGTCTTCAAGATCCCTGAAAAAGTGGCGAAGAAAATTGAAAAAATTCAGAGAGATTTCTTTTGAAATAATGGCCTAGTTAATAGGAAAGTTCATGTGGTGGATTGGAATTCGCTATGCAAAAACAAGAGGAATGGTGGTCTTGGGATAGGAAGGCTGAGAGACAAAGGTTTAGGCTTGATGGCTAAATGAATTTGGAGATTTGGAAGAGAACAGTCTTCCTTATGGAAGAAAGTCTTATGCGCTAAGTATGGACTGGATCAAAATTCTTTATTGTGGGATAAACAGGGGGTGAAGTCAGGTTCTTATTTCTTCAGATCTATTACCGGCCTTTTTGCAGAAGGTCATCGTGCTTACAACATCATCAACAAAGTTTTCCAGGTGGTCTGCGGTAATGGGAAGAGGATTAAGTTATGGAAGGATTTATTTTAGGATTATGTTCCTTTGAAGTTAGCTTTCCTGAGAGTTTTCGCTTTGGCTTCGAATCAAGACGGAGTTGTGAAGGAATTTGGGAGGCGGAAGAGCTCTAAGTGGCTTTGGGATGTCAAGTTGAGAATACCTCTTTTTGGTTGGGAAACTGATCAATGGAACTGTTTTATGTTGGCCTTGGATATCATTTCGATTCGGTTGAGAATTCAAGATGCCTTAGCTTGTTCCTTTTGTCCAAATGGGTTATTCTCAGTAAGCTCTTTTCGTTGTTGTCTTGAGGAGAACAGAGACATTGAGTGCTCTTCTTTCTCTTTTCTATGGAACGGTTTTTGTCCTACTAAAGTGGATATTTTTGCTTTGCAATTGCTTAAAGGTCGTATCCTGGTTAGAGATGTCCTTCAGCTTTTGAGAGTTGGTCAGATGGTTAGTGTTGGATGCCCCTTGTGTGATTCAGGGACTGAAACTGTGGATCATCTTTTCCTCCTTTGTGCTTGGTCATGGGAGTTATGGGCGACTTGTATGGGTGGTGGGGGCTGAGTTTCTGTTCAAATTTCTCTGTGGTTGAGTGGGTGAATGGCTGGGAGGGTTTGTGTCCTTCTCCAAATCAGGGAAGAGTGTGGGATACATTGTTCTTTGCTGTTATTTGGACTATATGGGAGTTCCGGAACAATGTGGTGTTTCGAGGGATTCAAGCTAATTTAGGCTTGGCTTTTGAGTCGGTGAAATTTAGAATGGCTTGGTGGTTCAAGAACTACGGCAACGGATCAAATGTAGACTTAACCTTGCTCCTTCTTGATATTAATGAGAGGTATGTCGACAAGGTTACTGTTAAGGCTGTCAACAGCAAAGTTTGGTCTCCTCCAACTGATAACGACCTTTTCTTCAATGTGGATGGCTCGGCAGATGGTAGTCTAGGGGAGGCGGGCATAGAAGACGTTTTAAGAAATGCTTCATGAAGGATTTTGTGTCTGTTTTCTGATTATTTGGGCATTAAGGATTCTAGAACTGCTGAGATTCATGCCATTCTTACGGCTTGTCAGGTGATTTCTTCTAATCAGTTTTTAATTAATCGCAATATTACAATTATTAGCGATTCAAAATCAGTGGTGTCTTGGATCAAAGGTGAGGATTTTGGAAACTTTGAGCTTGTGAGGTTGGCGTACGATATCAGACATTTTCTGCAGGATAGGAGAGGTTTGGACATCAAATTCAAGCCGAGGTCTTCAAACTCTTTAGCCGACAGTTTGGCGAAAGCAGGTTCAAGCAAGTGTGGTGATAAACTTGAATGGGGAGATTTTTGTATTCAATAGATGGGGGTGATTGGTTTGCTTCCTTTCTTTCGTCTTGCTGGCTTCCTCCGTTTTGTGAGGTTCAGTGGCTGTTTCTTTTTTTAAGGCAGGTGTTGTGGTGGTTGCTTTGTTCTTGTTGTTTTCTGCTTTCTGGGGGTTTTTTCAGTTTTTCTGCAAGTTTCAATAAGGCTTTTTCAGTGTGTCCAATTTGTGGTGGAGTGGGTGTTCGTCAAAGGTTTCGGTGTCAGCTTTTGGATGAAGCTTTCTTTGTGGTTTGTTCCAAGCTTTGTTTTGCTGTCTGTCTTGCCTAGTTAGGAGCTGTGGCCGAAGGAGTGTTCTTTTGTTGGGGCAGCTTCTTTTTCTGCTAGTGCTGTTTCTGGTTTGGTTCTGTTCCAATGGTGTTTTATCGCTCTGTCTTTGCTTTCGTTGGCTTTTTTGTTTTGCTTGTTTTTTGGTGTAGTCGTAGTTGTGGCTCTTCTTTGTGCTTGTTTCTGGTTGTTCTTTGTGGTTGTTAATAAAGAATGTCGTTTTATATATATATATAGAGCGAACTATTCTTTCACCTTTTTACTTTGGTACTGATTTTAGAAAAAACAAATAAATAAATAAACTGACATTACCATAGTTTGATTTTGCAAGAGCCACACTGTCAGCCGACTCTTAAATGAGCTATTGTAATCGACATACTCTCTACACTTCCAGTGAAGTCTCTCATCCGATTCAAATGCATATCTAAGAAATGGAAATTTTTGATTTCCCACCCGCTTTTTATGCAAATACATCACTCTCAAACTTAAACCCTAAGTCGAACCAGAATTTTGGGAGATGGTATGTTCGACCCCTTCTCTAGTTCTCTTTTGACCTCGAAACCGTATCCAGTAAGGATGACAAAATTTCTTTGCAGAGACATGAGTTTCGTGCAAGTAAGCCATATGATGCTCATTGTATAATTTTGTATGGGTTCTTGTAATGGCTTCTAGACAGTTGTTGACGAATATAGACACTTGTTTTGAATGATTAAAAAATGCAAGTGTATATCGTATTATGTTATTAATTCAAATGCGGCATGTATGCTTGGGTTTGGTTATACTGAGTTTATTGACGGCAAAAAGATTGTTAAAATTGATTATCCAAGAAACAATGTTACCATCTATTGTGTGAGGTAAGATTCTTGGACAAACAAACAAAATAATATTCCTTTTCTAAAAGAGTATTTTAATACAGATAAAAATTATGTTTGGGAGGATTTTAACTGAATGAAGTTGCCCATTGGGTGTTTGGGAATCTTGAAAGATCTTCCTGTAAGAATTATGTATAGAAATAATTAAATCTCATGTATACATAAGTATGAATAGACGCGTATATGGAAACGTAGCGGAAACCATCCAACTCGTAGAGTCTTAGGTCCTGTTTGATTTTTTGACTTAACACTGAATGACACTTAATGTGTTTCGTTCAGCTGTTTTGTTTGATTTTATAAGTATTAAAATCACTTAATGAGCCATTAAAACCATTTTTTTTATAAAAAAAAAATTCACTTTTCACTTAATACAAATCCAGTAGAATTAATTACAAACTTTTACTTCTAAAACTATCCTCACTAATTTTGTATATTTCCAATTTGTTTTCATGATGATTTTTTTTCTGATTTTTTTTTTTTTTTTTGGTTTTGAGATGTTAATTTTGAGAAGAAAAAAAAATTTATATAAATAAATATATATATATATATATATATATATATATATATTTATATATGGATGAGATGCACCGCCCTAATATTTCTTGAGAATTTTAGAATGTATCACCATCAAATATTATGTTCATTTTTAATGTAATTCAACAAATGGAATAATGTATGAAATATTTTTAATAAGTAAATAAATTTATTTTAGAATTAATCTACATGTTAGAGTTGTCCTTAATATATTAAAATGTAAATATGTAACAAATAATAGTTAGAAGGGTATAGATGTAAAAATATTTATTTTCAGATATTTATAACTTTAAAAAAACAAACAGTTTATCACTAATATTCAGTTTTCAGTGAAAAAAAACAAACATATTTTTCAGTTTTCAGTTTTCAGTTTTCAGTTTTTAGTCTTCAGTCATTATTCAGTCTACAGTAACATTCAGCATTGTTCAGTCTTCAGACAAAAAATCAAATGGGGCCTTAATCTCGAATTTATTGAGTAGCGCAATAACAATAACCTGAAAAGAAAACAATAGAGAGTCTTCTAATCTCTTCTCACCTTTCTCAGATTGCCTAATGGGAAGACAGCTCTGTAAAAATATTATGAGTGAGAGTAGGGACCCCCTATAAATAGTATAACTTCCAAAAATCCTAACCCATAAAGGATTCTCAAAACCCTAATATGATGGATAGTCCTAAAAGGAATACTAGTCTCACATATATACAATAGCTCATACCATATCCTACATATATTAAATGTAGTTAAGGTGCACCGAGCCCAACAATATTGATCACATTAATAACGGGCTTTATCCGGTTAACTCTCACTTACTTAAACATTCCAATCAATTCGGTTTTCATAAACTCAAAATACAATATTATATGTTGCTCATAATTTTATAAAAATCTTACATTCTCCCACTTGAGTTACATAGACATTATTATTTTAGATTTAAAAAATTATTTTAGAAAACGACTCTCCGAATTGATAAACAATTATAAGTGGCCACAAAGAATGTCTAAGAGAGTAACATCTTCCTTCCCTTTAGTCCAATAGAACCTCAAGTATCCAACTACAAAGATCATTACATCTTTAATCGACATAAGACCATATGTAATCAAAATACCCTTAGCTCTACCTACCCGGGTAAAATGGTATGTATGTGTGGTATGAAAATTACATGCAGATGTGATTATCATGCCTATTTCCATATAGGTCCACCTTCGCTTCAATCGAAGTATCTTAAGACGAGAAACTTAATGTCTTAAGCATCTTATACTCATTGGCCAAACACTTGGACCATGAGTTAAATCTCCCTTAAGACGGGCAAATCTGTCTGTTTTAAGTAATGTTCACTCATCAGTGGAAACTTTATACCTTATGAGTGAATCCCCCCATCAAAACTAAAATCTTTAAGATTTCATGCCATAACCATCCATCTGTGTGAACACAATAACAAATATGGAAAACATGTTAACAAGCATATACAATATATTCTCGAGATTACGAAACAAACATGCATAGAATAAATGCAATTAATCTAATTAAAGACAACTCTCACTAACCAAACACATCAAAAATATCAATCATCCATAACATGCTCCACAAAACCTCTGAAGTCAAATATCTTGGTTAATGTATCAAGAGTTATTTTACTTGTGGCTATTACAAACTCGCAACTCTGAATTTTTTCTCTCACCACAATATCCATATGATTAAACCTCCGAGATCTCTCATTATATGTAGAGAAAAAATCATCACAATCTACCTCAAAATATGATTTCACAATCAAAATTCTTTAGAGTTGCAATAAATAAAGTCACATATTTCTTTATCCATACATACATATGAGTATGAAACAATCAACCTCTACAAATACTATGAAACCATTTTTTTTTGTTACTATCCAATGATACATGCCAAATTGGTTTGAAATCCGCAAAGTCTAATAATGTAATAATAGAATTGGTACATATATAT
The DNA here is from genome assembly GCA_032871835.1 of Dipteronia dyeriana. Classification (NCBI taxonomy): domain Eukaryota; kingdom Viridiplantae; phylum Streptophyta; class Magnoliopsida; order Sapindales; family Sapindaceae; genus Dipteronia; species Dipteronia dyeriana. The sequence goes on from CM065299.1 coordinate 20,551,515, forward strand.
TAAGCTTACATCAAACTATCATTTGTGGATACATACATGACATTTTTCTTATGAGAACGCTCCAATTTACTTTGAAGAATTAAAACTATGTAAGTTTATCATTTTGACCAAAAGGTACCTCAAACAAGTAAATTTATTCTCACTGACCCTCGGTTATGTCTAAAGGCATAATAAAAATTTTAACAAAGTCATAAAATGTCAATACTTTATTCAACTAAACACTATTGTCTGGAAACTTGATTAACTATGTTAATGAAGTTTTAAAGTATGCAAACTTAATAATCGTTTTCCAAGTAAAACCTTCAAGCCATAAATCCGATCACATGACTTTCAACCAATTAGTTTGTTACTATTTGACAACTAAGTCAAAACCCTAACTCCAATGACATCAAAAATTACAATTCAACAAAACATTTATTCAATATTAAATATCACAAAGCACAAGCTTTCTTAACAACATCGATCTCTCGTCTTTAAGAATGTATAATGCATAGACCTAATTATTCTTATAATTATTCTTATAAATAAAATAGAACATATTCTACAAACTATTACCAATAGTTTATAACCATTCCAGCTCTCTCTTTATCTTTTATGGGATCACTTTTAATACAATTAATCAAAAGACTTAAAACTGATAATTTAAAAAAAAAAATCAAAACGTCCTACAAATCAATTATCTCCATTCTACCTTTAGTCATGTGATTAAAAAGAATTATAACTAAATTACAAGAACAATCATCAATCTAATTCTAAAACCTAAAGTAGAATTTAGAATACGAGAAGAGTTCGAAGATCCATAAAGATTATTATTTACAAAAAATCACCATATAACTCACTAGGTGAAAATCATAAGCAAGAATCTAATATCTTGAATATGCTTCAAGATATTAATTTAAATTCTCAATCCTATTATAAAAATTGTACCATGCATTACAAGATCAAAATCGGAAATATCATCCAATAAAGCGTTTAGAGGTTAAAGATAATCTAAATATTATCATGAATTCAATTGAATTCTAATAAAACCTCTATACTACTTGGTCCATATTAAATACTGAGTTCATTGAAAGAATTTATAACATATGTAAAATGTAACACAAGAAACAACTCACTAAGAGCTTAATTGATAACTAATCAAATAATTCAAAACGTAAATCAAGGAGTACATTTTCTTGTGATAGTAAATTATTTTATTTCCTCAGTATTTTCTTTGACTTTCTACGTAGAATTGTCAAAATTTCTAGACAACTTTCTATGGTGTTTGTACCCTATCATCTTTATCAAAATAACAAACAAAACACATAACTTTATAGAATAGATTATTCTCCATCTATTTATAAGGCACTAGACCTTAACAAACTTTCGACAATGGGTTCACTAAACTTCATTTGTCCTTTAATCATCGCTAAGATAAAAACCAATTTGAGCGTCTCATCTATTCCATCAAAAATGCCCATAAACCAATATCTTAATGACATGTATTTAAAAAATAGTAGAGGTTTTCAAAATGAATTAAATCACAGTATATTCATGCTCACACCGATTTCCATAATCATTATAAATAATGATTTAACATTCATGGAAATCCAACACAATATTATAATCTGTGTTTTGGACAAAGACCACAACGCACGTGTTAAAATTTTCCTATAAGTGATCAACCTCTTTGGGAGATAAGTATCACTCTTTATTCTTCAATGCTCACAAAACTTACACAAATGATAACTCTTTTAGGCAGATGCTCAACATATGTATAGTTTAACCTCAAAGCAGTTCAAAACCTTAATCATTGATAATCCAATGAATATTATGGAATTTTAATAACTAGTTCACTACGTGAATACATAGTCATCCAACTCCATAAATATTTCAAACACAATTGATTATATAATTTTAACAAACGATCATTATAAAATCCTAATGGTCAGTCCACTATGTAGAAACACAACCATCCAACTTTATAATAATTTCTAATATAATCAATTATGTTCTCAATGAAATAAACAAATTGTAATGAAATCTTAATAGTTAGTCTACTACGTAGAAACGTAACCATACAATTTCATAATAATTTCAAGGTTATACATTTGAAAAACATGAACTACAAATCCAATATCATTACACCCAGCATAAATTTATATATTTCTCTTAATCAATTTGACTCGGTCACACATAAATTTTATTTCAAATTATACAAAATAATGAGAAATATAGAACCTTCTTAAATTCATGTTGAGTGGATATTATTTGTGAGCATATAGAATATGTAGGCATCATTAAGTGTTGGGCACTTTCATTCAATTAAATGAAAATATATTAGAGGCAACTTCCAAAATTTCTATCATTTATATCACATTATATAAATGAATACCTCAAGATGATGAACCTCCTACGAAGAAGAACATCACCCATCACATGTGTCTAACATTCACAACATATTGTATAAGTGAATACCTCGAGATAATGAACCTCCTACGGAGAAGAACATCACCTATCACATGTGATAACCCACCTACGGAGATGATTAAAACATGCATTTTCATCTTTGCAGTTCAAATTTAATAATTGATAATCAACGAATATCTCAAAATCTTAATGATTAGTCACTACATGAAACATAACCATCCAATTCATAAGAATATTCTATCAATTATTAAAACTTACCAAATTAATAATCGTTAACTAACTAAATTCTCAAAATCAAAATGATTATTCACTACATGAAACATAATCACTCGATTCATGAGAATATTCAAAACAAATTATTAATTTTAACCTCATCAATAATCGATGAATTTCTCAAAATCTTAACGATTAGTCACTACGTGAAACATATCATCCGATTTACGATAAAATTCTATCAACCATTGAATCAAAATCATTAATAAATGATAACCGACGAATTTCTCAAAATCTTGATTAGTCACTATGTGAAACATAATCATCCGAAATCATAATAATTATTTATGAACTGCAATTATTTTTCATAAAAAAAATTGGAAACTTTTAAAATTGCCTCATGATTTTGGTAAATTTAAAATTGCCCTTATATTTATCAAAATATTAAATTGACCCCAAATATCTTTTGAAATTGTAAATCAGCCCCAACACATAACCAATTACACATAGATACCTCAATTTTATAATTAATTCTAATAGACCCAGGAAAAATTACATAACAGCCCAAAACTATATCTAATTTACAAAAGGTGGCCCAATCCAAAACAAACCAAAAACCCTAGGTTTCATGGCCATCATCCGACCTTGCTCCAGCCAGCCACCATAACGGTGGCAAAACATCCAGAAACGCAGCAGAGAGACACCCCATTTATTGTTCCAAACAACAGATCCGTGAATAATCATGAATCAAACTCTCACCGAAGATCTGCAATCGCGTGGATCTCTTTAACAACAGGCACACAAGCCGTCGATGGAAAAGCGACAACCAACACCTTCGGCGATGAAGTCGGGACACCCACCAATGCGTGAGTCTACTACGAACGACCTATGTGCGAGTACCTGCCACTGTGCATTGGTCAGGTTCTTCTGGATCAATTTACGAGTCCGGTCCATCGACTCCCGCCAATATACAGCTCTGGATTGATAGATCCATTGACCCGAGCATATCTGATGCCAAGAACAACACGCGCGTATTTGTGCCCAATGCACAAACCCATCGATTCGTGTCTGATTACGGATATGGTTTGATCTAATTTAACATCTACATGTGTGTTCTTCTAATGGTCGAATCCTATCATGCTATCTACAAATTTCTACCTTGAAATCAACCATAATTAATACAACACAATGAATCCACAACAACTGATATCTTAAAATAATTGTCAACATAATTTATTTATTTATTTATTATCGGTATTAACTGATTCAAATAATCAAATCCAAACATGTCAGTATGTCACAGCACACAATCTCTTCCACACAATTCATACCAACAAATTAGTCAAAACAACACAAAATAAAGAAGTATTTTAATTTTTGTTGTTTAACGTATATTAGACTAATCTTTAATATAATAACATGTATTTATCATGGCAGTAATAATTAATCCAATCCATCCGGTGTGTATAAATAAACACAGATACGATATCAAAACCATTCAACCTATGCAACAATACGATAGGCTCTGATACCACTGTAAGCATTAAATATAGAAATAATTAAATCTTGTATTGTATACATAAGTATGAATAGACGCGTACTTGGAAACGCAGCGGAAACCATCCAACTCATAGAGTCTTAATCATGAATTTATTGAATAGCGTAATAACAATAACCAGAAAAGAAAACAAAGAAAACAATAGAGAGTTTTCTACTCTCTTCTCACATTTCTCAGATTGTCTAATGGGGAAACAGTTTTGTAAAAACATTATGAGTGAGAGTAGGGACCCCCTATAAATAGTATAACTTCCTAGAATATTAATCCATAAAGGATTCTCAAAACCCTAATAGGATGGCTAGTCCTAAAAGGAATCTAGGCTCACACATATACAATAGCCCATATCATATCCTACATATATTTAATGTAGCTAAGGTGCACCGAGCTCAATAAATTGATCACATTAATAACCAGTTTTATCCGGTCAATTCTCACTTACTTAAACATTCCAAACAAATCGGTTTTCATAAACTCAAAATATAATATTATTGGTTGCTCACAATTTTATAAAAATCTTACACTTACGTGATTGTTTTATATATATATATTTAGTGGAAGAGAAGTTCAAGATGTTACATCCAACTGCCTTTGTGCTAAATGTTGAAAGGTGCAAATATTCTATTGGAGTTTGCGGGGTCGTCTTTGAGTGGTAATGGAGAAAAGTGTAAGTGATAACCAAAATCGGTTAATTACTAGAGGATAAGTGTTCTAGCTGTTTGTAAATTATGTTAATATCTTTAGTTTAAATATTAGCATTTAAATTGTATTGTCATCTGATAGAACAACTTATCATTAGGAGAGTTTAGTTCTTTTCAATATACTATTTCCATCAATGAGAATGGTGAGCAGTTTTATACCAATTTCTCCTCTGATTACATGGTATCAGTGCTATTGATATCTTCCTAAAAAAATCGTATTTTTTTCTTCTTTCCTTCTACACCAATGACAACGTTAAACACTGGCTCCAGCGACGTCTACTATTCTTCCTGACAATAGCTTTTCCTTGACACCTCTTACCATCATTAACGTCACTTCAGTGACGTCTACTACTCTTCGCTCTAACGAATTTCACCTAATTACCATCAACATCTCCGCTCAGGCTCCGCTCAAACTCACCACCACTAATTATATGTCCTGGAAAATTCAATTCCAAACTCTCTTAACTGGATACGATCTTCTTGGTTTTGTTGATGGCTTCAAACCCTGTCCGCCGACCACCATGACGATCAATGACATCTCCACTCCAAATCCTGCACACAATATCTGGGTATGACAGGATCAACTCATACTGAACACCATTATTGGCTCACTATCACCTACAATCATCTCTTTTGTTGCCAGAGCCAAAACATCGATGGAGGCGTGGACCATTCTTGCCAATACCTATGCCAAACCATCTCGTGGCCGTATAAAGCAAATCAAAGCCCTTCTCAAAAATTCCACCAAAGGTACACAGACAATCACTGATTTTATTCACTCTATTAAAGCCCTTGCAGACGAACTAGGTTGCTTAATGCCCTAATGGATAACGACGATCTCACTGAAAGGATCATCAATGAACTTGATGATGATTATAAGGAATTGGTTCGTGTTATTCAAGCTCGGAGATATCTTGATATTATTTGATGAGCTCCATGAGAAGATCCTTACCTTTGAGGCCTCTCTTCAGACTTACAAAAAAGAGACACCTATTTTTCCAGCCATAACAAACCATGCATCTAAGTATGGCTCACATTGGCGCCCTTAACAAAGCACCAATACCTCACGACAATCCTTTCCTAGCTATTCAAGTTGGCGACAGCCTCTTCCCACACCAATCAGCATCCATCCAACATTTCTCGCGCACCGAACTGTGGTCACACCCAAGCTCCGTGCCCGTATCTTGGTCGCTGCCAGGTTTGTGGAGTTCAAGGCCATTCGGCCAAGAGGTGTCCCTTTTTTCAAATGGTCTCTATTCAATCATCTGGATCAAGCTCAGTACCGCCATATACCACTACTCCGATTTCGTGGCAGCCAAGAGCTCATTATACTGCCAATGTTGCTTCCAACAACCCAGCTTGGTTACTTGACAGTGGGGCTTCATATCATGTGACAGTATATTTGAGCAACTTATCTCTTCATGCACCGTATATGATATGAACCTCACCAAGAGTAGTGAGACCCGGAACCAATATATGGTAATGAATGATCATTTCTAATCAAGTTTATAAACAAGAACGTTATCGGACTGTGACCCGTTACCTATAAGGAGGTAAGAACCAGCGGTATCAAGAAGTTGAAGATGCCACAGTCAAGAACGAGAAGGAGATGTGAGTGATAAGTCAAGTTTTCAGAACAAAAAAGAGATGAACTCTCACGAATTTTTATTCAATTCAAGTCTGTCGAATTACATCCAATTCGTTTCTTTATATACTAAAACCCTAAACAAAAATAAAAGGCTACAAGCCAACCTAAAAGGAAACAAGACAATTAGGCCATTAAGGCCTTACAATAAAAAAAAAAAACTAAATCAAGAAACTATTGACTTGCTCCCTAATTGGAAAGCTAAATCTGTAAACAAATCAGCCCCTTAATTTGGGAAACAAATCAACTATTATTCTTTGGAAATTATAAGAAAGTAAATCGGTCAAAGTTGAATCTTTTCCTAGCTTGTGCCACAAACCCAAGTATTTCTTATTAGGCCTAATCCATTGTCTTGATGACATTAATTAAGGCTTGGTCTTCATGTGGGCTTTTCTTAGTCTTCAACAATTCAAAATCAGCCCAAGTGTCTTAAATTAGGCCATTTAGTGAGTCTTTGAATCTCTTAGCTCTTGCCCTTGTTATTGGCCGAACCGGAACATGCAATGGATCATTTGATGCAGTTGCCTTGTTCTCATCATTCTCACCCTCTTGAAAAGGATTTGTCCTCAAATCATCACCCATATCAAAATGAGACAAATCAGAAACATTAAAACTTGCACTAACATTATACTCACCTGGAAAATCCAACTTGTATCCGTTGTCATTGATCCTTTCAATCACTTGAAATGGGTCATCTCCTCTGGAAGTAGTTTAGAACTTCGATGGGCTAGAAACCGTTCCTTCCTCATATGTAACCACACCCAATCACCGGGCTCAAGCACAACTTTCTTACGCCCTTTATTTTCTTGGTTGGCGTATTGCTCAGTTCGTCTTTCTATGTTTTGCCAAGTCTTTCATGGATTTGCTTAACAAAATCTGTCTTTTTCTTTCCATCCAAGTTAACATGCTCATTCACAGGTAAAGGAATTAAATCCAAAGGCGTCAATGGGTTAAAACCATATATAATTTCAGAAGGCGAAAAATGAGTTGTAGAATGCACGCTCCTATTATAAGCAAACTATATATGTGGAAAACAATCCTCCCATGTTTTCAAGTTCTTTTGTATTATAGCACGAAACAAGGTAGATAAAGTCCTATTAACTACTTCAGTTTGACCATCGATTTGTGGATGACAAGTAGTAGAAAACAAAAGTTTAATGCCTAACTTACCCCATAAAGTCTTCCAAATGTAGCTTAAGAACTTAGCATCTCTATCAGAAACAATGGTCTTAGGCATGCCATGCAATCTCACAATTTCTTTGAAAAAAAATCAGCAATATGTGATGCATCATTGGTTTTATGACAAGGAATGAAATGTGTCATTTTAGAAAACCTATTAACTACAACATATATAGAGTCCCTACCCCTTTTTGACCTAGGCAAACCCAATACAAAATCAATAGAAATATCAATCTAAGGTCTACTAGGTGTAGGCAAATGAGTATACAATACATGAGGCTTAATCCTAGACTTGGCATGTCTACATGTAATGCATTTCTCACAGATTCTTTCTATATCACTTTTCATATGAGGCCAAAAAAAATGTTCATGCAAAGTATCTAGCGTCTTAGCTACACCAACATGCCCCATCAAACCTCCCCCCTGAGCTTCTCTAACAACAATTCACGCAAAGAACTCTTAGGCACACATAATTTAGTTGCTCTAAACAAAAATCTATCATGCCTATAAAATTTGCCAAATGCAACCTTTTCACATGCATTGAACACATTGGCAAAATCAGAATCTTCCCCATACAATTCTTTAATGTATTCAAAACCAAACAATCTAGCATCCAAAATAGAAAGTAGAACGTACCTTCTTGACAGAGCATCAGCGACTACGTTTTCCTTACCCTTTTTATACTTGATCACATATGGAAATGTTTCAATGAACTCCACCTATTTGGCATGCCGCTTATTTAGCTTGTGTTGCCCTTTTATATGCTTTAAAGACTCATGATCCGTGTGAATCACAAATTCTTTTGGCCAAAGGTAGTGTTGCCAAGTTTCCAAGGCCCTAATCAGAGCGTACATCTCCTTATCATATGTAGGATAATTCAAGGCTACTACACTTATCTTCTCACTAAAAGATGTAATGGGGTGACCTTCTTGCATTAGAACAGCTATAATACCTATTCCTGAAGCATCACACTAAATCTGAAAAGTTTTAGCAAAGTCAGGCAAAGCAAGCAAAGGTGCATTCGTTAATTTTTTCTTAACCAAGTTAAATGTCTTTTCTTGTTCATTACCCCACTTAAAACCCACATTCTTTTTGATAACTTCAGTTAAAGATGCAGCTATACTACTAAAATCTTTCACAAACCTCCTATAAAAACTAGCCAACCCATGAAAACTTCTCACTTGTCCCACATTTGTAGGTTTTGGCCACTCCTTAATTGACTTAACCTTTTCTTCATCAACCCCAATCCCCTTAGTACTAACAATAAAACCAAGAAATACAAGCTTATCGATGCAAAAGGTACACTTTTTGAGATTAGCAAACAACTTTTCTGTTCTTAAAACACCTAAAATAAGTTTTAAATGTTCAACATGCTCATCCAAGTTTTTACTATAAATCAGAATGTCATCAAAATAATCAACCACAAACTTCCCAATAAAAGCACGTAAAACATGGTTCATTAATCTCATGAAAGTACTTGGTGCACTAGTTAATCCAAAAGGTATAACTAACCACTCATACAAACCATATTTTGTTTTGAAAGCAGTTTTCCACTCATCACCTTCCTTCATCCTAATTTGATGATATCCACTTTAAGATCAATTTTAGTAAAAACAATATAACCATGCAATTCATCAAGCATATCATCTAATCTAGGAATAGGATGTCAATACTTTACAGTGATATTATTGATGGCATGACAATCAACGCACATCCTCCATGTTCCATCATTCTTTGGCACTAGCAACACGGGGAACTGCACAAGGACTCATGCTCTCACGCACATACCCCTTTTCCATGAGCTCACTAACCTGCCTTTGAAGTTCTTTAATCTCCTCGGGATTACTTCTATATGTTGGTCTATTTGGGATGGGTGCTCCGGGTACAAAGTCAATTAGGTGCTCAATCCCCCTTATTAGTGGTAAATCAATAGGCATCTCTTCAGGAAACACTTCTCAAAGTCCTATAATAGAGAAACAATAACAACGGTTAAGTTCATTAGTACTAAAGCAGGCCTCTTTGTATAAAAGTACAATCATTGGCTTATTGAAAATAAAGCATTTTTGACATCACTCTCCCTCGCGTAAAAGCTTACTTGTTTTCTCTCTCTTTTTTCTCAACAACCTCTTTTTATTTTTCAACTTTTATTTCTTTTTTTGCTATTTTAGACTCTCATTTTGTTCTCTCTCTTTCCTTTAAACTCTCACTCTCACTCTCAATCTTTTTTTTGACATCTCTCTATTTTCTTAACCTCACTTGATCTTCACACTTGTTTTGGGGTTAAAGGTACAAGAGTGATTGACTTTTTATTGAGTATAAAAGGAGTATCTATTGGTATACCCATCATGAGTCACATGTCTATCGAACTGCCAAGGTCTCCCCAAAAGGATATAGCCTGCAATCATTGGTACCACATCACAGAGAGCTTCATCTTTGTACTTTCCGATTGAAAATGACACCAACACTTGTTTAGTCACCTTGATTTTCCTACTATCATTTAACCATTGTAGCTTATATGGTTTTGGATGCTTCAAAGTGACCAAATTCAATTTTTCCACAAAACTAGTGCTAGCCACATTAGTACAACTCCCCCCATCAATAATCATGCTACATACCTTATCATTAACATGGCAACGAGTGTGAAAAATTTTGTCATGCTGTAACTCATCATCTTCCTTGGCTTGAGCACTAAGAGCTCTTCTTGCCACCAAAAGCACTCCATCTACTGGATATTCAATGTCACTTGCATCCTCCCCAGATCCACCATCGGATTCGATTTCACCATCATCCTTCAAAACCATTACTCTCTTGTTTGGGCATTGGGATGCAATATGACCTGTTCCCAAACACTTAAAGCACTTAATGTCACGATTTCTAGAAGGTTGAGAATCTGGTTTACCTTGTTGTAATGTGCCACTGGCCTTAAGATCTTTGGAAGGTTCAGCCTTGGCCTGGAAACTAGGTTGGTCATCCCTCTTGCTCCAATTCGGTTGCCATGATGATGAACAACCCGAATTTTGCCCAACCCGTGTGGAACTCTTCCTCTTTAACTATTGTTCCACCTTAATGGCCATATGCACCATGTCACCCAATTCAACATAATGTTGCAACTCCACCACATTTGCTACGTTTCGATTTAGTCCACTTAAAAACCTAGCCATAGTAGCCTCTCGGTCTTCCTCTACATCAGCCTGAATCATGGTTATCTTCATCTCTTTATAGTATTCTTCAACACACTTAGATCATTGAGTAAGAGTTTGCAATTTTTGAAACAAACCCTTATAATAGTGACTCGGAATGAAACGCTTCCTCATGACAGCTTTCATCTGCTCCCAAGTCTCAATAGGTCTTTCTCCATTTCACCTCCTACTAACAACCAGTTGATCCCACCAAACAATAGCATAATCGGTGAATTGTGTGGCAGCCAACTTCACCTTCTTCAATTTGGAATAGTCATGGCAGTCGAATACCAATTCTATTCTTTTTTCCCACTCCAAATAAGCTTTATGATCAGTTTTACCTTGGAAAGTTGGGATCTTCACCTTTATACTATCCAAATTATTATCAACCCTTTCTCTATACATATCTCCTTTATTCTCATACCTAACTTCTCTATTCTCATACCTAACTTCTCTACCTCCCATTCGATGCCTAATTCTGCCCGTTCCCACATTAGACATGCAATCATCCTCCTCTAGGTCATTCCCATAATCATCTCCATAGTCATTCCTAGGTGGATTCCTTTCTCTTCGTTCCACATTAGGATGCATGAATGGCTACTCCCTTTGTGAACTAGACTCCACATTGTCTATCCTATCATGCACCTCAACAAACTTAATCTTCATCCGCTCCATATTTTTTTGTATGGCTTTATAAAAAAAATTGAGATCTATCATTTCTGGTGCATCGTCGGATAAATCTCTACTCTTATCACGTGACATAGTTAAAAACCTGTAAAAAAAACAATTAGTAAGCCTCACAAACACTCCCTCACGTGTTTACCCTCAAAGATGGTGGCACACACACTCGTGTTTCACTCAATTCTTTTGGCTTTTACCCTCCGATGAGCTTACACCCTCTTGCCTTTTTCCACTCTTTGTTCACCCTTTCAGTTCCCTTTGTTTTTGACTTAGGTAGACACTCACAAGAAACAATAGGACAAGAGTATCAAAGACGAGATTCTACTGCTATTTTTTTTTTTGAATATCAATGCTTGGAATCAAGAAGGGAATAGAAATAATTGATATAAGTTCAACTACAGAACCTAAAAAAATTGTACTCTTTTTTTTTACAGACCTTGATCAAGGGGACTCAAGCACGGCTTTTCGGTACACTTTTTTTTTTCTATACCGGATTTGATCAAATGGAATAGATATATATATATATATATATATATATATATATATATATATATATATATATTAGAATCAAACAATTACAGAGAAAAAGAAGAAAAGGGATAGTTTAAACCTGAGTTAGAAATCAAGCTCTGATACCGACTGATATGAACCTCACCAAGAGCAGTAAGACCCGGAACCAATATATGGTAACGAATGATTGTTTCTAATCAAGTTTGTAAACAAGAACGTTATCGAACCGCGACCCGTTACCTATAAGGAGATAAGAACCAACGGTATTAAGAAGTTGAAGACGCCACACTCAAGAACGAGAAGGAGATGTGAGTGATAAGTCAAGTTTTCAGAACAAAAAAGAGATGAACTCTCATGAATTTTTATTCAATTCAAATCTGCCGAATTACATCCAATTCATTTCTTTATATACTAAAACCCTAAACGAAAATAAAAGGCTACAAGCCAACCTAAAAGGAAACATGACAATTAGACCATTAAGGCCTTACAATAATAATAAAAAAACTAAATCGAGAAACTATTGACTTGCTCCCTAATTGGAAAGCTAAATCTGTAAACAAATCAGCCCCTTAATTTGAAAAACAAATCAACTATTATTCTTTGGAAATTATAAGAAAGTAAATCAGTCAAAGTTGAATCTTTTCCTAGCTTGTGCCACACACCCAAGTATTTCTTATTAGGCCTAATCCATTGTCTTGATGACATTAATTAAGGCTTGGTCTTCATGTGGGCTTTTCTTAGTCTTCAACAATTCAAAATCAGCCCAAGTGTCTTGAATTAGGCCATTTAGTGCGTCTTTGAATCTCTTATCTCTTGCCCTTGCCCTTGTTATTGGCCCAACCGGAACATGCAATGGATCATTTGATGCAGCTGTCTTGTTCTCATCCGTATAGTGGCTCCGATGATGTTATGATCGGTGACGGCACAGGTCTTTCAATCACCAATAAGGGTTTACATCTCTTTGTAATTCTAATCGCAACTTTAAATTGACTGATGTGCTTTGTGTTCCTAATATGATTAGAAACTTAATTTCAAATTTCCAATTTTGTGCTAATAATGATGTTTTTGTTAAGTTATTATCTTCCTCTTTTCATGTGAAGGATCTTCATACGGGGGCAATCCTTCTGAGGGGCACAACCAAAGAATGGTGTGTATGAATGGCCGACTTCCAGTTTCGTGTCCTCACCAGTCCTAGCATTCTCAAACGTCAAAACCTCATCCTCAAATTGGCCCCATAGATTAGGTCATCCAAATTTTCTTATTTTACAACATATTGTTTCCAGTTTTAGTTTGGATTTATCATCTCCTATGATAAATAATTTTTCATGTCATTCTTGTCATTGCAATAAAAGTCATAAGCAACCATTCTCTCATTCATCCATTATCTCATCTCACCTTTTTGAATTTATATTTTCTGATGTATGGTCGTCTTCAGTTGTTTCTCATGAATGTTTTAAATACTACGTCATTTTCGTTGATCACTACACTGAATACATATGGTTCTATCCACTAAAACGAAAATCAGAGGTTAAGGAAATTTTTGTTCATTTTAAAGCCATTGTGGAAAAATAAATTAAAACATAAAAATCACCACCCTTTATTCTGAAAATGACAGTGAATACGAGTCACTCAGAGATTACCTTGCCACGAATGGCATTTCCCATCTCACAACCCTACCTCACACACCTGAACATAATGGGTACTCATAGAGGAGACACTGTCACATTGTTGAAACAGGACTTACATTACTATCTCATGCCTCTCTTCCTTTGCACTCATGCATTTGCCACCGCAGTATATTTAATAAACAGAACGCCCACCCTTACACTTATTCTCTCATCACCTTATGCGAAAAATTTTGGTTCAACGTCAAATTACTCAAAAATGAAAATTTTCAGTTGTCTCTATTATCCTTGGCTTAGGCCATACTCGTCTCACAAACTTGATAAACGATCCATCTCTTGTGTCTTTCTTGGGTATTCCTTGTCTCAAAGTGCCTATCTATGATATGACCCATTGTCGTCGAAAATGTTTGTCTCTCATCATGTTCAATTTGTGGAGTCTGTTTTTCTTTACAAGTCACTAAGCACCACACTAGGCCGTTTAACCTCCACAATCATTAACTCTTGGGTATCGTTTGTCATCACAGTGTCCTTTACGAGTGCTTGTCACCCAGCCTCCTCGACATCCTCAGTTGTGCTACCTCACGGGTTGTCACCAAGTGAGGTCTCCTCCTCTAAGTTGCAAGATGAAACTCACCAGCTCATGTTACCTACTGTTACTACTGTCATGGAACCATCTCCTCTGTCCTCGCCAACAGTTGTTGCTGCTCCGTCGGGGTCCTCAGATTCTCCTCCACTGGATACTGCAACAACTTCAGGGGTAGCCACCTCAACCTCCAGTACTGGTAACACTGTTTCGACTCCTTCACAACAGCCTAATTGCTCATCAGCTCCAACTCCACCGGTTGCCACTGCAGTCACTGAGCCATCAATCTCAGCCACCAATGATGTCTCTCAACCTCAAAACGGAAACCACATGATAACCCTAGCTATGAATGACATTCATAGACCCATTCAGAAGTTGAATCTTCACACTAAGTTGCAGCCTTCATCTGATTTTGAACCAACAACAGTGACCCAGGCATTAAAGTATCCTAATTGGCGTCTTAAAAATGGTACTTGGGAGTTAGTTCCACTAGAATCGGCCACTAATATTGTTGATGCAAATGGATTTTTTGGATCAAGTGAAAAACTGATGGATCAATTGACTGATTTATGGCACGTCCGGTTGCTAAAGGGGTTCAATCAAAGACCAGGTATGGATTATTTCGAAACCTTTAGTCCTGTAATCAAGCCTACCATTATGCGTCTTGTTTTTAGTATTTCCATCAATCATAGGTGGTCTCTACATCAACTAAACATCAACAATGTGTTCCTTCAGGGTCGCCTCTCAGAGACTGTTTATGTCACAGCCTTCTGGCTTCACTAACTTAGACCGGCCATCACATGTCTACAAGCTCTAAAAGGCCATATATGGCCTCAAGCAGGCACTGCGGGCGTGGCACCATGAGCTACGTCAGTTCTTACTTACAGCCGGCTTCAAGAATTCTTATGCAGACACCTCTCTCTTTGTTCTAAATAATGGTGGTAACATACTTTATCTTCTTATATATGTTGATGATATCATCCTCACAGGTAATAAATCAGCTCATGTGCATTGCTTTGTTGAACGTCTTGCTCATAGATTCTCACCGAAGGATCTTGGCACTCTTTCCTATTTCCTTGGTGTTGAGGTGGTTCCACACAAGAATGGTATTCTATTTTCATAGCGGCGTTACATACTAGATCTTCTCACTCGTACCAAAATGTCTAGTGCTAAACCAGTGCAAACTCCATTACCCACAAGCCCACATATTAGTCTTCACTCAAGTACACCACCCAGTGATCCTACCACATACTTAATGGTTGTAGAGAGCCTTCTGTATCTTTCACTTACTTTTCCGGATATCTCTTACGCTGTCAACAAGTTGTCTCAGTTTATGCATCAACCAACATCTAACCATTGGGATCTTATGAAATGGCTACTTCGGTACTTATGTGGAACTTTGAATAAGGGAGTTGTTACCAACGCCGGTCTCGGGTTGCACTACAAGCCTTTTCCGATGCCGATTGGGGTTGGGAATAAGGATGATTTCTCTTCCACAAGTGCCTACATTGTCTACCTTGGGCGGAATCCCATATCGTGTAGCTCAAAAAAGCAAAACACTAGCTCGCTTCTCCATTGAGTATAGGTCTGTTGCTACCACTGTTGCTGAGCTAAATTGGGTATGCTTTCTACTCGCTGATCTTGGACTCACATTATCAATTGCACCTGTCTTCTATTGCGACAATGTGGGAGCTACTCAACTATGTTCCAATCCAATTTTTCACTCTCGAATTAAGCGTGTTGCAATTGATTTTCATTTTATTCAGGATCAAGTTTAGTCCGGCAGCCTACTTGTGGCTCATGTTTCTTCCAAAGATCAACTTATGGATGCTCTCACGAAGCCACTGTCTCATCCTATATTTCAGTCACTCAAAGACAAGATAGGTCTCTCATGTCGTGGCCTATATATCTTGAGGGGGCATTCTGGAGGATAAGTGTTCCAGCTGTTTGTAAATTCTGTTAATATCTTTAGTTTGAATATTAACAATTAAATTGTATTGTTATCTGATAGAACAACTTATCATTATGAGAGTTTAGTTATTTTCAATATACTACTATGATGTATTGCATATATATACTATTTCCATCAATGAAAATGATGAGCAGTTTCATACCAATTTCTCTTGTGTTTACATTAATGCCATAGTGCTGTTTAAATAATAGTGAAACAATGTTTTTGTCCACGAAAGGACTAGTGTTTTGTGATCTGAAACATGGAAAATTAAAGAACGTCTAGATTCTTACTCTGAGTATGGATAATGGTATTGAGCGATTTATGCATTTTGGAGGTGTGTGGAATTGGTATGATGCGAATGTGTATGTTGAGAGTCTTATTTCACATACTTACAAACCCGACTTCACAATGGAAAGTAATCTCTAAGTTTTCATTTTCTGTGTTTAGTTGAATTGAACTTTTTTTATTGTCCTTATTTAATCTTGTAGTTGTACTTGATGATGATATATATGGAAAATATTTTGTTGTATTATTTGTGTTGTTATAGAACTTGTAAAGCTTTACAACGAAATGAGATACAAGAAAAGGGGAAATGATAAGAATATATATATATATATAAAAGCAGCTTAAGTTTTGGAAAGGGCAATTCATGGATGAATAGCCTTATTTCCTTCTAAGTCCTTTTTCAATTCACACCAAACTTATTTTCCCTTTTATCCTTTTCCCCTTTTAACGTGTCTCTCTCTTATTCATTCAGATCAGCTTCTTCTTCAACTGATCGGCTACTTCTACAAATTAAAAAAAAAAACACATAAAGGTTGAAAGCATTTCCATTTTAAAAAAAAAATGGAACCCAGAATCACAAATATACAAACATGATCATGGAACAGGGAAGCAACAATAAGCCAATCAGATCGCACCACTACTACTACCACCACCACTGTTAAAAACCGAAACCTCATCACCCAACATCATCAATAACAAATACGCCTAATCAATTCATGTCTGAAAAAATAAAATCGAAATAAAAATCAAACCTCAATCAGCCATTCTTACGACTTAAACGAACCCAGCAGCCCCACTCACCACCAAAAACCAGTCCCCAAACCCATCCCACCACCAAAATCAAACCTAGCCACAAACCCACAAAATCGAACCCCACAAATGGAAATCGAACCGAACAATCCACGGAAATAGAAATCGAACTACAAAACTAACCCAATTGTTGTGAATCTCAGTCTATTCAAGACTCAAAGATCCATGTGTGCAACGTTGACAGTACCAAATATTCAATCTATATATTCTGCTAACACCAGATTATTACAAGAACCATTCTATATATACCAAAATCACCTGTACCAGTTTTATTGCAGATTAAACTAACTCTAAATCAAAATATAACATATGAGAACAGATATATTACTACATTCTTGCAATAGGTACTATGTAGAATTACCACTACAAAGCTTACAACCTAAGTGATATTAATCTGATCAGTGATGCAATTAGGAACAACAGAACATACAATCAACAATAAATAATCAAATAGCAACAGAAGAAGTAAAGAAGAAATCAGTAAAGAAAGAACACCACAGTTATCGTGGTTCAGCCAAAAATGGGGCCTACTCCACGAGCCTCTCACACAGACCCTCCCCACTATACCAATGTTATACAACAGATATTACAACCCACATATACACGAAACCAGCTCACAACTCTAAAGATCTCCAGATCTGTCACACAAAGTAACCAGACCTGAAATCCTAACTCTCGATCTGTGATTAATCAACAAAAAAAATCACTCAACTCTCTTTACAATTGAACAACAATCACTCAACAACTCTCTCAACACAATAATCACTCACAAGATTACAAAGAAAGCAATTGGATTCACCAAGAACAACAATAGAGCACAAGAGAAGCTTCGAGAGAATATCAAAGAGAATGAGAGCAAATTCTGAAAAAACTGAAAAACGTGACCTTCTTTCTCTCTCATTGATGCTTATATACTTCTATCTTGAGCGTCACATGTGTAGTCTAAAGTAGCCAATAAAATCATGCCACATTGGATTCTCTCACGTGGCCTTATCAGCTGAAAATCAGAAATCTGATTTCCACCAAAAAAAACGCCACCGTTTTGTTTAGCATGAAATATCTGATTTCAGTTGAGTCAAATGGGCTGCTGCTGGATATATATTGAAGTTTGGGCTACTGAAATGGGCTTCCAGAAATACCATGTTGGTTTAATATTTTTACACCGGTTCACAACGAAATGGAACCCTAAAATATCTAATCAACCACAAAATCGATCCATACAACCAACCCGGAACTCGCTGCCACAAAATCGAACCACACCAAGCAACGGAGAGAGATGGTCATTAGAGAAAGAGAGGCGGTGATGAGAAAGAGACGATGGTGAGAGAATGGTGGGAGAGAGTGAGAGCTGGTAGTGAGAGATTGATTTTTGAAGAATGAGTGAGGAGAGAAATCCATGATGAAGGGAGAGAGAGAGAGAGACTATGATAGTGTGATGTGACTGATGTCTGATCAGATAATGGTGAAAGTAGACATGACGCTTGTTTAGTTTGAACTGGAACCGTCCTATAAAAAACCGTAACCGGACCAAAATTTCTAGTTCCAATTCTCTTTAGGGCAGAACCGCCCTGTTCGAACCGTCCCGGAACCGTCAGTTCCGGTTTGGTTTGAACCGAGCGGTTCTGCATTTTTTTTTTTTAGTTTTATTTAAATTTTTTAATTTGTGATTTATTTTAGTTAAGTCTTTTTAAGATAACTCAATAACATGCATTTACAAATTTACGTATGTAATATTTTTATTTTTTACTGAAGAAAAAGTAAAAAAAAAATTACACAAATCGAACCGTCGGAACCGGTCAAACCAGAACTGGAACCGTCGGTTCCAAAACCGGTGACAGCCGGTTCAGATTCTCTTATAACCGGAACCGACGTCATGTCTAGGTGAAAGAGAGATCGATTGTGGGGTTTAAGTGTTGGATTTTTTTAACTTTATTTTTAATATTTTTTTCGATTTTAAAAAGAAAATTGTTTTAGTTAAAATTTTCGCAATAATGATGATAATAATAACAGTAATAATATTATTACTAATAATTTTTTATAATAATAGTAATTTTAGAAAGGTTAGCATTACTCAATATAATTATAATAGTCCCTTTTTATACTTCTAATCTAAGACCGTGGGATAAATACGTGAAAATTATAAATGTTATTGGTTTTATATATATATATATATATATAATGATGAAGTATCTTTAATAGATAGGTCATTTAAGAACTCTAAATTCATTGCAATATTAGAAGTGTTAACAATTTTTTATTATAAATATATTGTAAGTATGTTTATATATAAAAATAATATTTAAGGTTTGAATACGGTAAATTTGGCACGTTCAATGCACGTGTCTCTTTCACTAGTGTAAATATATATATATATATATATATATATATATATATATATATATATATATGTGTGTGGCTAAATAATGGGGTGTAACATATAATGAACGGTTTCTTAAAAGGCTAAATAATGAAAGGTTTTTTAAGAGACCATAATACCATATTGAAAGGTTTCTTAAAAGAACATAATCATGGTAACATATAATGAATGGTTTCTTAAAAGACAAAAACATAGTACCATCTAATGAAAGGTTTCTTAAAAGATCTCAACCATGGTACCACATGATGCAGGGTTTCTTAAAAAAACCACATCCACTCATTCATATCGTTTCCTTCAATTAACTACACAAATATATATATATATATATATATATATATATATATATATATATATATATATATATATATATATATATATAAGGTAGTTCCACTCCATTAATAAAATATTTAGATAAATTTAAGACTAATTGTCACAGATCACCCAAGACTAAACCCAATTAGTATGTTGCCTCTGAAAAAAAAAAAATTAAGCACTAAACCCCTTGAACTATCGGAAATTGGTAAAAGTGAACGGAATGCTAACGTCATCCATTGTTCTGTCATGAAAAATTACACTAAATACTCTTATTATATACATAAGTAAATCAAATCGAACAATATTAATAATATAACATAATTGCCCCTCTAACCAAATTTTTAAAAATCACATTTTAAAATTGAAATATTGGTTAAAAAATAATAAAATTCTTAACTTTTTGATAAAGAAAAATCAATAAATAGAGAAATGAAAAAATTAAATTGATTTAACAATTATTTTAAAAAAAAATTAATATCCCTAAATATAAAACCCAGATGAATATATAAATTATTTAATATAAATTATCATCTAAACTATCTTTTTTATTTAAATATCCCTAAATATGACTTGTTCATTTATAATAACAGAGGTATTTAAATAAAAAAAGATAATTTAAATGATAATTCCCCTTAAATAATTTAATTATTCATTGTTATAAAAGTTTATGGGTTTAATAGCAAAAACAAAATATAAGAGGTAAAGTGCAAGGACATTTAGTGATATGTAAATAAAAATAAAAATTTAAATAATAATGGCGAAAAAAAGTAAAGGGTATTTAAAGAATTTTTAATATATTATTATTTTATTAGTATTATTATATTATTTTAATATCATCATTATTATTATCATTTAATTTTTTATTTTTGTTTTTAACATTATCAACACCCTTGTTGTTGTAATTGAACAAGTGATATTTAGAGATATTTAAATAAAAAAGATAATTTAAAAGATAATGGCATAAAAAAAGTATGGGATACTTAAATTATTATCATTATTATTATTTTATTTATTTATTATTTATTTATTTATTTATTTTTATTATTATTATTATTATTATTATTTAATTTTTTATTTTTATTTTTTACATTATAAATAACCTTGTTATTGTAAATGAATAATTGATATTTAGGGACATATAAATAAAAAAAACATAGTTTAAATAATAATTCGTATTAAATAATTTATATATTCATCTAGGTTTTATATTTAGGGATATTATATATATATATATATATATATATATATTAAACAATTGTTAAATCAATTTAATTTTTTCATTTTCTTTATCAAAAATTTCAAATTTTTATTATTGTTGACGGGAAATTTGCTCGAGATGAGAAATTCATGTTAACACCCTTGAGACCACTACCACAAAAGTAGTGGCCGGGGTCGGTACCGTTAGTTCCCGACCTGTTTAAGAGAGAGACGAGTGGCAATAACAATAAATGGGAGCTCTATTATTGAAATATTGCATAAAGATACAAATAACTCTCTTGTTTGCTCATAATCTCTCGGAGGTGTAGGGTGGTGGCACCTTGGTGCCTGTCGAATAGTGGAGATGAAGGTGACCGTGTTCTATAATCAGAATTTAGGCCCTCCTTCTATGTATATATCTGTTGTTTATGATTTTCTGTCTCTGTCGTTCGTTCTCCTCTTTTTACCATGCTTGGCTTCACATATATGTATCGTCCAAGTAGGTTTTTAGTTTGTGAATACTCTACCGTAATCTCATGAATCTGTTCCCTCCTTATCGGGCGGGGTTCGTTATTTAAATTTGAATTGTTTCCGGATTCGATGATATCGTTGACGAAGATAAGTTTGTTTCCTTATTTGAATTTAAACTCTTGATGTGCATATAAATATTATGTGGAGATGATCCTGTGTGCCCTCGTGTCATGATCTTCATGGCGGTCACCCTGCTAGCTGCATGTTGCCTCGTAGAGCGAGGTAGATCCCTGCTCTGGCTCTGTTCTTAGAAGCTTAAGATGGATTTTCCCTGACCCTTGAGGTCCTCTTGTAGACCCTCATGGGAGGTAGCTGGGGTAGTGTAGATTTATGCATGATTTTTCCTTTATGTCCAGCAAGGACAACGGGATTCTGGAGAGGTTGGCGGGCTTCTTTCGAAGCTCTCTTGAGCTTGGAGACTTCCCCTGGCATTTACGGGGCGGTTATGGAGCTCAACCTCTGAGCTGAGGTTCCCCGATAGATGGCCTGGAGAAGCCCGGCTTCCAGTACTATTGTGGGGATTCGTCCCGGTCGTGCCTAGCTTGTCTTCTGGTAGCTTTGAAGCTAAACCGGCCTTTCCTGCTCCTGCGGGGTAGCTTTACAGTCTTTCCGGGCTTCATGATTGTCGATTATGGATGGAAAGTTTCTCTTTGATCCCTAGCCAAATTTCACTATTAACAGAAGTCCCCTCTGACTTGAACACCGGTGGTAGAGTTGGGGTTGGAGTCAGACTCCTTGTTTAGCTGAGAAAGTTTTTCGCCATAAAGATAATTAATGAGAGCGAAATCTTCTCATTAACTACCCAACATTTTGAATTTGAAACTGAGTGTTATTCGAAGAAAAACGGCCGTAATACGGCTCCAGATGATCTTTCCGAGGATATCACCAATAAACCTCTTTTTAAGCCCGGTCTGACCGTCACTTTCTTCATACTTCCTCATATCTTCAAACTTTCAAATTTCTTCTTCCCAGCTTTCTCATCTCTCTTGCCCATCAATGTCGACTTCCACAGATAGTGTTGAAGCCTTGGTGGAGGGCTTCGGGGGCCCTAGCCTAGCTCCTCTCAAGCGGGTGCAAGGGATTTTAAACGATTAGGAATCTTCCCCCTTTTGCCAGCGCCATCGTTCTAACAAGAACGCTTCTATCGGTTCTGGCTTTTCGAACCGGCCTGACAACCCTCTGAACTTAGTCGACAAAGACTCTGACATCGGAGAGAGATTAGATACAGTCGGGAGGGCTCAAGTCACGGTGGTGGAGCTTCCTCCAATGATAACCCTTTCTTTCGAACCCAGGGTCATCCCCGACTCTATTGTCGATCCTCAGTTGATCGGCCGTCTACAGGACAAGTATGGTATTCCTGATACCATTTCTCTAACCGTCCCCTATCGGAACTACGATGCTTTTAGCCCGCCCAAAGGCGTGCATCCTATCAACTTCGCGGCTTTTGAGAGTGGCGTGAGGCTCCCTCTTCACCCCACCCTACGGCGGGCTCTCAATGCCCTTCAACTGGCTCCGTTTCAACTGACGCCCGACTTCTTGAGGCATCTAATCGACTTCTTGATATTATGGAGGGAGCAATACGAGCTGAGCAGCGTAACTAGGGAGCCTGGGGCTGAGGAGCTCGCCTTCCTTTTTCAGATCGGTAGCCTGGCAGGAGTCCCACGAGGCCAATTCTATGCCAAGGCTAAGAATAGGCTCAATTTTATCATCCCCGGGGCTTCAAAGAAGGACCCCTCCTGGAAAGAAGAATGGGTATTGGCGGGGGGAGACTGGGGGAGCTCTGTCTTCTTTGGCGGGCATGAGCTCGAAGTTTCCACCGTCTATATTGACAAACCCACCTAGGGTCGGGATTTCTTGCTCGATGAGTCTGAAGCCGTGCTGAAGACCATCCTAGCTCCGAACTATTTGAATATGAAGTTTCCGACAACTGACCCCTTTCGATCCCCGTAGGGTAAACAGGTACCTGCGGATATCCAGTGCTACCCCTCGTGAGTATCTCGATCTATCTTGTTTTTTCTTTTTTTTCTTTTTTTTTGAGGGTTCAGTTCTGATGATCTTGATTCTTTTCTCTAACAGTGTTTGTTGTTGCTCCAGTTTCTCGTGAAGCCCGACAAGCTAGGATACCTCCTCCTCCTTCCAGATAGTCCCCGGGAGCTCTCCCGACTGTTCCGAAGAATGAGGGGTCAACAACTAAAGTAGCTACCCCGTTCGTTCGTTCTCCCTCTCCTTCCTATGTGAAGTCCAAGATGGCTCTTTTGGCATCTCAAGCTGTGAAGGCTCTAAACCGAGGAGGGTCTGCTTCCCAAGTCGTCAATAAGTCTTTTCCTGCCCCTTCTCTAGAAGTTACTGCTCCAAACGATGCCCTCTGGGTCCCGCTACCCCTCTCTACAAATCCGGTTGTATCCCAGGTAGTTGAGGTTCCTAGGGAGCCCGATATCGATTTTTCTGAGGTTGCCCCTTCTCTCCCCCATCAGCAATCTAGCTCGGCGGGTCAGGACGAGGTCCTGAAGCAATTTGTCGTATCTTGTCCAGGCGGCAGGCTTTCTAGGATGACCGCGATGCCCATTGATATCTTGATCACCAAAGGGTCAGCCATTTTAGCCGAGGTAACTGTCTTTTTTACTTCTTCATTGAGCTGCTTGACTTGTCATTTTCTAACCTGACATTCCTTTGCAGACTTTCAAGTTTCAGATGGCCATGGAGCATCAGGTTGACTTCCTCCGTGATCGGGCAACCAAGGCAGAGGCTGAGGCTGAAGCTAAGCGAGTCATGAGGTTACTTGCACGGGCTCAGACCCTGGTCCAGGAGATGACCTCCAGCCAACAAGAAATGGAGACACAACTAGCTGAGCTTCAATGCGATCATGAGAGGTTGAAGCGAGCTTTTGATCAAGAGACTCTCCGGTTGAAGCAGCCGGCCAGCCAGCGGGATGATTGGAGGGGGGAGGCGAAGGCCCTGGATGTTGAAAACCAAAACTTGCAGGCTCGAATTACCCAGCTCCAAGCAGAAGTGGAAGCCTCTTTTAGCTAGGGGTATTTATATGCCTCCTATCAGGTTGCAGAGGCTCTCCCTCCCACATTCGATCTCACCAGCATTACCGGATGAGATAGACTGGAGGTCATGTCACGGGCTGCAAAGATGTCTCTCCCCAAAACTGATAGAGATGGCACTTCTGGGAAGGGAGCAGGGAAGTAGTTGGAGGTGCCAGATTTGCCTCCTCCTGTTCCAGCCTTTCCAGTATCCTGTCCCAGTGAATCCTCGAAGGGGGTTCACAACGAGGAGCTAGAAGGAGGCCTTGCTGAATCCCGAGATCCCCTCACAGTGCTCCTAGGGATGGAGCAAACAGAATGCGAGAACGTGCCTAAGTTGGTGCCCAGCCTTCTTGATGTAGCTATACCGCCTGAAGTTATGGCGGTGATCGATGAAATGGTGGAGGAAGATCTTGTTTACCTAGGGCAGCCGGGGCTGATCCCTAGGAGGAAGTGGTGGAAGCGGTAGATGCAGCTGATCAGGATGAGCCGTGACTGGAGAGGAGAACAGGGGGCGAGGTCCATCCTGTGAATGAAGAAGCTGAAGACCCTCAGGAATACGAAGAAGCTTGAGTTCTCTTCCATGTGATCTATTTTGAATGCCCGAAAAAGGGGGTGGGCATCTCATCTACAACTGAGTTTGATCTTTTATTATTTTTCTTTCGTAGCCCAGAACCAGGGATTGGGCCCCCTTCCATGTTGTAGCCTTGTTGGGGGATAGGCTCTCTTCCTTGATAATAAAGTTTTAATCTCATGTCTAACTATGGCTTGCATGTACTTGCTTGGTCGTCCAGCTTTTATATCGAAACGAGCTATCTTTGGGGGAAAAATAATATTGGAAAAAAACTGTTGGCATTGAGCCCCCATACTAATGAAATTCCTGGCTCCATTTCTTCTGTTGGCAGTCCCCTTGTTTGATTGTGGGTCTACTGTAGTAAGTAACCATTTATCAAGGATAGCTAGTGAAATAATAGGAGCATTTAGAGTTTATGTAAATCGATCCATCCATCCCCGAGCTCCTTTGGGGGGCTATAGCCCGAAAGAACATTTAAGTAAAGACCTGTTTAGCCCCCTTCTTGGGCCCGGGATGAGGAGGGCTTCTGCGCTTTCAATCTCGATTCCTTCTTGGGGGGAACGGTAGCCCGACCAAGGTATCAGGACGGCTATCTAGCTATTTCTTGGTCTCGAGATCTGGATGGCAACTATTCTCTTACACTCAAATCCTTCTTGGGGGTGGTAGCCCGACCAAGGCATCAGGAGCGCTATCTAGCTATTTTCTGGTCTTGAGATCTTGATGGCAACTATGCTCTTACACTCAGATCCTTCTTGGGGGTGGTAGCCCAACCAAGGCATCAGGAGGGCTATCTAGCTATTTCCTGGTCTCGAGATCTGGACGACAACTATGATCTTACACTCAGACCCTTCTTGGCGGGGGGTGGTGCCCGGTCGAGGCATCAGGAGGGCTATCTAGCTATTTCTCGGTCTCGAGATCTGGATGGCAATTATGCTCTTACACTCAGATCCTTCTTAGGGGTGGTAGCCCGACCAAGGCATCAGAAGCGCTATCTAGCTATTTCCTGGCCTTAAGATCTGGATGGCAACTATGCTCTTACACTCAGACCCTTCTTGGCGGGGGGTGCCCGGCCCAGACATTAGGAGTAGCGAGGGGGCTTCCCCGGCTTACCCCTGGTCTTGAGGCTATAATGTTGAAACTTTCCAAATAGACCCAAATCATTGTAGGACATAGTTGAAGAATGAGTAAACAAGAAAAGGCAAACTTTATTGATATGGAAGATGGAGTACAATACTGTCAGAAGAAAAAATAAAAGAAGCTAGTCGGAGGTTGCCTGCTCCTGAGTCCCCTGCTCAAGGGTAGAATTTCCTTAGGTGATCCGCATTCCAAGTATGGTCGATGAGTCGGCCATCCATATCCTCGAGCTTGTACGCCCCATTACGGATCACCATCTTTATTAGGTAGGGTCCTTCCCAGTTGGGCCCTAGGACCCCGTCTGACCTCTTCTTGGTGTTCAACGTCACTTTCCTGATGACCAGATCCCCTTCTTTGAAGCTTCTGATTTTAACCCTCTTGTTGAAGTACCTGGCAATCCTGCCTTGGTAGATTGCTACCTTTTCAGCTATTCGATCTTGCTTTTCCTCTAGGAGGTCCAAACTAGCTCGGAGCTTGATTTCATTACTTCCCGGTTCAAATCGTTGGACTCTAAAGGAGGTCAACTTGTGCTCTATAGGTAGGACTGTTTCAACCCCGAAGGCCAGCGAGTAGGGCGTTTCTCTGGTAGCTGTTCTCCTTGTAAAACGGTAAGTCGAGGTTCTCTCGGGAAGCTCCTCTACCCATCTGCCTTTCTTTTGTTGTAGCTTTTTCTTCAACAACTTCTTGATGGTTTTGTTCGTGGATTCCACCAAACCATTGGTCTGAGGGTGGGCTACCGAAGAAAACCGAATGTCGATTCCCAAACCTTGATAGAAATCTCTGAATCGGGCATTGTCGAATTGTTTTTTGAGGTCGGTTATAATGATAAGAGGGGTTCCGAACCTGCAAACCACATTGGTCTCGATAAACTTTGTTGTATTCTCATCCGATATCTGGGACAGTGGTCCAGCTTCAACCCATCTTGTAAAGTAATTAATCGTTATGATAGCGTGATAGGCCTGTCCCAGAGCTGTAGGAAGCGGTCTAATCAAATCGACTCCCCACATAACAAAGAGGTATGGCGAGCTAAGGGATGATAAACGTGTAGGAGGGAGGTGACTCAAATTTGTGACCTTCTGGCATGCCGCAGGTTTGGACCAAGCTCCTAGCATCTTGATAGATAGCCGGCCAGTAATACCCCATGCGGAGAACCTGATATGCCAAGGCCTCTCCACCAATATGGTTCTCGCATTCCCCAGAATGAACCTCTCTCAAAGCCCACTTGGCATCTTCAGGGTGTAGACATCGGAGTAGGGGAAGGGATTTTCCCCTTCGGTATAAATGCCCATCAACCATACAATACCGGACCGAGAGCCTTTTAACCCTCCTAGCTTGGTCTGGCTCCTCGGGGAGTTTCCCGTCCTGTAGATATTCTGCTATTGGATCCATCCAGCATGGTTGTCGGTTCAAGGTATAAGCTTCCTTACCAGTCATAATGCTAGGTAGGGGGATTACTTGAAGAGGGACTCCATGTGGTAGGGTCTGGCCACCGTAGGCAGCTATCTTGGCTAGGACGTCAGCCTGATGATTTAGCTATCGAGGTATCTGGTCCTGAGTTGTTGCACCAGTTTCAGGTAAGCGATCATGTTATCGCCTTAGGCCTGATAATCCCCGGAAACTTGGTTGACCACGAGTGAAGAGTCGCTCTTGATATTCAGGTAATCAACCCCGAGCTCTATGGAAGCTTTTATCCCAGCTAGCAGAGCTTCGTATTCCGCTTCATTGTTCATGGCTTTAAATTCGAACCTGAAACAATGACAGTATTCAGTTCCTTTTGGGTCGATGAGGACTATGCTCGCTCCTCCCTCGGACTACCCGGAAGCTCCATCAGTGTAGAGAGTCCATGACTCGCAGCCCTTCAACCAGTTGTCAGATTCTGGAATCCTCTCAAGGGTGACATTTTTTTACCCGGGGGTTGCCTGATCAGAAGGTACTGAAAGCTCTGCTACAAAGTCCGCTAGTGCTTGAGCTTTTATCGTGGTCCTAGGCTTATACTTTAAATCGAACTGGCTAAGCTCTAGGGCCTATAGAACCAGCCTTCCAAAAACGTCCGGCCTTTGCAAGAACTAACGGAAGGGTTGGTCCGTCACCACTGCTATTGAATGAGCATGAAAGTAAGGACGGAGTTTCCTTACCGAAGTCACCAATGCATAAGCGAGCTTCTCTAGCAGAGTATAGTTCTTTTCGAACTTGGTGAGAGCGCGACTCACATAGTAGATAGGTCGTTAGATCCTATCCCCGCATTCCTTAACCAAGGCCCCACTTACAGCGGTTTCTGAAACGGTCAGGTATATCTGAAGCTCTTCTCCAGAATTTGGCTTGACCAGCAGTGGAGGGCTTGTTAGGTATCTTTTCAAAGCTTGGAAAGCCTGTTCGCTCTTCTGATCCCACTTCATGTTTCTTCTCTGTTTGATAGCTTTGAAGAATGGTAGGCACTTATCGGTAGACCGGGAGATGAACCTGTTGAGCGCTGCTATCTGACCGGTCAATGCTTGAACCTGTTTAAGAGATACGGGGGATTCTAGATCCAGGATAGCCGTGATTTTTTCTGGGTTAGCCTCTATGCCTTTCTCATGGACCATGAAGCCCAGAAACTCCCCCGCAGTTACACCAAATGTGCATTTGGAAGGGTTCAACCTCATCTGGTTTTCCCTTAGGATCATGAAGGTCCTTCGAAGGTCGTCCAGGTGGCCTTCCGAGGCCGAAGATTTAGTGATCATGTCATCGATAAATACCTCTATCGACCTTCCAATTTCGGGCTTGAATAAACGGTTGACTAACCGCTGGTAAGTAGCTCCAGCATTTTTGAGCCCGAAAGGCATCACCTTGTGGCAGTACAAACCTTGCACGGTGATGAAGATGGTTTTTTCTTGGTTCGCGGGATGCATCATAATCTGATTGTAGCCTGAAAATACGTCCATGAAGCTCAGGAGCTTGTTCCCGGAGGTAGAATCGACCAACTAATCAATTTTTGGCAGAGGAAAACTGTTCTTTGGGCATGCTCTGTTGTGGTCGGTGTAGTCCACGCACATGCGACACTTCCCATTTGCCTTCATGACCATGACCACGTTGACGAGCCATTCGGGATAGCGGGCTTCTCGAATGAAGCCTGCCTGGGTGAGTTTATCCACATCTTCTTGAACCGTCATATTTCTTTCATTGTTGAAGTGGCGCCTTTTCTGTTTGAAGGGCTTGAAGGTCGGATCCACCGCCAGTCGATATGCAGCTAATGTCATTGGGATCCCCGGTATCTCCGCATGACTCTTGGCGAAAATATCGTTGAACTCCATGAGAAGCCTAATCAAGCCCTCTTTCATTCCTGGCTCAAGGGTAGCTCTGATCTTGACGACCTTCTAGGGATCGGTTAGTCGAACAGAAATCTCTTCTAACTTATCGACCGGGTGGCCGCTGGCCCATTCTCTTCTCTGTTCTTCCATATCGGGTACCACAAGGCTTTCTTCAGGACAATCGGTGAAGCCCGCGTCTTTCAGGTTTAGTGTCGGGGTTATCCCGCCTTGGATAGTCGTTACTTGGGCGAGCTGCTGGGTTAGCCGACACTGCATAGCATTTTCTAGCAGCTTGCTGATCACCCCGAACCTCTCCCACCTTGTCTCCTACCGGGAACTTCAGGACATTGTGGTAAATAGACAGGATCCCCTTCAATGATGATAGGAATGGCCTCCCTAATATTGCATTGTAGGCCGACGGGGTATCCACCACCAGGAAGTTGGTCATGATGTTTTGTTGAAGAGGTGGGGCTTCGATGATCACTGGTAGGATTTTTGATCCTACGAGTGTGATGGAGTCCCCAGTGAAACCGTATAATGGAGTAGTACAACTGTTGTAACACCATTGCTTCAAGTTTAGTTTTTCCAGAGTGTCTTTTAACAGAACGTCGAAGCTGCTACCTGTGTCGACGAGCACGCGGTGCACCATGAAGTTGGAAATTTGTAATGTAATGACCATGGGGTCATCATGTGGCTGTACAGTGTTAAAGACATCTGCTTCGGTGAAGATGATTTGAGACAGCTGGGAGGGGTCGATCGGTCTCTGATCGACCTTGAAGATATCTCGCCCTTCGTCCGTATGAGGGACCTTCCTTGTATGATTGTTCCTGGAATTGTTGGAGATGCCGGCCAGAGTGGGACCTCCGCTGATAGTATGTTTCACCTGAATTTGTTGCATCAGGTCCGTCTGCTCTCCCTTCCTCTTCTCAGCATGTTCCTGGATCTCGGCTTGCACCTCCCTTCCAGTTTGAATGTTCTTCCTGACTTGTTGTAAGAACTCTATCAAGCATCATCCCCTTATCAAAGCCTCAATCTGGTTCCGCATGTTGTAGCATTCTGAAGTATTGTGCCCTACGTCCTCGTATAAGTCACAATATTTGTAACGATTTTTTTTATCGACCGGGGCTTTCATAGGAGCAAGCTTCTGTAACAAACCATTATCCCGAAAGGTGAGGTAGACTGTTTCTCGGGATGCACTCAAGGAAGTGTAATGGTCGTACCCCCTCTCATCGCGGGCTATAGGGGCCACTGTCCTGAGAGGATGTAAAGCTTGAGAAGGAACCCGTTTGTCTGGATACCTTTCTGATCTAGGCTGAGGAAGAGAGAAACCGTATGTTGACTTATTAGGGGGTTTGTTCCGGCTTTTCTGATCTTGCTCAGATCTGGGAGCTTCCTTCTTTTATCACTTTTCAGCTCTCATGTAGTTATGCTCTATCTTGACCTTGAGTTGTTCGTCGACCTCGATTTTGGTATATCACCTAGAGGTCTAATCGGGTCCTTCAGTCGGGGCTTAACCCCCTGGAACTGTGAGCAAAAATCAGTTGATAATTTGGTGAAGGAATCTACACTCCCGGTGGGTAGTTTCCTAAACCAGGTCTTAGCATAATCCGTGAGTGTAGTGGGGAACATCCGACACATAGCGGCCCTGGTTGTGTTCTGGACCTCCATCTGTTGAACGAAACTCTCTAAGTGGCTTAGCGGATCTTCAGTCCCGGAGAACCTGTCAGCTGGCATTTTGAACTTAGGCGGGAGCTCTGCCTCCCTGATCCTTCTGGTGAAGGGGGCGTTCATTTCACTTAAAGGATCTTTCTTGTCCTCCTTGTACTTCCCCTTTTTCATCAATTAGACCTCTTTTTGTAGCTCTGCCAACTGGTCCCTTAGTCGCTTGCTTTCGGACTTCCTTGAGTCGATCTCGGATTCCTCACTATCAGATCCCTCTGATGAACTGGTGACTTCTACCCGGTTCCTTCTTTAAAGGGGACTTGCTCGGGGGCTTTGCTGACTTTCTTCTTCTCTATCTCGGGCTTCCCTCCTTGTAGTTGTTGGGTGAAGGAGCTCTTTCCGTTCCTGGGGAAGAACATCTACCGCGGATCTGAATTGTCGTGGTTGGTAGCGTGGCAGCGCTTCGGAAACATGGGGCATGGGCCCTAGCCTATCCCGGATCGAGGTCGGGAGCCCCGCTCTGTTACTAGTTGATTCCCGAGGGGGAGGTCCCAAGCGATCAAAGGCTGGTTGCCTAGCCCCAAGCCTGCTTGATTCCCCCTGATTGCAGAGACCCGTTTGTTGAATAGAGATACCCTCAGCAAGTAATCGAAGGCGGA
The DNA here is from genome assembly GCA_032871835.1 of Dipteronia dyeriana. Taxonomy (NCBI): domain Eukaryota; kingdom Viridiplantae; phylum Streptophyta; class Magnoliopsida; order Sapindales; family Sapindaceae; genus Dipteronia; species Dipteronia dyeriana. The sequence goes on from CM065299.1 coordinate 20,583,609, forward strand.
CGTTCTCTATAAAGGCCGCCGCTTGTTGGTCAAGCTCGACCTGGCTTCTCAGAAGAGGATCCAGAGCCTGTACAGTAGCCGGCTGGGTGGGAATCTGGCTATGGAGCCCGGATTTTTTCCTTTTCCTCGGGACCTTTCATTTCGATGTAGCCGACTGTTGCCCCGAGGTGCCCTACTGCCCTTGTGAGGAGCGGAGCTTCATGACGACTTTGAAATAACGAACTTTTTTAATGTAAAAAATGGGGGTGTGAGAGGTTTCCCACAGACGGCGCCAGAAAGTGTTAACGGGAAATTTGCTCGAGATGAGAAATTATTGTTAACACCCTCGAAACCACTACAACGAAAGCAGTGCCCGGGGTCAGTACTGTTAGTTCCCGACCAGTTTAAGAGAAAGACGAATGGCAATAACAATAAATGAGAGCTCTATTATTGATATATTGCATTAAGATACAAATAACTCTCTTGTTTGCTCACAATCTCTCGGAGGTGTAGGGTGGTGGCACCTTGGTGCCTGTCGAATAGTGGAGATGAAGGTGACCGTGTTCTGTAATCAGAATTTAGGCCCTCATTCTATGTCTATATCTGTTGTTTATGATTTTCTGTCTCTGTCGTTCGTTCTCCTCCTTTTACCATGCTTGGCTTCATATATATATATATATATATCGTCCAAGTAGGTTTTTAGTTTGCGAATACTCTACCGTAATCTCATGAATCTGTTCTCTCCTTATCGGGCGGGATTCGTTATTTAAATTTGAATTGTTTCTGGATTCGATGATATCGTTGACGAAGATAAGTTTGTTTCCTTATTTGAATTTAAACTCTTGACGTGCATGTAAATATTATGTGGAGATGATCCTGTGTGCCCTCGTGTCATGGATCTTCATGGAGGTCACCCTGCCAGCTGCCTGTTGCCTGTTGCCTGTTGCATGTTGCCTCGTAGAGCGAGGTAGATCCCTGCTCTGGCTCTGGCTCTGGCTCTGTTCTTAGAAGCTTAAGATGGATTTTCCCTGACCCTTGGGGGCTTGAGGTGCTCTTGTAGACCCTCATGGAAGGTAGCTGGGGTAGTGTAGATTTAGGCATGATTCTTCCTTTATGTCCAGCAAGGACAGCGGGCTTCTTTCGAAGCTCTCTTGAGCTTGGAGACTTCCCCTGGCATTTACGGGGCGGTTATGGAGCTCGACCTCTGAGCCGAGGTTCCCCGATACATGGCCTGGAGAAGCCTGGCTTCCAGTACTCTTGTGGGGTTCGTCCCGGCCGCGCTTGGCTTGTCTTCTAGTCGCTTTGAAGCCGAACCGGCCTTCCCTGCTCCTGCGATGTGGCTTTACGGTCTTTCTGGGCTTCATGATTGTCGATTATGGATGGAAAATTTATCTTTGATCCCTAGCCAAATTTTACTATTAACAATTATTATTTAACCAATATTTCAATTTTTATTTTTAAAATGTGATTTTAAAAAAAATTGTAAGAGGGGTATTTATGTCATATTATTTTATTTTTCTGATTTGATACAATTATGTATATAATAAGGGTACTTAGTGCAATTTTTCATGGCAGAACCGTGGATGGCATTAGCATTCTGTCTACTTTTACCAGTTTTCGTAGTTCAGGGGGTTTAGTGCTTCAAAAAAAAAAATCAGTGGTAACATACGAATTCGGGTATAGTCTGGGAGGATCTGTGACAATTAGCCTAAATTTAAAGTTACCATCAATATTTTGTTATTAGAATTCTACACATTTTTTTTTTATTATTCAATAATGCTAAACATCCAACTTACAATCTCATCATTCTCATCCCAACACACATGGCAGTTGAGGTGTCACTCGGTGAGTGGACACATATAATTGGTAATTGTGTATTCACTCACTAATTAACGTATATTCACTTATCAAGTGCACCTCAATTGTCACGTGTGTTGTGATGGAATCTGCTATATGTCAAAGGGGCGGCCGCCCCTGGACCCTATTTCTAAGGGCTATATTACTATGTTTTGAGAATTAATTTAGGAGTATTTTTCATGTTTACATATTTTGAATATTAATTTTGGGGCCCATTTTTATATTTACATTCTGAAACTGTTTGAACATCCCAAATTTAAATATTTTCAAAATACCGATGTTATACTCAAATTAAATTATTAAGATTCTAATCAAAATATATTATAATTTAAACACTTATTTTACTTTTTTAAATTTTGGTGACCTGGTCAATTTTCCCTCTATCTCACCGATATGGGAAGAACTCAACCGGTGCAATCTGAGATAATGTGATATTGTTGTCAACCATAAAACTTGCTGTGACTCATGAATAAGAATATAGTTTCATTTAAATCATACATACAATCGAGACATAAGTGTCTTTACCCCCTCCTTTAAAAATAAAAAATAAAAAAATAAAAAGGTATCATTACCTACCATCAATTAAAATAATAAACAGATAAATTATTCGAACCAATTGCTATCGATCAAACCTCTAGAGACGGTCAAGGCCACCCAAATCTAGACTCATTTAGCTTCATATTATCATATATAATGCAAATAAGTGATTTCATTAGATTATGGATCAATTAATTGCCAAGATTTATATGAGAATGTTGATGATTAGCTTCAATTGCCACTTACCCAACAAGCTCTCTGTAATGAAAACACGTCAGAAGGTGGAAGAGATTCTGATCTCTAACGTAGGAGTAAGAATGCTCTTAAATATGGGAGGAGGAATTTTAATTATTTTATAATTTAGTTTAAAAATTATAAGATAGGGCATATTTAGTAATAAGTGGAGTGTGTTTACAAGATATAGTTCTTTTAAAATTTTAACGGGGTATACGTACAAAATGGGTGTATATATAAATTTTTAGGGGTGTAAATACCGATACTTTTTGAATATTAGTTTAACGATCCATTTTTGTTTTATTTTAAATTATAAAATGCCCAAATATTTGTTTTATGTATAATTCCAAATGTTTGGGATCAGGACTATATAAAAAGGTTGAAAAGTTAAAACAATAGCAAAAAAAAAAAAGAAATAGCCCCGTTACAAATAAAGTCCAAAGATGTTGGTATATCACCTAGAGGTCTAATCGGGTTTCTTCACTCTCTTGTTCTCAAATTCTATTTCTCATTTCTTTCAACCTCTCAACCTCTCAACTCTTAATGAGTTAACGACTCAACACTCCATTTTCTATTTGTTATAGGGATTTTTTGATATAATGACAAGTCAGCAAGATCACCTGAAAACACGGTGATTAGATATGCCACGTTATAAAAGTCAATCAGGAAAGATTAATTCAAGACAGTTAATAGATGATCTTAAGACCTAGTCAAGATTAGCTATGATGGTCGAGAAAACTAACCTATCAGGCATAAATAACCTGGTCGGGTAGAGACAACTTGGTCAGGACCATCCGATCGAGACAAATAACTTGGTCAGGGAAACTAACCGATCGGATAGAGACAACTAGATCGAGACCATTCGATCGGGATAAAAGAAGTTTGGTCGGGACTAGACAATTGGTTAGTTGAACAACGCGTAGGAGACATTAAAGGCAACTATGACTCAAATAGGAAGAAGAATTGTCTTACTTAAATAAGGAATCTAGAATCACACTCCAATGAGGAAATATTCTTATTACATCTTCAGTATCAGAGAATTCTATTCAGGAAAAAACTCAAAACTTCTAGAAGGATAAACACCAAACAGGAAATGAGTCCAAATCAAGCAATAATTATGCTCTTCTAGAAGACTGAACACCGATCAGGAAATAAGTCTTAAAGGGACTATTCAACTAAAATCCTAGGAAGACTCTAATTCAATACACAAGATCTCCGAAACAGGAAAGAAGATAAAGACGACTTCAATAAGTAACCAGTCCTAATTAAACACTATCACCTTTCATTATTTATATATCAATGATTAAGGCCCTATGCACATATAAATAGACTCATAATCTCATTGTAAAAGAGGGACGGAGACATATACAACAACACATAGAAAAGATACAAGAAAAACAGAGAGATGCGCCAAAAATGAGAGATTGAGTGTGTAATTATTACATTATAGTGAATGTCTTCTCGTCGTCACCGGCAACCGTGGACGTCAAACTTATGTGTGCATGTTTTCTTCTCTTTTTTTCTATTTTCTCAGCAACATCTTCGACAATTAGCAAAACCTGTTATACTCGTGATCAATCCTATAAGATCCAAAAATCACTGTCAACAAAAGAGTTACAAGTTGATTTATCAAGAGAAAAAAAAAATACTCATTCAAATACATGAATTTGTAAAAGCTTCGAATTGTTATCCAAATGTATCAATTGCTTATAGAATATGTTGACTATTCATGCAACCTAGCATCCGCAGAAAGAAGTTTTTCTAAATTAAAAATGTTACTATATCATAAGAAAGGTTAAATGGGTTGACAATCTTATGTATTGAAAAAGAAATGTTAGAAAATATTGAACTTGAAAATATTATTCATGAATTTGCTTCTCAAAATGCTAGGAAAGTCATTTCCGATAATGTTTACTCTTTACCGTGTTGTTATTTTTTTCTTATACGACTACTTGATGGTTTAAATATTGTCTTGAGTTGTTGTCGATATATTTTGATATTAATATGAATAGGGGCCCATATTAGATTTTCGCCTCGGGTCTCAAAATAGTCAAGACCGATCATGTGTTGGATTGTAGGTGGGATTTGTAGCATTACTAATATTTATTTGATTATTAATATTACACATCCCATCTAAAATCTCATATTTTTCATGTTAACATATGTGACACTTAAAATATCAAATGGTTAGTGGATACATATTGTAAGTGTAAAACATCATTAATGTGTATTCACCTACAATTTGACACCTCACATGCCACGTGTATTGAGATAAAAAATGTAAGATTTTAGATTTAATGTTTAGCATTATTCTTATTTGATATACCACACACATTTTAATTTTTATATATTAATAATAGTTTAGTTAATTGAATTATAATAAAGTATAACAATTAGGCTGAATTAGATCAAGATTTTTTTTTAATTAAATTGGATCTGACGGATTTGATTTTAGTTCTGCTTGAATTGGATCAGATTAGATGTAAAATTCATGGATTGTATCAAAAATGACTTCAACTGCACACCACAATTTTACATAAGAGACAGCATCTCTAAGATCTAAGACCCAGATCCAATGAAATGGATCCATCACATTATCACAGCATCCGTACGATCCTATGTACACAAGAAACGGGTAAGGCAGCCATGATGAGTTAATTACAATTTACAATTACTCGAAAGGATTAAGCCATACGAAACCGAGTTATGATAAGTAATATCGAAACGGGATTGATACCAAAATCAAACAATGGTTACAGAAAAAGTCAACAGCTAGAAGGAGACTTCTTCGTTGTCCATGAATAGTACAACTATACAAAATCCAAGAACAATGCTGATTTTGTGAGCATCAAAAACCATCCCTCAAGAACAGATGTACAAACGATTACAGACGACACATTTGAACAGAACAAGTACCATAGTGTTTAGTTAAACGTTTTTTAGTACACAACACTATTTTGGGCATACACTTAAACCTATCCCAAAGAAAAATTGATTGGGCAGCTTAACTCGTATACCACGATCTATCACTAATTACCAAGAGAAAACACATTTACTCTATCAATCATGTACAACAACATTATCCGTCTAAAGGTACAACAACATGCATTGCCAAATCTGCACACAGAAGAAACAGAAATACAGGACGTTGGTGTTTTACAAATTAAGAATTAACCTGTCTCTTCTTCAACCTTTCAGCCTTCTCATTGAGTTTCTCTTTTGAAGTTGGTTCCACCAGAAGTAAGCGTGACATAACATAGGCCAGGACTTCTTCCCGGTGGGAGAATGTGAAGTCCAAGTGGGCATACTCAAACTCATTGTATGATACGTCCACGCCTGATTCTTTCATCAACTTATAGTGCTTCCTTACCATTGAAGGTCTAATTACCTTGTCTTTATGCCCAGCAACCAGATCGACAGGAATGTCAATAAGTCCATAATATTCTCCCAAGTCCAATGGCTCCGGAGAACCATACACCTCCATGTTTATGGCACTACCATAATCATACAGTCTAAATCTTCCTGCACGTTTCATCTGTGCAAGGTGGTGAGCCACACGGAATGAAACTCCAGGCATGTCATTCATGTTGTAGTGTGGCAAACCTAACACACCAACCCAATTTGAGCTGTCTCCGCCAACGACATAACTCATTAAGGTTTGAACTAATCCTCCAACTGCAGGGTAGTTATGGAAGTCCCGAGCCAACTTATTCAGCAACATACGAAAGAATCTGGTTGGTATGTAGATACCAGGAACGATGGGTGCCAGAATAGGTGCCAAGAAAAGAAACACGTACTCCACCATGGTGAAAACTAGGTTGGAATCGTCATGAAATCCAGCTGGCGACAACAAAATTAATCTTGAAAGTCTGTGGGGCTTCTCTTCAATCTGGCGGGTTACAACATACATCAATATACCAGCTCCACCCAAGCTATGGCAGATTGCACAAAGTTTGTAAGGCTGGTCTTCACCTATTTCTTCATTGAGATCTGGATGACTTAATTTCAATTCTGAGGTTTTAATTTCATGAATCTTCTCTATCAGAGCTGGAATGTCTTCAGTCCCATGCTCATTGATGGAGTACCGCCAATACCTACATCAAACCGATTACTTCTATTTATATCTTACTTCATGGCCGACTATTAGTTCTTTTAGTTAAGCAAAAGGAAAATCATGTTGAAATTTACTGTTCTATTCCTTCCCGACTTTCAATATCTTTCATGGAAATTAACCAATAGTTTCTGATATGAACTTACTGTCTTGAAGAAATGTTTTTGTCAACATGCTCCCTAGAAACTAGACCACGAAAATTCCCAAGGAAAACATCATATCCTGTAAAAGAAGGATAAAAGAAATAACAAGTTTATACTCCAAGCAAAAAGAGTGATGAAGATAGAAGCTATGAATATTCCAAAGGCAATCAGAACAACCTTGATCATAGGCAGCAAATGCTGGAGAACCAACAACTCCATTAGACACCCACCTGGACAACAGAATCAACTCATTAGATGTCAAATAGATAATACAAGAACTCATAATAAAGCAGCTTTAGATTATGCATAAAAAGCATAATATTTATGACCTGGAGAGGAAAAACAAAACAAAAGCAACTAGTCAACACAAAGCATAGAAGCAGTCACTAAAATAAAGCATAAGAAAGAAAAAGACTCGGCCGTATAATGAAACAGCTGCATTGCGTGCTTGGATAATAAACACTACTAGATAATCTCAAAATTCTGATGCATATTATATGATTCCATTTAAATTTTATTACGTCTGATCTATTACTATTTAAGTATATCATATCTTATGTCATCATATTTATCTAGTCTCATATGCCTATAAATAGGCTCCTTATGTATTTGTAATATGCAGTTCAATATAATAGAATCCTCTTGTTATTATTTCACAAATACATAACAAGAAACGAGTCACGGACATGCAAAATGTAGTCTTGCTGACTGTATTTAACACACTACAGTTGCTTCTTCGTATATTTAAGTTTGCACAGGTCTAATTACCAGGAGCATATGTACTTAGAAAAAGGTAATCATTGCACCAAGAAAAGAAGAAAAACCACCAGCACAGAGTAAAATATATATATATATATATATATATATATATATATATATATATGTTTTTCAAAAAAGTAACAATCATGATTCAAAATTATGACTAGAAGAAGGTGCTTGCTTTAAATAAGGTCCCATAAGTTGAGCACAAAAATCTGAGTAGTTGAGGAAAAGAAGATCAGGTTAGTGTTTTACATGTGTCACAGCATAAATTTGTAAGTATAAATATAGAGGCTTAACATTCCCCGAGAAAACCTTATATTACATAGCAATCTGGACCAACTCGAAGTTGATTTTCCCTTCAACAGATATGGAGGCAGGTGCAGCCTATTCTGATCCAACCTCTATTTAAATTTCACATAGCCTGAAGACTAAGATGAGCAGAACTACAAGTAAAAATATGAATTCTGATGTAATTAAATTCAAACCACAACAAAAAGCTAAGCAAAAAAGTGAAAATCAAAGGCAAAAGGGAAGAAACAATGGAACACTAGTGTTGGATTTCTCCCAGTTTTAAATTAAACCTAGGACTCACATTCACCTCATCCTCACCCAGCCCTTTAGGACATGAATAAAGGCTAAACAATTGTGACAGCAGAAAAGGCTGCATCAACGGTAAAACTATTGTGACAAGTGACAACAACCTATATCATTCACAAAGGGATATGAAATAACCAGTTAGTACGACCTCGTAATAATAATTTACAGTTTGTCTAAACATTAAATTCCTATTATTTAGAAAGAAAAAAGGTCTCAATGTAAAGTGTAAACCAAGCTAAAATTGATAAATCAGAAACAGCCAAGTCAACAATCAAGAGCTCCATTAGATGTGTACAAATGAGAATAGTTAGATACATAAAATCACAACACAAAAATATAATAAATTAGTTCACTGTTACACTCTAATGGTAGCACAAAGAAGAAAAAGATTATAATCATGAATGATGCTTTAATGGTGCATAATGAACCAATAACCATGCCAAAATCAGGTAACTTAATCATGACATTGACAAGAAGAAAGCAGAGAACCTAATCACTAACCAACACCCAAAGGTTGTGGTTCTAAATTGCTAAATACTTCCACAAACTTACAAGGATGCTCCACGAATTCCAAAACTTTATAAATTTTACATTTCCACACCTTAATGATATATTTCAAAGTCTTCACAGAATGAATAGTAACAAAAAAAAACTATACTTTCAATGGCATGTCTATTTTTTTTATATAGGAAACAAAAAAATATATTAAAGAAACAAAAGTAAACCAGCAGTTCACCCAAAAAAAAGACAAAAAATCCCAAAAATTTACAAATCAATTCAAAATCCCTTCCCAATCAGGATGAATAAAGAAAAAAGTCAATTCTTAAATTCCTACACAACCAGAACCCATAAAAGCTGGTAGGTCTTATGTTAATGCAAATAGAAAACAATTTGAGTATGGCAAAATTTGAGTTCTTTTAATGCTCAAAATGTACTCATTTAAAAAAAGAATTAGATCATCCCCCAAGAAATTGTAGGCTGCTGCCTGCCATAGTCTCCTACACAGACCATGTTGATCAGAACATCTGACTGAGCACCAAATTGACCACACTTCACAATTATAGTCAAAAGAATGGACAGTCAACCCGATAATAACTATAGGAGGACAAAAAGCTCATTTCAATACACAAATATCACAATGAAAAAGAAACGGGGGAAATAACTGACCCCATAGATGTATCCAAAATTCCATGCTGAAGATAAACAGCCTTCCTTGAATCACGCCTGCATATCACACAACAAACATCAGATGCCGTGTATCCAAAAGAAAGGTTATAAATTTGGGAGAGAAAGAAACCAATCATACCTGGGAATTCTTTCCAAAAGAAGAACATATCCATCAGAAGTGACCACGTGAATAGCCTCGTACGGATACCTGAAAGAAGTAAGAGAATAAGAGGAGAACATATAAGAAGATTCGTGAACAAACAAGAGAACATATAAGAAGATTCGTGAACAAACACAAACTAAACAGTGACAAAGTAGCATTGTCCTTACCCAAGCTCTGTTATGACATCTTGGCATGTACGGGCATCTGTATTCATAGACTGATGAAAAGTAGTTTTTCTTTCTGTCACAGCTGGATCATTCTCTCCAAGTGTGGCTGTTTGCATGAAGGCATCAGAAAAATCATCATGAAAACCTTCAGTGCTGCTGCTGCCATATGAAAGCCACTTCTGTACTATTCTAAAAGCTTTTGATGGAGAAAGAATACAATGAGCAGCCTTGTGAACAACATCAAATACAGCTTCTATGAAAATTTCAATAGCTAGATGAAGATCCTGGTTGACACAACACCAAAAAAGAAAGAAAAATGAATATCAATACACCAACAAGACATCACATATATAATGATCAACGAACACAATGATCAACGAACACTATCTGAAGTGATATGTGTTTGCACGAACCTCAATTACTCCACGTCTCCTATCAGTAGCACGGTGAACAATATGATCCTTGAGGGTGTGCGATCTCTTAAAAGAACGCAGACGCAAAGGGTGGTTGGGTGTAGAATGGGATTTTGGCACTCTACTACAGGAAAAATGGCCAAGACGAAATGGTAACCCCAGCAGAAACTTTGCTGGAAATAGAACCCAACAAAGTATGCATGTTATCCACCCAGTTTGATGCTTTTCATAATTAGCGAAAGTACTTGCCCTGGAGACTCGTGAACTCTGGGATGATGGCGTTGAAGGATGAATTCCATCAAAATCCTCTTCTCCAGAAGAGTAATCTACGCTTGAAGTATCAGAATCCACAGGAAGTTCATGAACAAACTGGTTGAAAGAGGACACGCCGCTACATTATCAATGAAAAGGAGGAAAATGTCAAAAATCATTAAAACTTGTAGCAGAAGGTTTATCAATAATCACCAAACCAAAAGAAATTATAGAAAAAGAGAGACAAAAATATAAATTGTATAGTCCAACATGTAATCTCAAAAAGTGCAGAAGAAGATATCGACACCAGCACATATGCAAAGAGAAAAACAAAAGGCAAAAAGAGAAAGAAAGACAATGTATAACAATCATATCCACATAACTTCATCAGTTGCTCTCTATTTATGCAGGAAATAATATTTCTTAATAATAACAGGTTTAAAATCCGCCATTGACAAGTGACAGCATAACAGTTTATGTCCAATTGTTTGTCATTAACAAAAACAAACAAGCTTATGTATGAACAAAGATCGCATCAACCTCCTTCACTAAATACAAATTGTACATGCATCAACTCACAAATCAAGAAAGGCCATTTAACTTCCAATGAACTGTGCTCTTGTGATATGGCTAATTCTGGGTTGTAATTTGTGACTTGTAAGCCCTCCCGGTCGCTTGATAATTGGAAATATAGCATAGTTGAGAACATCTACAAGCAATACCCGACGCCTATGAGGCTGTTACTATACATTAAAGTTCATTATATTCATCTTACTATCACATAGAAAAACATTAAAGGCAGCAAAAGTTCCCCTGCTTCCCCTCTCCACGACCACAAATTTTAACCTAAAAGTTCATTCACGCTAAAAGGGGAAACGTTACAAGAATGCAAAGATCTTTCTAATAAAACTCGGATTTATTTTCTATCATAGAAAACATTAAGGATGGAAATAACATCATAACATTCCAAACTTACTTTTCCATCCAACGGGGGAATCGAGGGCCGCGAAAGGTCGGCCTGAGCTCCCACCCATGAATGCCTTCAAGAATAGTTGCCTTCCCCGGTAGAAAAGCCAACAGAATCGCCGAAATTCCATTGATTAGCCTCACAATGTTGTTCAAAGACTCATAAGTGAACGTCTTCACTGACCTGCACTAAAAACCAACAACATAACCAAATGATCCTTTGGTGATCCAATTCAAAACTAACAGCAACAATAACAATAATAATTCATATAACCAAAATTGATTTTCTTTGTTCTATATCTAACTCTATCAAATACAAAATCCACGAAAATATTCACCATTGTTTTCATTATACATGCAACCATTCACCGATTTAAAAAGGAAATACAAAACGTAGAAGAAATTAAAAAAAAAAAAAAGGATCACATTTCACCGACATAACACAGAACAGAAATAACTAAATCATCAACCAAAATTTCCATGTAGACATTAAAATCAACACAATCATACATGAACCTGTACGCATGACATAGACATCATCATATTCATACATGCATGTATCTATTTGTCCTGCAAATGGAGAGAAAAATAATACTCACTCTTTGGTGACAGCGAGGACGTTGTCAACGAATCGCTGCATAATTTCTGTTCCTATTTGGTGTCTGATTTTGTTGTAAAAAAAAATCGAAAATGAAGCGAAAAAGAAGAGAGATAATAGGATTTTTGTTATTCGGATAAACGAGTCCGATATTTAGGAAGCGACGCCGATTCTCTCCGTACAGAGAAAGATTTAATTTGATTTAAAATCACTTTTGGCTTTGTGGAGAAGATTACACGTGGAAAGTTGTACGTTTCGTTGCCTGAGAAATGCGGTTGCAGATGAGTGATGAGAAAGTACACGTAAGTATTACGTGTCCCACGTGGATTAAATTGATTAGAGGGGGTGCTGTGGTGGAGATCAAAAATGTCGACGTCTGTGATGCTGCTTGGTTGCGTTGGTCCCACATCACATTCCTACTGTGGATCACTTTTTATTTTTGTTTGAAAGTTGAAGTCGGTGTTCTGTTTCTGCACTAACATGCGAGATTAAATTGCACGAGGTTTGTTTGTGTCCTTCCTTTCATTAACAACTAGTCATTACCCGTGTTTTAAACGTGTAAGAACATATTTCTACATACAAATAGACGAAATCAACAGTGTTTTGATATTTAAAATTGATTTTTGATTGTATTATCAAAAAAATCTTTAAAAAATAATCTAAAATTTATATAGATTAATCTCTATCTGTTTCTTCGTTCTATCCACTTACAGTGAGATCAGTAAATATTAGTTTCAAATACTTTAAGGTAAAATAATTCAGGAACAGATTTTCTCATAACAATGTATTGTCTCTGTAGCAGTATTCCTAAAGAATTTATTATTATTATTTTTTATGAAAAATGAGAAGTCAATACATACATTCAACTATTGAAGCTGTATAATAATTCATAACTAACCAACTAACAAAAAGAAAATTTCATTCCAAACAAATCATAATAGAAAAACGTAAGAGTTGAAAACAATATTCAACTTCAACCCTTCACAACTTGCCTCTAAATCTGCATCCTTTATTAAAAAAAAAAGATTTAAAAAGAAACAAATTTGAGGAATAAAAAAAAACATTAGATTTGTTAAGCCTACCAAGATAGAAGAGCCCCCTGTAGCTATTTCCTGCGTGAAGATTCCTCACATTATAGAACGCTGGCAATTCAACAAATTTAACGTATAATGATTAAATCAATTCATGTCGTCAGTGAACACCAAAATAAGAATATTACCTACAATGTCTAAGTTGGAGCTTTTTTCGAGCAAAAAATTGTTCAAGAAATTCAAAAAACAGAATCAGAGGAATACCAAACCTATTGTTAACGTGAAGAATTCTTGATTTCTTGAATCTAATAAAATAAATATTTTATAACACATATTAGAATCAAGGGTCAAGATGTTAATGAATAGCTAAATGACAAAAAAAATGTTTAGTATACTTTGACCTATTTATTTCATTTCTTTAGTATCGTAAGTAAAATTATTAAGAACATATTGATAACTACATTTTCTATGTTTTACATAATACAACATTAGTTAATACACAAAGTCTAGAATACATGAAAGGTAGAGAAATTGAAGCTTTATAGAACTAACCTGAAAGTAGTTTTTGGTTGATATGAATAAACTATGTTAACATATAGGCTAATGGTTTTAATTGATACTTTTAGATGAGAATGTATTATCTAAAACTATTTACGTTTCTGTTTTCTATTCTTAATTTATGTTTCATGTTTAAGCATGTATTAATTAATGTTAACATATAGGCTAATGGTTTTAGTTGATACATTCTAAAACATGAAACATAAATTAATACATGCTCAAACATGAAACGTAAATTAAGAATAGACAACAGAAACGTAAATAGTTTTAGATAATACATTCTCATCTAAAAGCATCAACTCAATATTGCCTCCCAATTCAGGTTGTATAAAATTAGGTTGTTTCCAAAGCCGAATCACTCTAACTTTGATTGTCCATTCGTCTTTTGAAAGGGTAAGTTTAGCAATAAATTTAATTGAGTCAGCCATGATAAAATAATAGAAGAACAACCTTCAAATAGAGAGGAGAAGTATCACTATTAATTTGTTATAATATTTTTTTATCTCAATTTGGTGTGAGGACTAAAATAATCACTGAAAAAAGAAAAGAGAAATATATTTGAGTGTTTTGTGCTTGAGTTTCGATTCAAATGAGACTTCTACAAAGGGATTCCATTGAATGAAACCATTTTATAGCTCAGTTATTGGTAATATAGATAAACTTGTATAGTGTAGAGTGTAGAAATAAATCACTTATTGATTACCGAGAGATGAAATTGCATCGAGAAGAGTGAGAATTATGATAAATTAATAGGAATTTAGAAAGAAGAAGATAAAGAAATTAAAAATAGAGAACATTATGATGTGTACTTAAAGAGAGATGATCTTACATTTGATTTAGGAAAAAGAAACTAAATAAATAAAACAAATATTATGGCATAGACGAGGGCTTATGTTTGGTGGATATTTTAACGATTGTTATTCTTTATGAAGACTCTGATATTGAAATATACATACAATCCCTTGTTAATAGGTAAAAATATACATACAATCTCTTATTTTTTGTGGTTGTTTCATATCTTTGACTTTTAGTCATGTTGAAGTAATTTAAATGAGAAATTATAGAAACAATTCATGGATATTAATATTAATAATTAACAAAACTGATATGAATCAAAAAAAATTATGAAAAATAATGATAATAATAAACAAAATTTAATGTTTATATTATTTTTTTAACGATTGTTATTCACTATATAGGGACAAATTTATGAAAAATAATGATAATAATAAACAAAATTTAATGTTTATATTATTTTTTTAACGATTGTTTATATTTGGTTTCTATTTTAAGTCTTTCTCACTTCTTATGACTTTTGTTATTCTCTATGTAGACACATATATTGAAATATACATACAATCCCTTGTTAATAGGTAAATATATATATATATATATACAATCTCTTATTTTTTGTTCCAGTTTTATATCTTTCTCATTTCCCATGACTTTAATCATGTTGAAATAATTTAAAGGAGTAATTATAGAAACAATTCATGGATATTAATATTAATAATTAACAAAACTGATATGAATCAAATTTTTTATGAAAAATAATGATAATGATAAACAAAATTTAATGTTTATATTATTTTTTTAACGATTGTTATTCTCTATATAGGGACAAATATTGAAATATACATACAATCCCTTATTAATAGGCACAAATATACATACAGTCTCTTAATTTTGGTTTCTATTTTAAGTTTTTCTCACTTCTCATGACTTTTGTTATTCTCTATGTAGACACAGATATTGAAATATACATACAATCCCTTGTTAATAGGTAAAAATATACATACAATCTCTTATTTTTTTTGTTCCAGCTTCATATCTTTCTCACTTCCCATGATCTTATTCTCGTTGAAGTAATTTAAAGGAGTTGTTATAGAAACAATTTCTGGATATTAATATTAATAATTAACAAAACTGATATGAATAAAAAAAATTATGAAAAATTATGATAATAATAAACAAAATTTAATGTTTATATTATTTTTTTAACGATTGTTATTCTCTATATAGGGACAAATATTGAAATATACATGCAATCCCTTATTAATATGCACAAATATACATAAAGTCTCTTAATTTTGGTTTCTGTTTCAAGTCTTTCTCACTTCTCATGACTTTTGTTATTCTCTATGTAGACACATATATTGAAATATACATGCAATCCCTTGTTAATAGGTAAAAATATACATACAATCTCTTATTTTTTGTTCATGTTTAATATATTTCTCACTTCCCATGACTTTAATCATGTTGAAGTAATTTAAAGGAGTAATTATAGAAATAATTCATGGATATTAATATTAATAATTAACAAAATTGATATGAATCATTTTTTTAATGAAAAATAATGATAATAATAAACAAAATTTAATGTTTTTGGTTTTTGTTCATGTTTTTCTCACTTCTCATGACTTTAGTCAAGTTGAAGTAATTTAAAGGAGTAATTATGCGTACAATTCATGGATCAATTTTTTTATGAATATTAATAATAATAATTAATAAAATTTAATGCAAACAATTCATGGATATTAATATTATAATTAAAAATTTTGAACACAATTTAATATCAACAAGTGGTGAGTTTCAGTTCTATTATAAGGAAATACGTATCGGGAAAAGAAAAAATAAGAGATAAATATTATGTTGTGTATTTGGAGAGATAAGGTCTTACATCGGGTATATGAAGAAGAAGATAAGAGATTGAAAGTGGCAATAATTATTGGATATATCTAAGAAAAGCCAAACCATATAATATTTATAGGAAAAGAAGAGCTTTAAGAAATAAAAAGTGAATACATGGAGAAGAAAGAAAAAAGAAAAAAGAAAAAATGGAAATAATTGTTGGGAAAAGAAAAGCTTATTGATGTGGGAGAAGAAGAGCTATTAATGGTAATTGATTTTATTATTTTATTTTTTTTAACAAAAATAATACAAAACAGATGACACTTAAGAAATGACAAATGTCAAAATCAATTAAAGATGTAAAATTATTAAAAGAGGAAAGTAATGTCAAGTATCAAAATAAATCAAATTTTAGATATCATCTGAACGAGACATATGGCAGACTTTTCCACCATGGTTTTTGCTTTATAATATTTAGTGATAATAGGGATATTATTGATTTAGTCCCCATATTTTTTTTATTATCTATTTTTTATTTATTTATTCATTTTTTATAAGATTGATCTCTATATTTTCTAAAACCATCCAATTTCGTCCTTTTGGCAGTCAACCGTTAGTCAAATTAAACGGTTTTAAGGGTATTTTAGTCTTTAAACATTAATACATCACGCATCAACACACAAATAAATAGAAAAAATAATAAATAATAAAAATTAAATTAATATTTAAATACAAATTATAAAATTGTAAAAAAAATTACAAAATTAAAAAAAATCCAGAATTTTTAACTTAAAATTTCCAGATTCATTTTATCTCACTTCATCCTTCATCCTCTGAAATCCCTCATATTTTTGTTTTTATCAAACATAATCATCAAGCCACAAAATTAGTTTCTTCAAAACCACATCAATTTCACAAAAAAACCAAACCCAAACCCAAAAATTCTCCTTTTTCATAAAAAACCATATCAATTTCACTCTCCAAACATGATCAATTCCACATCAGTCTCACAAAAACCACAAACCACAAACCATATTGATCGCAATCTCCAAACATGATTAAACTTTCTTCAATCAAATCACACAAACAAAAACCAGAATTAATTCCATAAACCCAAATCAATTCCGATAATCCAAATCAAATGGAGAAGAACGCCCCGTATTTGACGATGGAAGCGCTCATTATCTGCCCTTCATCGCACCTCCATCATCGTCTCACCTGTGTTTCACGCTTTAAACTACTTCCATGAAACCCAAAAGAAGCTACTCTCCCTTCGCCATGAAAACCCATCTCTCTTATCTTCTACCGGTCACCGTAAAACGAACCAAGATCTGGTTTGAACCAGAACTGGGTTCGAACCAAAAGGAACCTAGATTTGGTTCGAACTAGAACTGGATTACAACCGAAATGAGTCCAAGTTTAGGGTTTTGTGTTAGGATGTGGATGGTTTGGTGGGTTTCGATGGTAGCGGTAATGGGTTTGAAGGGTTGATGATGGTAGTTTGGTGGCTGTAGATTGATTTCGACGAAGACCAGTGGGGTTTGGGTTTTTGTTTTTGATAGGGTTTGAAGGGTTTGGATATAAGAAAATAAATTTTATTTTTCTTTCCCTTTTTAGCTTTTTTTTTAAATTAATATATAATTATAAATAAAATTAAGAAAATAAAAGTTTTCTTTTTATTTTATTTTTATTTTAAAGTCAAGGGTAAAAAGGTCATTTTGTATTTTATGTGATGGTTGACCATCAAAATTCTAGTTAGAGGAATCAAATCGAGTGGTTTTTAAAAATATATGGATCAATCAAGTGAAAAATGAATAAATGAGTAAAAAAAAAATTAAAAAAATATAGGGACTAAATTAATAATATTCTATAATAATAATAATAAAAAATAAAAAAGTTGCATAATTCAGAATGAACTTTCGGTAACGAAAAGAAATGTTCAAAGGTGTTCTCATACTATTTTATTTAATAGATAAATATAAGATTACATTTACGACACTAATATTTGATTTCCATCATCCCGATGATCCTTCACTTATGATCGTGTTTGACGTAATATAGGATACACTAAAAAATTAGATTCAAAAAGGGTAGGAGTGCTCCACCAAGAGTTCAAACCTAACCGGATATATATTTTCTCACCTTTTATCATAAACCAGAAGATGAGAGTAGCATGTAGTTTAAATAAGCTATATGAATTAAAAAACAGGATATACTAAATATGCTTGATCTGGCATGTACCAACGATGCATCGGTTTCACTGTTTGTGAGAATAGTATTTCACCGTCATGTAGTTTAAACAAGGTGTTTCAATAACTTAACCGACCCAAATCCTTTGCTTTAGACATTTAGGTGTAAATTTGTTTAAATATTTAAAGCATTAGAAACGTGAAAACAATTATACATATTTTATTATGTACTTGATGAAAATTGAAAGAAACTAAAACCAAATTCTTTGATTTTCTGGTCAAACTTTTACATCTCTTTAATAGTTTTTTTTTATTCAATTAATCTTCGATGGGAAGCCTACCAAATATTTACAATAGTGCTTGTTTAGACATATTTGATGATAAAATTAAAGAGTAATCATATCATCTGATTTGGTTCTCCATTTAAAGGGCATATTATTTCTAGTTGTGATGCAAAATGAAATCATGCCATTCCAATTCAATTATTTCAAGCATAAATCTCAAAATTTGTCTTCCAAAACTGAGGTCTACAAGATACTTTTTCATGAAATGAATCTAATTAAATTCATCTATCAAAGCTTTAGAATTATTTGTCTTCTATGAGAGAGCATCATTTTCATCTTCACATGCACCTTCGTTGGTGCCTTGAACAAAGGCAAACTCAGAAACCAAGGCCAAGTGATCACTGCCTAATATCTGTAAACAGTGACAACCAAGGTGTGAGACTAGAATATTATGCTATGTACACACCACACTAAAGTTTAAAGTGAGTTCAGGAGTGTTTTTGTTAGATGTGCTTCTTTTTTTTTTTGAAAAAGTTATTAGTGCTTTTTGGTTTCTCTAAAATCACTTAAAAGCTTTTTTTCTGGAAAAAGCACTCCCAAATACACTACTTGTGGAAAATGCAATAAGGCACCAAATGACACTGCAATGTCTGGAAAATGATGTTGGCAATTATGATCATATGTATTTTCTCATCATAACGAGCCATTTTTTTATAAGAAGTACCGCTCGAATGAAAAAATGTTGATGATCAAATCGTTTTGAGATTTTGTAAAAGTCTAGTCCTACCCCATAAGAAAAAAAAAATCTTGAGAATCTTCTTGAAGTGCATTTCACTCTAGGAGAAAAACAGATTCATGAAGTTTCCAAGTCATGATGCTTCACCAGACAAGACAGAAAATCCAACACATCTCACTGGTCTTACCTTGCAAGGAAGGCCACCTGTTCTTCTTAGACTATCGACCGGAAGAGTATCCAAGACTCTTGTAGGTACTAAATCGTTTGAATACCTGCATCAAGAACCGATAATTTAGTTGTTTCATCATCACTATTTAACCATTAGAAACCAGTAAGATGGTTACTATAACTTCTCAGGAAAGTCACTTACCATAAATAGTCAACAGTTCCAAAGAATTTAGAATGATAAGAAGTAGCTAAAGGTTCACCATTTAAGTCCCTTGTTTTTGTAGAACCCTAAAAAGAAAAACGGTCATTCTAGACGAATTTGAATGAACGATGCAAATAATGAATGTCTTATACGACGAAAGCACAACGTAATTTACCTTCACTGAGGCATATGAGCTGTAAAGCTTCAGTGGATGCACTGCAAAATGGCAGTCATAACTGCCAGTTGCAACTTTAACCTCCTCATCTCTCCAGCAACTTTGCAAAAATCTGAAGTGGAGAGCATTAGAGACAATAGTTTTGTCATCACAGCAAAGGGACAACATATTCACACTACTGAATGAGGAATCATG
The DNA here is from genome assembly GCA_032871835.1 of Dipteronia dyeriana. Lineage (NCBI taxonomy): Eukaryota > Viridiplantae > Streptophyta > Magnoliopsida > Sapindales > Sapindaceae > Dipteronia > Dipteronia dyeriana. The sequence continues at coordinate 20,603,727 of CM065299.1, forward strand.
ATCAAAATATCTTGACAGGGCAAATGGATGTCTTCCGACATGAATATTATTACATTACATATACAGGCCTTTATGACAAAAAATTAGAGCAATAAGTTCTGAAATAATGTGAAAACATTACGATACCAACTAAAAGTTAAAATTTTCAACATTTTTGTAAGCTACGAAGTCATAGCTCTAAAATATTTAAGATATAACATTCCAATTGATCAAGTATAGATATTCCTTTTCAATGGAAATTGAATCCATAACACATGAAATGACAATCCTAAAATTTATTTTCGGTAGACACAAAAGTATTTCCATGTTTTTGTTGTTTTTCTAGAGCAATAAAAACTAAAGTACACAAGTCCAAACCCCAGTAATACAGCTTAAATGATGTTTTGTTTAGTTTTATTTTTCTTCCTTGATTGATGTTTATAGCTTAACTACTTTTCAAAACCTCAATCAAGTATTAGAGTGGAACTGATGGCAAACAGACACATTGTGTTATCATCAGGAGCGAGGTAAAAGTACCTGTCAATCACATCAAAGGGATTACTCATTTCATTTTTGAGCCCAAAAACTTGAGCAGGATGACAACTTCTCTGACCTGATATCTCTCTTGGATCATATAATTTTATATTCAGCTGCAAAGGGAAATCCAATCTCAAATAACAAAGATAAAGTAAAGGACTGAATATAAATAATAAATTATAACTTTTTAGTTTTGTTATTTCAGAGAACGAAACCAAGGCAAGGTACTTTAGTAAACAGATTCACCTCTGATGATGATAAGAACTGATAAATTGCACTCTGTCAAGGAACGGAAAAGAGGGATTTAATTTATTACTGTAAGTAGCATAAATTCACAACCAAAAGAAAGGATTTTGAATACCATACCTGCGGAGTGCTATTGAAATCACCAGCTAGCACAACTGGGACATTACCCCATTTCTCTGAAATGATTTGTGCCCTTGACAAAAGTAGACAAATCTAGAAAACCAAATAGCTCATTGTTAAACAGCACCAATCCTTGCAGCAAAAATTAACTAGTCATACAACATAGTAAAACTTAAGATGCTTGGTTAAAATAACATTTGTAAAGAAAGGGTCCATACATAGGAACCATAACAAAAGCATGAAGTAATAACACAGAAAGTGGCACCTAAATTTGTAATAAAGGTAACAACAGTATTTTCTTGCTCAGATACTTTCTCATTTGTTGTTCAATCTGACATAATTTATCACTAAATCCAGTGGTGAGTGGGATACAATGTGAATTCGTACAGTAGATGCACTTTTGAAGAAAGCACATATATTTTAGTGACATAACTAGAGCTTAATTCCAACAAATAGATTGTTGCCATCATTTCATACAATATTCATATATATATATATATATATATATATATATATATATATTCACAAATTTCAGTTAGAAGAGCTTACTTGACCTAATTTCACTTCCCCACGGCTTGGGTTATACAGCACATGGATATTACCAACCACTAGTCTTCTTGATTTTGCCTTGCGCATCTGCCTGTATAGGGTGAAGTTAGATGTGAAAAGGACTATAAGATGCCAGTAAAAAGTTTATAAGAATAAGTAACATCACTCTGATGCCAACCAATTCCAGAAATACGATTACAATGTTTCAGGTGCAATGCAACTGTAGACTGCTTGGTATAATTAAATATTCAGACAGTATCTGGGTAATTAAGAAAAGTTTTCAATGAACTTATGTAAAATAACAGGCTCTCTTATACCACAACAACAACAACAACAACAACAACAAAAAAAACTATTACATATTTCATATGTTTAGGCAGTGATATGAAGATATTTCTTTTCCGAACAGAACATGTCACCTGCTTTTCCAGTTCTTCCCTCTTTCTTTCAGTCTTATTGGCATTCTAGCAATATGGCTCTTAAAGCCTTCAATAATTAATTGGAGTTTACTCAAGTGCCAAGTTCCAACTATACAAGCAAGCGATCATCTAAGTAAAAAGTTATGAAGGCAAAATTTCACCCATAAGTAGAGTTCTGTACAGAAGTTATGCCCCAGTTGAGGAGCAAAGCCTTAGCCAAATACACAATATGACAAACTCATAGACACAACATCCAATCTTTTCCTCTTCTTATGAAGAAAAATTCTAGATACAATGTTCAAATATATCTTATAATTGACTGGAACAAAACCATGAAGAACAACCATAAAAGTATATAACTCACACAGATTGCTACCTCAAAAACAGAAATTTGGGCCACGTTATCACGGAGACCGAAATCCTTAAATTCAATGTTCACTTCCTCAATTAACTGAAACCTGAAAAATCACAAAAACAAAATCTGAATTACTATTTGACTTTACTAGCGATAGAACAAATAAACCACAAATTTCTTACTTATCAGCTTTCCAAAATGTTGCACAACCATCAACATAATCTCCGGTGCGTCGCTGCCATCACAAACATTTGATTCAGAAATAAATTGTCAATGTTCGATAAATTAAACTTCTCAGACATAACAGACATCAAAGAGACGATTATAAGACCTTATAGGAACCAACATATCCTGCATTCTCCATAACACTTAAAAGATCGTAATACCTGTCCACCTCCTATATCATAGTAACATAAACACACAAACCACACTTAAAATGTCAATAAATCATTGATTCAATTTTTAAAAATTAAAAATAATATATATATATATCGTGTGCAGGCTTTTCATCCGACTTTATAACATTACATAATCGAAATATGTTGAGATCCAGACCTTGTAACGTTACAAAGTCGAATCATGCAAGAAAAAACATGACTTGCTTAAATATTGTCTCTTAGTGATTTGTAAAGTTTGAAATTGTTCTACATGAAAAAATAAGTGAGGACGACCAAAAAACAATGTGTCTGTCTATAAAAATAGTGTAGGAGAAGAAAATCTTACCTGCAAACAGATGATATCAGGGTTCCATCCAAATAATTCATGGCATATGTTACTTTTGCGGTGGTTCCAATTCATGTATTGTGAAGGCACATTTGGGTACATATCTTTATGCTTCCAAGCATTTTTATCTCCCAATATATTATATGAAACTACTGTAAATTTCTCTACATCATCAATAAACAATATAAATTTATTATATACATTTTAAAAAAAAAAAACCCAAAGCAAAAATTAAGTCTTTTTTTTTAGTTTTACCTTGCGATGCGAGTGGATGAAAATCAGCGTTGATCCAATGGCGGAGGATCTCCGGAGATGCTTCGTCGAACGGTCTACGTCGGAGGGGATTGAACCATCGTCGGCTGTAGGAATGAGCCGACGGCGACGGCGATGAGGAGGAATAGGTGGGAGTAGAGGAGCAGCAAGAAACGATGTTCGTGGGTTTGCAGGATGAGGAGGAGAGTCGGCGGAGGGCGGAGGCGTGGCTAGGAGTGGTGGCGGACACGGCTGGGTTTAGGCGGAGCCACGAAGAAGAAGAAGCAATGTCGAACATCATTGGGTGACGAAGAAACTACTTTTCCCCTCAAATGTTTGGCGCCACAAACAAAACAGTTTTATCACTTTATCTGCCTCTAAAACTAAATACACGACAAAATTTATATAAATCCTACCTGAATTTTTTTTTTCCAAACTTGCCCCTACAAACATAAATTGATTATGTCAAAGTAGATCCGAAAATGGATCCAGATACAGATTCATATCGTTTCATATTTAGATTGTACTAGAGTTGTTTAATCTGAATGTGATCCGTTAATTTAATGGATTTAAATATAAAACCCAAAACCATTTGTTAAGGAGTGACGATATTGATACCGCTTAAAAATTATATATACACCCCTTTTGTAAGTAGAACCTTGAAATATTTTATTTCATTTAATACCAAAAATACTCTTTCTTTAATGTTATTATATTATATTTTTGTTAGCACACCCCACTATTTTATTATCTAATCTGATTTATTTAAAATTTTATTATTTTATATCTTTTTATATAAATAAATAATTTCTCTTTAAATTAATATTTTAACTCTTACAAAAATATTTGATGTCACTAAAAAATTGTTCGAAAAGAATTTCTTATCATTGCATTAAAATTGTTTTTCAATTCTTTAACTTTTTTATACTTAAAATTATCCAATTCCACCGAATTGAAAAACTACTAGCTCTCAACACACAACATTGTATATCAATTCCTCTGTTCTTGAGAAAGTTTATTGTTTTTTTTTTACAATGGAAAGTTTATTGCTTGTAAAGATTTTTGTTTCACTCAATTATAGCAGTAAATTATTGGTCAATTCAATTAATTTGTATTCCTTAAAAGAAATTAAAATTAGTGTTTAAAATAGAAGTTAGGGTTGATAAAATAGAAATGTTTTTCTTATCGTACCAAATAATTAATAGGAAACTTCCTTTTTTTCAAAGGATTGATATAAAACCAATGAATAATTATTAGTGTGTACTTACAAACTATTTAATCATTTAAGTAATTTTACTCAAAGGTAATATTTGATTTTTAAAAATATACTAAATTGGGGTGTACATACAGTTTTTAATAGGTGTAAATATCGTCACTCTTTGTTAAATTAACGGGTAACTCGACCAAACCCATTGTAAAATGTTATATTTGAAATTTAATAAAAAGTTGTAAATAAATAATATCGAAGCATGATCAAACTCATGCTATCAAGTCCACCATAAGTTCCAACAATCTTTCGAAAACATACAAAATTAAGAAAAACAAAAATAGACAGCTTAAAAATGAAATCGAACATGGCTTCTATAAATCTTCGTTACGTTGCAATTGAGAATCTCAATCTTCGTATACATTTACAAAGGTTAAATTGCTTGTGTTAGATGATGACAACTTTTAGGGTTATCGTTAGAATACAGTGATACATTTAATTTAGGGTTTTGGAGGTTTTAATTTATTTATTTTAATTCATTATTAAAATTTATTCTAAATGTAATTATAGAGATTAATTATTAAAATCTTTAATAAATTTATTTACTATTGAGTCAATAAATACAAAGATTTTTTTAAAAAATAATTTTCATAAACATAAATATATATATTAAAAATCCTTATATTAATGGGTTATAACGAATTAATGGATATTCAAATGTGAACCCAAAACCGACCCATTATACTATGGGTTTTAATGGGTTGACCCATTAATAACCCAATGCAATAAACTAGACCTATCAACCGCGTTTTTTGAATGCGTTTGGATCGTGTTAATGGATCGTGTGAAATTTTGTCAAGTCTAATGTCAAGGGTTTGTTCTGAATCAATGGTAGCCAAAAAGGGGTCGAAGCCTATAAAGGATATAGCAAGTGACTCGGGTCTGGCCCATGTTTGTCGAGTCGACCCGAGAACCAGTCAGATGAGCTACAAGCAATTTGACTTGGTCTAACTTTGGTTGTTATCATATAACAACATAAATAACAGTTACTATGGATTCAAACTACTTATTTCGTGAAATCAGGCATCAATCTCACTAAGATCTCTCTCTAATTACTTTCCTAACTAAAAGCTCACTTGCGTGTTGAACCTTTGTTTAACTGAAACCTCAAATCACAACATCTACCCAGTTTTCACGTTATTTATGTTCATCAACTCGGTTGTTTCCTTGGAATCCTCATTTTTTTATCATCACAACGCTCAGGCCAAGCCAAATAAAGCCAAATTCGAGGATCAAGCATTTCGCTTTCAATTTTATTTTCTTTTTGCAGGTTAATAAAGCAGTTGACAAACTGATTCAACCATGTCTCTCGTTAACAAGTTGTTTGGGCTTACTGTGTACCCAATCTAGCCTACATTAATTATAGATCGACTATCTACAGTTTGGCACCCATTGTGGGGTCATTTGCAAATTTATTACGAGCCAATCGAATCAAGAAAATGACTCTAACAAGATGTCAGGATATCAAAATGCACCAACTGTCGAGGAAAAGATCGTCATTCTCACTGGTCAAATGATTGCAAATGCTGAGAAACTACGAGAACTCGAAGCAGAAAACACAACGGTCCGGACTGGCAACGCAGAACTACGAGCAAAAATTGACGATGTGTCTAACAACATGCCATCAACGACTTCATTCCAAATGGTTGACACCAGGCAACATGTCAATAGGACAGCTTTGGTCGTGCCAACAACGAGCTCCCAAAAACCAAAAATAAATCTTTGTGAAGGAACGAATCCTTAGGGCAAGGCCCATATGGTTCAAGCTGAAGCAAATCCAGTCAAAGTGTCGATCCCTCAATGAGCAACATGGGAGCCAAACCAAAATGGTGGCCCACAGTCGAAGTCACTTCAGTCGACTCCAGAACTGGTAAAATCCAATTTAGGTTTATATATTCTTATTGACCCAGAACTTTATGTCGGGTTCGCAAATATGGAGGATCTCATACAACAGATTCAAGTTTTAGCCACCATAAAAAAAAACCACAACGAATAGCTTCACAAATTCTTCGTCAACGCAATCGCCTTGATCGAGATACCCAAAAAATTTAATTTTCCAAACATGAAGCAGCTTGAGGGCACGATAGATTCAAACGACCACATAGCACAATACAAACAGTGCATGTCACCATATCGATTCAACATGACCTCAAAGAATCGTGCATGTGTAAAGTGTTTGTATCCAGCCTCAGCAACCCTACTTTACAATGGTATAATAACTTGCTTAATAACTCAATTACTTCTTTTGTATAGCTTACAGATATGTTCGTGAAGTAATTCGTGAGAAGTCAAAAGATGGAGAAGTTGTCGAAGGACCTCTACACGATATCCTAGAGGCGTAGCGACCTCTACACGACTTATAACCTTAAGAGCTTTGGCAGGCGTTTCAATAGAGAGAAAGTGCAAATCCCGCACTACAACCAGATGACAACCATTTCTTCGTTCAAAAAAAGGCTCAGTTTCGAATCTGGCCTCTAGAAAGAACTCACCAAATACTCATGCAAGACAATGGAAGATGTACTGGTAAAAGTGTGGGCTCAAATCAAATGAGAGGAATATAAGGCAAATAATGTTGTACAAGCAAACAATTACTCCAACAGATAATACAATCACGTCGAACGAAGATCAACAGACAGGCGAGTCGAACCTCATCTAACAGACCGATAAAACAATCAGTCCCGCTACAAAAGACTAGACGATAGGCAGTGATACGGAACAAATCAGCCCAGAACAGGTCAATCACGCATTATTATCTACTCTTAGCACCGAACTTGTCGATCTCGTGGCAGTTATGAAAGAAATGAAGAACACTGTCAAATGGCTAAGAAAGTTGAACACTCCCCTAGAACATTGAAACACCAAATTTTGATGTGACTTCCACGTGCATAGCGCTAAAATTGGAGGTAGATGAACTCCTTAAACGAGGACATCTACTAGTGTTCCTGGCCGATAAAGGGAAAGAAACCCTTACTTGACGTGATGAAAAGTAACAAATCGGTCGGAACGAGAGTCCATAAGAGCCTTCTCGACAAGAAATAGTCATCAATTTCATTGCAAGTAGATCAAAAGTTAGCGGTGTAACCAACTCAGCTACAAAAAGACATATTCGGCAAGTGTCGAACTCAAAGATCCAGTCTGACAGATAGCATGAGTCAAAGATCGACGAAACCATCACTTTCAGAGCATCCGACAAATCAGATCTGTTCACTCATCACTATGATGCTCTAATTATTTCATTACATATAGCAAACTATTTAATTAAAATAATCTTGATTGACAATGGTAGTTCATGTAATATTCTACTTTACAGTGCACTTAGGGAAATACAGGTAGAAGAATCCAAGATAAGTCGTTAATCGATAGTATTGATTGGATTCAGTGGCAAACACAAGAGCACTCTAAGTGGGATCGTGCTGCTAGTCTATGTCAGTGGAATGAACCTCTATATCAATTTTCTAGTGCTCGACAACCCATCTTTATACAATGATATCCTAGAGAGGCTCTGGATACAAGAAATGAAGGCAGTTCTATCGACCTATCATCAGCTGATATGTTTCCCTACCAAGTGAGGAATCCAAGAAATCAAGGGCGAGCAGAAGGCCATGAGAGAATGCTACCAAAATGACATGAAAAAAAAGATGTTGAAGCAATTATAGGAGCCTACACCCAAACCAGCCTCAGATAAGCCAAGAATGGAAGAGCTCGATGAAGTGTCGATCAACAAGGATCATCCAGAGCACAAGGTGTTGATTGTTTGAAGCTACCCGAGAAAATCTGAAGACAGCTAGTCAAATTCTTAAAGGAACACCACTACAGTTATGCCAGGTCACACTCAAACACGATAAGAATCGACCTAAAGGTAATCGTTCACCGTTTACAGGTAGACCCCAACCACCCTTCAGTAAAACGGTGAAGAAAAAAATTTGCACAATACAGAAACATGATAATCAACGAGGAAGTGCAAAAAAATGATCGACATAAGGTCGGTCAGGGAAGTCAAATATCCAGACTGGTTAGCGAACGTCGTGGTCGTAAATAAGAAAAATAGAAAATAGTGTGTCGGTATCCAGATTTCAACAAGGCATGCCCAAGAGATCAATTTCCTCTTCCACACATTGACATGTTGGTCGATGCCACAGTAGAACATGAGATACTCAGCTTCATGGACGCCTACTCCAGATACAACCAGATCCTGATGCATCCGAGTAACCGGGAAAAGACTGCTTTCATCACCAAACGAGGTATTTCTGTTATAAAGTAATGTTATTTGGTTTGAAAAATGTAGGTGCGACCTACCAACGACTGGTCAATAAGAAGTTCGTTGAAATGCTCAGATCGACTATGGAGATCTACATCAATGACAAGCTGGTTAAGTCCCTTATAGCTAGACATGACCACGGTTCGGTTCGAACCGTGGAACCGAACCATAACCGAGTGAAGTAAACCATAACCATAATCGAAACCGTATGAAATAAACCATAACCATAACCAAAACTGTGGAACCTGTTTCAAAACCGTAACCATGGGACTAAAGGTTCAATTCAGTTCGATTATCCTCTGAAAAAAATCGGTCTGAAACCGGCGGTTCGGTTTCGGTTCTGGAACCACCGGTTCTAAAAATATATATTTTTAATTTTCTTAAGCAAAATGTAAAAAAAAAAAAACCGAAATCGCCGATCTACAGTTCCAATTCCGGTTTTGGCTCTGTCTGGAACAGGAACCGACGATTCCGAACAGGAACCGAACGGGGCCCGAACCTTGAGCATGTCTACTCATCGTTTAACATATAGACCACTTAAAGCAGTCATCTAACATGCTCGAAAAAATGGTATGAAACTAAACCCTACTAAATGCTCATTTGGTGAGTCGTCATGAAAATTTCTATGTTACTTGGGGAAACAAAGAGGAATTGAAACGAACCCCGACCAAAGCAGGTCGATCAAAGGGATAGAATCACCAAAATACGTTAAAGATGTACAAAAACTCACGGGTCGAGTGGCATCCCTGAACCGATTCATTTCCAAATTGTCTAAGCGTTGCCAACCCTTTTTCAATACCTTACGAAAAAAATTAAAGCATTCGAATGAAATGAACAGTACAAAAAAGCACTACAAGACCTGAAGAAGTACCTAGTCTCCCTCATTTTACTTTCAAAGCCTATAGATAAAAAAGTATTATATCTGTACTTGGCAGTGTCCGACACAACAGTAAATGTTGTACTAATCAAAGAAGATGGAGACTCACAACACCTAATGTACTATGTGAGTAAATCTCTACTCGACGCCGAAACCAGGTACAACCAACTAGAAAAACTAGCCTTGGCACTAATTGTGGTCTCTCAAAATCTACGACCATATTTCCAATATCACTCTATCATGATATTAACTTCCTTCCTATTTAAAAATGTATTGCATAAGCCTGAACATTCAGATCGATTGACGAAACAGCGGTCGAACTCAATAAACACGACATCACCTTACAGTCTCGAACGGTAATGAAATCTCAGGTATTTGCTAACTTTATTACATATTTTATCCCAAGTGAAAACTTACAAGCTGAGCAAGAACTACTGACTCTCACGAAGAGCTTTACAAGTGGAACGTGAACCATATCTATCGACAGGTTGAGCAACATAAAAGGAAGCAGACTCATGTTCGTTCTTAAATCTACGCAATGAAAGAGTTTAGAACAGCCAATCCACTACGAATTCTGAGCGACCAATAATGAAACCGAATACGAGGCCTTAATTGATGGGCTCGATCTAACAAAAAACATGGGAATTAAAAAGTTATACATGTACAAAGTGATTCACTGCTAGTCATTCAACAAATGAACGAGACGTATGAAGTCAACGATAAAAGGATGACGGCATATTTGACAAAAGTCAAGGAGCTACAATCAACCTTCGATGAATTTCTCTTTTACAGGTACCAAGGTTAGAGAAAACTCAAGCAGACGCACTGGCAAGTCTACAATTTAGGCAAATGGTCCTAAGTCAATCAATGTCATATGCCTACAGTGGCCTGTAATACATGATAAGGAGAAAAAAGTAAATTATTTCGACCACAGGCTAACATGGGTGGACGGCTCTAATAGATTACCTACACGCTGACATCCTACCAAGATATAGAACTGAAGCAATTAAAATAAAAGCAAAGTCAGCAAAATTCTGCATCCTCTATGGTAAGCTACACAAAAATTCATTTACAACCCCTACTTGAGATGTCTTAATCCTCGAAAAGTGTACCATATCATGAAAAGTCTTCACCAAGAAGGATATGGTAACCACTTTGGGGCAAGGAGTTTGTCGAATCGAGTAGTCACGGTTAGGTACTACTGGCCTACAATGCTGTTAACTGAAAATTGGTTATGGGTGAAGAATTTCAATTAACACCCTCAACGGCTCAACCCGCTACTAAATAGGTTGCGGGAGGTACTCGTACCTTGGTGACTAAAAATAGGGCGGATATAGTAAGCAAAAAAAGAGAAGTGTAATTTTTAATGCAAGTATGGAGTGAGACTATTTTATTGAATATAAAACTTAGTTGTACAATAATGATGGTTTCTCTCTCTCTCTCTCTGTGACACAACTGGCGATGGCGAACTCGTACAAGTCGATAAGTGGATATTTACTCTCTGGCGATGGTGAAAACTTTCTTTCTGTCGAAAAGATGGCAAATGTTCTCTTCTGATTCCTGGTTATTAGGTCTCTAAAAATCAGATGTCTTTCTATAAATTCGGGGAGTTGTATTTAACCTCTCACATCCCCTCCTAATCAAATCCTGTCATTTGGGGCAATTGATTTACCGTTTTAACATAATCGATTGGCGTTGACGGGGGCTATAAATTAATGCGAGAATCGCTTCTTTTAATTACGTCTTATTCTGTTTGTATTTAAATTACGAATCCATTGTCCTATTTGGTCTCATTTATGGCGCTTTAAATGGCTAAGGGGTCAACCATTTCCTTCAACATCACTCGGAGGAGAATGTTGGCTCTGTACTTTCATGGTGTGGTAGGCTGATGTACTGGTCTGCTCTTATTGGCGTGGCGTTTGTTCTAGCATATTGATATCCTCATGGTGGCATTCTTCTTACCTGGCTAGCAGTATATATATATATATATATCGGTTGGATCCTGGACTGATATCGTGGTACTTGGGTACCAGGTAAATGTTGTGGTACCTAGGTACCAGGTAGGATGTGTTGTGGTACCGGCTTCGCTTGATATATGGCAATAGGTGCGACATGGTACTGACATCTTCCTAAATAATGGTATCGAGTACCCTTGGTATCCGGAAACCGATCCCGATCTAGATCCTACCAGGTACCAGGCAGATGAAAAAATAAAATTGGTCCTTCATCAAAAAAAGTTGTTAACAAATGCGATCAGACCCTCGAAATCATGTGAGAAGTAACAGCAAGTGTCAGAGATTCGCACAAGTATCTCATCATCCATAAAGTATGTTGAACTTTATTTCGGCCCCTAGCCTTTTGTGAAGTAAGGAATATACATTGTAGGAAAACTCTCAGCAACCCCAAGCGGAGTAATCTACATGATCGTTCTAACAGACTACTTTACCAAATGGGTCGAAACAATAGCATTCCAGCACATGTGCGACAAAGAGGTACGAAATTTCTTATGGAAAAAATATAATTTGTATATTTGGCATGCGCAACGAGATATTGACAGAGAATGATACCCTATTCATCTCATCCGACTTCCAGAACTTTTGTGACAAGTATCGAATAAAACTGAGATGTTTGACTCCTCGCTATCCTCAAGCCAACGGACAAGCCGAGTCGACTAGTAAAATGATTATCAACACCCTAAAGAAGGGCGTCGAAAGTGACAAAAGTGAATGGGTCAACAAATTACCTAAAATACTCTAATCGTATAGAACCATTTCTCATCATTCGAAAGGAGAAACACATTTCTCACTCAACTACGGCTCTGAAGTAATAAACCCGATTGAAACAAAGCTTGCAACCGCTCAAACCAAAAATCCATCCAAATAGAAAAATAACGAAGAACTGGCAAATGAACTTGCTCACCTCAACAAGCGTTGAGATCAAGCTCCATTGAGAGTGCAAACATATCATAACCTTCAAGATCAGAGATTGGGTGTTGAGGAGAGTTCTCCAAAACACCAAGGAACTGGGAGTAGGAAAATTAGGTCCGACTTGGAAAGGACCCTACCAAATAACAAATATAAATAGGCGAGGATCATACAAATTGGAAGACCATGACAGCCAAGAAATCCATAACAGTTGGAACGTCCTACATATAAAACAACATCATTTCTAACTCATCCTTTCACATATTACTATTTTATTTTTGAATTCATACTCTATACATTTGACACTAACGATTCGACAAACAAGAGCAATGATGACGATTTAAGTACAATTAAGTTCAAGCTAATCTTATAAAAAAACTTAAAAAAAAATCGACATTCACAACTAAGAGTTGTCGACATCGACAAGCCTAAAAAAATAGATGTCTTCCAAGAGCTCGATGAGTTTTAACCTACGACAAGACTCAACACCCCAAGATCAACCAGAAACTCAATCCTTGCTTTCAAGGGAATCTAAAGACAAGCAGCATTCTGCATTCAAGGATCTACTACAATTCATAATGTCCACATTCGACGTAACACATTGGAAATTGAGGGAATATCACTGGGGACAAACCCTAAGAGTCAAGAATACGTAATTATATTGATAATATCAAATTTAAGCCTTCAATTCAAAGATATACAGTCGAGTCGATCTCACACAAGTAAATACAAATTCTCCATGTAATCATTGCAGGCTGGTCGATCGACCCCTGCCTTATTAATAAAATTCGGTTCGTTGATCAAATAAGTGTTTCTGTCACATCCCATATCGCTAGCGAGTGAGGTCCATGATTTGTATATAAGCATTGGTATCTCCTAACTAAGTAGACGCGTTTTGGGCCATGGGCGAATGACGCTTGCATGAAGCCCATGATCCAAAGTAAATCCGTGAGGGTGAAGAACGCGTGCGTGAAGCCCAAAGCGGACAATATCTACTTGATGGGCTTGAGCTGTTACAGTTTCACTTTTTATTCCTGCTGTACAAAAGTCCACATCGACCTCAAATTACATTAATTACAAGTAGAAAGACCTATCGACCTCTACTTTATTCAAAGTCTCTGTCGACCTCTAAATTACATTAATTATAGGTAGCATGCCTTATCGACCTCTAGCTTATTTAAAGGTCTCCGCCGACCTCTAAATTACACCTACAGGCATTTGGTGTTGTCAATTTCTACCTTACAACAAAATACCCAATACATTTTAACATACATATTGATATCCATTCGATAGAATATGATTAGAACAATATGGGAATTAAAACAAAACAAAATGATTGAAATATAAAAGCAAGTTAAAAGAATAGAGGTGAAAGAAGTATCGAAATATACATACACATTGATTACAAATGGAGTCGACACGGGAAATTAATACAGTATTCCCGCTCGACACCAGTATATATATATATATATATACACAAAAGAATCCAACAAAGTTGGTCTCGATCAAAATAGTCTTGAAGATACTGGGACAGAAGCTAGGCCTTGGTTGAGCCCTCTACCTGTACATCAGTCTCGGTTGCAAATTTAAGGTCTCGAGCGTCCTCTATATAATCCATGTCGATCTCCCCAATGCCTTCGATATTTGCAGCATCTTCTGCCATTGAGAATCTTTCGGCTCACTTCCCACACGTTTATCTCTTATTGAGAATCCCATTTTGTATTCTCGCTGGCCAGATACTGCTTGAAAAGCTTGACCCTTACGACGCACATATCTTTGACCGCGATAGTCGTGAGTTGCTGATTTAAACCCACGTGTTGTTGGTCTCTCTCACCAAAGGCTTCCTTCACCTTCTTCAACTCCACTTCTAGGAGGGCAGCCTTATCTAACTCCTTTGAGGCATTCTCATCGACCTCTTTCATGGCTTTGTCCACTTTGTCGAGCTTTTTCTTAAGAGACTCATTGATCTTCTACAATCTTTCCTAGCTAACCATAAGTCATTTCTTCACGTGTAGAGCCTGTGAAATTGCAAAAGTTACACCACGAACACTCGAAAAACTTGAATTTCTTATAATATAAAATTATTAGTTGGAAAGAGGCAAGCACACCCGCATCGATCGGTTCTTCAGCCCTCGTCCCCTTTAGGTGCTCTTTATCGATTGAGAGCAACAGATCATCCACGTTTTTTAAAAAACTAGTTGACTTATTGGAAGCTGACACCTTTCGGAGGAATAAGAACCAAATAAGGATCGGGCACCGTTGATTCGTCTTCGACTGTCTTTCCTTTGCGGTCGACCTCAGCAGTCTTCCATTGTTTCCCCCCTAAAGGACTCGACTACGGAGGAGACTCAAAGGCTGATTCGTTGACCACAATGATCAACTTTTCCTTCATTGCATTGGTCGTCACCTTCTACTTTATTGATGTCTTCGCCCGCCTTTTCCTTAAGACCTCGTCGGTATCAGGTACAATGAACTTGACGTTCGATATAGATTTTTCTACGAAACGAGGTTCGACGTTAGATATAGAAGTAAAAAATGATGTATCATATAGAACTTCAAAACCCCTTCTAACATTAACGTACGACACGAGATCCTTTACAAGAGCATATGGCGTCGGTGGAATGTTCCATGTCGAATGGAGCCACAAAGTGTTGGGTCTAAGATTACCTCCCAAAAGTAATACCTTCCAACTCCTCTCTTCACTAGGTATTGCTAAAACCTTATTGGTACACTTGAAAGCGTCCGGACACTCTATCTTACTCTCTCTATTCACTAAATCTACAAGAGCAAATAGGTTTGTCAACACTAAAACAAAGATAAACAAGGAAAATGGCACTAGAAGTTAGCACTCACCAGCTCGACTCTACACATAGGGATAACAGTACCTCTCATTACCCTAGAGACCATCTATCAAGGGCCCATTCATAAAAAAATGTATCTTTCCATTTTCGATTATTAGTAATAAGGTTTAGGATAAGATGTTTCGCGCCTAGCCTCAAACAGATCGCAAATCGACCTTTTTCATGAGTATGATGATTTAAATAGTAGGTGTGTAGAAACGAGGCTAGCCCAAAATTTAATTCATTCTCCTCACGAAAGATAGTCAAGTTTAGAAGGATTCTCCAATTGTTGTGCATCAGCTGACTGGGGGCAATGTCAAAGTAGACTAAAAGTCTACAAGCTAACAAAGGGATAGGGAATCAACACCCTAGTCGAAGGACATACTCATAGAATATGTCCACCCTGGGATATCCCAATATGCCCCGCCCAAGCTTTTTTGGAGCTCGTAGCTCGACAGATTCGGGAATTCCATACATCATCCTTGGGGGTATGTTTGGTAGGAAGGAAAGAAAATATGAAGGATAGAAAGATTTGGAAGGATAGATAAGATGAGGGAAAGAAAGAAAAATATTTTTCCTTGAGTTGTTTGGTAAACAGAAAGGAAAGAAGAGATCTTTCATTTCCTTTGTTTGGTACAGTCAATGAAAAGACAAAGGATGAAAAATCTTCTTTATCAATTTCATTATTTTACCCTTACATAATAATTTATATATTATATATTTTTATATTATATATTTTTATATTTAATAAATAAATATAATTTAAATAATATTGAATCTAATTATTTTTTTTTAAAATGACTTCAAACTTTGTAGCCTATTATATATATAATTTAATACATTATGTTTTACAAATTTATTTATAAAAAATAAATTTTAAGTAAATTTAAAAAATAACAAATTTGCAACTTCATTTAAAGCCAAAAACCTTCAGACTTTTCTCTTCACTTTTCCTTACACTTTTGGGAGGATTAAAATGAGTGGGTCTGACCCAACAATTTTTACTTTCATTTCTCCCTTCCTTCCATTTTTCTTTCCATATCAAACACACACTTCCCCATTTTCTTCTCCCTTTTCCCTCCACCGTTCTCTTTCCTCTCCATTTTTTCCTTCCTACCAAACATACCCTAGGTAATCCATGTCGTTATCTGTAAGTACGCTCTCTGAATTCTCACCATATTGAACTCCTAGCGGTCTACCCAAGAAGAATGGGACCTCGACCTTCACATGCTCTAGAAAACTTATACCACGCACTATACCGTGTACGTCCCCACCCTTTCATTTAAAGCCAAAAACCTTCACACTTTTCTCTCCACTTTTCCTCACACTTTCGGGAGGATTAAAATGAGTGGGTCTGACCTAACAATTTTTACTTCCATTTTTCTCTTCCTTCCATTTTTCTTTCCATACCAAACACACACTTCCCCATTTTCTTCTCCCTTTTCCCTCCACCGTTCTCTTTCCTCTCCCTTTTTTCCTTCCTACCAAACTTATATCATCTAATGGGCTAGCTACGGTGACTCGTCGCTCGACATCTCTTGTGTTGAACTCAGTGCTCTCCACGATCTTATCCTTCAATTCACTAGAAGTCCAAGTGAAATTCGGTTCGAGGACGACATCTGAATTCGTTCTCTCACTCGACATAACGCCTCCTAAGCTGACAATTGCATAGAAACACAAAAATCAAGCAAGGAACTTGAAGCCCAAAATCATACTCTAAAGAGTTCTACAGGTCAAGATCTATCTGACAAAAATCTTAGTAAAACCTAATCAAACAACCACCGATCTAAAGTTCTATGATGATCTAATAAGGTCTCTAAACATACCGAAACTAATGGGCTATCGCCTAAATGGATCTAGATACAGAAATCAAATCGATTTTCTAGGTCAAACACTCAAGAACAACAAAGAACACAAGCTTTCTTTTGGATAAATCCCTAAAAATGGTTAAGCTAGTTCCCTATATACGGGTAAAAATAAGTCTTGCAAGAATAAAAATAAAAGCATGAGACAAGTTCTTACCTTGAAAGAGAATTGATCAGGGTTCGTTTGATCAATCGATGGAAAAAGTATACTGACTCTGATGAAAGCAAGCGAAGACATTTTCTGTTTCAAAGTTAAGAAAAGGAATAATGGTGTGGAAGCTGAAGAGTTTGGTTAATAAACACTTACTTAACCTCAATTGCCACGTGTCGTAATAGATACAATTACCAGTTAACCAAGATAACTGTCGAGTTAATTTCAAATTCAACTTTCTGAAGAGTACGCCAAAAACGAGGGGCCACGTCATCTCTAAGGAACTGAACCAGTTCAATCCCATTAGCTGACTTGTCCATTTCCCAAATCGTATGATAATTCGGCATATCATCATCACGCCAAGTTATTGGATGAACTCCTAGCATACGACTCATTAAATCATACCAAGCACTGGACTGCGGTCGACGTATTAGCGAATCGATGCTCGACTCGACAAAATCACACTCTAACTTGAAAACTCCATCCTTCGAGAGTGGGGGACAACCTGTGGTAGCTAAAAACAGGCATTGGTCCCAATATCGAAGCCCGCAAAAGATATAGCAAGTGACTCGGGTCAGGCCCATGTTCGATTGGTCGACCCGAGAACCGGTTAAATGAGCTAACAAGCAATTTGACTTGGTCTAGGTCCAGTGTTTATGAGATAACAACATAAATAGCAGTTACAGGGGATTCAAATTACTTATCCTATGAAATCAATCCTTAATCTCATATATTCGGGGACTGCGAGTAGCGAAGCTATCTAAGCTTCCCCCCCCCCCCCCCACCCCCCCCCCCCCCCCCCCCCCCCCCCCCCCCCCCCCCTCTCACACACACACAGAGAACTCTCTCTGATTACTTTCCCAACTAAAAGCTCACTTGCATGTTGAAACTCTGTATAACTGAATCCTCCACAATGTCTACAAGTTATTTATAATCATCAACCAGCCGACTGTTTCCTTAGAATCCTCATAACGCTCAACCCAGCCCAAATAAGGCCGAATTCGAGGATTAACCATTTATCTTTCACTTTTCTTTTCTTTTTGCAAGTTAATGTAACAGTCGACAAGCTTATTCGACCAAGTCTCGTTAACAAGTTGTTTGGGCCTAGTTTGTACCCAATCCAGAGCACATCAATTGTAGATCGACCTTTTACATCATGAACGAAAATTTAACTGTTTATAAATTCCCCTCTTTTTTCCCTCCTCTCTCCTCTCTCCTCTCTCCTTTCTCATACTCTCTCATCTCCCATGAGCTGGCGCTTTTGTTAGAGATGGCACCACCTAGGCATGTGCTGCCTAACAAAGGCACTGTTAGGACAAGCACTACCAAAGCCCCAATACGGTTGTGGAACACCTCTCCCAACCGTATAGCTTAATACGGATTAGATCGTATAAAATCAGTCACAGTACGACTATAAAATTTTATAAAACATGGTACAATATTTATTTTGTATTGTACGGTATGCAAGTCCTGTCTAATGCGAGGATCTAAATGAGCCCTTAATTTTGGCAATCAATCTATTTTTTAAGAAACAATTTGGAATGCATACAAGGTGTTCGTGCAAATGCTCAATTGAAATATTTTCATAATTTAGGGTTTGAGTTTGGGTTTTGATCAATCTATTTCAAATCAAACAATTTGGAAAGCATACAAGTGTTCGAATAATGCTCCACCGAAATATTTTCAAAATTTATGTCACTATTTTGCTATCTTTTGTACGTTTGGTGATAAAATAATGTAGAAAAATAAATAATTTATAAAATCTAAGGTTTGTTTGAATTGGTATTTGTATATTTTGAAGATCGTTAATTTAAGATGTACTTGGTATTTTTGAATTGTTTTTTACAATAAAATATTAATCGGAGCATTTTTTACTTTTGATTCTAACAGTTAACCAGAATGACAGTTTGTACAAATACAAACAAAAGTTGCACGTTGCATATGCGAACAATTTCATCAAGTTTTCAGGGATGTTTGTATAATTTAACCATAAATTAATTGGTTTAGCATACGATTAGTAAGAAGCGGAAATTGTGATGTATGTCACCGTTTTTTACGTGTGTTGCAGTGATATCATCACTTTAATAAATTAAGTTTAAAAAACACCCATTATGACGAACTATCAAATTACCTTTAAATAATCTATTTTTTAATCCCATTGTGTTTCCATCTACACTTTGAAAACGATAACTCCTCTCTCTCTCCAAAAAACTTATCTTTCTCCAGATTCTATACAAGAAGATAACATATATTTGTGAACTTCATTTATATATTTTTATATATTTATGTGTGGTTTAACAATGTATCCATTCGTTATGATTTGTTGTCCAGATTTTGTATGGATATGTATGAACATTTTATTTTTCAAAAGATCGAATATTTTATTTTTGAAAATAATGTTTAGTTAAATCGAGCATATTTGTAGCCAAATTGAACCTTTTTTTTAATATGATCGAGCTTATTTTTGAAAGAATCGAGCATATTTTTTAAAGAATCGAGCATATTTTTTAAAGAATTGAACGGATCGAGTATTTGTCAAAGGATCAAGAATTTTTCAAAGGATCGATAATTTTTTTCTAAGGATCGATATTTTTTTTCAAATGATCGAATCGAGAATATTTTTCAAATAATCGATCTTTTTTTTCAAAGGATCGAAAATATTTTTCAAAGGATCGAGAATTTTTATTAAAGGATCGACAAGATTTTTTTCAAATGATCGAATCAAGATTTTTTTCAAATGATCGAATCGAGAATATTTTTCAAAGGATCGAGAATTTTTATCAAATGATCGAGATTTTTTTTTAGAAAATTAGATTTAGTTAAATCGAGTATATTTGTAGCGAATTCAAACATATATTAGAAAGAATCAAGGATTTTTTTTCAAAGAATTAAGCATATTTTTCAAAGAATCAAAAAAAAAAAAAATTGAAGTACTGACCAGAAAAAAAAAAAGCTCTGGGAACGCTGCCCCCTGCCCCCCCACGAGCTGATCGAACAGCTCGACCCCCGAATGTGTCTGCGTAGCGCCTGAGTTTCAACGAAACTTTCTCTTTTTATTTCATAACTCTTACAGTAAAAAAAATGAATGAAAGATTATGATATAACAACTATTGAGAGCATTTTTATCTGTTTACCATAATACGTATCTTTTAAACATAAGTTATTAAAACAGTGACAGTATTGAAACATCATCTCCAAAAAATGTTATTTATTTTTTGAGCCCCTAGTAAGAAAGCCCCTACCAAATTGAGATGAAATGTACATTTTGATTCAATTTCGAACTCGAGAGATGATAAAAAGAAAAATGGTAATGTACATTTGAGATTTTGAGATTCATTTTTAAGCATGGAAAAAAATTACTTAATTTGTGAAACAAATAATATATTGTGCATCTAAATATTATAGCTTTCTGCGATCAATTTATACTACTAAACCTTCAAATAGTCATATGGACAATTGTACATGTTCATTTTCTGAAGAATTACAAGGAAAGCGAAGAAAATAGGAATCTCTGCTGTGACCCAGAATAGAGCCACCAAATGAGACTGCCTGCAATAATGGCATAACAAGCTCTCAATCACTTAAAACTTTAGTTTAATATATGCATAAACGGAGCTATGCTACATGGTCAAAGAGTTTCTCACCGAATAAGAAATTTGCGGACTATTATAAGACAATAATGGTACAATCTTAAGTTAATGGTTTTTCATGTGTTCAGACAATGGCCTAATAACTTACATTAACCAGAGGAAGTAAGTCACATCTAAAGGTTTTAAAACCTATGAAGGAATGACGGGGGGGCTCATTCGTGCACTTGAGAGCGGAGGGGAGATTCTTTTGTAAAGAATTGCAGGTCCTTCAATATCATTTCTAACATGGCACGAACAGAACCTTTTGTTACTTCGCATTCAGAAGATGCATCTTAAGGGCATTTCCGTTGAACATATGAAGCTCCGTGTTCTTCGTACCTGTTAATTGCATATGGTTAAAAAAATGGGAAATTGAGACTAGTCACTGAGCACCTTCAAAACTTTATAAATTCTCAACCACAGAAAAGAAAGCAGATCCCTTAGATTTCAGTAACAATTAACTGCAGTTGTCAAAGTAGACATCTGGATCAAAGAGAAGGGAACTTACTCGGATTTAGAAAACCACATTTGCTGGAATGAACCAAGTGATGCCAATATACTCCCTCCTATCCAAACACTGTTTCAAATATCACCAGCGTTATGTAAGAAAAAGAGAGCATAATAATTGAATATTAGTAAAACTTTTTAAATATGGGATTGCTGGAAACAGAAGACTTGTTAACACTTGCAAATATATTGGTTACAACACTCACTTTAAGCAGAATTGTTCATCATATCTACAACCCTACTCAAATTTCAATGAAATATTTTAAACAATAAGTTGCTGAAAGACACCAAGGCCCTTCTATACCCAAGTCCTTGGATATACAAGTATACAACCCAAGTTCCAAATGGAAGTATCAAGGTTTATTCCCATTTCAATAAAAATGATATAATTCGCTAAATTATCTCTCATAACACATTAAAATGCACAAGGTGAATTTCGTGTCACAATTATCATTAGCTTAATAGAAGTTCAGTTAGTTTTTAGCAGCCTTCAACTTTTACTTTTTTAAGTAAGAAACCAGAATGGAAAACACTATCAAACCCAGTACTCCAAGTAAATATAAGTGGATTAGATTAAGTACCAATAGAGTGAATGCGGCTAACAAACCTATCTTTACACTTGTGTTTTACGGTATTCAGAGAGGTGAAGAGAGAGAGAGAGAGAGAGAGAGAGAGAGAGAGAGAGAGAGAGGTTCACCTGAATCTCCTCTCTGTAGCATTTCCACTTGCCACAACTTTGACTCTAGCAGCTTGAGGAGACTCCTACAAGTTGATGTATGGTAATTTAGTCATCTTGTAAGTAAACCAAAAGTTTATTTTCTATTTGAAGCACAATAAGTAATTAACTACACTTCCCATTTGCATAAAAATCCAATCACACTACTATCAGAGTAGGTCTGACACATTTTTTAAATACAATTCTTTCTATTTCATGTTCCTGAATATGAGAATGGAAGAGAGAGAGAGAGAGAGAGAGAGAGAGAGAGAGAGAGTGGTCTATGACATTAAATAAGTTTCATTTATTTTACACAAATGAAGTTGAATGTCTGGATGCTACATTGAAGTAAAAGTTACAACGTAGTTAAAATCGAAGAGCTGAAAAGGAGGGACAGATAAAAATTACACAAGCTGGTAGTACAATATGTAAATAATTAAAAACATTAAACAAAGTATTAGACTATTAAATACTAATAAACTCGTTTAGCACGAAAACCCAAAAACAGACGGTGAAAACCACCCTTTAACGTCATTGAAAGTAGTACAAAACTTGACATGAAGTGAAGATTCAAAGACATAAGTAGGCCAAAAAAAAAGAAGATATAACTAAAGGCTAATCAAAAGTACCTCTAACAAATCTTTCTCAAGACGTTCCTTCAACTGTTGCATCGATGCCGTTCCACCAGCTAGCTGGAAAAAAAAAAGAACAGGGAACCACATAAGTTCCACACAAGGGGAAACCAATACTGGTGTAGCAAAAAAAGTTCTGCCTCTCTTATTAATCACCTCTCTCTCTCATTTTCTTTTCTTTCTTTTTTTGTAGACAGGAAACGTCTCATATAAAACATCTCTCTCAATAATTTAATGGATTGTATGTGTGTTATGATGAGATATACGGACAAGCATACTTAAATAATTGGACTACAGAGAGGAAGACTGCATGTTATAGAGAGACAACCGGAATGTACCATCTAGCCTTTTGAATTATTTATGTTATTTATTTTTAAACACTGTCCTTTTCCTGTCTGAAGATGCTTAATGTGGAAACAGAAATTAAATTGTAACACTAGAAAATTTATCAATTATATAGCCATGCCTCTTTTCACATTCCCTGTCCACCATCCTTGCATTAATGAATGATCATAGCTGAAAATATATATTTATCAAAATGGAAACAAGAACTTGACAGAAAAATTTTAATTCCCAAACTATAAACTTCAACAAGACTAATAAACCGGTGATTGCCCTGACAAAGCTACCAAATATATGAACAGGAAACTGAATATGCCTAGGAAAGGGAACAAAAATATCAGTCAAAGTTTCAATACCGGAAACAAAATCACAAATAAATATATTATGTATTGTCAGAATCTAACAAAAGTTTCAATCAGAAGCAGTAACCCCGTAAACTCAATTAGACCCATGGTTTAAAATATGGCAAAAGAATTATTTGCTCCTTTGTCTCAGAGCTTTCAAAAGTAATCAGACTTGTGTATTTCAACAAGGTGAACATCCAATTTTCAAACAACAGGCACAAGTAAATTCTAACAGGCATAAGCAAAATGTGCCAAATCTCAGGAAATATTAATGGGAAATTTTGGATTTAGGGGAGAGAGATAAGGTAGACTGAGATTTTCAGGTTATTTGTCGAAAACTAATTGCCTGTTCAATGAAAGTGGATATATCAAACTGACAAAGTCATGAGAAGATGGCTGATTGGCAATGCAGGTACATACAGTGACTTGAGGAGAAGTATATGCAATAATTAAGGCATTGATGGTTATTAGGGAATCTGTGTATGTTTCAACATAAAATTGTGCAACAAAAAGAACCTATCTATTTATAATATAAACTTCTACATACTAGCTTTTTGGAGGAAAAAAAAAATAACCACTTGGAATCAGAATTTAAGTAATAAAATATTCAAAGAGGAAAAAAATATAAAAAATGCCAAAATAGAATTTATTTTACCAGTATACTACTAAACAATTCTCTACGAATATCAACATCGCACTTGTTAATGCACTCTAAAACCTGCAATAAATGGATAAAACGATGTACATTATTTGCAGGGTGAAAATATAATATTGGTAGTTTAAGCTGGATGTAAGCAATTGAACTTGGATAAATTTACCATTTGGGGCAAGCCACGAACAGAAGGAACAATTTCAGCAAAGTTCTCCATACCAGGAATTGTCTGATCATACAAGGAAAAAAGAGCTTGTTAAAACACCCTGAAAATTTGGTTAATGAGAAAACTGAAAACTGAACTAAGTACCATATCATAGGTCAGTGAACAACTACGTAAGGAAAAAAGAGCATGTTAAAACACCCTGAAAATTTCAAAAATGAGAGAACTGAAAACTAAACTAAGTACCATATCATGGGTCAGTCCAACAACTATGTAATACACTACAATCAAGAAACAAAATAAAAAATTCTAACAAACTGGACAGTTGCGGGCTTACAGAGTGCAAACCATGATTGATTAAATAACAAGATGAAGTTTGCATAAGAAGTATGACAAAGTCTTTTGAATCCGATAAGTTAGGCATCTTTGAGCCACCCACCTGAACTAAGGATGGATTGAACAGAACATCAGGAATCTTGAATCTATCAGATCCGATTTCGATTGTTCTGCATTATTCATAGATAAAAATACAGTATTAGTTGACTGTCTGTAATAATACACAAGAATGTTGACCAAACAAATCAAGCAGTATTCAATGACGGTGCTACAATGCGGTGCACTCATTGTTTTCAAATTCGCACCGAGGCGACCACACAAGTGGTATTATACAAAATATCTGCCTCGATCGCATGCCTCGCCTCGCCTCACCTCTTGAGAGGCGGATGTTATTTGTTTATAAGAGTTTTAATTTTAATTTATTTTTTTTAATTCGATGTAAAACGACACCGCTTTACACAAGTAAAAAAAAAAAGGTGTAAAACGCACAGTTTTATGGATACCAAATTCCCAATCTTAAAACCCACATCGCAAATACCTCGCCTTTCACGAAACCTGCCCTAAAACTTCGATATTTCTTCATCGCAAAACTTCTATAATTCCAGTGCATGACGGTTTTCTTTTGTAATGATTAATTTTATTTGGGATATTTATGTTTGAATTGTTGAATGACTCTTATTGAATACCATGGAACATTGGAACATTTTCTACTTTATTATTTTTTTTTTTTAAAATAATAATCTTTTACCATCTTTTGGCTGAGTCAACAGCCTCGATCGCCTCGAGGTTACAGCCTCACCTCATAAATACTTCATCGCCTTCGCCTTTTAAAACATTGGGTGCACTACCACAATTTGTCTTATACATACATCAAAACAAATATAAACTTAGCAAGTAAAACTGCAAGACACTTACTGGCCATCAGGAAGCTCATATGGGGTCATTGGAATGTTTGAATATGCACTTTCTGCAACAAAAATTTCTCACATCAGGATGGTTACTATCATCAAAGTTTTTTCAACAAGACACTAGGGCATAACCACATTCAGACAGTTTTTTTTTTTTTTTTGACAGAACCAGAGTCAGATGTTAAAACTGAAATAACGTCTGAAAATTCAACACTGAATCATTACATGTGCACTTCATCGTGTACTTATTTTCTAGCTTAAAAATTCCGTAATTGATATAACATCTTAATCAGAACTTCTTCTTTTTTTTTTAAAAACAATTAATAGAGTAAGTGCATTAATTATTGCAAGTTGAAAATGCAGATTAATTGTTCTCTCTCTTGCTTGTAGATTGGTAAATATGTAAATAACAAGGCTAAAAATCCAAATAATAAGCAAGAAAATGAGGACAGGGAAAGTTGAAAATGCATGACAGAAACACCGACCATCATACGGAGTATCAGGTGCTCGACAAACACATTCCTTGATATCACTTGCAATCACCCTCTGTTGCAAAAGAAAAGTCAGTAGCATAGAACAGATGTACCCTCCACAAGTAATACTGTTATAAATCACAGACCTGAGAGAAGAGTCTGTAGCTTTCTGTTGTATTTGGAAAATCGAGGTCCACTGTCTGTAAAATTCAACAAAATGGAAGTATAAATGTCAAACAAGAGGTGGATAATGCATACAATTACAGCATTAAAACACAGAATTCAATTAAGGATACCATAATTAAAGTCAAGCCAATCAGGAAGTAAGCAAAAAATTACTCATTTTCTAAGTTCAAAGTATAGTGTTACAAGGCAAGTTAAAATCAGAAGTCACAGATCTCCTAGTGAAAGGGACTATTATGTTCATCTAACTTCAATACATCTTATTTATTTCTCTGATCCCCTCTATATGGCCTGTGGCCAAGTAACCTGTAATTCAGAGACTTTCTTTTCTTTCCCACAACTAAACATTGTTTCAATAAAAATGTAAACTTAGCTCTCTCGCAGTCTAGCATATGTGTCCCTATTCTTGACAATTCTCCACTCCCTTAAATCTTATACTCCTTGTCCTAATTTAATCAATTTTTGAAAAGGCGCCATAATTAACTATTTAGTTGTATTCTATGAGAATTGTATTTGTGAGATAGGATATCACTTGAATCATCACGACAAACTTCTGCTTCTGATGTCCATTTCACCAGACTACATTAATTTTAGCACTATGCCATATCTTTACCTGAAATTAAAACAAAATATAAAAAAAAAATGATCATTTCAACTCAAAAAAGATAACTAGTGTCCTTAAAATAATACCTGAAACTCCCCTGATCGTATCTCCTTTCTCTTAAAAGAGTATTTAGGTTTTATCTGCAGAAACCATATAAGAAAATACTTTTAAATAAAATAATAAACACTAATTTCCATCTCTTGAGAATTAATTCACCTTCCACAGAAGAAAATTCAATATATATAGTCACTTACAGTGATACCTTTGCTCTCCAAGCTTTTTGTCAAGCAATTCGTAAGAAATTCTCCTCCAATAGGGGAAGTTAACACTGCCTGATAATGCAGAAACAATAACAGGGATAACAGGGAAAGAGAAGGCTGGTCAGACTAAAACATGATGAAAGTGACTTGGAGAGAGAAAACTAGCACTAGCTAACAACAAAATTTAACCTAATCAAACCTGAGATATCATTTTCAGTTTGGAATGCAGAATATACATCTTAAACACGTACGACACAGGAAATATGGCACTCAGGCATGAGCACAAGAATTAAGTGATACAGTGTGACTGAAGTAGGTCTTAGGTCAGAACTCACTAAACAAATAAAAAAAATTAAAAATAAACGAAAAATCAACAACCGTAAACCTAAATTAAAGGTACAGATTGCCAATACTAGGGCTCAGCTTAAAAAAAAAGCTATGGGAGAGATAATAGTTACTAAGAACCATACAGAAGATAAACAAAAAACATGATACAAAAGAATTTGACAACTTTAGCTTTTCCAATCAAGAGAACAGAAAAGAGCTCAACCCAGTTGCCAAAAGTGATTGAAACACTTTAATTCTTTTTTTACTTTGGTAACACCATAAAACGAGCTCACATAGGACATTAGCAGCCCCAGGTGGTGAAGAGCAGATGCATGAAAGTGAAGGCAGAGACATGCACTCAGAATGTACAGGGAGCAAAAGAAAAAAATCATTATAGTAGCTAGCTTCCAGATGGATTTGTAATAATAAATAAAAATACCTTTTGGAGAACATAACCATCATGTACTGGGGCCACTGTAGTTGATCCTCCACCACTGGAAAAAATTGAGATTAAAAATGATCAAATTCTTCAGTATAACCATAAAAAAACGTTTTTGATAGGAAACTAGCAATACATAAAGAAGTTATGAGGACTTAATGGCAACAAAAAGAAAAAAAGGGTTGCTGCAATGGCAAAAATAAAGATAAAATAAAACCGAATTGATAATTAACAAGCATATAGATCCTACCAATCAACAACAAGCGAGGTAGCACGCCCTAATGCAAAAGATGTGAGAACCTGGCATCAAAACGTGTCAAATTATCACAAGCCAAACTATATTGATAGAAAGAAAAAGGAAACAGCAAAGAGTTTTAGTTGACAATTCTCCAATTTTGAAAAGAAAAGTTGCTACGATTTGAAGTTATGGGAATGAAATGGGCTAGAGGCATACAGCATTCTTGGCCAAGAATAAGGCAGGAACTTTGTACTTTTCAAACATAAGCTCTGCTGTCCTGTCAGATATGAATAACAAAATAAATTCCATGAACATAAACTTATTTAGTAATTTTGGAAAGTCAACAGCTTGTTTAGTAATTTTGGATCAATCAGAACCATAGTTATGAAATTTCGTTATACTAGAAAAACAAGGATTTGTTAGATTCACAAAACTAGCAGTAATTTTCAGATGGAAACAGAATAAAGCAAATATGAAATGTAAAGGCACAAGCTGGAGTAGAATAACTTATAAAACAAGATGATACATCATGTCGCAAGAATAACCACAATTATCCATTGATGCTTGAAAAACAGGCTTCATTGAATTTTCTTGACTTTGGCATAATTATTTTTTAATAGAATTAGCATGATAAGAACTACACGGAAAAGAATGTAGAGCTAAATAATGAAGTAATATGACCATATAAGACAAACGCATCCACAAGAAGCTAATAATTTGATCTATTTATGCTTCAAGTTCACAAGCTTAAGGAAATACCACAAGGTCCCACTTTCCTCAAACAATAAAAGTTGACAGATGAAAATTGTCTAGCATCATTCACATTTCTACTACAATCTAGAATCTGTATCATAAATATTAGCATACTTACACAATTAATCTTCATCGAGGGAAATATACCACTCCTGTGTGGGGAAGTCATTTTTGTTCATTGGCAAAGTTTACATAAGCAACAAAACATCACCAGAAACAACCCTTTTTCTCTTAGATAGGACAAAACCATATGTACAGCAAAAAGTCATCAAAGTATTTCAATTTGAACTTTACCAATGGGAAGTATATATACTAATCATAACTATTACAATAATCGAACATTACCACAAACAGTACAATATAAGCAGCAAAAAGAATTGGTAGCACCTATTAATATAAAATTGCTTACTCCTCTAATACAAATATTCGGCACACTTGTTGAACGATACAAAGGAAATAACTTATTTTATGCTTTTATCACAATGTCATCAACTATAGATTATTTTCGAGTGGCATATCACCTTTCTCTCTGTTGCTGAGAGTTTGAAGATGGTTCTGCAAGCAGCATTGGATGCTCTTTAGGATCAATCAATAAGCATTCCCTAAAACAGTGATAACAATTAATATCCAATGGTTACAGAACAGTGACCGAGCAAATTAATTCAAAAGGAACACATAAATCTGATAATCATCAGTTACCGGAAAGCATGGTCCCATATGCTGTCCACAATATCCCAGTCAGCAACAATTCCATCCTTTAAGGGTGACAGCACCTGATAACACAGCAGAATTACTTATCAAAATCTTCAAAATCAAAGAGCCCAGCAAGTATAAGAGGATAATCAACAAACTGACCTCCATATGATCACGGCGAAAGTTTAAGGCTTGATTCCCTACATACAACTTGCGTTTTCCTTTGCCTTTGTTAGAATCGACATTGTTCTTAGCATCTAGCCCAGACCCAGAATTTCTTTCGGCGTTGTCAGAGTCATCAACATCCATTTGATCAAATGCTCCAACAACCTTGAGCGAAATCAAGATAAATCTCAAATTATGAGCAATTAAATTGCAACAAATAATAACAATTGTCCCAAAAACCACCCATTAACTCCCACTGTACCACAAATATCTCAATTGGTAATCATAAATTTTCATTAACAGCTAAATTCTCCTTGTCAAAATTTCCGAAATCTTCTAGCCTGTAATTTTCTGACTCGCCAAAAACTTACAAAACATATACATTATTAGCAATGATAATTTAACACTTAACAGAGAGCAGTAGAGATAGCAATCTGACAATGCGGCTAAAAGTAGTTCAAAATTGAGGTCGAAAGCAAGTACATTGTAGTCAACATGTAATAATATACACGAGAAAAAAAGAGAGACTAGACTTACGGAAGGAAAAACGGCCTTGGGTGCATCATCACCAGCATAACCGGCTTTGCATGTATGCGAACCCAAGTCAAGAACTATCGCCGATACTTCATCTGCGTAGAAAACAAACCAGGAACAAAAAAACTGTAAAAAAAAAAAAAAACAGGGTTTTACAGTTTTTTGCTGAGAAAACACAAAATCATATACAAGTTCATGAGATGAGAAGCAGCGAACTTAAATAATACTAACCTCCCCCATACATGATTACAGCTTCAGAGAGCGTGAAGAGTGTTGAATTTCGCAGAGGTTTTCCTAGATTTCTGGTTAGGGTTTTTGAATACGCTTGAAATCCAGTTTCTCTCCCTCTCTCTCTCTCTCTTTCCTGTGCTACTGAAATCAGCAATTGGGCCGTCAATCCAAGTATACAACTTTAATGGGCCTTATTATTACAAGTTTTCAGCTACTGGAAATTTAGAAGAACTTGCACATATTGCATGCGGCTTACTAAAAAAAGTTTTGGCAAAATAATAAATCTTTTTTAAAATTGTGTTTGTCTTAATATTGCATGCACATATTACAATGCAAGTCCACATCTGCATGCAGTTTGTCTTCATCTATATTAAGTCTATGATTTTTAAAAATTGTAAAATCATCTCGATACATATACTAATATTAATATTAAATTTGATAAGAAAATAATAAAATAAAATATTTAGAATATTATTTTAATATTGTACTCAATTATATAACTTCATTTCAAATGTCATTTTTATTTTTTTATTATTTAAAAATATAGAAATCAATAAATATAATTAATGCATTCAATTTATATAATATTTTTATTATTTAAAATTATAGAAATTAGTAATTAATGTATTCAATAAAATTAATAATATTATTTTTATAATTAAAAAAACATCATTTATTGTTGTGCCAAATTTGGTATATGTTATTCTTTATGCCAAATTTGAAACAAAAAATAGTATATACCAAATTTGGTACAGCATTTGGCATTGCATTGAAGGTTATTTTTTTTACTTTATATTAAATTATAACATTAGCACATGGAAATAGCATTGTATTGGAGATGCTTTAACTTTAGTCTTTTTGTACCGGAATCCGTTAAAAGTACACTTTCTGCTATGTCAGGCTTGTGAAATGACCTTAGGTCATGTTTAGTTGAATGAAATGAAATGAAAGTCATTACATTTGTTTAGTTTGTTAAAATACAATGGAATGGGGATTCCATTGCAATGAGAATTACACCGTTTTGGTGGAATAAGTTTTCCATCCAAAAACCAATAGAATACTCATTCCATTCCATTAACATATTTTCTCTTCCAAAAATAACCCTCCATGCCCCAACTTTATTCCAAAAATACTCTTCTTTCTAAAAATAATATATTATAATATATAAATATTATATATGTTATAAATTATACTTTTAATATTATATAATATTATATAATATTATATATATATATAGTTATATATAATAATATATATAATATTATAAATACTTTCATATTTTTTTATTATTATTATCCATGATATATCATGTTATTATAAATATTTTGTAATTAGGGGTATTTTAGTCAAAATACAGTTAATTCCATTCTATTAAGCTGTTAACCAAACAAAATAATATTGATTCAGATATTAATTCCAAAGTCCAAACCAAATAAATAAATCAATTTTTCATTCCAATTTTCATTCTCCCTCTCATTCCAATTTACATTCCACCACGGTAACCAAATATCATTTTAATGCCTCTGATGGATGCTGACCACATTGAGAAGACCATTTTACCTTCTTTTTTTTGTCTTTTTCTGTGTGAAGTAATTTTACATTAAATTACAATCTTACCCTTACTGTGTATTAAACAAAAAAGATGGATCTCCACTGTCCATCTCAAAGATGGATGGTGGAAATATCTCTTTTTATTTTTGTTTAAATTTTAAAACAGAAATTAAAAATAACAAAAAAAAAAAAGTTAATCTCATCATCACCATCTGACGATCATCATCATCTCCACCAAACCACCATCATTTCCAACATCGTGAACCACTTGCTTCTCGTCACCACCACCACATCTCAATCAACCAAAAAAAAACAACAATGGGTCTAATTCCTCCACCACCACCGGTTCATCAAATCCCATCAGTCCACCACCATAACTCCTACCACAACCATCAGTCCACCGCCACAACTCCCACCACCACCAAATCCAAATAAAAAAACTCATTCACAAACCCCAACACAAAAATCAAATTAAAAAAAAAACACTAGCATCGATTTTAACACATACCAAACAATTTCAAGCCCCATAACACACAAATCAAATAGATTTTAACAATCATAAATACCAATCGAGCCCCCAAACACTAAAATCTTCATCACCATCATCACTCGCCTCAAACCCAGTCCCAAACACATCACAGCCTCACTTCTAAACGACCACCACCAATGTCGACGAAGAGGGAGAGTCGAAGAGAGAGAGAGTCAATCTCACCGGTGACCAAGAGACGGGAAGTTGTTGGGATTATACTCGATAGCAAGAGTATAATAATGTATTTGTCAATCTTTTCATATTAATAAAGTGATTTATAGTTTAACAAATCTTATAACATTAATAGTTTAATTATTATAATTGTCAAAAGTAAATAATCATAAGGTCAAAAGAATATGACAAAAGAAGAATTGTTCATACATCTAGATATGTATGAGGTAGACAAGGTTATTTATTTAGTCTTTAATAATATTCACAACTTAAGATAAAAGTTGGGCGCCTTTATCTTGTCAAAGTTGTAGATTTTTTTGCTAACATTTGAGTGGGATCAAATGTGTTATGATGAGTCTAAAATCATTAAAGTGTGGTGACTTTGGGCAAAAGAATCTAGTGCACTTGGTGCATTGAATATGATTACAACGAAATACTTTATCCAGAACCGTCAATGGATAAAAGTTTTCACTTGAAGAAAATCGGAGTGTCTATCTCAGTCCTGAGATAAATGATGGACTTATGGTTGTAAGTGTTATCATTTGAGCTATCAATGAGTACGGTTATATAGCATAGTCTGTCCTCGATAGTTTGGTGGTATTCTTTTGTTAATCGATAGATGACTTCATTTATAAATATGGACATCGTGATTCTATTTACTAAATGAGAGTAAAATATCATCATATGGATGTTTTGAAGTATTGGATATTACATATTCACGTTAAGTTTTTAATAGTGTCTATTGAAATATGGCTTCTGGACAAGTCAAAATATCCAAGTTCAAAATGTGGTCATATGAGTAAATATGGTAACTTGGAGAGCTGTAGGCGGTCTATGAGCTCTTAGTGATTACTGGTTTCTTCACAATGATACACTATCTCCATTAAGATTGTCTAGGGTATGAATGAGTAATATTAACTTATTATATCTTTATCTAAGAGTTCAAATTTAGTTATTTAGTGGAATGAATTAAAATTAATAGATCGGACCTAAGTGAATCATTTGTTGATTCTGATTGGGTTATGTCTATTGGAGATTAAATTTAGATAGTTCGTCAATATCCTCAACTCACACGAATTTGCACAGATCACTTGATATATTCTACCGGACCAATTTATATGTCCATGTAGAATTATATTAAGGCATGTGGACTTGTTTCTTTTAAAAAAGAACGGGTCTAGTTCACATGTGGACTTT
Organism: Dipteronia dyeriana; assembly: GCA_032871835.1. Taxonomy (NCBI): domain Eukaryota; kingdom Viridiplantae; phylum Streptophyta; class Magnoliopsida; order Sapindales; family Sapindaceae; genus Dipteronia; species Dipteronia dyeriana. The sequence goes on from CM065299.1 coordinate 20,637,665, forward strand.
TTATGAAGGTCCAATGGATTTAATAAAATAGAAAAAACAATATTTGACCCATATTTATATAGCTTTGGCGGCAATGGACTACATAATAGCCTTATATATTGTTTTTTATTTTATTATTTAATTAAATATAAATAAATTAATTAATTGTTTAATTAAAAGTACAAAAAAAATCCTAGTAGGAGATGTTCTCCTATAGTCATATTATTATTGGTAATATGATAAGTATCAAATACTATATTTGATAAGTAGATAAATAATAAGTATTTATTTATCTAGTCAAATTAGAAAGTATTTAATTTCTATTAAAACTCTAGTTGACAATTGATCAAATTATAAAGTTTTAATATAGCACAATTTAATTATATTCAATAATTGGTTATTGAATAAATATACTATTTGAGTTGGATTATGAGTCTTGGTGTGGAAAATAAATATTTTTTGAAAAAATCTTTGTTGTCACCAAGTAAATCCACTTAGAGATAGGATTCTTACCCACCAAGTAAATCCACTTAGAGATATGATTCTTGCCCACCAAGTAAATCCTCTTTGGGAGAGGATTTAGTCTCCCAAAATAAAATGATGTAGAATTCGGCCATATATATATCAAGGAGAATTCGGGCAAGGCTAATTTTGGTTAGAGAAAATTCTGCAAAGGCATTATTTTCTAAGGAGAAATTCGGCCAAGAGAGAATTTTGAGTGTAGAGAATCCGAGGCCTAACATTCAGCACTGTTCAGTCTTTAGTCAAAAAATCAAACGAGGCTTTAGGTCCCGTTTGATTTTTAGGCCCTGTTTGATTTTTTGTCTGAAGACTGAACAATGCTGAATGTTACTAAAGACCGAACAGTGACAGAATACTGAAAACTAAAAGCATGTTTGTTTTTCTGCACTAAAAACTGAATGTAAGTGATAATTTGTTTGTTTTTATAAGTTACAAATATCTGAAAATTAATACTTTTACATCTATATCATTCTAACTATTATTTGTTATATATTTACATTTTAATAAATCAAGGATAACTATAACAAGGAATTTACTACTTGTAAAGTAAAATTATTTAGTTATTAATAATATTTTAAATTTATTTAAATAATTAAAAATATATATGAAATTTTATTTGTTGTTTTAATGAAATTTCATTTACACGCTTAATAAGTATTATAATCTCATAATATTGGTTGATTGTATGCATGATTTTATTATATATGAGAAACCAATGTTAGTTTGTCAGTAAAGCTTTTTTCTATTTTTTTCTTATCGGTCAATTTGAACCGATAATCACTGGGTGAACATTAGTTTTTGACTTACTTTGATGTCCATTACGTGAGATGCCTTGTGTAGGAGCTTCATCTATGTTGGATAATTGGATATGCTAAACCTTTATATATATATATATATATATATATATATATATATATATATATATATATATATATATATATATATTAAACATGTTACAAGTTTCAATGTCGTATTATCTACTATATGAAAATTGTCTGACAATTGTAACACTAATTTTCAAAATAAGTAATACATAAGAGATGTATAGACAAGTTGAACATCAATTATTTCCTCTCTCCTTTTGTTTTATATTTATTGAGTTAGGGATGTGAGATCAAATAAATTAGTAAAAAAATTGCTCTCATATCCCTAACATAATTGTAATTCGGTTACATTGAGGAATTGATTACAGTGGAACCATTGAAGAATAAGAACAAACCGGTATAAACAACAAGTGTAATAAAACATACTCAATTCAGATATACAGCAGATACACACATACAAATTAATTGAAATTCTCTTGCTTTAAGGCCATTTCAAATATAAAGTAATAAATCGTCTACTATATACATAGTTTTTTTTTGCTTATTAAAATTAATATCTCAAAACCCACTACAAAAAATTTCATAACAAAATCACCATGAAAACCATTCTCCAGTGATTAATTTATCTATAAACCCATGTAATGTTCAGAACAAGTAAAAGAGATGCAATCAAACTTTAAAATAAAAATAATAAAACTAATTATCAAATTATGAGAAAAAAACAAAAGAACAAGTCTTTACCGGAAGCCGAAATATGGTAGGAAAACCAGTCTCTAATTGTTTGAGTTTTAAAGCAAATAGGTTTTGTGATGTTATAGTTGTTTATGGTGAAAAAAAAATATTAATATGAATAACATTTTGACATATGACAAAATTGAAAATTAATTAGATTAATGAGGAGAGTTTTAGAAGTAAAAAATTACATTAAATTCTAGTGGATTTTTGTTAAGTGTTTTTTTTTTCTTTTCACTTTACTAAATAAATGGTTTTAAGGGTTCTTAAAAAGACAAGCATAATAACTTAACAGAGTACATCAAATGCTATTAAGTATTAAATAGAAAAATCAAACAGGACCTTAGTAAGTGAGTAAGGGTTAAAGATTTACTCTCAACAATTAACAACAAAATTTATTAAATACTTATATATTGCTTTTGAGTATATAATAGTTTTAATATCGATATTAAATAAACGATTGTTTGATTAACTTCATAACAGATTATTCTTTTTTATTGTTAACATTGATTATTTTAAAAGATACATTAATATTAAACGTTCAAAACAATTTGGTTTCCGTGTTGTTAAAAGCTTCCGGAGATAATTTGTTCATGCATTTATTGGGGGTAGAATTAGTATATTAAAGTAACAACTATATCTTATTTATGTTAACTATGGTACATTGGTACCCGACTACCCGTGACCAACTCAAAGGTTATTTTAACTTAAAAAATTAATTATTGTTTCTAGTAATTTATTAATCTGTTTGATTAATAAAATGGACATATATGGTTAGCAACAGATATGATAAACCAAGACTAATTAAATATAGATGTGACCAATAATGCTAATTAAATTAATTCATTAATATTTCTTTCATTAATTGTTATTTTGGAAGGACACTGATTAATAATACGGTTCGGTTAGCAAGTGTTGTTCGACGACATTCTTTCAAAGCTATTACCATCAAAATAGGTCTCAAGGGACGTAGTTTAGTTAGTGTATAGATGTGGACGAATTTAAGATTCGGTTAAATGATTTATAAACCAGCCGTTTATATCCTACCAACGATAAAAACTTTTAAAAAAAATCGGTCTACATAAGTGGAAAGATAGATACCGTAAAATAAATAAAAATGAAACCAAAATAAACCGACTTATTTAGTTATGGTCTTATGGATAAGTGATAACTTAACTGTACAGTGTACATTAGTGATATTAAAGATGTGTTTATTGAAAACATCCCCATACATGATTAAAGCTTGAGAGAGCGTGAAGAGTGTTGAATTTCGCAGAGGTTTTCAAAGATCTCTGGTTAGGGTTTTTGAACACGCTTGAAATCCAGCTTTTCACTCTTTTTTTTTTTCCTATGCTACTGAAATCAGCAACTGGGCCGTCAATCCAAGTATATATCTTTAATGGGCCTTATTATTACAAGTTTTCGTCTACTGGAAATTTAGAAGAACATGCACATATTGCATGCGGCTTACTAAAACAAGTTTTGGAATGAAATTCATAAAAATGGAAAAAAAAAATAAAAAAATGTTATTGTATTGTTTATACAATGATGTTTTTAAAAACTATTTTAAAAATACAAACATGTAGTTTTCAAAAACTTAAAACAATATAAACGTAAATGTGTTTAATATTGTTTTTTGAAAATAAATAAAATAGTTATTTAGAACGGAAAGTAATGTTTTTTTTTTTTAAATGGTGTAAACAAGTGTGTTTGATATTATTTTGAAGTAATTACTGGAAACCTATATGAGGTTTGTTAATTAACACTCAAAAACAACTTTATTAATAATTGACAAACTCAGCTTCTCTATCGTTAGGGTCGATCAAGTTTGACTATTAATTTTGATATTTCAAAGGGTAATATTGTCTTTTACCAATTTTATTTTATTTTATTAAAATCAAAATTTAAAATAAAAAATAAAAAGGACAAATAAAAAGAATATGAATCTCAACCATCAATCAAATAGATGAATGATGGAGATTCATTCTCTTTATATAGGAGATCGATTTATTAATTTTTAAAAAGAAACATTGAAAAAAAAAGGTGTAGAGATCCATCTGGATCTCCAACAAGAGGCGGAGTGGCAGAGTGCTGGGAGGGTTTTGGCGGAGAAGGGAGTGAGAGAGGCGAAGTGGGCGGCAGTGAAGAGGTGAGGTGGGTTGGGAGAGAAATCGAGGGATTGAATGGAGGAGACAATGACCCAGTTTGGGGTTGCTCATGCTGCTTTTGGAGTTAAAAGTGCTTTTAGAGTTAAAAGTGCTTCTGAAGTTGGCCTGAGGTGTTTGGTAAAATTTCTGGAAAGTGTTTTTGGTCTCTTTTGGCTTCCCCACAGCAGAAATTGGGAAACTACAAATTGATACTTTTAGAAATCAGCTTTCTAGGAAGCAGAAATGAAAACACACTCAATACTCTTATTAATGATTTTTTTTCCTAACTTACTATTTTATCCTTTGCCTTTTATGAAATTTATCACATAACAAAATACACACTTAGCATTTATTATTTTATTTACAATTTACTATAACATATACTTTGCTATTTAGGTGTTGTCTATTTCAATTGTGTAATCTTATGAATTCTTAAATCAAATTATGCTAGTTTTATTGATATATTCATAATATATGTGGCAATAACAAAAAATATTAAAGCAAAATTATATATTTTTAACAAAATTTACTTATTTATTTTATAACAAGTTTATGGTCACATAAAAATAAAATAATTTATTTATTTTATAACATGTTTATGGTTACACAAAAATAAAATAAATTATTTATTTTCAAATCATCTTAAATATTTTTTTTTATTATTTCTAGTAATTTTGTACAGTCACAACATTTTTTTACCAAACACATTGAAATTGCTTTTGGTTCTCACAACACTTTTAAAAATCAGTTTACCAAACAGCCAACTAATTCTTCTCACAACAAATCCAAAAGCAATTCCCCCACAGCAGAATCAAAAGTAATTTTTCCCACAGTACAACAATACCAAATTGAGCCAATATTAGGGATTTGTAGGAGGACTAGTACTTGGGATTGCAGTTGGAGAAGCTTGATCGAGAAGCTTTTTCCGATGTGGGATTGCAGTTGGAGGTCTTCCACCGTTGAAGCTTCATATCAATTCAAACACATATCATATTCATAACAATTCAATAATTAAACAACATAACTTGCCAAATTCATAGGACTAATAATCCATTTATGCAATTGTTTTTTTTTTAAATGATAACTTGAAAGAGATGAAAAACCTTGGATCTCCACGACTCCACCTCCTCTTATTACTTTTTTTTTCTTTAATTGGACTTTTTTAAAAATTATAGGTGTCTCATGTCTAGGGTAGTTTTGCCATTTTAGTTTTTTAATAAAAGTCTACAATTAAATATAACGATCAACACTCATGGCGGGAAAGAGATGGGTATCAATTGTTGATAAAGTTGTTTTTTAATGCCAATTGTCACACCTCAGGGTAGATTTGTAGTAATTACTCCTATTCTTTTTAAAGTGATCTTTTAAAAACTAATTTTAAAAATGTTGTTTTTAAAAAGTATAAACGTGTTCGGTAGTATATGTTAACTTGGTCAATTGGGACTTTGTAATATGGCCATTGATGGGCTTTAGAACCCTGTTATGCATTCAGGCTTATTTTAATCTCAAGAAGTTGTAGAGTGAACCTTTTAAATTAGCATTGGGTCTATACATGACCACGATTCGGTTCGGTTTGGTTCGATTCGGATTTCGAACTGAGCTAAAATCGAAATCGAAATCGAAATCGAAATCGAAACTGTGGATCAGCGTTTTCGGTTCTGGCGGTTCATCCGGTTCGGTTCTTTAAAAAAAAACATTTTAACTTAAGAAAAATAAAGAAAATTTATTTATTTATTCTGGAATTGGCAGTTTCATAACCGAAACCAAAACCGAACAGTCGATTCCAGGTCGGTTTTTTTTGAAGGAGAACCGAAATCGAACCTTCAGCTCCATGGTTACGGTTACGGTTACGGTTACGGAACTGGTTCCACGATTCCGGTTCTAGTTACGATTCATTTCATACGGTTACGGAACCGAACCGAACCGAACCGAACCGAACCGTGGTCATGTCTAATTGGGTCTAAGGTCAATTTTTGACCACCCAATGACTTCGAAAGACTTGAATGAGGAGTCGTATGAGGCGAAAATCTCATGTACAGTTATATAAAGCAGCAGTAAAGGTGATTATCTGTCAACTTTTCCACTGTGTCCCAAAAAATAAAAAACAAACTCTGCTAGTACGTAAAGTTGTCGGAGTACTCTGGGTTTGAAATTACTTGGTATTGGTCATAATTCACAATAACATTAAGATCACGTTTAACTACCATGATGGAATGGTAATGAGAATGAGAATGATAATGGAAAGAAAATAAAAACATATTTTTTTGTTTGGTAAGAACTTTAAATTTAATCTCTGAATCAATATTATTTTGTTTGGTTAACAACTGAATGGAATGGAATTAACCGTATTTTGACCAAAATACCCCTAATTAGAAAATATTTATAATAACATGATATATTATGGATGATAATAATAAAATATAATAATATTTATTATTATAATATATAAAAATATATTATATTAATATATATTTATAAATATTGTTATATATTAATATATAATAAATATTATATATGATAATAATAAATATAACACATCACATCTTAGTAGAGATGGTTGTGTACTCCCTTCCACACCTAGTGGTTACTAGTTAAGGGTTCAAGTCCAACAATATATATTTTACAACCATGTGTGGGGAGTTTTCCCCCGGTTTGTGATAGCAGCCCTCTCTCCGATTGTGAAAGTTGTAGTTCATATGTAACCTCTCCCCAATAGTGGGAGTTGTATTCCGGGTCATGCTTGTAGAGTCTAATTAATCTCGTCAGGTCCCGGCAACAGCTGTATTTCAAAATAAATAAATAAATAAATATAATATATACTTTGGATAATAATAATAAAATCTAAGAGTATATATTATATATCTATATTATAATATAATATATTGGAAATGAAGGTATTTTTTGAATAGAGTTGGGACATAGTAGGGCATTTATGGAAAATCAATTTTATATTGGAATTGAAATGGACATTCCATTGATTTTTGGATGGAAAACTCATTCCACCAAAATGGTGGAATCAAGTCATCAACATTCCAATTAAATTCTCATTCCATTACATTTTAACAAACCAAATATTAGGAATAATTTTCTTTTCATTCAATTCCACCCAACCAAACATGACCTAAGTAGTTTTAGTAAGAGAGAGAGGGTTAAAGATTTACCAACAACAATTAACAACAAAATTTATCAAATACTTGTATATTGCTTTTAAGTATCATAGTAGTTTTAACTAGGGACGACAATTTGACCCGCACCTAGGGTCGGGTGTGAATGGTGAATTTACGATCCGCAAACTCGTGAACCCGTTTAATAAAAAACACGGTGGGTTCGCGGGCGGGTGTTGGTTGAAAAAATGAACCCGCGGGTTGGACCCGCGAATCCGTATAAATAAAATACTTGTATATAAACATACAAAGACATTTGATTTTTTTTTATTGTTTTATTTTTATGGTTATTATTGTTTTGTAATGTATCAAGTATGGAATTAGAAATGAAAATTTAATTCAATTAAGTATCAAATAAGTGATTACATGTGGAAATTTACAAATGACAAATCGCGGGTTCGCGGGTTGCAGGTTTGTGGGTATCCCGTGGGTGAAGCATCCACCCATGAACCCACATTGTTTCGCGGGTTAGTGGGTGAAGGTGTGGGTGCATCAATAACCGGTTGGTTCAAACCCGCCCACAAACCCGCTTACCTACACGGGTTCGAGGGCGGACGTGGATGAAGAAAATTTTCACGGATAATGGTTTGGATTTTATAAAATCCACCTGAATCCGACCAGCTGTCATCCCTAGTTTTAACATCAACATTAATTAAAAAGTTGTTTAATTAACTTCATAACGGTTCTATTTTATGGCTTAACATTGATTACGTCAAAAGATACAATAATATCAAACTGGTTTAAAAACAATTTGGTTTCTTTGTTGTAAATAGCTTTCAGAGATATTTTGTCCATGCATTTATTGGGGTAGAATTAAAATATAACACCTATATCTTATGTATATTTGAACTTAGACCATCTCAATGCATGTCTTATTGTCAATACCAAATTTAGTATAAAAAAATGTAAAATGATATATTTGATACAACAATTTAGCATTGTGTTCCAATTTATAGTTGTATTTAATATGTTATTTTTATTTTTTTATTAATCAAAATTATTAAAATACTGAAGAATTATTGGATGAAATAGATTTTGATTGAAATATCATTAATGTAAATTAAATTTAAATTATTTTAAATATTTTAAATATATATATAATGATATTTTTATAATTAAAAAATATGCATTTATTGTTGTGCCAAATTTAGCATATGCCAAATTTAGCTCGGTATTTGGCATTATATTGAAGGAAGACTTTTGCACTCTATATTAAATTTTAGCATTGACACACTAATTTGGCACTGCACTTGAGATGCTCTTACCCGACTACCCGTGACTAGGGGTGGCTACGAGACGGGTCAGAGTCGCCCAAACTCGAAACCCGGTTTTCAATGTTCGCCCCAAACCCGTAATCCGGTGGATAAAAAAAGTCTGCCTTAAACCCGATCCGAACGGAGCAAGGGTGCCCCAAACCCGCCCCGTTTGACCCGTTTTGTTTACGTAAATTTTAATTTAATATAACACAATAATTATGTTTAATAAATATTAAATTCTTACGTAAAGTATAAAATACAAATCCCAAAATGATTTAAACAAAATTACATACTATATATATATATATATATATATATATATAACCGGGTCAAACGGGGCGGGTCGGGGCAAAAAGGACTTCCCCATACCTGACCCGACAACACGATCGGGTCAAGAAATTTGCCCTAAACCCGCCCCATTACCCCGTTTTTTATGCTCCAAACCCGCTCCAAATGGACCGGGGCCCGACGGGTTTGGGGCGGTTCGGGAAATTTTACCGCCCCTACCCGTGAACAACGCAAAAGTTATTTTTACTTAAAAAAGTAATTATTGTTTCTTGTAATTTATTAAATTGTTTAATTAATAAAATGGACAAATATGGTAAGACAAAAAAATGATAAACCATCTAATTAGAGGGTGTATTGGTTCAAGATTTTATTAGACAATTTGAGCAAGTAAAAGTCTGGTGGTATTTGATTGAAACTTTTTAATAATTAGATAAGTCTGGTGATATTCGATCAAGACTATTAATATTTTTTTAAAAAATGTCCATATTGTCTTGTGGTATTTGATCTATACTTTCAAAAGACAACAAATTGTCTGCTGATATTGAATCGAGATCAAGATTTGTAGGATTTCATGACAAAATGGATTTTCCAGACTTTTTAGTGAGATGTATAAATAACTTGAACACAAAATTGTATTACCTTCTCCCTCAATACTTTTTGGACTTTTTATTTGATTTCAGATATTTGGTTAGTGTATTGGTATATAATAAATGTGGCAGCCAAACATGCAAAAGACAGCTTAAAACTACACTTGATATTCGAGTACCAAATGACTAATAAAATGCCTTTGTGTGAGTTAAAAATAGTTTTATGCTAGATTTCCATGACCCCACCACCACCACCACCACCGGTATCTAAAATCTTTAGGACCACTAGTAAAAATTGATCAAATACTTTATCTACATCTATAAAGATAAAGAGGAAGTTGATTATATATATATATATATATATATATATATATATATATATATAGAGAGAGAGAGAGAGAGAGAGATAGCTGATCAATTACTGAAAATATCGCCCTTTGTGTAGATTGAGTTCAAAGATAAGAGAAGATGATCACTATTTCTATTGATTTATTGTCTGAGCGAGTTAAAAAGATACGGGTCTCGCATAAAACCATACTTCTATAAAATTTAGATGCATTTTTTTTAAATCCGATAACGGAAAGGTATGCCGAAACTTATCGAGAACAAGCACTAGTAGACCGTTTGAAGTTATTTTTCTTAAAAATATGTATAATTAAATCTTATGTATCATTTTTTTTGTTATTTACATTTATATTTTTTAAAAAAAAACTTGTCATTCTCGACCCTCAAAATTTGACAAATGCATGCATAGTCTGTATATCAACTCATCTCACCGGACTTGAATTATCTATCACTAACATGAAAGGGGGACATACACTGTACACACAACCAGAGAGAGAGAGAGAGAGAGAGAGAGAGAGAGAGAGAGAGATTAAAGAGCAGTGGATATTGGAGTTTGATAACATATGAATTAATAAAGTCCAACAAACCAAATGGAAATACTTCAATGTTCTAGTGAAGTAGAGAGGGAAGAGTTGTTGGTTATTATATTTATTTCATATTGTGACATTTTCTGCACCATATGTACCAGTTTAAGGTTATGTGTTAGTTGGTGGAATTTTAAATTTTTATTACTTCTCTTCATAGCCTATACATGTTTCTCATTCAATTTTTGTTGTTCAGTGACTGCCCTCATCAAGATTATAGAACACCGGAACTTGAGGAGAAAATATAATACTACAACCGACTCTTGAAAGTCCATATTTTTAAGAATCCAAAAAGTCTTGAAATAAAATATAGATATTACTAATAGTCTATAAATAAAGTCTAAAGACTTTTTCAGAATCCTAGAAGTCTAGTCCATATAATAATCTAAAAGTATAATCCTAACAATCCTAATAATCATAATAGTCTTTCAAATCCATAAAATTATTGCACCATTAAATTGTTTTTAAAATCCCAATCCAATACACCCCTATAAATATAGATGTGACCAATAATGCTAAATAAATTAATTCGTTAATATTTCTTGAAAGAAAATCAATTCATTAATTGTTATTTTGGAAGGACACAGATTAATAATATGGTTGGCAAGTATTGATCAATGACATCCTTTCAAAGCAACTACCACCAAAATAGGTTTCAAGGGGAGTAGTTTGGTTAGTAGATGGATGAGCTTGATGTTTGATATAATGACTCACAAGTCAGCGACTTGAATTCTACCAATAACAAAATCTTATATATATATCCGATGTAGATAAGTTGGTAGATAGATATGTAAAAAAAAAAATTGTAACCAAAGTAGACTCTATCTTGGTTAGTTATTTATAAGAGATGACTTAACTATACATTAGTGATATTAAAGATGTGTTTATTTAACACTTCATGTAGTTTTTAATAATAACTTTTTATTAATAAGTGAATGTTATATGTCAAAACATTGCTTACACATAAATTTCATATATCGTTATACCATTGATTTTGTATTTAATCAAAATATTACATTTAAAATTTACCTAAACCAATCACGACTATAGAAAATGCAACACTAACTACACAAATTAACGTTCATTTTTTGTTTATAAATATATTCATGTTTAATCCATCTAGATTAAACAATCAATCCATAGCTATAATTTTAACAGTAATGTCAATAATCCCAAATTTCTAATGCGACAGTTTCGTTTTGCAAAACTTATACATAACAAATGAAAGTATATAATTATATATACCCACAATCAATGTATCCATGTGTCAATTGTCGTATGTTGGGTTAGGGATTCATTAAGAATCGGTGAGATCGATCGCTACAAAGACGGTTAGAAAAATAAATATTACAACAAATGAGAGATTTTTTCATTTAAGCTAGCAATGCACAACCATTTAAGCTATAAATGCATTCAAACGTAATAATTTGATATATATTTTTTAAAATTCAATAATTTAGGGTCCGAAAGAAGGGACACGATTCGATCTTACAACCTCACATATAGATGTGAGGGACATACCATTGAATTAACCTTATATTATTGTAATTTATATGTATATTGAAATATTACATAAATTCGAGAGTTTTTTTTTAAGGAGTACTCAAATGCACAATATCGTAATATATGTGTGATATGTATACCACTAGACCAACCTCATATCGGTCAATAATTTGATATTGGAACTAGAATTATTATATGTTTGACATGACTTTTGTATGAATTAAAAATGTTTTTTTATTTTTATTTTTTGATGATTTTTTTTTTGTTGTTTAGCAAAAAAAAATGTTTTTTTTTTAATATGGATAGCTTTTGGAGGTGTCAAAACCTCTTTTGAGACTTAAAAGCTGTTTATGAGAGTGTTTGTATAAACTCATGAAAGTGCTTTGAAAGCACTTCCTGGCTTCTATGGGAAGAGGTTCCATCAAAAACGCGCTACAACCAATTTCTTTAATGATTTTTTTATTTCCAACTTTATCATTCCATCGATCAAAATCAAATGGAAATTCCACTCGCATCCCCTATTTCTCATTTTCTATGTGACCATGTTCTAGCACATCTCCATCATAATTTTTTACAAGCATTCAAACAAACACAAAAATCAATCAAACCCAGAAGAAGATTTAACAAAACTACATGATAAAACAATAAATTGATGAAGTAAAAAAGTAAAGAAAGGATTCATTGGTGAATGATGATGGGTTCACTAAGATTTGAGGGGTAGATGTGTCAAAATTTGAGAATTTGAGAATGATGAAAAAGAAGGTAACAAAGATCTGAAGAAGAAATAATGAAAAGAAAAACGTGGTGGAACTTGAGAGCCTGTTCAATCTTCAAATGGAGCTCTGATGTGGTTGTTGTGGGTGGGTGGGTGGGTGTTGCCGTGTTGGTTGCTGTTGACGTTGATTTCTGGATTGTATCAGAAAAGCCAATAAGGATTGGATTTCGGCTGTGATTTCAAAGAAAGGTAGGAGGAGAAAGTAAACAAGACACGAGTTTTTTACGTGGTAAAACTTCGATGACCGGAGAAAAGTCCACGGGTGGTTGAATGATCAACCGAGCCAAAATCCACTATGAATTTATAATGTTACAAGCTCTTGATCTCTCTTTCTTCTCTCTATATTTTTCTATGATTGTTGTCTCTATCTCTTTTTGACGAGATTATGGGTCTATTTATATGTTTATAGAGCCCTAATCTGCTTTGTACAAGTAACAGATCTTTGTATTTAATTACAATTATTTTCTTGTTTGAAGATGATTGTCATTTTTCCTGTTTCGGAGTCTTGTATTGAAATCGAATGAGATTCTAGTAATGTAGTCTAATTTGGACTTGTTTCCTTATATAAAAACGTAGTCTTTTTATAAAGAAATAAAGTTGTTGCCTGATTGGAAACCCTTCCAACTCAATATTTTGTTCTCTTTGGGATTTCTTCCTGATATGGATATCTTTGTGTATTTTAATGACCTAATCCGTGTGAACTAGGCACTAGGCTTTTTATTCAGTTTCCTTCATATTTATCCCGAGCAAGGATAACACCAGCTGGTCCCGAGTAACATCATTTGAGCCCGAGTAGAAGCGTCATTTAACCAGTTCCCGAATATCGTTAACTGATCCCGAGTAGTATATAACGTTGACTGACCCTGAATAGGTTTTATTCAACATCTGCTTACGGGTTTTCTCTTCTTCGGCGATGTCTTGTAGGATATTTTCTGAATGCCTATTCGGATATCCACCTGGCAATCTATCTTCTTTGTTGATGACGTGTTCATGCGATAAAATTCACATATAACAATACCCCCTTAAATTTTTTTTGCTGAACAAGGTTTCTTCGGGCAAAAGTATTTTAATTAGTTTTCAATATCTTTGCAACACCCGATTAAATATCTTGTCATAATGACATGTTTTAATGATGACCCTGCAAATTCGATTTGCCTCCTTACGTGAGATCTTTAATGATGACGACGTTTTGGAGTTCTGACGGTGAAAGCAAGTTCTCATTCTGACACGTGTCCCTTGCCTCTTCGTTTTTTGATATCATTTATAAGAAATGACTCATGCACTTCCCCGTGTGCTGCCTACGTCATAAATCCTTATCATTGTTTTTTCCCGTCTTGAGATCTAGGATTTCGTGCTTTTATTTCTTTAAATTATTCACTGAGATAGAGTTGCTTCATTCTTAAAAGATTTCTCAGCGGATTTTTTTTTCTTAAACCCATATTTCTTTACACAGAAGGTCGTGACTTTCCATTGAAGATCTTGCATAAGACTTTATTCAAGGTTAGTTTTAATGGAATCATCTTCCTGTCATCGTCTTTTTAATGTCGCTCTTGATGTATTAGAACGTGAGGATTTCCAGTTAGTTTCTTGCATTAGAAGATTACTAGGGGGAATCTTTGTTGATGAACCTCCATTTTTAGAAGTTGATGTTTCTGGGCTTTACCTTGACATTACTTTTAGCCTTGTATCCAGTTCTTCATCTAGTTCTGATTCTGATATTTCTGATCACAGGGCACCTCTTCGAAGGATGGGACAACATCAAAGCAGAAGTGAAGTCTGTAAGCACAACTCGGACGATATTCTGATCAGGGAGCAGACTGTCAACGAGAACGATGTTGAAGAGGCGTTCAGAATATCTCGCCTTTCTTTATCTGCTACTTGCCTGAGTGGGTTTGATAAAGAGCCGAATGTAGTAGGGGCAGACGAGATACAAAAGTATCGTTCACGATTCGATCTGCCCAACTCGGTCACTCTGATTCCAGCGGGTGAAAGAGCTGTGTGGAATCTTCCCTTGGGCATGGTGGCTATCTACGGATCCATTCTCTGCTGCGGCGTCACTCTTCCCTTTCAGCCATTTATTGCCAGGTTTCTAGCTGAACCAGGGATTGCTCCAGCTCAATTAGCCCCGAACAACTATAAAATTTTGATGTGCATGTGGAACATGAACAACCGGATGAACCTGTCGCCGCCTTCCCCGAGTAAAATCAGACATTTCTTTACACTGAGGCATTCTGGTAAGACAGAGACTTACTTTCTCATGTCGAATCGCTAGACTGCTGGGTCCCTAAGGGGACAAATGTGAGGCGGGGAGATGACATCTCTGACGACCCTAAAAAGAGGGGTTTTATATGGGGATTCCCTACATCCAACAAGTTATGGAAGAACAATTGGTTTTTCATCAGAGGGAGCCTCGGGATTGATGTTACTGTTTCAACTGGAGGTACTCAGACGGTGCTAAAAGTCTTCCGTTTCTTCTGTTCCCCCGAGATATGGAACAATAAGAAAATTGATTTCAGTGATCCTGAGCTGACCAGACTTGCTCGGACAGCGGTTCACACTTTGGAGAAGAGGAGTAAGACTTATCTCTTCATTGAGTCGAAGATGATTGAGCTCGGCTTCTTCGAACAGATTTCGGGCTACCGCAGGCGATGTAAGTGATTTTTGCAACCTTTCTTTTAATTGTTATATATTTTTTGTTTTGTATTCTCACACAGTTCCTTTTTTCTTCTAAGTGTATGATACGGACGTCATCTACGATCTTCAGGCTCGCCAAGTGAAGTCAATTATTCAGACGAGTCGGTAAAAAGCTTATCGTCAAGGCAATGAAGGCATCGCCTCGCCTGAGTCAGACGAGGAGACTGATGCGGTTGAAGAACAAGTTCCTGAAGATGTCCCTGAGGACGTTCAACCGACAGCTGGGGAAACTAATGGTCCAAGTGGCCCGACCGATACTCAACTGCCTGATAACGGGCAAGGGTAGAGTGAAGGTTTTGGTGAGAAGCCTACCGAGCGGATTGACACCGGGGATGAAGGTAATACCTCTGCGGGACAGGTACCCATAGGTCCCGAATTTTTAGAAGCCTTCTGGGATGATACTCTGGAGGATCCCGCAACTGATCTCAGTTTCCACCGTTCTCGGGGTGAGAAACGGAAGGTAATCAGCTCTCCAACTCATCCTCTCAAGGTTCCTCGGGTGGTCTCTTTTATCGACTCCAACGATGAAGATGTTGTGGCTGAGACTCACCCGAGTGTTGATGTTGGAGCATCGACGGATATGGAGGCTTCGGAGCCGAGCGGGGGTTCTCCTTCTCCCGAGGTTGATGTTCTAGGGGCTGAACCCTCTGGGGTTCCTTCACATCCTTCTCCCCAGGATATACTGCGGGAGATGTCATCTGGTCGGGTTATTGTCTGGGACGACCGCTGGAGCTGTTTTAAGGGCGGCTCCCTTGTTGAACGTCTTCAAAATTTTTAACGGTGCATCTTTTGTAAGTTATCTTTAACTTCCTTCAGTTGCTTTGTTTGTTTGTTTGTTTGTTTGTTTGTTTGGCAGATATTTAATCGAACTCCTTTGTAGATGGTGGCCGAGTTCGCTGAGCTGGTTCAGACGCAGCAACATCAAGCCAATAGAATAAGGCATCTCGAAGCTCAGCTGAAGGAAAGTGAGAACCAACGTGCTCGGGTCGAAACGACTTACCAATAAGAGGTTGGTTTTGCTCAAGTTGTTACCGACCACTGTCTGGCGAAGCAAATGGAGGCCGATGAGAGGGCTTATTCGGCAGAAAAGAAGGCTACATTATTTCAAAATTTATAGTCTTCTACCCAAGAATCAATGCTCAAGGCTGAGCAGGAAACGGAGCAATCCAAGTCGGCGTATGAGTAGAAAATCAAAGATTTGGAACGCCAGGCTTTGACAGTAGAATCCTTGTCCCGAGAAGCCAGACTAGAACTTAAAGTCCAAGGGGTGGATTGTTTTAAAAGATCCCCTGCCTATGACGCCCTTCTCCTTCTGGAGTTTCAATTGGCAAGTTCTTCAAAGTTAAGAATAGGGCGACTGAGAAAGCCCGAACTTACTGGGAGTTGTCAATCAAACATCATGTGGATCGGTCCTTGAAATCTCTTTGGACTCAGATGAAGGAATAAAGGGCTTACTGCCGCAGTCGAGGCAAGGAGCCCCATCCCATGCATTTGGAGGTCCCATCTGAGCATTCCCTCTCGACTTTTTACACCAGTGGAGAGTCAGTCGTAAAGAGTGTGGTGCCTGATGTTGGGCCGATCCCAGGAGAGGATTACAGCCAATGGATGAACGATTCGGCCGAGACAATTGATTGGCCTTCTAATAAGAGCCTGCTTCGTGAATACGAGATGGTGTCAGACCCGAGTATTAGCAAGGGCTCCAAATCCTCACAATCCTGACTTGTAGATAGGATTTTTTTTGTACTTTTAACAATGTCTCTTTGTAAACAATTCTTTGTAAAGAGTTCTTACTGTAACCATTCTTTTGAAAGATCAATAAAATTCCGAGTAGCTTTTCCGAATCTGGTGTTTTGATTATATTGCTCGCGAAATTTCTTTAACTTGATTATGGTTGCTGAGTATCTTATTAAATAAGTTTTTTCCGATGTTCGCGTAACTTAACCGAGTCTTATTACTCGAATAATACCAAGTATCTTATTAAACTGGCTGTTGCAATCTTTATGCCAAGTATCTTATTAAACTGGCTAACTTTGATGTTCGTGTAACTTCACCGAGTATCTTATTAAACTGGTTGTTGCCCGAATAATTTTAATGCAAAGTATCTTATTAAACTGGCTGTTGCAATCTTTATGTCAAGTATCTTATTAAACTGGCTAGTATTATTAATCGTGTCATCTTAAAACATACAAGTGAGTTTATACTTGTGTTTCATACACGGTTGCTACCCGAACATTACATCATGGCTCACCATAATCATATGTTCGAGTCCTTACGCATTACCGAGGACGTCTCCCTAGTTTTTATATGTAAGGGTTTGCCGAATCGTTAAGCTTTTTGAATTGCTTAACACAGCTACGCATTTCACCGGAATCTTTCCCGATAATGTCTCGAGCTGGTGCATCAGGTTTGCCTTTTTGCGAAGGTCATTTGACCTTGCTCGGCTGGCATGCTCCTTCAAGTTTCTCCTCCCATTCGGGATTTAATAGTCCCGAGTATTCTATTTGCATGTCCTTATTATCATGCTTGTCTTCCATATGTTCTTATTATCATATACTCTTTTTGGAAATCCCGCGTTCGATGCTTTTCTTTTGGAAATCCCAAGTTCGATTTTTTATTCATAAACTGCAAAATCAATAAAGTTTTAAATTCCACAGCTAATATTTATCCTAACTAAAATTGTCCTGACTAGAAAAAGGAACAAAAAATAATTTAAGGATAGAAAACATTCAGATATTGGGCATTGCATAGTCGAGGTAAAACCCCTCCTTTGGGTAATGCAATCCAATATGCTCTATGGCCAGCTATTCCTTCGACTTTGTACGGGCCTTCCCATTTGTCAGCCAGGGAACCTACATCTTTATTTTTTGTGTTCAATGACACCTTCCTGAGTACCAGGTCTCCTAGCTGGAATTTTGACCCAAACGTGAGAGTTGTAGTGGCGAGCTACTCTTTGCTGATATGCCATATATCGTATTCGGGATTTCTCCATTTTATCTTCTAGCTCATCTAGACTTTGTAATAGCATATCAACGTTCTGATCTTCATCATATAGCCTGACCCGAGGTGACGTATACGATGTTTCTATAGGGATAACAACTTCTGTTCCAAACGCTAAAGTGAATGGAGTCTCTCATGTTGATGTTCTTGTTGTTGTCCGATATGCCCATAATACTTCGGGAAGCTTTTCAACCCAGCTTCCTTTCTTGGCATCTAGCTTTGCTTTGATTGTGTGCTTGATGATTTTGTTCACTGCTTCCACATCCCTATTTGTTTGAGGGTGGGTAGGTGTGGTATAGTAATTGGCAATCTGGTACTCTTTGCATAACTGTCTGAATTTCAGGTTGTCGAACTGAGTGTCATTGTCAGTGATTATAGTGTTTGGGACCCCAAACCTATAAAGTATATTCTTTTTCATGAAATTTGAGGTGTTTGCTTCTGTGATATGCACTAATGCTTCAGCTTCTACCCACTTCGTAAAATAGTCAATGGTTACTATGGCATGCTTCGCTCCGCCCCCTGTCCCAGCTGATATTGAGCCGATTAGATCTAAACCCCACATGGCAAATGGCCTTGGGGACGTGAGGTTTTTGAGCTGCTCAGGGGGCTGTCGGATGTCATTAGCAATCTTTTGGCAAGTATTGCAACTTTCTGAACACTGTTGTGCATCTGAGAATAGAGTAGGCCAATAATAGCCTTGTCTGAGTACCTTATGTGCCAAACTTTTACCCCTAGTGTGGTTTCCGTAAACTCCTCCATGGATTTCCTGTAATATCTGATATGCATCTTTCTCTGACACACATCTTTGGAGCGTTCGGGAATACCCCATTCTGTATAGTTCTCCTCCAACCAATGTGTACCTGGCTGATCTATACCTGATACGTTTTGCTTGTAAGGGATCTTTCAGAAGCATACCTTCTTCTAAGAACCTTTTTAGCTGAGTCATCCAACCGTCTGGCGGTGTTCGGATTTCTAAAATTTCTAAGTTTCTTGGTTCAGCTGTGCTCGGTTTAAGGAGATTTGCAACCAGAATAGTATTTGCCCTGATTGTGGTTGTTGCTGACGCTAGCTTGGACAATGTGTCTGCCTTTTCATTCTCCTCCATGGGGATCTGTGCAATCTTATATTCTTTAAATCTCTGGAGGAGTTGTTTTGCAATGTCACGGTAGGCTATCATGCCTTCATCCTTGGCTTGGTACTCGTCCAGGACTTGGTTGACAACTACCTGTGAATCGCTAAATATCTCGACCTCATCTGTCCCGAGAGCTATGCAGACTCTGAGTCCAGCTAGTAGCACCTCGTACTCGGCTTGATTGTTGGTTGCTTTGAAGTCAAACCTCATGGCACATTCAACATTATCTCCTTCCGAAGTGCATACTACAATCCCTGCCCCGCTGCCATGAGTGTTTGAAGAGCCATCAACATACAGTTTCCATGTGAAGCTTTTACCCAGCATCTTTTCTGCTATAAAATCTGTCACTGCTTGCCCTTTAAGAGATGTCCTGGGAATGTAGTGGATATCGAATTCACTTAACTCGATTGCCCATTTGGTTAATCTCCCTGAAATCTCTGGTTTCTGTAAAATCTGTTTCAATGGGCAATCGGTGAGAACCTGGATTGTATGAGTCTGAAAGTATGGCCTTAGCTTCCTTGCTGCTGAAACTAGTGTCAGAGCCATCTTTTCTGCCTGTGAATATCTGGTCTCAGCTGGTAGAAATGCCTTGCTGGTGTAGTATACTGGCTTTTGTACTCCTTCTGTTCTGACTAGGACTGAGCTTGCTGCCAGTTCTGTAATTGATAAGTACAGTTGGAGTGTCTCACTCATCTGAGGTTTTGAAAGGATGAGAGCCTGTCCTAAGTATTCTTTAATTTTTAAGAATGCGTGCTCGCACTCTTCATTCCATTCAAGTCCTTTCCTTTTTCTAATTACTTTGAAAAAGGGTGCACATATGTCTGTGGCTTTTGAGATGAATCTTCCTAAGGAAGCCAAGCATCCTGTTAGGCGCTGTACTTCTTTGAGTGTCCTCGGTGAAGTCATTTTTTATAAGGCCTGGATCTTCTCGGGGTTGACTTCGATTCCTCTTTGGTGAACTTGAAAACCCAAGAATCTTCCTGAAGGAACCCCAAATAAACACTTGTTCGGATTTAGCTTCATTTGGTATCTCCTTAAGACTTCAAATGTTTCTCGCAGGTCTGAAGTTTGTTTATCTGCCATGATGCTCTTGGTCAGCATGTCATCAATGTATACTTCCATGTTTCTTCCAATCTGTCGTGCGAAGATTTTGTTGACCAGCCTTTGATATGTTGCTCCTACATTTTTTTTAATCCGAAGGACATTACTGTGTAACAGTACAAACCTTGATCAGTTGTGAACGCTATTTTTTCTTCATCAGCCTTGTTCATCCGGATTTAGTTATATCACGAGTAGGCGTCCAAGAAACTGAGCAACTCATGGCCTGATGTAGCATCCACCAGCTGATCTATCCTCGGAAGTGGAAAAATATCTTTCGGGCATGCCTTGTTCAGATCTGTGAAATCTACGCACATCATCCACTGTTCATTCTTCTTTTGGACGAGGACTGCATTAGCCACCCATTGAGGGTAATTGACCTCTCTAATCGATCCTACAATGAGTAGCTTCTCTACTTCCTGTTTGATTGCCTGACTCTTTTCAAGATTGAATGATCTTCTCTTTTGTATCACCGGTTTTGCATTCGGGTCTACTGTGAGATGGTGAGATATTATTCGGGCATCTATCCCGACCATGTCTTCATGACTCCAAGCGAACACATCCTTGTATTCTTTAAGTAGATCAATGAGGCTTTGTTTGAATCTTTCTTCCAAGTTAGCCCCGATATTGACCTTTTTGTCTGGTTCATTTTATTTCAAGGTGATTTCTTCGATCGGTTAAGTTTTGGATTCATTCGGCTCTTCCCTTGGATCTAATTCGAATGATATTGGCTTTTCGTTCTGACTCGGTTGTGTTATAGTGCAAACCTATTCATTCTTATCCTTGTATACTGACAGGTTAGCTCTTCGGGCCATATCTTGGGATCCCTTGACTACCCCGACCCCCTGTTCGGTCGGGAATTTTATCATTAAGGCATAAATGGCTGTTACGACCTTAGTTTTATTCAGGAATGATCATCCCAATAGTGCATTATGTGGCCAAATATCCAAGTCTACCACCACGAAGTTAAGCAATACAGTTCTCTGGCAAGGTGCCACTCCAATCTTCACAGGTAGCTTTACCGTCCCGAGTGACCTGACCTCAACTCCCCCGAATCCTCTGAGTGGGGCATGGAAGAGCTGTAGGTTCTTTCGGTCTAACCTAAGTTGATCGTAGACCGCTACATTGAGAATGTCTATTGAGCTTCCATTATCTATCAGGATTCTCCTGATTTCCCGGTGACCAATCCGGGCACTTATGACTAAGGCGTCATTTGGCCGAACATCAACGCCGTGTGAGTCTGCTTCTGTGAATGTTATTGGGTCCCATCATTCCTTTACCCTCTTAGGGTCTGGCTCGACCGAGTTTACATCAAAGTTGTTTCTTGCTTCTACTGCTTCTCTGATTTTCTGAGTTCGCTCTCGGTTACTTTTCCAGTGGATGGTCCTCCAAAGATAGTATGAATTACTTGATTGGCCTCTGGACTGGCCCTCTGACTTCCACCAGAGCTGTGATCGGCCCTGATATTTCTTTGCTTCTGATTTCTCATCCCTTTTTAAGATCACATCATGTAGATGTCCTTCCCGAATGAGGGTTTCTATGTAATCTCTAAGTTGGTAACACTTGGAAGTCTCATGACCGGTTTCCTTATGGAACCTGCAGTATTTGGTTGTATCTCACCGAGCAAACTGAGATTGACAGCGTGGCTCTTGTACCATATTTTTTATTTCCAGAATGACCAGAATTTCCTCCTGTTTTTTCCGAAGAGGGGTGTATTTTTTGTATCTGCCTTGGTATTTTTCCGTGGTTTGTTCGGTATTACGCTCGCTTCCCCCGTCATTGCTCTTTTCTTTGCTGCTTCCTTTCTGTTTTCCCTTTTGGTTCTACACCTTGGACTCGACGTCCTTCTCGGGTTTTCCTCCATACATGTAGCTTACTCCAGTGGCTAACTCTTCTTCTTCAGCTAATGCATACCCTCCTTCCATGTCCCATATTTACATACCTGGTCAGACGGGCTCTTCTTAAATCGAAAGATAGTCGTCCATTCTGCAGGTTGTTGATGAATGCAGCAATTATTGCTTCATCGTTTGCACTGTCAATTTCTGGTACTGCTTGGCCAAATCTCCCCAGGTATTTCTTCAGCGACTCATCTTTCCATTGCTTTATTTGAGAAAGGTAAGTCATTGACTTTTTTCTGTGAACATAGCTCAAGAATTGCCTTGAAAAGCTACTGCTTAGTTCACCAAAACTTCCAATGCTTGATGGGGGCAATCTCTCGAACCATCTTGAGCCCATGTCTCCTAAAGTTTATGGAAAGTTGAGACACAGTAAGGGATCACTATGGGCATACTGGGTCATAGCACTTTTATAGCGTCTGACGTGCTCCTTTGGGTCTGTGTCCTTCTTGAATTGCTCCACGTGCGGCATCCTGAACCTTTCTGGGAATGAGATCCCCAAGATTTCCTTGGTGAATGGACTGTCAGAATCATCATCAGATAAATTGTTACACCCATAACGTCCGACCAATGCGTCCATCTGTCGCCTATTGTTCTCGACTTCTCGAGTTAGGCTTTGGATTACATCGTCCCTGTTTCCCATCGGACTTCTCTGATGGTTGAACCACTGAGTGATTGTCATTCCTCTTTCAGGTTCTTCACTTTGATGCCGTGTTTCACGTATGATTCTATGATGACGCTTACAATGGTGTCGATCGCTATCTTCTGATGAAGACTGATCCATGTGCCGGTCATATTTACGGTGTCTAGTACGGATTGTCTGATCCTGGTTCTGCTTCTGGCGTGGTCGTTCCTCTTCAGGTGTTTCACGTCCAGCCTGTTTGATTGGAGTAAGGTTCCTTCCGACTTCTGGTGTATTTATTTCTGGCCCTACTACCACTGAACGGAGCCTTGCATATGGGAGGTTAGGAGTTTGTGCTTTTGTAGCCAGTAGATCAACTCCTTCCTTTGCTGCGTCTGCCACCAGTTGTTGCAATACTTCTCGTAAATGTTGTGTCAGATCTCCACTGGTTTGAGGAACTTGCTGGATCCTTGCCAGGAATGTAGGTTGATTTTCTATTGTTACAGTGAGATCCCGCGAGGTACTGCCAACATGGAAGTTATCCGGAGATTTTTGGACATCCTCAGAACTGTTTCTGCTTCCTGCCATTGCTTTTAATCAAGTCGAAGGTTCAAGCCCCCTCCTTCTAGCTCCAATTGTTGATGTTGATTTCTGGATTGTATCAGAAAAGCCAACAATGATTGGATTTCGATTGTGATTTCAAAGAGAGAGAGGAGGAGAAAGTAAACAAGACACGAGTTTTTTACGTGGTAAAACTCTGATGACCGGAGAAACGTCCATGGGTGGTTGAATGATCAACCGAGCCAAAATCCACTATGAATTTATAATATTACAAGCTCTCGATCTCAATTTCTTCTCTCTGTATTTTTCTATGATTGTTGTCTATATATTTTTTTAGTGAGATTATGGGTCTATTTATATGTTTATAGAGCCCTAATCTGCTTTGTACAAGTAATAGATCTTTGTATTTAATTACAATTATTTTCTTGTTTGAAGCTGATTGTCTTTTTTCCTGTTTCGGAGTCTTGTATTGAAATCGAATGAGATTCTAGTAATGTAGTCCAATTTGGACTTGTTTCCTTATATAAGAACGTAGTATTTTTATAAAGAAATAAAGTTGTTGCCTGATTGGGAACCCTTCCAGCTCAGTATTCTGTTCTCTTTGGGATTCCTTCATGATATGGATATCTTTGTGTATTTTAATGACCTAATCCGTGTGAACTAGACGCTAGGTTTTTTATTCAGTTTTCTTCATATTTATCCCGAGTAAGGATAATACCAGCTGGTCCCGAGTAACATCATTTGAGCCCGAGTAGAAGCGTCATTTAACCAGTCCCGAATGTCGTTAACTGATCCCGAGTAGTATATAACGTTGACTGACCCTAAGTAGGTTTTATTCAACATCTGCTTACGGGTTTTCTCTTCTTCGGTGATATCTTGTAGGATATTTTCTGAATACCTATTCGGATATCCACTTGGCAATCTATCATCTTTGTTGATGACGTGTTCATGCGATAAAATTCACATATGACAGTTGTTAACCATGCTCCGATGTTTTGATGGCCACCGTTAGCACTTAGTAAAACAAATCAAATATTTAGGTTTAGACTGTTTAGCAAAGAATAAAGACACATTTGTTTTTTTCTTATTTGTTGACTTGTCAATGCTTTTTTTTATTAAATATATTATCATTTTTATTTTTATTCTTTAAAATGCATTTATCATTTCAATTTTAAAGGTTATCATTTATTGAGTTTATTTTAATAAAATTAGCGTTATTCCGATGGGGGTATTATGAGTATATTTAACTTGAGACAATTTTAAATGTTTCATCGAAACAGTTTAAAAAGCTTTTCTAAAATCTATTATCCAAACGATAATGGAAAAGTTTAGGCTTTTAATTCTTGTATTCGATTGGTAAAAAATAAAAGTAAAAGTTATACCTGTTGACGTCGATTTCTGGATTGTGTCAGAAAAGCCAACAAGGATTGGATTTCGGCTATTAATTCAAAGAGAAAGAGATTCAGAGAGAAAGAGATTCAGAGAGAGTAATGAAGACAAGTTTTACGTGGTAAAACTCCGATGACCGGAGAAACGTCCACGGGTGGTTGAAGGATCAACCAAGCCAAAATCCACTATGAAAATATGATGTTTACAAGCCCTCATTTCTCTTTCTTCTCTCTGTATTTTTATGTTGCTTGTTGTGTATGTTATATTGCCTATATCTCTTTTGGAACGAGATTATGAGTCTATTTATATGTTTATAGAACCCTAATCTGCTCTGTACAAGTAATACAAGATCTTTATATTTAATTGTGATTCGGTTACTTGCTTGAAGTTGATTTGTCTTCTTTCCTGTTTCGGAGTCTCTTATGGAAATCGAGTGAGATTCTAGTAGTGCAGTTTTATTTGGACTTGTTTCCTTATAAGAGTGTAGTCTTTGTAGTGAAATCAAGTTGTTTCCTGATTGAGGATTCTTCTAGCTCAGTATTCTGTTCTCTTTGGGATTTCTTAATGATGGCTATCTTCGTGTATTTAATGACTCGATCCGTATAAACTATGTACTAAGTTTCTTACTCGGGTCGCATTTATCCCCGAGTAAGAATAACACTTGTTGGTCCCGAATATCGCCGTTTAAGCTCGAGTAGAATATGTTTTTTTGTCTACCCCGAGTACTTTTAATTGATTTGGAGTAATTTAGTTGATCCCGAGTAGGTCTTTCCATACTACTGGTTTACTCGGGTTTTCTTCTTTTTAATGATGCCTCGTAGGATATTTCCCGAGTGCCTATTTGGGTGTCCACCTGTCAATTTTCTCCTTCCTGTTGATGACATGTATGCTTGGTAAAATTCACATACGACAATACCAAACAACATGACAAACCAAAAACGGAGACAAATAAACAATCAGTAAGAAAACAGACAATAATGAGCAACCACAAGAGAGAACACCAACCAAAAGAACCAAAACTGGGCAGGAAAAAAACTACCCAGTCTTGTCAGCCTCCACTTCTTTTTTGATAAAAGGGGGAAATTCTTCCATCCATAAAGTATCTTCATTGATTCCTAACGCATTTATAGCCAGACCTTTGGCTACTTTGTTGGCATCTTTATGGATTGAATGGAAAGTCACACCATTCATTTTATTTCTCAAATTAGAAATCTATGTTAATATTGGACCAATATCAGACTCTAAATTGTACTCATCCTTTATCCATTTCACCACAGTGGCTTCATCAGATTCAATAACCTTAGAGTCAGACCACAATCATAGCCAAACTGAAGGCATTTGAGGATGGCCATTAGCTTGGCAATTTTTATTCTAAAAGTTGCTTCGAAAACCTGGGAGCAAGAGGCAAGAACGTTTCCTCTAGAATCCCGAATGGCTATGCCGACACCAATGCGACTATCCAAGCTATCAAACACAGAATCACAATTAGCTTTGTAATCACCCTCATTCGGCGGATCCCATCTGTGCCTAATCATACTACTAGTAGCCTCCTCCCTTCTCTTAACAGAGTTGTTACTTCTAAATTCAAACAGAAAATTCTTACTCTAGCTCACGACCTCAGCCATATCGAAAAATTTAGCTTCATAAATTCTTGAATTATGACAGAACCAGATTCTTCAGATCATAATACAGAAAAGATCTGCATTCTCAATGTTTATAGTGGCAAAACAGTCATGAATCAGCTCAAAGAAGTTATTATACTTACATCTAAGGACCGCATTGTTGCTGTACCACTCATCACGGATCTTCCTCAATTTACTACACTCCCATAGAGCATGTAAAGTGGTTTCATAAGAGGTGTTACAGGTCTCACATATACCATTCGTCTTAATTCCCCGTCGACCAATATTAATCTTGGTAGGAATCCAGTCTTGGCAGGCTTTCCAAACGAAAAATGTAACCTTCAGAAGGATCTTCACATGCCACAATGAGTTCCATTAGGTGTTCAAATCACTGGAATTGGAGGTGTCAGTAGTTGTCGCCAATTAGAGACCAATCCAGTAGCCACTATTGACAGAGTATTGCCCATTCTCATTATAGTGCCAAATAATGTTGTCGCCCCTATTGCCGCATCCGATGGGAATTTGGAGTGTAGAATTGACATCTTTATCGCAGAAGTTTTGTTTGATAAAGTTGAAATTCCATCCGCCCGAAGAAGAGATGAGCTGATCCACAGTCGCATTCTCATTCAGTTTAGGAGGCGAGAGGATCTTGGAGGTGGAAGGTCTCGGACCCATTTTTCCTTGTAAATACTGATAGATTTTCCATCGTCCACAGTCCATCTGAGGCCAGTCTCCAACAAGCCTTTCCCCTAAATGAGGTTGTTCAGGCATTGGCCATTTTCTTTGCTTCAAGGAAGTTGCAATCTCTGTAATAACATCCTTTCAAAATTCTTCCAGTTAACGAATTCGGATTCTTAAGAAGCCTCTTGGCTAGGAGGGCTCTACAATATTCGTAAAGAGAGTCCTTTTGCTTATACCCGTGAAGCAAGGAAGACCCAAGTAGCTTTTGTGGCACTACACAAGCTTAACTCCCATCACAGAGGCCGGTTTCTCAACATCATCGTTCGTAAAAGATGGGCTAATACACATTGCAGTTTCTCGTACATCTGTAGGGTGGTTTTAATGTCAGTTTGCTTCATTAGCCTTGGTTACACCGTATGCCTTCCATATACTTAAAATATTTCACGGTATCCCTTTATATTATAAATATTTTTTATTTATTTATTTATTTTTAAGATGAATACCCGGTTTACCAATCAATATAAAGTAAAGTTTTATTTGGGATGTGATACTTGACCGTACCGGTGGGAAGGCTGAGAGTTAATGCTTTCAAACTTCTTTTCTTATCTTCCGACGTTCAACAAGCCTGACGTGAGCCCCAGCCTCTCTTTAATGCTCTCTCTCCTTCTTTTTAAATAAAGCCAGCTCCAACCGCACTCACTTACTCACTTCCTCCCATCTACTATTCTTTTCTCTGTTTCTGCAACCAAAAATGGCTACTACTACGCAGTTTTTACTCTTCACCGCCCTCTTCTCCTTTTGTCTCCTCACCTCCGCTGCGCTCTCTCGCAGCGTCTCACAAACCAGAACCGCAGTACTAGATGTGTCGTCTTCTCTTCAACAGACACTTCAAATCCTCTCTTTTGACCCCCAAACGCTTCAACCTTTTAACGACGAGACCGTTACGATGTCGTTCTTGAATTCTTCTTCTTCGTTTTCGCTGCCACTCCACTCTCGTGAACTGGTTCTTAAAACCCAACACGAGGACTACAAGTCCCTGCTCCAGTCACGACTCGAGCGTGACTCTTCCCGGGTCAACTCACTTGTCACCAAGCTCCAGCTCGCTCTCAACAACTTCGACAGACACGACCTCAAACCCCTCGAAACCCAGATCCGACCCGAGGGCTTGAACACTCCGATCGTGTCCGGAGCCAGCCAAGGGAGCGGCGAGTACTTCTCACGCATCGGAGTCGGTACCCCGCCAAAGCAGTTCTCCATGGTGCTCGACACCGGCAGTGACGTCAACTGGCTTCAGTGTCAACCCTGCACGGACTGCTATCAGCAATACGACCCGATCTTTGACCCGAGATCATCGTCATCTTACCGTGCACTCTCTTGCGACTCCAAACAGTGTGGATCTCTCGACGTTTCGGCGTGTCGCAGCAACAACTGCTTATATCAGGTGTCGTACGGAGACGGTTCCTACACCGTCGGCAGTTTCGCGACGGAAACGGTGTCGTTTGGTAACAGTGGGTCCGTCAATAGTGTGGCTCTGGGCTGTGGTCATGACAACGAAGGCTTGTTCGTCGGCAGCGCCGGGTTGCTCGGACTTGGCGGTGGTGCACTCTCACTCACTAACCAAATCAAAGCGTCGTCGTTTTCATACTGCCTGGTGAATCGTGATTCTACCGGGTCTGGTATTCTGGAATTCAACTCACCGCAAAACGGTGACGCCGTCAGAGCTCCGTTACTCAAAAACAGTAAAGTCGATACGTTTTATTACGTTGGACTGACCGGATTCAGCGTCGGCGGGCAGTCGGTTCAAATCCCGCCGTCACTGTTTCAAATGGACGATTCAGGCGATGGTGGAATCATCGTGGATTGTGGAACGGCCATAACTCGGTTGCGTACTGAGGCGTACAACTCACTCCGTGACTCGTTCAAGAAGATGAGTCCAAATTTGAAATCCACCAGCGGCGTGGCTCTATTCGACACGTGTTACGATTTCTCTGGGATGAGCAGCGTGAAAGTCCCAACGGTGTCGTTCCAGTTCTCGGGTGGAAAAACCCTTAATTTACCGGCGAAGAATTACTTGATTCCAGTGGATTCGATGGGAACATTCTGCTTCGCTTTCGCTCCAACGTCGTCGACTATGTCGATTATCGGAAATGTACAGCAGCAGGGGATACGTGTGGGCTTTGATTTGGCCAACAGTCGTGTTGGGTTTACGCCCAATAAGTGTTAGGTAGTTTCAAGAGAATCAATATTTTTTTACCGTAATCGGTAAAAAAGCAAGTTTCATATATAAGTCTCAGGTTAGGTTAATCTTTAATAGCAGTAATGAAGTGATGACACGTCGTTAGGTGATTGGTGGACAAAAGTGGGATCCACCTGAATAAATAGGCTACGCCCTACGGAGGTGTCTGAAAACTATAAATTGTCTTTGATAATTTGGTATAACTATTTGTTTCGTTTGCAGTTCAGTGGTATGTATAGTAAATTAAGTGAAGAACTGGGGGCAAAGATTAGATTAGAATTTGTGTGGATGTGATGGAAAGGCTTTGCATGTATGACACGTGACAGTGATTTGGATTCTTCCTGCTTTATTCACGGAGAGTTTGTTGGTTTTATTTGAAAGTCATAACTCGTTCTGTTTTGCGTTGTGATCTAAACGTGGGGTCCACGTAGCACATGAATGAGACCCACGTGGTTGTATGGATCAGTCGATGATTGAGAAATGACAAAAACATTGACAGCCCTTTATATTTGTAATATTTAATATTTACACCGGAAAGAAGGAAAAGCTCCCTGCCATTTTGGCCGCATGTTAAATTCAGCAGTTGATTCCATGGACTTTATTTCGAAAATAAGAAACTAAGAGAAGATTTCTAATAGCAACCGGGCTCACACCGGATAAGATGACGTTTATTATCCGGTGATATATATCTAGTATTTATACAAGAGTAGAATTATTTACCTTGACATATTTGTTGTTGAATGATTGAGCCAATTATCAAGGTATCAAAATATCTTCTGTTTTAATAATTATAAGGGTATTGTAGTTTTTTTTATAATTGTCAACCAATAGTCAATTTAAGAAAACCATAAGGCTTAATTATTAATTAATAACAGTGGAGTGAGTGATCACAGAAGTGGTAAGTTGATATCCATCCATATCCCAATTGCCCTCTCCAAAGTCCAAAAAATAGTTATGACTAATGATAGGGGACAAGATAGTAAAAAAAAAGTAACTTACGTACTCCCCGAATATTGTGTAAATATTCAATACTCAATATTGCTATAGCGTATTATATATAAGTCAAAGGCAGGTTATAAATTATAATGCCGGAGATTTTTACAGGCAGTGAGTAATTGGGTCCCACTTGTGAGATATGACTTATTAGAGCTGTATGACCGTGCCGCGATTGTCGGCAAGCTTTCAACTTGTTAGTACAGTGAGATAAGACTTACTAGTACAGTGAAATGTCCTATGACGAATTATTATTGGGACAATTCAAATATTACGTCAAGGGTGATATACGTCGAATTTTTATGATAACTTAAGTTTAAAAAACATCTATTATGTTGAATCTTTAAATAATCTATATTTATTCTCATTGTGCTTCTATCTACACTTTAAAAACGATAACTTCTCTCTCTCCAAAATAGTTGTCTGAAAATCGATCTCCAACTCATCTCTCTCCAACTCATCTCTCATCTCTCTGAAAATCGATTCTGTTTTAAAAAATAACATATGTTTGTGATATTCTTTTATACATTATCATATGTTTCTGTGTGGTTTAACAATGTATCCATTTGTTATGATTTGTTGTCCCAATCTTTATATGAACATGTATGAACATTTAATCTCCAGATTCTGTTCGAGACTTTTTAAAATACTTCGAGACTTTTTAAAATACTTCGAGCCTTTTTTATTAGTATCCGAGCTATTTTGATATGATTCTGAGTTTTTTTATACTTTTCCGAGTTTTTTTTTATTTGTCTTCGAGTGTTTTTGTCAGAAAAGCTCGAATCAAGTAAACAAAAGCTCGGGCACTTGACAAAAAAGCTTGGAAACTTGGTAAAAAAACTCGATTCGAGTTTTTTTTCCAAATGTCCAAGTTTTTTTTAATGGGTTCGAGCTTTTTTACCAAGTGCCCGAGTTTTTTTTTAACTTGCCCGAGTTTTTTTTTAACTTGGCAAAAAGACACGAATCAAGTAAAAAAAAGCTTGGTCAGTTGGTAAAAAAGCTCGGACACTTTGTAAAAAAACTCGAATCGAGCTTTTTATTCGAGCTTTTTTGCCAAGTGCCCGAGCTTTTTTACACTTGATTCGAGACTTTTTGCCGAGTGCCCGAGATTTTTTTAAACTTGGCAAAAAGTCTCGAATCGAGCTTTTTTACCAAGTGCCCTAGCTTTTTTGTACTTGATTAGAGACTTTTTGCCAAGTGCCCGAGTTTTTTTTTTTAACTTGGCAAAAAGTCTCTAATCAAGTAAAAAAAAGCCTGGACACTTGGCAAAAAAGCTCGGACACTTGGCAAAAAAGCTCGGACACATGAGAAAAAAGCTCGAACCCAGTAGAAAAAGCTCGGGAACTTGGTAAAAAAGCTCGAACCCTTACAAAAAAAAACTCGAGACTTTTACTGGGTTCGAGACTTTTACTAAAGGCTCTGAGCCTTTTGTAATTATATTTCGAACATATTAAGTACTGACTAGAAAAAAAAAAGCTCCGGAGGCGCTGCCCCCTGCCCCTCCACGAGCTCACTGGGGAGCTCGACCTCCGAATGCGTCTGCATAGCGCCTGAGTTTCAATGAAACTTTCTCTCTCTATTTCATAACTCTCACTGTAAAAAAATGAATCAAATATTCTGATGAAACAACTATTTGGGACATTTTTGTTCGTTCACCATAATATGTGTCTTTTTAACATAAGTCATAAAAGCAGTGATAATGTTGAAACGTCACCTCCAAAAAGTGCTGTTTATTTTTTGAACCCTTCAAATATTTATCTCAAATTTTAATAATTTCAAATTTTAATAATTTGGTCAACTCTCACTTCAACATACCAGGAGAAAGGTCTGTAAGCTCGGACATTTGGTAAAAAAACTCGAATCGAGCTTTTTTGCCAAGTGCCCGAGCTTTTTTGCACTTGATTCGAGACTTTTTGCCGAGTGCCCGAGATTTTTTTAAACTTGGCAAAAAGTCTCGAATCGAGCTTTTTTACCAAGTGCCCTAGCTTTTTTGTACTTGATTAGAGACTTTTTGCCAAGTGCCCGAGTTTTTTTTAACTTGGCAAAAAGTCTCTAATCAAGTAAAAAAAAGCCCGGACACTTGGCAAAAAAGTTCGGACACTTGATAAAAAAGCTCGGACACTTGATAAAAAAGCTCGGACCCAGTAGAAAAAGCTCAGGAACTTGGTAAAAAAGCTCGAACCCTTACAAAAAAAAACTCGAGACTTTTACTGGGTTCGAGACTTTTACTAAAGGCTCTGAGCCTTTTGTAATTATATTTCGAACATATTAAGTACTGACTAGAAAAAAAAAGCTCCGGAGGCGCTGCCTCCTGCCCCTCCGCTAGCTCACTGGGGAGCTCGACCTCCGAATGCGTCTGCGTAGCGCCTGAGTTTCAATGAAACTTTCTCTCTCTATTTCATAACTCTCACTGTAAAAAAATGAATCAAATATTCTGATGAAACAACTATTTGGGATATTTTTGTCCGTTCACCATAATATATGTCTTTTTAACATAAGTCATAAAAGCAGTGATAATGTTGAAACGTCACCTCTAAAAAGTGCTATTTATTTTTTGAACCCTTCAAATATTTATCTCAAATTTTAATAATTTCAATCTCTATAACGCAGTAACCAGTAGGTTATGTTGTTTTATTATTTATATAATCTCATATTATATATATTGAGTAATAATAACTCATTATCACATTATTTTAATTAAAATTTAGATTAATTATTTAGATAGTATAATATTATCCTTTTATATTATTGTATTTGTTTCATTTTTATGTTTTATCTAATAAAAACTTGAATACCCAATTAATAATTGAGTAACCACGGTTTATTTTTCTTTAGGGAAGCTTCATTAAAATCTTTTTCTTTACGAATTATTAATTCTTATTTTTTTTCAAAATATATTTCGTATATTATTAATTATATTAAATAACTTGATTGTTCAAATTTTGAGATACGATTAGGAAGTACACATTACACACATTCTCATAATTAATCATTATTAAGTTATCAACTATTTATGTAAAACACTACCTCAATATCTTAATAATATAACAATTATATAGTACCCAGGTACCAAATCTAAGGGTTTAGAAGTACAATTTTAAATCACAAGGCATCTTATAAATGTGGTTGGACTCTCACTTGAGAGTCTCCACCACCACGGTTCAATGTCTATATCTATGGTACATGTATATATATATATATATATATATATATATATATATATTATTTGTCCCTCCTTTGCCATTAATCTCAAGTGTGGGTTCCGTCTCTTCTATTGTGGAAGTAGTAGTCTGGGTTGAAAAAAAAAATACAATTTTAAATTTCAATAATAAATAAAAATTTAGTTCAAAAATAATATACATAAAAATTGAAAATTTTGAAATAGATTCCAAACAAAAAACATAAAATGTAAAATAAAAAATTTCATTTTTTTAAAATAATGTTAGAATTATTCTCCTTATTTAATGCAGGTCAATTTGATTTCGAGGAAATTCCCTATTTTAGCATTCAAATTAGCGTAAAATTTAGATCCATCAAACACCCCTAATTTTGTTTTTGTCAATTTAGCCACGGACCTTACCAAAATACCCCTAACTTATGATTTAACTTTTGTTCCTCCCGCCACTTAGTTTCTATCTTTCGTCTCTCTTTAAAAGTCAATAACCATTATTAAAAATAGGTATCAATAAAACTTTGTTACATTCTCATCGAGAAGATTTGAATGATTTAAACAATATATTATAACAAATCAAATATTATAAAGAAAAAATTAATGAAAGATTATACACTAACAATAAAAGAAGAATTGCACACCGAAAAAAACTAAACATTGCATACTAAAATTAAAGAATGATTACATGCCTAAAATAAACTAAATGTTACTCACTAAAAACAAATTAAAGATTGCATGATTAAAGATACTGTTATAAGTGTTGCACCCTTTTTTAATAATAATAATAATAATAATAATAATAATAATAAAATTTACTTTCTCACTCATTTTTCCGGTGAGTTTTCAATTTTAAATGTTAAATTTAAAACTCATTCAAAGATATTTTTATCTGTAAAACGAAAATATGAAAAAGAAAAACAGTAAGATGAGACTTCTCAATGATTCGATGCCTATTTATGAAAATACAAAAACTGTTGTTCGCTATAAACAACAATTGTTGAAAGAGTTGTACACAACAACAAAAGGACACGATCTTTAATATATATTATATAATACAGAAAATTCAAGCTGAATCATAAAAATAATTGGGACAGGTAGGTATGGATTCCAAAGACCATGTTAATGTTAAGGATAATTGAATCAAGAGAAAACATCAAATTTGAATCGTAAAAAGACTCCTTATTTGTTTCTAAATATTGTAAACTAGAATATAGCTTGTTTAAGATTTTATATTATATATAGACTATATTAAAATGTGCATTCAAAATGCACATCTGAAAATGAATCAGTAGTAGTAATAAGAGTTACAAATGTAATAGAATTTGATATTATTGAAATAATTAAGGATTCATTGATATAAGTATGGGTACGGTGAAGTCAAAATTTTTACTTCTGTCTCATAATTTAGACAAATAATCGTATAATCTAAACACTTTTTTTTTTTTTTTGAATTCGGAGAATTTGGGTTTCCAATTTAGAACATCTACCAATGTTGAGAGATGGGATTAGTGATTACCATCAAACTATACATGTACCCTTCGTAACCTAAAAAGAGCTCGAAAAATAAATGACACTATTTCAGAGGGGTGTTGTGCAAATATCACCAGTTTAGTAATGTAAGTTTAAAATGCATCATTTAACGTAAAGAGACGAGAATACCCCGACAAAATTGAAAAAGAGAGAAAGTTGTCGTTTTGTGAGTCTGAGAAAAGCAACAGTGAAAAAGAAACCGACGACAACGAAATCGACAGTAAGGAAATCGACAGCTAATTCACCGGAACGGGAATACAGTAGATTTCGCAGCGATTGACAGAGGTACGTTCAGTTTGTTTTATTTATCGATTTGTTGTTGATAACTTATCATTGCATTTTAGACTTGTTTTGTTGATTGAAATTGTAGATTAGGGTTGACAATGGTTGTGGTTTTGGTTTTGGTTTGGGTTGGAAATGAGGTTGAATATGTTATGAGGAAGATGAAATTCTGGTATTGAGCACTATTTTTTTTTTAATAAATAAATCGAGAATATTTCAAGCGAAATCGAGGAAATTTTATAGAAATATTCGAGGAAATTTATCGTACGATCGAGATTATTTCTCAAAGGATCGAGAACATTTTCAAAGCATCGAGAACATTTTCAAAGGATCGAGAAATTGTTTGAAACGATCGAGAATATTTTTCAAGGGGTCGAGATTTTGTTAAATGATCAACAAGATTTTTCAAAGAATCGAGAGATTTTTCAAAGGATCGAGACTATTTTCAAAGGATCGAGAATTTTTTAAAATGAGAATATCTTTCTAACGATCGAGAATGTTTTTCAACTGATCGAGATTTTTTAAAATGATCGAGAAGATTTTTCAGAGAATCGAGAAGATTTTTCAAAGAATCGAGAGGTTTTTCAAAGAATCGAGAGGTTTTTCAAAGTATCGAGACTATTTTAAAGGATCGAGAATATTTTCAAACGATCGAGAATATTTTTCTAACGATCGAGAATATTTTTCAAAGGGTCCAGATTTTATAAAATGATCGAGAAGATTTTTCAAAGAATCGAGAGATTTTTCAAAGAATCGAGAGATTTTTCAAAGGATCGAGATTTTTTTTAAACGAGAATATCTTTCTAACGATCGAGAATATTTTTCAAATGATCGAGATTTTTTAAAATGATTGAGAAGATTTTTCAAATGATCGAGAAGATTTTTCAAAGAATCGAGAGGTTTTTTCAAAGTATCAAGACTATTTTATAGGATCGAGAATATTTTCAAATGATCGAGAATATTTTTCAAAGGGTCCAGATTTTATAAAATGATCGAGAAGATTTTTCAAAGAATCGAGAGATTTTTCAAACAATTGAGAATATTTTTCTGATGATCGAGAATATTTTTCAAAGGGTCGAGATTTTTTAAAATGATCGAGAAGATTTTTCTAAGAATCGAGAGGTTTATAAAAAGGATCGAGACTATTTTCAAAGGATCGAGAATGTTTTCAAACGATCGAGAATATTTGTCTAACTGTCGAGAATGTTTTTCAAAGGGTCGAGATTTTTTAAAATGATCGAGAAGATTTTTCAATGAATCGAGAGTTTTTCCAAAGGATCGAGACTATTTCCAAAGGATCAAGACTATTTTTCCAAATGATCGAGAAATTTTTATAAGTATCGAGAATATTTTTAAAGTATCGAGAATTTGTTTCAAACGACCGATAATATTTTCTATTTTTTTCCATTTTACTGATGTATTGTTTTTGTGACATTGCAGATGACGAGCAAGTAGAAGGATTTGCTTAAAACTCCAGAGGGAGATTGGTTCAAGGAAAAATTGACCTGACACGACCATTTTAAAGCCCTCGTCCGTATAGACGATGCACTTAACCGGGTCCTTGAAGATTTTGCTGTTGAGGATCGACGTCGGTTCATGGCCCCCTGTTTTGGGCATTTCATGTCGATGCACCGGGAGCTGAAGTTTTTGGGTGGTGTTATTCATCAACTGCTGTTGTGGGAGTTGGACCATGATGGGCCGACAGATGAGATGCGGTTTTTGTTAAGGAACCATGTGGTCAGGTTTACGAAGGTGGAATTTAGCCTCATTAACGGATTACGTTTTGGAGTCGTACCGGACACGAGTATGTATGTTGCAGTGGAGAATGACATACATCAACAATACTTTCCTGGACACGATGAGGTATCGTTGGATGACTTGAGGGTTGTTCTTAATCACGGAGAGTTTCAACAGGCGTACGATGCTGTGAAGTTATGTCTCATTTACATGTTGAACTGGATATTGATGGGGGTGGATGAGAGATTGAAGATTCCTGTTTGGCAGTTTCGGTTGGTAGAGGACCTCAATGCCTTCGATGCGTTCCCGTGGGGTGCCCACGTCTATAGGCATTCTATCTTTTCATTCAAGCATGCGTTACCGTGACGACGTGAGGAGAGACACCAACAGTCACAAGACGATGTTGTACATTCCGTGGAGGAGTACAACATTTACGATCTATCATATGCCCTTTTGGTAAGAAATTTGATTTCCAACATGTACATTAAATTGCGTTTCCAAAATTGTTTTGGATTATAACAATACTTATTTTTGATGTAGATATTTACTTTCGAGGTGATCCTCCAACTGGGCATCGATTTTGGGACTTGAAGGGTTACAGACCTTTCTCCCGGTATGTTGAAGTGAGAGTTGACCAAACAACCTAAAGGGAAGAAACTGGACAAGATTTTTAGTGATAGGGTAATTATTTAATTTGTTAATCGTTATATTACTTACTATAAGTAACAATGACATTCTTCTAACTAAGCTTTCAGATGTCTGTGAGGACGGAAATCGTGCCCACAGCAGCTGAGGCGGTGGCATCGTACTTCACAGGCCTAAGTGAGGGGGGGGGGACCCGTATATGCATGACGACATGGTTCACCTTCCTGCTGTCCCTGATCCGACTAATAATGTAGATCATCCCGAGGAGGAAGGTGGGGGTGGGAGATATAGTGAGACGGAGCCTCCAGACCCAATAGGTGTAGATTTTTGTAGCATGGACACTGACGGATCTGAGCTGTCTCCTCGGCGAGTGAGGCGTAGAAGGGTTCGATTTACCAACCCAGGACCTGGTGCCGCTACAAGGGATTCCCGTGCAGACGTTGGACGTGATGGGGAGGTAAGTTGAGATGGTAGTTTTGTTTTTATTAACAAGATATGTTGATTGTTTTAGTACTAACATTGTTGCATGATTTCAGGCCCCATGGGAATAATAGTTCAACGAGTTACGTGATGCCCTCCGGAAGAGTGAGGATGATCGACAACAACAGCACCGAGAGTTGCTGGATTTGATCCGGAAGAGCAAGGAGGATCGACAACAACAACATAGGGAGTTGCTTGCATTGATCAGGGACCTTCAGAGATTCAGGACGCATATGTATCAGCATAGGGAGGATCCACATACCGGAGGGGCAGTTCTAAAGAGTGGGGCTCAGTTTTCCCCTCCCCTCCCCTCCCCATCCCCTCGAGCAGCAGGCTCCCCCTCCCCCTCCCCCTCCTAACGAGCAGCCGACCCTCCTCTCCCTTGGAGTGAGCACCAGGCTCCCTCTCCACCTCCTAGCGAGCAGCAGGCTCCCTCTTCACCTCCGAGGGAGCAGCAGGCTCCCCCTCCACCTCCAAGCTAGCAGCAGGTTCCCCCTCCACCTCCCCTCGAGCAGCCGACCCCCCTTACCCTCCGAGTGAGCAACAGGCCCCTCATCCACCTCCGAGCGAGCAGTAGGCCCCTCCTCCACCTCCGAACGATCAGCAGGCTCCCCCTCCACCTCCCATTGAGCAGCATGCTCCCCCTCCACCGACTACTTCGATCCAACCACACATGGAACGAAGCTCCTCATCGCAGCACACCCCGGTAGGGGGAGTTGACAGTAGAGGCGTGTATTGAAGTGTGGTTGGCAGTTGCTTAACCCGTACACAGATCAGTGCCGACATAAGAGGGCGAGGGTAATACTTTATGGACCTGACCACGTATTTAATCCCCACGGACTGGTGGACGGTGACCAGCTGAAGGCTTACCGAGCCTTCAAGAAGAACGTAAACGAGGAACTGTAAGTAAATTTCTTTGTTATTTAGGTGGCATCTTTTCTTCTAATGAATTAAATAAATATGTAGCTGATGGAACATTAATGCAGACGTGATGTTTATTTGCTGGAGCCAGTTGATGCTCCATGGTTCCATCGGATGCAAACCAACTTTATGGATGTTGATGATGATGTATGTGGGATCGTAAATTCTGTTTTTAATATTTGTTTTAGATGTGTAAGCCTCATAACACTTTATTATGTGTATATATTCCCAGCATATGGACGCGTACATCCATATTCTTCGGATGCGTACCTCCATATTCTTTGGAAGCGTCAACGGGCTTTCCCGAATGTGTACAGTCAGATGGTCAAAATATTGGATACACATTTTTTTGTAAGTACTGAAATTAGTAATGATTATGCATGCTTGTAGATTTGTATGAAAAACATTAATAATTTTGAGTTTGTGTTTCTACAGTCTTTTCTGGAGTACCAGTACAGGAAAATGATGCCTCGTGATTCTCACGGGGAGATCACCCCGACTTGGTGGAATGTTTTGAGGTCTTGGTGGAAGGATGAAGACCTTACGACGGTGCTTGGTGGTGCCCTGATTGGATGTCGTCCGTGGCACGAAGTTGACATGGTAAGTGTTACTTGGTTTGCAATTACAAATATAAATGTCTTTGTACATCCTAACACCTGCTGTTTACGTTTACAGGTCTTGATATCATGCAACATTGAGCGCCAACATTGGCTACTGGTGATTGTCGACCTCACACGCGGGAAGATGTTCATAGTCGACCCCTGGAGACAAGAGGTCCCAGTACATATCTGGAAGCAGCAGGTAGCCCCGTTGCGCTACTTTGTGCCCTCGATGTTGCATCAGGCTGGGTTTCATAATGCACGACCGACTGAACTTGAGAAATTTGAGAAGACAAGTAAGCCCTTCTCAGTCGTTGTGGTGTCCGAAAAACGTATCCCCCAGCAGAAGAAATCGTAAGACATTTTGTAATAGTAACTTTGAGATTGTGTTATTATAAACCTAATGTTTTATTAACGTTTGTTAATGTGTCCAACTGCAGGGGTAACTGTGGTCCCCACACGTTGAGATTGATCGAGGTACTTACTGGCAGACAGAAATGATTTCGATTGGTCGGAAGACGATATGGGGATCATTCGGGAGAAGATGACATTTGAAATATTTGCAAACTCCCGCCACGTTTAGATTTATGTAGTAATTCATTTGTATATGTACCAATTCTTTTGTATATGTGTCAATTCTTTTGTATATGCACCAATTCTTTTGTATATTTACCAATTCTTTTGTATAAAAATGTTTACATATATATATATATATATATATATATATATATATACAAATCATATTTAAATACAATTGCATTTCATTTAATGAACAAGTCATACGAGTTCAAATTATCACAATGTCATCATGATAACGCCTCAAATCATTCCACGGTGGAGTCTCTAGTAGGGCACGTCTGTCTGTTGTGACAAACTGTATGAAAAATACTACACTTGCGTCTGTATTCCTCAGGAATGACTCTGCTCAGACCTTCATTAGTCAAAGTTGGGTTAGAACATCTCTTCGAATTATGCCCTGGTTGTCCACATCGTATAAAATTCTGTGTAGTTGTTCTCTCCGAAGAAGAGATATGGCGTGAAGCCCTCGGGCGGCCTGCTTGTCTCCTGGAGCTTGGATTCAAAACGACTTTCTCAGCGATGTCAGATGGCACAATCCAAGTGGAAGGATGTCCAACCGACATAATAGGAACCGAATACGCATCAATATGTGTTTGTCGCTTGTAGTAGTCTGCACACAGGGATGTGAAATCCATGTTTCGGTCCCTGTAAAAATATTGAAAACGATAAGATTCACGTTTAAGTAATATTAACCGTAGACAAAATTGTATGATGTACCTTACGGCGGCGAGAGCGTGAGAACATGGAAGAAGGTCCATTTGGAATTTGTTGCATGTGCAGGTCTTTCAGGCTAAGTCAATTGTCCACTGTCCACTGTTTTCCAGCTCGTTTCACCGAGAATATGTTCCAGTCAACTGGATTAACAGTCATAAAATTGCACTTATCAACACGTTTTAGGATCACAAGATGTGCTGCGTCGGTCAACTGATGACGCATGGATTGTACAGCCCTATGATGATCTTGAAACCAATATTGTAACATATTCCTAATGAACTCTGCCAAAGTCAACATAGGCAGTTACCGTGCGAATTTTAGGCATGAGTTTATGCGTTCTGCAGTATTTATTGTCATGATCCTGTACCTTCTGTCGGGGTAGTGTACACTGGACCACTTGTGTGGACCGGCATCAATTACATATTCATATGCATTCGGGTGTAAGATTCGTAATTCTTTCATATGCCGGTTATATTGTAACTCAGTGTACGTTCGGACTGCTTTGTCCATTATTGAGGCAATATCCTTTCTATGATATCGCTTCTTAATATTTTCATAAAAGTGCCAGCAACATATGGTATGAGTGGCATAACCGAACACTTTATAAATCCCTGCTTCAATGCTTGCTTGTCGATCAGAAATGAAAACCAAATCATCTATATGGTAAAGGGCACCTTTCAAGCAATCCAAAAACCACTCCCATGATAGGTTGCTTTTCGAGTCACCGTACCCAACAGCAATTGGATAAACCTGTTCATTCCCATCTTGTGCAGTTGCAACAAACATTTTGCCCCGAATCTACCCTTTAAATGGGTACCTTCAACTGCAATAACTGGACGCATACACCTCTGGAATCCTCTGAGTGAGGCACCCAACGACATGAAAAAGTATAGGAATTTACCAGTTTTATCGCACTGTAAGTCAGTAATCGTTCCGGGATTTTATTGTTCCAACACGTAACCGAATGATGACAACAGTTGGAAGCTTTCCTTATGCGTTCCATAGGTCAGTGACAATGCATAATCAAGGGCTTGATGTGCCTTACTGTACATTATTTGGATGCCATACATTGTTTTCATGTCGGCGATTATTTCCTTCGGACGCATTAGTCGACCATCATGTTGCTGCAATCTAGGTGCAACCACTTCTCTAATTATGACTGCACTAGCTTGTCGATGGCGGCAGTGAATCTCCTCCAACGGACAAGTGTGTTCGTTGATAAAACTTTTTACTTGAAAGTATGTTGCTTCATCTCTCCTTACCGTTTTTAACTTTCACATACAGTTGTCCATCAAACAAACCAGATGTAATATTGTCTTATTCGACCTTTTCACCTTCCACTCGAAGTTGTGCCGCATTGCAAAATGCCCAGCCAATCTCTTCAAATCCTTTTTAGTAGGAAAAAATTGACCTTTATATATCAAGCTGGTAGGTTCATCTTCTACCAAGTTCCTGCTTCCACCCATACCAAACGAGTTAGATTCTGCTCCTAGAATAACCCATGTTCTGGCATTCTCAGAATCAGCTAGAGTTACATCAGGCCGGACCTCAGATGTCCCAGCTATATCTACTGCAGTGGAACTACATCTGTGTACATGTTTTGCACATCTTTCCATTTTGAACGGTTCTTCATCTTCCTCATTGTTCGCTATATTATGTACCAGATGCAAATTTGACTCATTAGCCACATCATGAATTGGTAAGTTATGAGGTTCATTGTTCCGCTCATTGTTCATGTCATTGTAC
The DNA here is from genome assembly GCA_032871835.1 of Dipteronia dyeriana. Classification (NCBI taxonomy): domain Eukaryota; kingdom Viridiplantae; phylum Streptophyta; class Magnoliopsida; order Sapindales; family Sapindaceae; genus Dipteronia; species Dipteronia dyeriana. The sequence goes on from CM065299.1 coordinate 20,680,696, forward strand.
ATCTCATTGTATTGGTGGTTGTACTGCCCAACATTCATATCAATTTGACAACCGAAATCATCGTCCAATTGAGCTCCAACTATATCACCATGGTCGGCTACTTATGGTAGGACACCACATAGGTTTTCCCTACCGTCAATCCCACTTCTTTCTGTGAACAACTGGTTGCTTCTGCCTGAAGATAAAAAATGTTGGGTGTTATCATGTTGAGGGATTTCTTCACCGATGACACCTCGTGCAGCCATCTCAATTAAACTAACACATACTTGATGGATCACCCTATCTTCCCCTAGTATAAACAAAACATCACCGTCATTTCTTATAAATGTGCGATATGTTGTCCCGGAAACGATTGATATATATTGTAGATCAACAATATATTTGTTCACATCGTACTTCACAACGGTTTGTACGATCGACACCAGCTATTCGTAAGTCATATTTCTGGACACATACATTCCTTGGTTATCGAAACCAAGAAACCTCTGACTTCCATCAGGTAATTGCTCCCATCGACCGTCGTAAGATATGACTAATCTAACCCGATCCATTGTCCTGTGAAAATCATCATCATCAACAATTATTAACAAATAAAAAAATTACTTTTATAATTACTAAGAATTATAACAATTTCTCAACTGTAAGGGATCGAGAACATGGTCTTCGGGATCAAGCTTTTTTGGTAATGGATCTAGAACATTTACAAACGGATCGAGCTTTTTGGAAAGGGATCGAGAACATTTTCTAAGTGATCGAGCTTTTTTCAAATGGATCGAGTACTTTTTATAAAGGATCGAGAACTTTTTCAAGGGTTCGAGAATATTTTAGAACAGATCGAGAACTTTTATAACGGTTCGATTAAAGAATTTTTATCGAGGTATCGATAACTTTTATCAAGGGATCCAGAACTTTTTCTAAGGGATCGAGAATATTTATCAAATTATCGAGAACTTTTTATAACGGTTCGAGAACTTTTAACAAGGGAACGAGAACTTTTTCTAAGAGATCGAGAACATTTTCAAGGGATCGAGAACTTTTATCAAGGGATCGAGAATATTTATCAAATTATCGAGAACTTTTATCAAGGGATCGAGAACTTTTTTAAGGGATCGATAACTTTTCCTAAGGGATCGATAACTTTTCCTGAGAGATCGAACATCTTTTTGTCGAGCATTTTTTTCAAATAATTGAGCTTTTTTCAAAATAAACAAAAGCTTGTTCCAATATAAAATAAGCCTAATTCATCTTTAATTATTCTCGGTGACACAAGAAAAAAGCTCGGATCTTTTCAATGTTCATACATGTTTTTACAAAGACGGAAAACAACATATATTATCGAGGAATAGATACATTGTTAACCTACACAGAAATGAATACAAAATATTTGAAATGCATAAAAGAAATTTAAGTAAAGATCATAAATATTTGTTACCTTCTAGTGCAGAATCTGGAGAGAGACAAGTTTTTCATTCAACTTTTTTAGAGAGATACCGACGAGTTCAGAAAGTTGCTTTTTAAAAATTAAAGTTTAGGGGCAATTTGGATAGTTCCCCATAATAAGTACATTTTAAACTTAAGTTATTAAAAGGGTGACATCATCACAACACACGTTAAAAAAAATGACATATCTCACAATTTCCACAACCTAAAAATGCTCTATTATCCAAGATTTGAATTATTAATTTATTAGTTATACACTTATACTACTTAGATAACAACAATACAAATTAGTATTAGCCCACTGCACTAGAATTTAGATATTGAGAACAAATTATATTTTACAACCTAGCGATCAACAATATAAATGATGTGATATATTTTGTTTTATTAAAGATTTTTTCAATATTTTCTTGAAGTCGGTGAATACTTTTAACATGATTTCCATGACCATCGTTTTCATTACAAGGTTACATTGAAGCTGAATTTTCAAAGACACGAATCTTGAAGTAGATTTAGCACAAATTAAGGATGCATATACTCACCAATTGCATGTATGCAAACTGAAAAAATTTCACAGGTCAACCACTATTTATATATATATATATATATATAAAAGGTAGCTAGGTTAGCTTCTCAAAGACTGTTGAATAATAACCAAATCACATCGCAAGTTTAATGTTTTGTTATGGTTTTGATTTGGGTCTGCCAATCTTGGAATGTTTTGTTTGTGTCCCTTTTTCCATGACTATTGTTGTTTGTTAACAACCTTTTTTTGTTAATTTGCTTAAACAATTAGTCAGACACGCAATCACATAAAGCTGCTTGTCTATAAAGTTTGCATAATGCCATTTCTTGTGAGTTGATGTGCATCATGTGCTTAGGTTTAACCTTTTAAGAATTTGTTAATAATATTATAAATCATAAAAATCAAGTTAATTTTTTAAGTCGTGAGGTTCACATTGTAATATGTTGAGGGGAAAATTAAAGAAAATTTAAACTTATACAGTATCTGTTTTTTTTTTAAATATTATTTACGGATATAACGATTGAATTCTGAAATATTATCGGATTGGATACTTGAATGGACGTCATTTTAATGATAGTAATTGAATATGTAAGTTGGGTTGTGTACAGGTAATCACAACTGGGCCACTATAGATTTGACAAATATTTTGCTCCTCCAAGAAATATCAAATATGGGTCAGAGTTGGTGAAAATTGGACTTTGGAAAATGGTTATTCGAGAACTGGCGTTGTCATATACTCATAGATACTTATTAATTAACATTGAAAATTTATTAAACAGCTGGGTTGAAATGTCATCTGACAATTGTTTTTTGTTTTTATTTTTTAAAGCAAATCATCTGACAATTGTTTTTTGTTTTTATTTTTTAAGGCAAATCATCTGACAATTGTTATCTAGTAAAAAAAAAAAAAAAGAGAAAGAGAGAAAATCAACTAAAAAAAAAGAGAAGAGAAAATCTATAGTTTCTTAATGTCTGTTTTATCAACCAATTCCATTTCCAATGAAAATTACTTATCAGCCTATGTAAAAAAAAAAAAAACCTTATCATAAATAAATAAATATATAAATAATTCTATTAAATGTAGGCTGAGAGTATGAGACCGAGAGAGTGAGTGGAGTAAACATAAAAGAAGTTGATATAAATAAAACAATTATCATTTTGGTCACTATTTTTTTCCAGTTATCATTTTTAATCTATGGTTTTTTAAGCTTGTATGGTCGTAAATTTTCAAAATGCATCAATTTGGTTTGGGTTCGTATCATATATTCCAAGGGTACAGTAAAATAATGAGTTAAATTGATATATGTCTTAAAAATTGTATTAAACAAAACATTAATTAAAAAATATTATTGTTTACGTTTCAAAACATTATTTTTAATTAAATATCTAAAATGAATAATAATTTTTAATTGAGATAAATTATCTTAATTTATGTATTTAAGAAAAACTTTTAAAATAATCCTTTTTTAAAATATTACAATTTAGTGTTTTTTTAGAAAATGGATGACTCAAACCCACCACTTCATAGTATAAATGTGAGGGGTACCACCAGACCAAACTTATCTTGTCAATTTAAAATGATTATTGAATATGATGAAAACCTAAAAAAATAAGAAAAATGCTAGATATTTCAACTCATACCTCAACTTGTAACTTAGTTAATTTAATTCATATAAATGTGACGAATGAAATAAATCATAATTAATATGTATATATCCATTTGTCAATCGATACACAATTAGTTGAGGGTATGTCTAGCATTACTCAACAAATAATATAGACTAAATTTTTAGCTATTAATTCAAGATTCAATAATAGTTTTCAAGAGTTAGAAAACAAATTGAAATTTAAATTGTACCCCTAATATTTTTCTAATTTCCAAAAACTATTCTAATAGTATATTTAGAATCAAATATATTCTCCACATGATTAATAGAAAATAAGTAATAGTGTAATTTATAAACGAATTATAAAATTTAAATATGAATTAAGGGTAAAAACATAAAAATTTAGTTGCTTTTCTTTTTGTCCAACTCACTTTTTTTTTTGCGTAATTAATAGCTTTCTGGGTTGTCTCAGCCCTTGTGATTCACCCTTATCCCCACAAAAAAATGGATCGAGTGATATTTTTTTTCGTGTACAAAGGATTTGCATGTTACTAATATAGTCTAGCAGCTGTATTTTTTTAGATCCTTTGTTTCACTCCGATAGATTCATAAAACAGATTGATGCAAAAGAAATGAATGCATTTCCATTATTAAGTAAACTAACTAAAAAAAAAGTGGGATATGCCACATCACTTATTTTGAAGCCTTTTGTATTTGGAAGGATTTGAACTGCGGATTTGAGAGTTATTTGCCTAAGTTCCAAGTTTGTCCATCTACCAGCTGAGCTACACTTCTAGGTAAAAACATTAAATTTACTCAATATGATACTGTTAATAATCTTTTTTTTTTTGAAAGTTAACGTAATATTGCATGTTAATATTATCTTGGAAGTTAACATAATATGACACATTAATATTTTGATTTATTTATATAATTATATTATTATTATTATTCAAATAATATATATATATATATATTAAATACAAATAATATTATATTAATTATTTTATTAAATAATTAGTTTTTTTTATTACCATTAGATTTTAATTTAGTATTTAGTTATGAATTTCAGAATTCTTAAATATGACATGTTTGTGCATTGTATTTTCGAACACCTTTCAACTATATCACAATAAGACCTCGTAGAAGTTATCGGAGATCCTCCAAAGTTGCAAAAGTTATTGGAGGGTATTGCAACAAGCAACGACGACCTAATCTCTCAATTTATGAACTCGTACAAATCCCTTTAAGGGATTTGCAAGATGTAACACACACCACCTTGAAGAGAATAGAATTGGCATTCTCATGGAGTCAAGAACACACACTAATTAATATGCATGATCTACAAGTGTGAAAGTGATAATGTGCACACTAATAATGAAACACAAATGAATGAGATGTATGTGTGTGCACATAATCTCTTTAACAGAACAAGTCATGTGATATACCTTTGAAGATCTTGTTTTTGAAGCTTTAGGGATGTTGGGAAGAATGTTGATCACAATCACGAGAATAAGCATATGAACACATAATCTACCATTACAACATCATTCTAATATGGTTTGTCACAAAAATAAGTCAATCACTAAAAATGTAGAACTTACATACGTGTTAACCATCGATGAGGTCACTGCAGACAGTCGTGGAGATATTTGAGATGACCTTCGATGAGGTTGACGTAGACTAACGCATAGACAAACAATATGATTATGTTGATGTCAACGTAGACCAACATGGAGATAAACAATATGATTATACAGAGGTCGATATAGACCACCTGATTTTGTCGAGGTTAACGTAGACCAACGTGGAGATAGGCGATATGATTATACAGAGGTCGACGCAGACCGCCAGATTATATCGAGGTCAACGTTGACCAACATGGAAATAGAGGATATGATTATATATAGGTCGATGTCATTACTAAAAAATACATATTAGTGACGAACTATTTCCGACGGCATTAATTGCCGTCGATAATGATATCTTTTCCGATGGCTATATTAGAGCAGTCGGAAATGAGTGAAAATAAAATACTACGTTTCTGACGACCGAATAACTGTCGAAAATAGTCTTTATGCCGTCGAAAATATGAAAAAAGTAATATAACATTTCCGACGGTCAATAGGCCGTCAGAAATAGTCCATATTTCCGACGATATTTTTCGTGCCATCGGAAATAGTCCATATTTCCGACGGTAATTTTTGTACGGTCGGAAATAATGAAAAAAAAAATCAATATTACACGTTTCTTACGGCATAAAGAGTGTTGTCGGAAATGATAAAATTTAATTCAAATTAATTTTAGTGGAAATTACTCTATCAAAAATGTAGTACTATTTTCTACATTATTTGTTATGGCATTGTCATGGAAAAAATAATTAATTTATTATTATAATATTAATTAATAAATTTTAATGACATATATTTGATAATTTATACACTACAAAAAATGTAACTTGTTGGTCAATATTTTAAATGTATCACTATATGTGTTATTTGTTATTTATCACTATTTTTTTAACGAAATCTCTCTGTCACATTTTTCACCAAATATTTTGATTTAATTTTGAATTTTTCAAAAAACTATATCATAGATAATGTAAAAAAAAATTAAAATTTATGACAATCACCGTAAGAAAATTATACAATATGGACTAGACTTTGAGGATAAAACAATGGTACTAATAATAAGTCTACTTTATGTGTACATCTAACTAAATTAAATAAATATAAAATATAACAAAATTATTAGTAATTACATTATTGTAATTATTTAGTTATTTATAATTATGTTTAATGATGCTACTATAGCATATTTTTTAGAAAACAAAAACTATAATAATATTTTTTAATATCTATTTGTTTATCATACAAAATAATTATAAATTTTACTGAAATAAGTTTAAATTATTAATTTTTTAGTAAAATATTGATTATAAAAAATAAAATCAACAAGGATATAATATACGTATCCTATTTCAAGATAAATTAGTAAAATGTAATTTTTTACCATATAAGGGAAATATTTTAATAAAAATGATATTTAAAAAAATATATCAATAGTTATATTTAAATATTATACAAAAATATATATTTAATTAGATATTATTCAAACATATAAATAGCTTATATATAAAATGTATGTAAAAGATATGAGATATAAAGTTACAATAAAATGGTAAGAGCAACATTCTCTTTCTATCATTGAGGTCACGGGTTCGAGCCACGTAAAACGTATGGAATTAGCTTGGGTGATGGGTGATGCAGCGTGCGTCATTTTTTTTATGATTAAACTTTTTTCGATGGCCATTTCCTGTCGGAAATAAAGGAAAACCGTCAGAAATATTAGTAATTTTGACCACATTTGATTACTTTTACCGACGACATTTTATGTTTTTTTCGACCGCCTTGACCGTCAGAAATGGTCATATTTGTGACGGCTCGTCGGTAAATGGTTATTTACGGCAATCGTATTTGTGACGGTCTCCGACGGCTTTTTCCTGTCGAAAAAGCGTATTTCCGACAGAAAATCGTATTTTGGAAGGGAAATAGCCCTTTTCGACGGTAAAATGCCGTCGAAGATGACCTTTTTTTTTGTAGTGTGTAAACCAACGTGGAGATAGACGATATGATTATATAGAGGTTGACGTAGACCACCAGATTATGTTGAGGTCGACGTAGACAAACATGAAGATATACGACATGATTATATACAGGTAGGGATGGGAAGTGGGGTTAAGGTAATTTTGGGGGGAGGTCCCCCCATCCCCATTCCCATTTCCCAATTTCTCCCATTTTTCCCTGTTTTTCCCGTTTCTCAATTTCCCCAAAGTCCCCAATTTTTCCATTCTTCCATTTTTTCTGTATCAGTAAAAATTACATATTAAATAAACACATAAATTCGTAATTCAGTAAATTTAAATGTAAAATAACATCCCATACAAATTGAAATGAAAGTTAAGCTGTTTAATATGTATATATAGTTAGTAAAATATGTTAATAAATTATATGGAGTTTGATGGTGTGTAATTTAACAAGAAAATCAATATGTATATATAGTTAGCTTGCTTGGTGTGTAATTTAAGTTATAATTTATAAATATGTATATATAGTTAGTAAAATAATAATAATAAAAATATATATTAATATATTTTTTATATAATATTATAATATTTAGGGGAAATGAGGAAATGGAGATGGGGGCACCTAACCCCAACCCCATTCCCATTTCTAGGATTTCGTGGGGAAAATGGGGATGGGGACGGGTCCCACCATCCCCAACCCCATTTAAATTTGGGGGTTAAAAGTCACCCCCCCCCATTTCCCCATTTCCCCCCTAAAAATTCCTCCCAAATGGGGATGGGGGAGCGGGGGTTTGGGGCCCCGGGGTAAAATGATCATCTCTATACACAGGTTGACGTAGACCACCGAATTATGTTGAGGTTGACGTCGACGTCGACCAACATGAAGATATGCAATATGATTATACAGAGGTCACTGCATTATGTCGAGAACGACATGACCAACGTGGAAATAAGCAAGTTGATATAAATTATCTTAGATTGAGGTCTACTGAAGGTGTCGACCGTAGACCAGCGATTGAGAGTTGATAGAGCATTGTAGACTTAGAATGAGGTCTTTCAAATGTGCCAACCATAGACTGACGATTGATAGTTGATATAGATCAGCTTAAACCAAGGTCTTTTGGAGGTGTCGACCGTAGTCCGACGATTGAGAGTTGACAGAGCATATTAGGTCGAGTTCTTTTTGGAGGTGTCAACTGTAGACCACTAGCTTGCTAATGAGCTTGAAGAGTTGAGCCCCCCTTATGACCGAGAGGGGGTTGCTATTTATAAGAGGAATGAAGTAAGCCATCGGTTGACTCACTTAATAGAATTGGTGTAGACTTAATCACACATGATTTTTCAATGGTTTGACTTGCTCTAAGTTTGATACAGGTCCCTTATTGAGCCTTTATCTAGTTGTTTTGTCCCAAGCTTATAATTGAGCCTATTGAGATTGACACCCTATTGAACTTAAATATTGGGCCATGAGCTTTATTGGGCCTAACTTAATAAGTGAATCTCCTTTTAAATTCTTTGAAATGATTTATTTAGGGCATGAGAATAATAAGGTTTGATTATTTAGGTTGACGTATTTTCGACCACTATGATCAACTCTTAGTAGAGACGGTAGTGCACCTCCCTTTCACTGTCGTGGTGAGAGGTTTGAGTCCCACTATACATGTTTTACAAGTATGTGTGGATAGTTTTCTTCCGATTTGTAGGAGTAGTTATCCAGACCGCATATGTAATGTTTGATCTTTACAGGTCTCAGTCATATTGTAATAGTTGTAATACTTAAAAAAAAAGCTATGTTGTAATTCAATTGAATAAATTATCAATAAATATAGTATTTGTATAATAAATATTTATATAGTAGGTAATAAATATTTATATAGTAAGTAATAAATCAATTTCTAGCCTCTAGGGGGGTTGCTCTGTTGGTAGATAAACAAGCTTGGAGACTTGGGCAAATGATGTCTAAATTCGCGGTTCGAATTCTACCATTGATAAAAAGCTTCAAAAAATACCCGGTCTTGATAGTTACTATCAAAAAAAAAAAAATCAATTTTTACATCATCCAATGATAATAGCACTCATTCAACCTAACAATGTCTTAGGTTCGAGTTGCATCAACCTCAAGAGGTATATATATATATATAAAATAAATCAGTTTCTAATCTTGAATTTCACAATTTTTATGTAATTTCCTTTGTAGTAGACTAGTAGTATAATAACCTTATATTTTTTTAACCCTTTATTCAATTAGATTACGATTAGCAAGTTTTTCTTGTCTATTAGCACGTTTTACTGGGCTTGATACATTGATTAGTTATATTGACATCCTGGGCCAGTTAATATAAAGTTGACACTTGACATTCACAAGCTGATAGCATGTAGTTCTCTCTAGTCTTCTCTAGACAAACTTCTGTTTTGTTTTTTTTTTTTAAATAGAAAAATGGTTTGAAAAAACTGAATACACATCCAAACAAGCACAATATATTCTTGTGATTCTACAGCAATAAATATAAGTGTTGTGAAAGCAAATGCATGAATGTATCACTTTCAGGGTAGTTGTCAATTCAAAAGTGATTTAAAATGATAAGAACTTGTACTACATTATATTGGGGTAGTCGACATCGGTAGCTAGGCCAGTGGAGGAACATTTTGATTAATTGTGATTTCCGATTTGAACAAACTTTAATTGCAATATAGGACGACTAGAAAATGAGCCATTGTCGGATCAAATAAACTAATTTTACCACCAAGCAACATTGAATGTTAATAAGTTTAATAGTACAATTTCTTATTGAAGTCCCATCATTAAATATGTTCTACACACATCCTTCTAATAAAATCAGATATGTAAACAGATATGAGATAGGACATAATTCTATTTGATGGATATGCACACATCTGATGCAGTAAAGTTCCTCTGTGAAGTAATATTGCTCTTCCCAAATTAACATCTCAAATGTAATCATAATATCATTTCAAAAAAAAATATCATTTCATTTACATACACACCATTTTGATGATGCAAGTATTGTTGAATTTCAATGAATCAAGTTTATTGATGATCTCTGACAGGTTTGATCGAGTAATCCTAGTTGATCAAATTCAAGATAATTTCAAGCTAGAAGGCACGGTTAATACATAGTTGCCTGAATCTTCTAAATCTCAAATTTCGAAAATAAACTTCATGAGCCCTAGGATCAACAATAGAGGAACAGAAGCTTAGGAGAGCTCTTAACATTAATTGAAACTTACACGGTTACGGCTTCTTCAAATCTCAAATGGGGATTTCATAAAATCGGAAACCCTATTGATGTAATGCACAACCTCCTTCACTAAATAAGTAAATATGTTTTCCTTGGGGGCCAAAATAATTGTAAAATGTAATTTAACTAAGTTGTTCGATGGATTTGGTACTGTTGACAAATGTAGCGCTTTTATCAAACCCCTCGAGCAAAAGAATTCGTACTGCTTCTATTCCATGTTGAAATGTGAAATCCAACTGAAAGATGTTTCTAACAACACATTAGGATACACAATGTGCATACAGGAAAATTCTCTATCAAGGGTGGATGCAAGACATTTACATACCTCTTGTCGTTCTTGTTTATTGAATGGGCGAAGAACAAAGTTAACAGCATCCATTTTCCCAGGAGGCCGTCCAATCCCTAGAAATTATCATACATTTAATTAACAAATTGGACATTGAGAGAATCAGGTTAGATTTTACTACGGTGCTCCCATTGTCCTACCAATTCTTAAACGTGGAAAATCACGGTTCCCTTTGAAACGATCAATGATGTTCCTCATCCTGCAAGCAGTAAAAATAATAAATCATACAACCCACCTACTCAGATCAGGTTTAGCAATCATGTCACTGGACACAGACACTAGCATCAATAAATTGAATTTCAAAGAAACACACTGAGAGAAGCATTAATCCCCATAAAATTAACCCAAACATCTCATGCAGGGAAAGTAATTCCATAATATCCCATCATGTTCTTACTGTTTAGTGCACTGAAACCAGTATTCTAAAAATCGGCCTAGGCGGCCGCTGGCCACACTGAATAAGTGGTAATCGGCGAGCATAGGCAGAAAGTTGCCTAATCGGTGTCAGGCGCCTGGGAAGTTTTTTCCCCAAAACTCTTCTATGTTCTCTTGACTCGACGCCTCCACTGGACCACTCCACCAACCAGGTACCAGCAGCCCAGTGTCGTCCACCGAGGAATTACCTAGGCGCTAGGCACCATCCATCTAGCGCCTAGTGCATTTTTTGAATACCGACTAAAACTTTAACCTTCAATATAGTTTTACCCCATATGAATTCACAGAACTAGGAATGATGGCAGCGGTCAGTAAATCAGATCTTAAGAGTGCCAGAAATTATTATCTTTTAAAAATTAAAAAAAAAAAAAACAGAATTTAGTACGACCAAGAGTTGATGAATTAAAATGTTGAAACCTAAAAACCTAAAACTAAATTTGGAACATATTGATCTATATCTTCATTTTCAAAAAACGAAAAAAAGATTTATATCTTCCATTAACGGGGTAAATCGAACAAGGAAACATTATCAGGAAAGTGGGAAACACAGAGACAGAAGAATACCCATTATGTCCTCCATGTCCACCTTTTGGCAGTAGACGCAATTTGGCAAACGGCAAATCCAAGTCATCAAATATCTGTAAAACAAGAAAAGATGTTTGAATATGTTCAGAAAGAAGCAGTTAAGTCAATATTAAATATTTAATTTTACAAAAAAGGTATCAGTAGTCAAACCAATTGGAGAAGGAATGTATTTACCACAAGTACTTGCTTCAATGGAATCTTGTAATATGATACAATAGCCCCAACCTTCATAAAGCAACCAAAGTAAACCAATAACTTCAAAAACCATAGAGGCATGAATCTAAGAGAAATCCTGAAAACTAATTCAAAAAGATGTCTTTCCAGATGAGCTTTACTTACAGACTCACCACTTGCATTCATAAAAGTTTGTGGTTTGGCAAGCATTACTGGAACATTCCCAATAAAACCTGGAGCACAGAAACCGGCACTTTCAAGATCATAATTTGTAAGAACTAAATTTATAATTCTTCCTCATTTTTACTCCAAATATAAGTGAAGTCCATTTGTTCATACATTCATACATACATACATATATATATTTCCTATTTCCTGATGACGGTGGAAATTGGTTAACTTTGATGAAATGAGAAAGATTTTAAAAACTTCAAACTGAGGCAACAAACAAATGAATATTGAAAATTGTGGATACTTTAGATTATGCACAAATTGATAATTTAAAACTACATTATATCAAATTCAGAAAGAAAGCAAAGACCACAACGTTTTATCACAAAAAATTAAAGTACTGTGTTACACTTGGCACCCCAAACGAAACTTCTAGCTTTTTTGCTCTCACAACTCATAAGCAGGATATTGAGAAATCTGATAGATGGCAGATTTTATGATTTCCATGTAATTTGAAGGCCTTTAACAATTTCCAATTAAATGCTGCGCAATCTTGAAATAACTTTGATCAGAACAGTCACATGATAAACCCAGCTGGGATTTTCCTAAAGATGATATAGAACATATTAAAGAACTTGCCTCGAAGATCCTAAATTATGGTTCAACTATTTTGGTATAATAGAAGATATACCAATCAGACTTGTGTGGCTATTGGTGCTAGTTAGCTCACAAAGACAGCGGAAGACACTCAGCATCATATCCAACAATAATGCTGCAACTTTATGGATAGTAGATAAATGGAACGCGCCTGGAGCTAGCTTTCGAAACTAGAAATCAGGTTATGGAATTTAACAAACAAGAGAAATTCTAACTTACAAGAATCAATCACAACATGGCAAATGCAAATAAAGGGCACCGTGACCACTAACTAGTTTTTTGCTTAAACCTCTACATGAAAGCATTGAACTGAATTCAGCAGCATAATGTAATCAACAATGAATAGAATATTAAAATCGAAACCTTTTCCGAAAAGGGCTCGAAAGTTGACAGAGCTCATTGGTATCCCTTCAGCATCAGCAATTGCATCCACCAATCCAAATCCCACCTATCAACAAACAAAAACAATTCACACAATCACATTACAATTCAAATAAATAAATAGAAATAAGTTATATATATATATATAAACAATTGTACAAACATTGTGACGAGTCCCATGGTACTTCTTTCCTGGATTCCCGAGTCCAACAATGAGCCAGGACGGTTGCTGTTGCTGTTGCTTTTTGGGCAAAGCTCGAAAACCCTCTTCGGTAGTTGAAGAGAGACTTCTAATTGTGGAAGAAGGTGAAGAGTTGAACATTGAATTTGAATTTCGACGAGAAAAAAGAGGACTCGTGAATGGAGAAAGAAACAAATGGTGGGTGTAGGGAAACCTGATTGCAGATATGGAGGCAGTGACGGCGTTAGTTAATTTCATGATTTGTTGTTTTAGAATATTCAAAAGCATAAATATTATTTTCAGGGTTTGTAAGTTTTTCCAGGACTTCAGAAGAGACGGCGGAGAAGTTAGAAGACGCGTTCATGCAGTTTTCTTTTTCCGATTGGAAAATGTTGCTTTACATATGAGAAAATTGCAGCCAACTCCCCGAGGTTTGCATTTTGACAACAGGAAACAACTTTACAATTAACTAACAATAAATACTGTTAATTAAAGTTGGTTAAACTTAACCGTTAAACAAATTTAACGGTTAAAAAGGTCAAAATAACACTACAATTCTGAATTATAAATTCTGAATTTTGAAAAAATATATATATGAATTTCCATAACAAATTTAAAAAATGAAAAACTAAAAAAACCCTTATTATTTATTAAAACTTATAGAGAATTCTCTCATTTAAGCCTTTAAAATATGAGGATGTTCACTTTTGTCTCCAAAGGTGTCGAATTGAGTGAGCATTTGTTTGTTGAGGTGAAGTTTTACTATCAGAAGGTGTCGAATTGAGCAAACACTAGTGTTGTCAAAAGTCATTATAAAGAATTTGAATTTTCAGATGATCTGATCTTTTTTCTGATCTCATATAATCTCATAATACATAAGCAATGTAATGAATGAGTGGTTAAGATTTGATTGATTTTTATAACCATTTTATTAACAACCAATTACATGCTTTATAAATGTCATGAAAAATATCACATCAATAAAAGATTCAAATCTCAAGACAATGTTTACAGGTTGATAGAATTTAGGCTACAGTTCGAGCGTTGTGGGACTAGTTGAGTTAACATGAAGGTGTTATTTATTTATTTTTTGGAATGAACTTGAAAATATCATAAATTGTCATACAATGGGTTTCTATGACGAAAGTGACCTATGGTTGTTGGTCTCGTGGTGTTCATCTGTTGAGTTTTCCACACTAAAATCAAATGTCAATTCTCTTTCCCTTTACTTTTGTTCCACCGAGTGTAATTGAAAACTTAAATATAGACCTATTTGATTGACATATTGGTTAGAGAAAAGATAGTGATCACTCTCGTTAAGACCAGACAAATTGATGTCTAACTGATTATCAAATATGATAATCCTTGAAATCGTACTAAAAATTTCATGTTTCATGTCGCTCCTCGCTCAAATTTTAATCTATCTGGAGTCATTGGATAAATACACGATTAAAAATAATGGTTTTAAAGGTGTCATCTAAAAGTATTAACCATATTTTGCTCACAGTGTTGCAGTATTTTTGCAAAAACCAATAACGATGAAAATGCATGCCAGTTGAATAAGGCAAACACTTGAGTACAGCTGGATGCGTTGTGCATCCAAGATCTTCTCAATGAAAGAAAAGTACACCCCAAAGATGGTGCACCATACACAAATTGGTTGATCAAGTGAGTTTTTCCGATCCACATGGCTATATATTATAGACATCTCTATAATATACTAATACACATCATTGTAATTTTATTAGGTAAACAACATAACTTTAATTATAATAATACTCATGATAAAAATAAAATGATATATATTAATATACTATTCACATACCTATAATATGTGCCTATGATAGAAAAATGATTGGTTAACCAATGAAATTTTTTATTTTCTTTTGTGGAAATAAGGAAAACGAATTTTATAAGGTAATTAATTAAGCTTAGGTCTCCATCCTTAAAAAAAAAATTAGAGCTTAGGTCTCCATGAATTTAAAAGGGTCTAAAAATTGGTTTAGTTGTTATGCATATCCATGAATTTAGAGCTTAGGTCTGCTTGTAAAGCGACCTAATTTGCCATTTCAATTTATAATGCATATTCCAAAGTTTACAAAAAAAAAAAACTCAAATTAGACTTTGTCACAAGCTTAAAGTAAAGCCTCTTTACAAGAAATAACATTAATATTGAAATAATGAAGCTATAGCTTATTTTCATTGCACCCACCAAATCTGGCATGACAAGCAGGAAGGATTACATATCTTTGTTGTATGTAATTCTGTACATGTTATAAACTTTCTGTTCATGATTTTCGACTCATGGGAGGGGGCGAAAACCAGTTAAATCAAAGTCAAATGAAAATCAGAGTGCATGGGGGAGGTTTATAATTTTCTTCTCATCAATAAAATCTTCAGGACCATTGCTGCAAAAGAGAAGATGTTACGAGTAGAGAAATAATAATAATAATAATAATAATAATAAGGTATTTGATAAGAAGTCGCGCAATTAATACCTTAAGTAGCTTAGAGCTGACATCCGGTAAAGACAGGTAAACACAAGAATATGCAACCCGATGGTGTAGAAAAATGCAAATGTTCGAGCATATCTGCAACAGCAATGATTTATTAAAACTCAATGACTTTAATAAATTGAACTTTTCAAGCGAAAAGCAGAGCATAAATCACATGCAAATCAAATGAGAAGTCAAGCAGTAAATTTCCCTAATGCATACCATTGGACCTGGAAAATGTTACCTAATGTTCAAAATATGCTATTTTATCTGATGGGGTAATAAATTTTTTTAAAAAACGACCAACTTCCTAGGGCATATTCGGCATACACTGCAAAATGCATTAATAAGATATAAAAGTTAAAATGTAGGAACGTGTGGCTGGTGAGACAGTGGAAAATGAACGGGGGAATAAAGTTTTGTACATAAGACATAAACTTCAACAGAAGAGAACATACTGGTGATGATGCACGAGTATGACATAAGCTGAAGATGATATTAAAGTGATGCAAAATAAAGCTTCAAACATACATTGCATCAAGGTACTAAAAAACCATATGAAAGAAGTCCACTTTGAAACACGGCAAATTTTTTAAGAAATCTAAAATTAGTAGAGTCAAATTATACTTGTTGCCAAGAAGGAAGCGCCCACTGCTAAGAGTGATTCTATCTCTGAAACCCAACTCCTTGTATCTTTGATCCCTTTCCTAATTGAAGGAAAATAAGCATTGTGAGTTCATGGCATACAAAGGTTAGCAGCAAGTAAATAGAGCATATACTATTGCATAATACACACACGCGCACATACACCAGACAACAATTATAAACCTAATTACCTAAATGGGTTTGATAATAAAAGAAACATTCAAAACAAATATTTATATTTTATACATTATAAAATGATGATCTCTAATAGTATCTTAAATTTTTTAGCAATATTTATCAATATAAAGCAGATATGTTGAACAACCTTTTTTGAGAATGCTGCAAAAGGATTAATGTCATCCTCGTATATCTTTTTGTACTTTGATTCAAAATCTGAGTTAAAACCACTTTCAAGATCCTCCGCATACTGGAAAGATCAAATAACAATAATTATGAGCTTGAGGAAACTATAAGAATCCAAGAGCATATCAAGGAATTATAAAAATCAGATACCTTTCTTGATCCTCTAGAAACTACTTTCTCCTGATTGTAATCCTGGACATAACGAATCTTTCCATACAGCATGACATTATCAGCTTTTGTTTTTTCTAGTTCCGCTGTTAGTACACCGACTTTCTCCTTCAACTGCCTTATTTCCTACAATGTTTGGAAAATTCAGAAAATCCACACTAAAGAATGTTTGTTCAATTGCAATTATGCTTGATAAAGAAAAGAATGTAAGCGGGTATTGCAAAAGCTTGAACAGCATACCTCTTCTGTCTCTCGCAAGCGTGTCCTAAATCGATCTCGTTGATTGCAGATCACCTTAAGCATTGAGTTCTGATCTTGTTCTGAGTAAACATGCTTTTGATCTGCTTTCTGATTGAGAAAAAAACAGAGTCAATGGACATAAGAAATCCTAGGGCAAGAAAATTAATCGCTCCTGTCACAAAAAGCATGAAACCCATCCACAGAACATAATTATCAGCCACCGTCAAATTGGTAATTTAATAAAGAATACTAGTGAACATAAGTATAACATCAATCCAACTCCATATGCCAAGGAACAATACTGCAGGGAGCAAAATGCTGAAGACTGGAAAACCAGAAGCATTGTCGAAAATCAACCCAATTCCATATGCCAACCGAATGAACTTCCCTCTTTATTGACTAGACAGAGTCGTTGACAAATGACAGCTCAAGAAAAATATGTATTGCCCTATGCAGATATTCGATAAAACCATACACACAAATGTCTGAAAACCACATTACATGAACCAGTAAAATCTGAACTGCTGTCTTTTCATCCACCTGGATAGATATTACTATTCTTCCATATTGCCTATGTTACCTGCATTTCTTTTGAAGATCGTTTAAAAGTGGCTTTCCTTTAATATCATTGCAAAAGGAATAACGACGCATTTAACCCAAGATGCCCCAATGTCAAACAGAAATAAATGATGCTTGCTTACATGACTAAAATACTTCAAATAATTAGAATCACAAGAAATGACAAAGTAATCATGTATGCCTTTGACAATAATGTAATTATTGCAATTAATGAGCAGATGTCCAATTGATAGCAACATGATATTTAATTTTTATCCAAAAGAACATAATTCTCAAAACTCAAAATTCAGAGCAGTGACGTAAAGGAGAGATAGTACCTCAGGTACCTCAGCGCCGCTGCTCTCTGATAGATCCCAATCATCAAATAGATTACCCTTCCGGTCTTTGGAACCATAACCCTGCATTTGAAGAAGGAGGTAGATAATTTAGTGATGGGTAAGAAGAATGGGGATGTCCACCATAAGCCAAAGTTCTACTTAAATAATTATTCCAATAAGTAACTGTTATGGAAAGATGTAAATATGTAAAATGAGCACTTGTTTTTGTGTGTGTAACAAAAATATTACCGAGTCTGTACACTAAATATCACACACACACACATATATATGTTATGTTCTAATCCAAACCAAAGACCATGATCTCAAAAGGTCCAAGTTATGCCACTTAAACTGATATAAATTATGTCACTTAAACACACACACACACACATATATGTTATGCTCTAATCCAAACCAAAGACCATGATCTCAAAAGGTCCAAGTTATGCCACTTAAACTGATATAAGTTATGCCACTTAAACTGATATATTGACACCAATACGCTGGGACTCACAAACCTACAGATACTAATTGGCAAATATGATGCCATGCATTTAACAAAACTTCAGAGTAGATAGGGCTTTCAAGACTTTAAAAAGTCAATGATCCAAACCTTCAATATATCATCCTCCAACTTCTGTATTAGTTTTTGTTGTTCATTAACCTTTGCTGCAAGTTCAGCTATCTTGCCTTCAGCTGTCTCCAGCAATGATGTTTTCTCAGAAAGTTTGAACTGAAAAAATGAAGAAGGTTTAACATTATAATTATAGTGGTGCACAAGTAAATAAAGTTAAAAGTTGTTTATAAATTAGAACTACCTTAATATATATATATATACATATAACCAAAATAAAGCATCATAGTATGTCCATATGGATATTAATTTCCTTTGAGGTTTTTCCTTGTGCCCAGATCTATAATCGACACATGCATGTTTGTCTCTTTTCTTTTTTTCTCTTTTGTTGAAAATAGAAACTGAATTAATTGTACTGATTTAAAGAGATTAACAATCAAAAAGTGAACACGATGTCCACTTTGTCATACAAAATACAAGGGCCGCCAAAAAAACTACAATGCGATGAGCGAAATTAAAGTTGACAATAAAAAATCAACATATGTCATGCAGTAGACATAAACTAATAAAACAATACTTGCAAAGAAACATGGAGTAGAGATAGTATACCTTTAATTGAGTTAGTTCATGTTCCATTTTTCGGTTTTTATCTAGAAGAAGCGACTCCATTTTGCTCATCTCCTCACTATTTGTGGCTACTTCCCAATCTTCAGCCTCGATTGAATTATAACCCACTGCCTATAATGTTCAGGCATTATATAGAATACACCAAAACACTAATTTTCATATTTAAATGAATGCCTATTACCTACAACAATCAAACTTTAATTAAAGATACACTAAAAAGTATTTTAGGACTCAAAAACATGGGCATGGCAGCAGAGTACACCAAGATGCATACTGAGACGAAGAGAAAATTTTCATTCTCAAGCATACATAGTAAACAATAAAGCCTTCCATATTGAACACTGATTATAGTTGAAGTTTCAAAAAACCCTTCACTAACACATTTGTAGGAAGATCGTATATACCAGTTATACTGTAAAACCACATAATTCAGAACGATAACCATCAGGAGGGCAATGAAATATCATTAGTATAAGCAGCAAAATCGATAACTGAAGCAGAAGCAAAATCATTCACTGTGCTTGAAGAATAATTCAGATTTCGAGCATTCAAAATGTATACGCATTTGAAGACTCAACACACTCTTTGAATAAATTCAGAACTTAAATCAGGAGGGCAATGAAATATCATTAGTATAAGCAGCAAAATCGATAACTGAAGCAGAAGCAAAATCATTCACCGTGCTTGAAGAATAATTCAGATTTCAAGCATTCAAAATGTATACGCATTTGAAGACTCAACACACTCTTTGAATAAATTCAGTACTTTTTTAAGTTCATAATGACTTTAAGTAGCACTGAGTCACCAATTCAGCAGATTGTAATTCAATGGAACACTAAAATCACATAACTAGCAAGCTTACTTATCAGATTAATGTAATTTAAAAAAACCCAAGCATCGACAACTGACCATAAACTAAACCGAACCTAATTAAAGTTTATTAACTTTCAGTTTGATTTCATGAGAGCTGAATCTAAATTGACTATGGAAAACCCTCATTGATTACCAGAAATTGGAGAGAAAGATAGAATTACCTGCAAAATTTTCACTTTTTTTTGCAAATCATCAACCAATTTTGCTGTTGGCCTAGTTTGAAGCTCTTTCTTCATCTCCTCAAGAGCTGTTTCCTGAATTAACGAGTGAAAATCAATATATATATATATATATATATATATATATATATATATATATATAAAAACAAACAAAAATCACTTGAAGCTCTCTCTCTACACACACACACACACACACACACACACACACACACACACATATATATATATATATATATATAATTCCAGTCATAAGTGCACCTTAACTAAAAGCATCTCCACTACAAATATACATTTTTGAGTTTCTAAATAGTGCCACATCAACATTTCTACTTATTATGGGCTCAGTTTTGAAAAAAAAAATAGAAAATGCATATTCACATCTCCAATGCAATTATCTAAAGTCAAATATGCATCCATTTTAAGACCCACCATAATAAAACAATTATTCCACCATCTCTCCTCTTTAATTTTACAATTAAATGAGCTTCAATATTATTAGTGGAAAGAGTTAGAAATCCTAGTCAGCATTTCTAAGAGAGTTTCTAGAATTAGAAACTCAACTCTATATTCTCTAACTTATTCTTTGTCACATCATCTCCATATTAAAGTTTGATAATTGCATTGGAGAGAGATTTTCTAACATTTTAACTATCTATCCTATGCGGCACTCAGAGAATAATAACATCATTAACGAAGGAAAAAGAGAAGATGGGCGTCAATAATAAGAATTTGAAAAACATTTAGCCAGCACCGGAAGTAGAGTACCTTTTCATTGAGCATTGTATTCAATTTCTTTATCTCGCTCCTGTGTTGCTCTCGCTCATTTGACAGGGTGGCTTCAATATTGTGAAGTTCCATGTTCAATTCAGATATAATCTTTTCTTTGGCATTCAAAGAATTCTCAAGGAAGGTATTTGAATCCAGAGTATTACTGAGATCAGAGCAGCAAATGATTAACAACAAAACCTGAAAACTCTGTTATTTAGTAGATCAGGGGAAGGAATCCAAATTTTAATCACACCTGATAATTTTTACTGGGCAGGAACCCTGGTTATAAATTAGACTTAAACAAAGGCTAATTTTTTTTTTATATATATATATATATTTTGTGGTTTCAAACAGAGATGCTCATAAGAAAATGAACAATCTCTATTTGGCTCCATAATAAACCAATGAAGTGGCCTATAATAAACCTTAAACTTCAATGAACGCAATCCTTCATATTATTTTCTATGGGATGGGTAAAAACAATTATTAGTCTATTTCAGTTACTGCTGCCCATTGAGCTAACAACTGAAGACCTTGCCTTTCTAATAAAACTGAATATGTAATTGGCAAGAATAGACAAAAATAAAACAAATAAGCCCCTGAGAGCTCTTTTATTACTTCCAATACAGTTTGTTTTGGTAAGGACCGTTAGTGCTGCAAGTGGATCTACCCCCTTTATGAATTAATTATTATATATGTAAATATGTATATAGGTGTGTGTAATATATATGGTAGTAACCATCAGACTTAAAAACTTAAGCCGATAGAAAATAACTCAACAATAGTATTTAAGCACTCTAACACACCCCCTCACATGCAAGACCATCAGTCTTGCCACGTGGCTAGCGCCCAAACACAAACACAAAAGGGGTTAACCGAGGACTTTTGGGACAACTATGCTTTGATACCATGTTAGTAACCATCAAACCTAAAAGTTTAAGCTGATAGAAATGGATCAACGGTAGTATTTAATAATTAATATATATAATACAATCATCTTCTCATTGTGCACTACTTTTAAAAAAATCAGTACTGCCTCGGTGCTTCCTTTGTTCGAGTCTTAAGCTGTTGATTGAGACTGTCGTGACTTTAATAAAGGCACTCAAAACTGAATACTGATTCTAACAAAATCAACATGCATTGATAGGATAATTTATATTTACACACACGTCTTGATTTTAAAGAATCAGTTTTGTCTTGATCGGCTTGATAAAGTTTTCACAATCTTAATTTTTTTCGATTATCAGGACTTTAACAAAGTTACATCAAGATGAAACTGGTATGTACTTATGTATGTAGGTGTGTGAAAAATCAGTTTTGTCTTGATCATCTTTGTTAAAGTCTTCACAATCTTCATTAACTTTTACGATTGTTAAGACTTTAACAAAGACGATCAAGACAAAACTGGTATGTATATATGTATAAATTCTATATAATATATACATTGGTCAGGGTATCTAAATCTTAAAATAATCCAGACCTTAACTACTTAGCCATTAGATTGTATCAAATTGATCACATTTGTTTTACTTTTTTGTTGTGAACACGTGTATAAATCACAAATTAAGAAGACTCAGTGTACGACCTATCTCATTGACAAAAAAGAATTTTCAAATTTTATCTCTTTGAAAAAAATCAACTTCTTAAAAACAAAAACTAACTGCAGTTAATTTTTAGTAGGAAACAGTAGTCACCACAAGATAATATAAATAGTAGTTTAAGAGAAAATATAGTAATAAAATGGATCTGGAATGTCTTACCTATTCTTATTATCAGTCTCTTCATTTGCCGATTGTAATTGGGAGCGTAGGAGTCCCTGCAGATTCAAGCAATGCACAATTGGAACGTTCAATCACAAATGAATGACTAAGAAAGTAAATCCAGATTGACCGTGCAAACTTAATCGTCAACTTAAAAAGCATTACCAATATGCATCAAACCAAAAAGAAAAATATCACATCATCTGATTTGAGAAAAGGCTACATGACTACATGATAATAACACTACACCTACAGGAATTAAGTAACCACCAATAGAACCTTGTGTAAGCCAAGGAATAAGGAGAACTTCTACATGCTCCTATGATTTTCATTCATTCATTGGAAACAAAGAAATTGACTCAATGTTCAACCATTTCATATCCTACAAGGCTACAAATGATTATGACATAACAAATTCCATGATCCTAGTGCCTAGGGTTTGATACAGATGATCAAAGAAGTTCTTATTGGAATTGCAACACATCTAACTTTTGACAGAATCTGCAAATCTATAGAGTTTCATAATATAATATCTTCAGTTTCCTCTTTCACTACTGACGGGTTAGTTCTGAGCTCCAAGGATTTATACATTGATCAATTGTTGCTTAACAAGCACAAATATAATTTTCGATAAGTTCTGCAGCTGACAAATCTTCCATGACATTCAACCACTTTCACAGTATACATTGCATGACAAAAGGAGCAATTTTCTAAACTGAACTATCTTTGCTTCTGATCCATTAATGCTTAGGAAACTTTCCAAGAACAGCCTTGGTAGGTACTAGTGTTTTTTGTGGTTAGCCTGTTCCTGAGATGATGTATTTAGGTATTCATTAGATATTTCATATTTCACACTCAGCTGTGACTAGCATAAAGCAATTTATGGCCATTTGGAAGCAACAACCTAGAGCTTTGAGAGATAAAGAGCCAAGCAGATTATTCACAAAGGTTCAAACAAGTTTTTGGTGTTAATGTATATTTATTCTACAGAATCACTTATTTTCTTCTTTTCTTGATAAGTAACAAGTTATGGCTAAACAGATATCCCATATGCAGCAAATTATGCAACTAGATTCTATAGTTGAAATTTTGTTTGTTAACTTTTTTTTTCCTTCTTTTCTTTGGTGGGCGAGACAGAATGAGATCAGGAATGGTGCAATCAATCTAAAGAAAATAATATTGACAATGAGTTTCAAGAATAGATGAAGAGGGTGCAGCTAAATATACATAGCACCAAAGGAATCAAAGGCAAGTTGCATCAAATCTAAATAACAAATTCAGGATGCACCTTTTCTCTCTCAAGACCGACAAGTCGTGTTTGTGCCCGTTCCACTTCATCCATCAGAAGATTGACCTCTGATTGCTTAGCTGCCCTTTCTTCATCTGATGTCATTCAACAAATAAGACAATAAGACATGTAGCTTAATAAAGAAAAGACATGTAAGGAACTATGGTTTTTGCACAGAGAGTGACATAGGATAGTTCCTTTAGAGAATGAGAATTGACTGTGGAAGATTCAAGCAACAAAACTTTCACATAGAATAAAACTCTGAATTGGAGTATCACCTGATTGTGCACGGACTTCGAACAACTGGCTTTGAGCAAGTTCATGCAATTTCTGCATATTGGCAACACTTTCCTGAGCCTGTCGTAATTGATCTTGCAAGGCTTGCTCCCTGCATGAAGTAAAATAAATCATGAATCAGGCTACACATAAAGGTAAAGAAAATATAGTTTTTATAATACATTCAATACACACAATGCATAATCTATACAAAGTAATATTTGAATTAATTTTGTGATTGTGGCAAGTGGCGACCAGTTTTAAGAATTTGCAAAAAAGTAAAAGATTGAATAAAAACCCAAACAGCCCAAGACTATCAAAATATGGACCAAAGTTCTAGATCAACAACAAAGAAGAAGTTGTGATGTCCAGCATATGGTCCAAAGAGTCAATAATGGTAGGTCAAAGTAGTAAAAGAATCTTAGGTTTCCTATCTCCATAGAGTCTTAAAAGCACTTGTAGTTTAGAGTCGCTGATATTTTTTACTATCTAAACATCTTTTAAATTTTAATGTCCAACAAGTTTAATTCCACCCTGTATATTTATGGTTGCTGTAATTTTAATGTATGAAAGAATGAATGAATTAAAAATTTCAGTTTATCTTGGTTTGTGAGATGCAAACTTGCCTAGGAATCCTGTGGTTCTACAAGTGATTCCTAAATTTATCTAAAGATTAACCTAAGGTGGGATGTTTAAATTATCATATTTCTTTTATCTTTCTATTCAATCTTGGCTGCCGCGAGGAAGGCTAGGCGGCTGGCAATATTTTTTTTTTTTTTTTTTCAAAATGAAGCAGTTTTGGTCCAAAACGGTGTCGTCCGCATAGGCGGTCTAGTGCCTACTAAAACACAAATAAGCAATGAAAATGCCAAATAAAAGTCAAGATCCCAATCATTTTCATGTAAAATGTACCCCGTCAACAGAATTAAAAATACCTTTCTTTTAAAACCTCCATCGTTTTCTGGTTCTCTTCAGCCAGACCGCGTTGTTTGATCTCCACAATTTCTTTCACTTTTTCCTCCATCTGAATGAATATAGCAAAGCAGGTAAATCATTATCCATAACATCACAAACGAAATCCATCACAATATCACATTTTAATGAAAGGTGTGACCATTATGGAGGGAAAATCCTTTTTCCAATTCACTGAGTATGTTTTATATGTAATACCAAAAGTGGTAATGACATGACTAAATCAGTGACAACCTTAACAAGATTTCAAATAAGAAATTCACATGTTGCTGCCGCATGAAGAAACCTAATCTTTAAGAAGTCAGAGCAACTTCCTATCATTGATATGGAAATCTAACCTCCAAGATGAAATTATAAGAATTTTGCATCAAATAAAAGAAAACCTAAATAGAAACAAAATAACAGATTAAGTCATGAAGTCAATTATTCTTTGTTCTGATTTGGATCAAAGAGAGGACAATATTGTCTATAACTTTACATGAGAAATCAAGAAGTACAAAAAATAAAATAGAATAAAAAAAAGAGTGATGCTATTAGCAATCCATAAATATCTTTACACTTCATTTTAATTTTGTTTGTTATGACAATTTTAACCTTAATTAAAATTACTAATGAGAACCAAAAAGTTCTAAAGACACTACAAATCAATTATTGAGAATTCAATGTTATTTCGTTTCCTATTTTGTGTTTTCCAAACATCTCTGTGTTTCACAAACTCTATGACAACTATGATAATGTAATACTGTAATACTGTATAATCACCCATTCACTTTTTAACTCAAATTAAATAACAAAACTATCTTCTAATGTCATGGATATATGTAATTTGATTATTATTTTTGTATAATTTAGATACAATGGTCGTGATGAGCTCTACTATAAAGAAAATCTTTCTATCCATAGAGAACACTTTTTTTTTTATTTTAAAGTTCTAATTTGGCTAACTAGAGCCATTTGCTACTTCATCACAGGCTGACCAGTTGTTTCTCTCTATAAAATTGTAAGTCAAACCAAAATTAATTTCTTGGTCAGGCTAGAAGGGTCAAGAATTACCTTGAGGAAGAGAAGAGGTTATTAAGAGAAGGTGGTGTTTATTCTGGTTTTGATACATGATCTGATGCTTATAGCCATATGCATGCAGTAGCCTAAATATCTAAACCTTTCTTGTTGTAAAAGGATTGGGATCTAATCTATAATTCATAGTAGTTAGGAATGCCAAGAATGTGTTTGAGTACATTTTGTTTTGAAATGGTTTATATGGATCACTGACAATTTGGCAACTTAATGTCAACTTAATTGTTCTTAAAATACTTCATATGAATTTGATGATAATGCCCAAATTTAGTAGATCTGTATTGAATTTGAGTTTGAGAAATTCATCAAAACTATCAAGAGATAATATTAAAATAAAATGAAGTATCTTTAGAAATTTAATTTAGTTAAATTTCCTAAAATAGATTATCTTCATAATAGGAGTCTCAAAAGATTAAAAGGATGATTTTGGAACAAAATAAAGTGTATTTATATTTTTTAAAATTTAAAATTTTATGGAGTGATTTTAGAAAAAGAAGTGTCAAAAGATAAAATTGGATTGTAAGGAGAAAATCTCTATAAAAAAAAATTATTTAGCACTTGAGACTCTAACTTGACAGAAATCATCTATGCCTCACAAAAGTTATTCTCACAGAGCTCTTGCGTCTTGACTCCCAAGTTTAGAAAGCCACAAATGCAGCTAATAACATTCCAATTCACAGGGACAGCAGGGCATCAATAAAATGTCACATCTCCTGGTACCATTATGTTTCTAAATTACACCAAGCAATACTAACCTGTTGCTCTAACTGGCGATTTCGCTCTTCAAGTCTTCTTATTGTTGCCTGCTGATTCTTCAAGTGAGTTGCTTCTGTTCTGAATTCCTCCAGCTCAAGTTTCATCTTTCGATTTTCGGATTCTAGTTCAGACAATTTCAGATCTTGCTCCTGCAGGGACAAGTACAACTTTACTAACAAAAAAGCCAAGATGCAGACTGCACAAGATAACACTCTTTTAACATATAACCACTGTTTTTATTTTTATTTTTAATTTCAAATAAATACATTTGAGTCCAGGGATATCTAATATATACATGGACTAGCAAAATACGGAGATAGCCACAGCTTTTATAGGTGATAACTGAAATAATTGGAAGTCAAGGATTTTACTCAATGAAAAAGCAAGTCCAATTTATAATCCTTTCCTAACAGGTCTTTGTACTAAACATTATAGAAAGGAAATTCAAGCAAATCTTTCATGTGTAATAGCTGACACTCTATTAGATAATTTTAAGAAAGGAATTTTTTTTGCTATGCCAAGCACTCTCTGGTTATATGAGTCCTTTGTAGCAAGAAATACGTGTGCAAGAGACTCTAGGAATACTGAATACTGATACTTGTCAGACCTTGATATGTATCTGAGAAGTAGATAGGGAATCCTTAAACTTGATATATCTGAAAACCATGTATTTTAATGCATATACACTTGATTTGCCACAACACCAAAGAAGTTCATTATGTATAAGACACATAAAGCAAATGTTGAATGATTGAAACTCATCTATTTAATAGATCCTCATTGTGATGAAACACGTTGAGTGAGACAAGCTAGTACTTACAGCAATTGAAGCAAGAGCCGGATAAGGATCTGGAGCCTCATAAAGTTTTTGATAGATGTTAAGAAATGCATTTTCGCCAAATTTAGCTCTCTTGGTAAGATTATCAACTTCTTCTTGATAACCCTTAAGTAATGAATTGAAAAGACTTAACTTTTCCTCCACTGAAGCTTTCTTAAAATCTGTTGAAGACACAAACAAAGACGTAAATAAATAGCAGATAAGGAATTACAGAAGAAGAGAGAAAACACATATTTAGTTGTACCATGTCCAGAACTCCACATTTTATAGGGGGAACATTAGTAAGCCAGTAGAAGGTGATTTTTTTAACCCCATGTACAAAATTTCCCTTTTCCCATGAATTGGTTAAAGAAACAATAAAATCAACTAATTAAAAAAGTATCCATTTTTCTTTTTCTGCTTCCTTTGCAAAACAAGTGTCATATTTTCTTCTGGTTATTTAAATATAATAATTAAACTAGGCAATACCTCTGGTGCTCTCTGCAAGCTTTCGCCGGTTTTTTTGACTGTTCTCTTGATTTTCAGCTATCCTAAGCCCTTGTTCATCAAGGACACTCTTTTCTTTCTCCAAATCAAAATCTGTATAGGGATAAAAAAAGAGAGGAAATTAATCCATGATGCACGAAAAGGATAAAGAAAATTAATAACAGATACAGAGCAGTGTCATACACAAGTGAATATATATCTCTCAAATTGTTGATGAAGAATAGAAGAAGAAGATTTATAATTTTTTGTTTCTTCTGTCAGAAATTCCTCCTCATCAATAGTTTTCCTGATCTTATTGGTCAATAATCACCAACTATGTTCTTGGTAGGAAAATAAGCACCACCAAATAGTTTCTTGTGATCCAAAGTTAATTTGGTTATTCCGTCTATGGCATCTATTTTATATTTTCAAATAACATATGTTCTTAGTGTACCTCTTTCTATAATATATGAGCTATAATTTTCTCCAACTATAATTTATCCACACTACAGAATTAATGGTGAAAGAAATTAAGTGAACAATATTAAGCTTTCATATCAAGTATCAACATTCAATTAAATTTTACACTTCAATTTTTCCTTGATAGAATCACTCCAGGTGATTCCAACTATAAAATTACACCATGATTAACTAAGATCTTAATAACTAATAACTTCAGCAACAGTTTTTGCCATGTTTTGATCTGGCCACTGAATAGCTTTAGTGGAAATCTATGTGTTCAAGTTCATTCAACTTTCATGATTTCTACACCAGCACTCATCAATTTATTTCACCACACAATTTAGTTACACAACACAAAACATCATAAGCCCAGTGGTATAATTTTAATTTCGATCCGTATAAATCAAGAAGTAATATTAAAACACCAGAAAAATGAAATGTCATTTATAATTCAATGAGCTTACCAAAACACCAGTCCACTATCGAAATCGATAACTACAATATAAATTCACAACGCCTGAAACTAAAAATCACTTGACGTTGGACTGTTTACACAAATGAATCCAACCAAGTCATCACTGGTCAATAAATCTATAATTCTAATCAGTCAAAAAAGCCAAGTTCACCAGCACATTAACAGTTATCAGGTTAAACACAACTAACAAACAATATTTACAATATTGCCACATGTTTTTCTCCAACTCAACTGTCCAATCGAGATCTTCTCAATCATTTAAGCTACGTAACCACGAACAAGAAAAAAAAAAATGAAATCAGAACTCAAAAATTGAGTCACCTTTCCAGAAATTGGCGACGACGGGGACGGGAGAAGAGGAGGAGGTGGTGGATTTGTCTCTGTCGGATCCACCTATTGGAGCCTCCATTTTTGTGATTTCGGATCTTTCTTCCTTGGAAGTGGAATATAGGTTTATGTAACTTGATTTCAATGTGAATCAGCGCGCCAACTAAAGATCAAATGGTTAGATTTTTGGATTTTAGATCTGAAGAACGTTTTGGTTGCTAATCGGTTGTTTACATGGTTTCTTAAAATTTTTGTAATTGCTTTTGTGCAATCTATCTTTTCTTAATTTTATTTTATTTAATCGAATTTGATGATACAGAGTAATGAATTGGGCCTGGCCCATTATTTTTTTTCTGAAGTAATTTAATGAAAATAAAAATAAATTACTCAAAAAAAAAGGAAATTTGAAATTAAAATAAAAAATAAAAAATAAAAATATATTTTATTTATCAAACAAAAATAATAAAAACCATAGTAAATGTATATATTATATGGACTTAACACTAAAGTAGTTGTTTTTTAAGGGGTTATACAACTTAAAAATTCCAAAACAACTTGGAAAAAAAATATATGGCATTCACTTATATCAAACGAAAGTACATCCCCAGTCTGCTCCATTTGGCTAGCTCATTCCTTTTTTAGTGGCAATCTGCTCAAGTAATATCCATTGGTGATGACTTACCATCTGCAGCCAATAGTCTTGTGTACTGAAAGAGACCAAGGTTGCATATGCTCACAGCAAGAAACGGCCTATTAGCAGGTCCCCTTGATGCTGGGTTGGTTGATGCTCTCAGTTTTCGTGAAGCCCTCGGTTGTTTAAAGGCTCCCTCATTTTCCAAAGTTATTATGGAGACAAATGCACCGAAGGTTGTTCGAGTCCTCAAGTCTCAAGCGTCTGATCCTAATTATTTTGGTCTTATTATTGATGAATGTAAGGTGTTACTCAAAGTAATTACTGATTGTAATGTTTGTTTTGTCCGGTGGTCAGCGAATAATGTAACACATTCTCTGGTTCGTGCTTCTTGTTCTGGGTCTGATGTCCAAGTTTGGGGCAGTGTCCCCCCTTCTTTTCTTTGTAATGCTTTGATTTCAGATCTTCTTTTATGAAGTTTCCCATTTTTCCTCAACAAAAAAAAGTAAAAAATGTTTTAAGTGTGTAAAATTACTAAAAGGATATAGATATCTAAATGGTATTACGTGCTATACTTTATATTTTTTTTGTTTATTAATGTTTAGTATTAAGTGTTATATAATTATGGTACTTTATTGAATTAATTAATCTAATTTTTTATTCTACTTTATTGAATTAATTAACCTCATTTATTTATTTATTTATTTTCTTTTTTACTCTACTTTATTTTTTTATTATACTTTATTAAATTAATTAGTTCTTTTTTTTTGTACAGTTATGGCAACCTTTTTTTTTGTACTGCAATGTAAGTCCAATTTTTTTTTGGAAAATTTCGTTAAAGGCAAGAACAAAGTTGGAAAGTTAGTAAAATTTCATTAATATCACTGTAGTGCGTTTTCTAAAAGCATAAGCTAAAATCCAAAAATATGTATTTGTAGTTTCTCAAAAACTCAGTTGGGAGAAGCTAAAAGTGATCAAAAACACTTTCTCGCGATTTTACCAAACGCTCTGTCTTTGGTTCGGAATCACTTTTGGTCCCAAAAGCAGCTAGATAAGCAATGTCAAACTGAGCCTAAGGTGTTGTTTGTTTTTTTCTATTTAAAACTTAATGGGTCTTAATCATAATTATTAAGTTGTTTTGTTTGTTTTTTTTAATTGGTCAAATAACTTAAAAATACCAAAAAACAACTTAAAATAAAAAGTAAAAAATCATAACTTTTCACTTAATTGCAAATCACTAAATTGCATTAAATATAATCCAAAATCTTTTCTTCTGATATTATCCCTATATATAACATGTTTTCAATTTCATCATAATTATATATGGTATAGAAATCTTTATTTTAATATATTGCTTATTTTAAATAGCTTTAAAAATAAAAAGGAACCCTAATCACTTCTCATATTGGTGTTTAATATCAATACTTTATTATGATGTTAGGGTGATGTATTTATATATTATTTTTTAGAGTGTTTTGTGTGAGTTTTCCTGCTTCCCTTTTTATTTTTGAAAAAAAATATATTTTATTTTCTCAGTAAAAATGAAGTTTGTTTGTAATCGACGAAGAAGATTATGATCATGTGTTCATATATAATAATTATTTTTGGATTGTTTTTATTTCATATTATATATATAATTGTTTAACACATGTATAAATATAAAATTATTTATTTTCAGACAAATTTACTTTTAAAAAATAAATGTATTCACAATACATTTAGATGTGAGAAAAAAAAAACATACTATATTTCAATCTCTATTCAGTCTTTAAAAAAATTCATAAGTATTTAGTCATCAGACAAAAAAACAAACGGTCCGTTAATATTTACTTGAAATGCTTGTCTATACCGAACCTACAATTATATGAAATATAGCTAATTGCCATTATTTGATCGATTTATTCTATGAAAGAAACATCCAGTGGACCATTGCCATAATAAACATATATTCATCAAATGTCATGATGGAAAGTAATTATTACTAATTATATGACGGGGAGGAGAACGATGTAATGCTGTTTTTGGGTAAATAATTTATTTGTTAAATTTTGAACAAATGAATGTTGGGTAAACTTCTTAAAAACATCTATTTCAATAATCAAATTTTAAGAAGTTAATTAGGGATTGCTTTTAGAAACTGATTATTGGAGAAGCTCATATATTTTACTTATGAAATATCTACAATAACCTCACTATTTCAATAAAAGAAGATATTACCCTTATATTAATAATGATATAATAAAAATAAATTAAAACTAAAAAAAAAAAGAGTTTAACAAATGGTGGGCATTGGCGTGGTGGCTACCGTTGGACTTGAGGCCGGAGGAGGATCAGAAATCTCCAGTGACAAAGTCACCGGAGGAAGCCATCTCCTCCTCCAATAGTGCCTTCTCTGTTTCTAGTTTTGGAAAAGGCGAGACACCTCCTCCGTAAAATCTGGAAATGGAGGAGGTGAGATGCCTCCTCCAGTGTTGGAGGAGGATTGACCTCATCCGGCAACACCAAATTTGGAATCGACGTCGTTGTCGGAGGTCGATCCTCTTCTAATGACAAATGAGGCTTATCGACTGCTCCATTTTCTAGATTTTATAGAGGAGGCGAGATACCTCTTCTAGTGTCGGAGGATGATTGACCTTCTCTAACGGTGTCGAATCTAGAGTTGGCGTCACCGGAGGAGGTCGATCCTCCTCCAATGCCAGAACAGATGGAGGAGGAGAAGGCAAACACCTCCTCCAACATCAAAGGTGGATCTTTCCTCCTCTAGCATTGTGACGTCTATGTTGTCGATGTCTGACGATGATGTCACCGGAGGTCGGCGGATCCACCTATGGCATTTTGAAGTTAGAGTTTTTCAATATTTTAATTTTTAATATTTAATTATTAATGATGAGATGAGGTTGGTCATGTGGTAAACTTCTTATACTTGCAACACGAGGTTATGGGTTTGAGTCCTACACCCTCCCTAAAAATACCCCAAAATTATGTAATAAAGTAAAGTAATATTTCAAATATATTAGGAGAAAATTCAATAATATACAATCTAAATCAGTTGATCATTTTTATCAAGTATGGCCATGAGTTGTCCAAAACTGATATTGTACTTTAATGTCAACAAATTCATTTTCTCAATATTTTTTCACTCTGTTTCTTTCTCTCTAAACCTTTATTTTTTTCATTTAATTTTTCTCCTATCAATTTTAATAACTTGAATATCAATTGATGTTTACTATATCTTCATAGACTTTACTTCTCTCTCTTCAACAACTTTCCTCTCTCCATTCATTTGAAATATACTTGCACGCTTGTTTTTAGACAAATCTTGCTTTCCAAAAACCTTACAAGATGAATTGAAACTATAAGGCTTTCATTATGTAAAGTTGTTCCGTTATCCTTTCATATAAGGTTGAAGTTCCTTCATGTAAGGTTGTTGTGTTATTTCTTCGTGTAACGTTGTTTTGTTATAGTTTCGTGTAATGTTTTTATTAGGGGTAAATATGTCCAAACTCATTTCTTTTTGATAAATTTGATCACTTATTAAAAAATGGGCAATTTTAAGCCATACAATATCATCTTTTATATAAACGGTTAATCCTAAGATTTAATTTGATTTCATAAGATCATCTCTAAAACAATATTAAATTATTGAGCCAATCCTATAATTTAGTACAAAGTTAAAAAAAAACATAGTCCAATACAATGCCAAAAGCTGTGTTAAATTTGATACATGCTATACTTTGTGTCAAATTACAATAATGCAACCGTATTTGTTGACTTATTAAATTTTAAATATTGCAGATTTAACAAATTCGATAGGAAAAATTGAGATTGAAATAATTCTAACAAAATATATTCAATGTATTCATGGAATGCATTGGTTGTATTTATTAACTTCTATAATTTTAAATAATAATAATAATAAGCATATTAAATAGATTTGTACAGGAGAGTATAATGTTAAAACGATATG
This sequence comes from Dipteronia dyeriana, assembly GCA_032871835.1. Classification (NCBI taxonomy): domain Eukaryota; kingdom Viridiplantae; phylum Streptophyta; class Magnoliopsida; order Sapindales; family Sapindaceae; genus Dipteronia; species Dipteronia dyeriana. Next base: position 20,715,164 of record CM065299.1, read on the forward strand.
TTAAATATAATATTTTTACTATTTTTTGTACCAAATTTGACATTGGCATTAAAGATGATCTAAATTATATATAATAAAACTCAAAACAAAATCATATATATATAGAATATTATATATCCCAATATTTTCAATATATATATATCCCAATAATTATACTGTAAGACTTATATTTGAAATCAGTTCATATTATCATCAGAATATATAGAAGGGTATTGTTAACCTCTATGGGCACATGTTAAGAACATAAATGTTAATATATAAGAAAAGTCAAATATTATATTTATAGTATTGTTACAATAAATATAATAATTATATGTCCCAATAATTGTATTGTAAGACTTATACTTGAAAACAATTATTCTTTATCATCAGAATATATAGAAACGTTCAGCAAAATATATATATATGGTTTCAAAAAATAAATAACACTTTTGAAGGGAGGTCTTGTGCAAATAGCACTATATTAATAACACTAGTTTAAATAGCATTAAAAGGTGGAATTTGGATAAAAATACCCCCTTATTCTATTCTTTTCTCTTATCAGTTCTTTACTTTTTTTTTTCTTTCAAAAACCTCCATTGATGGAACTTTAATGGAGTTACCGTCGCCGACCGGTGAGTTGATCGATAAAACCATCAGGAAAACGTTCGTCGAGTGCCAATCGTTGTAACCGAAGTGTTCGTTTACAATTTCAAGCTGTGTAGAGAGAGAAACGAAGTCAAACCCGAACCGTCGTTGAATCTTCATCGTTAGATCTATGACGATCCGTCACGAATCTGACGGAACCAATGACGCCAATGAACTAGACGTTGTCCTATCTTCTAGATCCAACTATCTCCGGAGTCAACCGGCGCCGTCGTCGGTTCGTTACTTTCATCATTGATGAAGGTCGAACATAATAAGTTTCGAATAAGCACAAATAAGTCTCGAAATAGAGCAAATAAGTATCCATAAATTAAGTCTCGAATAAGTGTAATAAGTCTCGGGTATTCATAAATTAAGTCTCGAATAAGAGTAATAAGTATCGAGTATTCATAAATAAGTCTCGAAATGGAACAAATAAGTCTAGAAACTAAAAAAAATTTCAATTTTGACTACTGTTCATCTTCTCTGATTCGACAAACCCAAACGGCCAAACCCAAACCCAAACCCACTAATTCAAGATTTAAAAGAAAACCCCCATTCATATTCAATAAACTCACCATTCACATCAGATTGACCACAAATTCACTAAAAAACTCAAAATCAATTAAAATGAATTTAATATCACAAAATCAACAAAATCAAATTTGAAAACAGAACCCTAACAAAATACTTTTTTCCAGAAATATGGTACTGGACTCCTAATTACGACCGATTGCTTCTTCAACCTTCATTTTCTCCATATATAGGTTTGTTGTCTTGATTTATATTCTTATTTTTATAAAATTTTATAAGGTTTTGTTGTTTTTATAAGGTTTTGTTACTTTCAGAGTTAATTGAGATTATGATTTTTTTTGAATTTTTTGAATGTCGAGAACAAATCATTAATGAGAGAAAGAAATTCGTTCATATGAGAGGAATAGAAAAAGAGATATGTGAGAACTTAAGAGAGAAATGAGAGGAAAAGAAAAATAAATTCGTTGAAATGAGAACTTAAAAGAGTTAGTTCTTTAGAAATGAGAGAAAGAAATTCGTTAAAATGAGAGAAAGAAAGGAAGAGAAAAAGACATAAAATAAAAAGGTAAAAAATCAAGGTAAAAAGATAGATAAAGATATTTTGGTCTTACCATTTATTTTTATACCATTAAAATAAGAAATATTAGTCTAGTACTAGTTCCAAAAGTTGAGAAGGATTTGGTGTCATTTTTGGCCCATTCCCTGTATATATATAAAAAGCATCTATAATCTCTGGCTCTTTCTCTCTAGAAAAAATATAAAGAAAAAAATATTTACAATGCATCAATTGTATATATCAAGTGGCCAAAGCAATTAATTTAAACAAGTTCCAACTTCCAATAATCAAATTAAATTATATCAGGGAGCAGTGGTGGGTCATTGGTTTTACAGTTGTCATATATTTGATTTGATTTGATTTTATTTGTTTTGAAAGTAGTCATCTATTTGAAAAAGAAAATATACATATATATTTTCTATGGTATACAAAGAAAAAAAAAAAGACTTTCAACTTTCAACTTGATGATCGATGAATGTTATATATGGAATTATTTGATGTTTAATTTGAAGAATGATAACAACTGGCATATTATCTATGCCAATATTGTCCTGTGGAATTTAAGCCAATTCTATGGTCTTGTACCTCTACGTGTCTGCCTGTCTGAGAAGTTGGTATAATGAATAATGATGCAGAAATGATGTAGTCAATTAATATATAATTATTTGCGCAAACCCTTAAATCAGGGCTCCTTTCATGGATTAAACTTTATTAGGTTGTTATAGCAAGATTACAAGCACGGTCAGAATTACAATTTTACTAGTATGATTATGACTACAATTTTCACACTCAGATCAATCATTATAAATATGGTCAAGTACAACCCATAATATAACTTCTATTATAGGAGAGGAGTCTCCCCACATATTTACGATTTAATTAGTAATTATGAGACTTGAACTCATACCATATATGTGAAAAGGGAAATATACAACCATTTTTATAAGAATTGATGGGCCGAAGACATTTTTGATACATATATAGTTTGAGTACCTTTTTTTTTTCTTTAATGTTGTAATCTAATATTAATGTTTCAAAGTATAAGAAATATATAATTTCATAATTTTTTTTTTCAATTTTGATTCATTTATAAAATTATTTAATAAAAATATAATTAACTATATATATTTTTAGATAATGTTATATATATATATATTAAAAAACAAATTCCATGTGGATTGCAAATCAATTAATCATATATATACGTTCTATTTATATTTTTTTGAACCATTCAAATGTTTCCATTTTTCTTGATATTATGACCAAAGAAGATTTGTTTTTTTCCCAATAATACTTTTTCCTTCGTATAGTAAAACGACTATGATAATCATTAAATTTTTCAATCAATTTAATTAACTTGCGTTGTAGCACATTCACAATTTTAACTGATTTAAAAACTTGAATAATCGGGAGGTGTGAGGACTGAGGATCATGGGTTGTGACTTCTTGGAACAATTTTAAATATATGTCGTGTATTTTCTATTCTTTTTTGGAGACGAATTTGAAAATAGCAACATGTCGTGCTTCTCCGTGACTCTATCATCGAGCCAAAATTTTAGTTTCGAGGGATCAACACAAAAATGAATGTTAATTTAATATATATATATATATATATATAACTAAATGTAATATTGTTTAGAGGTGACGAAGATGAACATACGTTTTAATTCTTTTGTAAAATCCATCAATTGAAAATGACTTTCTTATACGAATTCGAAAAAATATGTAATGAATTTTTACTTTGTTTTAATATTATATATTACAATTATCAAGTGTGGGATTCTGCATGATTTTTTTTATGAGATCCCTAATTTAATAAGTCATATATATAGTTTATGATATATTGGAAATCAAATCCTAAAAAGAATCTATTTTCACTCCTACATTAAGTATGGATTTACTAATTAGGAATCTTAATGAGGGAAAAGAAACTTAATAGTTAATTCCTTAGTTGTAATTAATGTATTACTAGATCCGTTGAGAATAGATCATATGAGTTACATATACAAATATGAAAATATAATTAGTGATGTCAGACTTTTATTTTATTTATTATAATATTTATGTCTTTAATAAATGATTATACTTTTAATTAAGAAATAAGAGAGGGTTCATTTGAAATATTACATAGTAATATCCAAATAATTTAGAACATCTTCGTAAATGGATCATCATGATTGTCTTGTGAGGCTATCTTGGTGACAATCACATCTCCTCTCTACACTATCTCTCTAATGAGATGATACTTTCTCTCTATATGCTTCCCTATTTTGTGGCTTCTTGTTCTTTGGAATTAGCCACAACACCACTGTTATCACAATAAAGTGTGATGGGCATATCCAAATCTGGAACAACTTTCAGATCACTCAAGAATTTACGGAGCCAAACAACCTCTTTAGTAGCTTCACAAGCGGCTACATATTCGGCTTCCATGGTGGAGTCAGCAATGCAAGATTTCTTGATACTTCTCCACACAATGGCTCCACCACCCAGGGTGAATACTGATCCAGACGTGGATTTCCTAGAATCCCTGTCTGACTGAAAATCAGAATCTGTGTATCCTAACGGGATCAAATCCTGCCCGAAATACACTAGCATATAGTCTCTCGTTCTCCGAAGATACTTGAGAATTGTTTTGATAGCAACCCAATGATCCAATCTCAATGGACTGGTATCTGCTGATTACTCCCACTGCATAACAAATGTCCAGTCTCGTGCATAACATAACATACATGAGACTACCTACTGCCGATGCATATGGTACATGTATCATATCCTCAACTTCTTAAGGTGTCTTAGGACACTGTTCCTTAGACAAGTGAACTCTATGCCTAGAAGGTAAATTACCTTTCTTGGAGTTTTGTATCTAAAATCGCACAAGATTCTTGTCAATATATGATGTCTGAGACAGTGCTATGAGTTTGTTCTTACGATCTCTTATAAGTTGGATCCCAAGAACATAACTCGCCTCTCCCAAATCGTTTTTTTTTGGAATTGGCTAGCCAGCCAGCCCTTTACATTAGACAACACTCCCACATCATTCCCAATGAGTAGGATATCATCTACGTATAAAACCAAAAAAACTACTTTCTTATCAATGATGTGCTTGTAGACACAAGGCTCATTGACGTTCTGCTCGAAGCCATAAGTTTTGATCACATCACCAAACCTAATGTTCCAAGATCTAAAAGCTTGCTTAAGTCCATAGACGGACCTTTGCAGCTTGCAAACCTTTTGCTTTTGATCTAGAGATACGAATCCCTCTGGTTGCATCATATAGATGCTCTCATCAAGATTGCCATTCAAGAATGCAGTCTTGACGTCCATTTGCCAAATTTTGTAATCGAAATAGGCAGCAATGGATAAGAGAATCCTAATAGACTTAAACATGGTTACTGGCGAGAAGGCCTCTTCATAATCGACCCTCTCTTTCTGGGTATAACCCTTGGCCACTAGCCTTGCCTTGAAGGTCTCAACCTTCACATCTACTAATCTCTTTCTCTTGTAGATCCACTTACACCCTATGGGTTTTACCTCATCTGGTAAGTCTATAAGATCCCAGACTGAGTTAGAGTACACGGACTCCATCTTGAGATTCATGGCTTTAAGCCATTCCTCTTTATCAGGATCTTCCATTGCATTCTTAAATGTCAATGGATCATCCACACTATCAGCAGAGATAACACCTTGCCCCTCACCTATACCTAAATAGCGTTCAGGTTGTCTCACAACCCTCTCACTATGTCTAGGTGGTAGTGTATCCTGATCAGGAACCATCTGACTCTCAGATGTTTGTGGATCAATAACTCTTATTGATGAATCACTAGTCTCACCAGGCTCCAACTCATTTAATACAATCTTGAAATGAGGTTTATGGTCACTAATGTAATTGTCCTCAAGAAACGCTGCATTTATCGATACAAATACTTTGTTGTCTTCAGGACTATAGAAGTATCCACCTCTGGTCTCCTTGGAGCATCCTACAAATAGGCAGATAATAGACTTCGAGTCTAGCTTTCCAGTTCTGTTCTTCAGCATGTGTGTTGGACACCCCCATATACGGAAATGTCGCAAACTAGCTTTATGACCATTTCACAACTCTAGGGGAGTCTTAGGAACAGATTTGGATGACACTACATTCAAAATGTATGCCGCTGTTTGTAACGCATGTCCGCAAAAGGAATTTGGTAATGATGAGAAACTAATCATAGATCTCACCAATTCCATCAGGGTTCTATTTCTCCTATCTGCTACACCATTTTGCTGAGGTGTACCGGGAGCTGTGAGTTGGGAAACTATCTCATGCTCAACCATAAAGTCTTCAAACTCTTGGTCAATGTACTCACCTCCACGATCCGATCGTAGTGACTTGATAGTCCTACCTAATTGATTCTCAACTTCAGCTCGAAATTCTTTGATCATTTCAAATGTTTCCGACTTCCGTTACATTAGGAAGACGTATCCGTATCTTGAGTAGTCATCTATAAAGGTGACATAATACTCATAACCACCCATAGCTTTAACATTCATCGGTCCACAGACATCTGTATGTATTAGCTCTAGCGGTTCTTTAGCTCTAAGCCCTTTTCCAGTAAAAGGTCTCTTAGTCATCTTACCTTCCAGACAAGATTCGCAGACAGGTAAGGTGCCAACCTTTAACTCACTTAAAGGTTCGCTTTTTACAAATCTGTCTATCCGGTCAAGGTTGATATGACCAAGCCTTAGATGCCAGAGATACGTGTCATTATCTGAAGAAATCTTATGTCATTTAGTTTTTGGTTTTTCAACCTTAAAAATTTTGGTGTTGAGCAGTGTAGTATGTATTAACAGTCTTAACACATACAAAAATTCCTGAAAAAATATTCAAACCATTCTTTTCAATAATAACAGACTTATTATTATTAAAAGAAACAAAATTTTTTTTTTCTAACAACTTAGAAACGAAAATCAAATTCTGTGTAAATCCAGGAATATAAAACACATTGTCCAACAATATTTAATTATTGCAAAAAGCGTAATCTAATTACGCCCACTGCTCGTGCCGATACGACATCCCCTGACCCCACATGCATTGAGAAGGCTTGCTCCTCTAGCTGTGTCCAAGAATCAGTCCATTGTAAAGAAGAACAAACATGATTAGTGGCCTCCGAATCAACTATCCAGGGTGAAGAATCATCTTCCATTAAACACGACTCAAGAACAAGTAAATCATATTTACTTTTCTTGGACTTCTTCTTGCTTTGGGCTTTCTTAGGTTTGGGCTTACCCTTCGCTTTCCCAGTAGATCTATTTTTCTTCTTATTATTAGAGTAAGATGGTTCGGCAACATTTGCCTCACCGGTCTTGCCCTTGTTGTCCTTAGTCAAGGACTCAAAGGTAGTGAGCTCATTGAGAAACTGTGTGAGATTGAACCATAACTTGTTTATCTCGTAGTTACTCTTAAACTGATCGAAACTCTTCGAAAGAGTCATCAGGATGATGCTCACTTGACTGGGTTCGTCAATGGCCTCGCCATTGACTTTTGCCTGGTTGAAGTGGGACATCATGCTCAGAACAAGTTCCCGAACTGACGTACCTTCTTTCATACGAACGAGCATAGCGGAACGAACAGCTTCATGTTGCTTTTACTCGGAGGGCTGCCCGAGCATAGCTTATAATGATTCCATGATTTCGAATGCTGAAGTCATTGCTTCGTGCTTTGTGACAATCACGTCTGTCATTGAAGCCAACATATATGTTCGGGCCTTCTCATCAGATGAGACCCATCGCCGGTACGCCTCATGAATAGTTCATGTGGCATTGGCAGCAGGCACTGGAGGACATTCCTCCGTAAGCACGAATTTGAGGCCTTTGGTGACCAAAATTGCATTAATGTTAAGTTTCCACTTAGTGTAGTTATCACTAGTTAATATGTCGTTTGCGAGAATTTGAAGTAATGCAGAAGACATTATTACTGAAATAAATAAAACATTTATTCAGTCATTTATTTAAAACAAGTGCCAGTGCTTTGGCATAAATTTAAACATGATGCATGCACATGTTTAACGAACTAGAACTACCCTAAAACTAGTTACTATATCACGAGAATCCAACACACCACAAAGAAGTGCCGCCTTAGGGTCGGTCAAGTCTTTGCATGTTGGACTGAGACATTCTCAATCAAATGATATTCTAGAATAACTCTTATTCCATATCATTCAACCATCGTTTATTTAGTCAGGTTTTCAATTGACAAACTTAATCAAAACCTTCGTGAATGTAACCCACCATTTCAAATCTCACGAGCTTAACTCGAGAATTGCAGCCTTAAGGGTTGGTCAATCCCGAAATACCCTCAGAAATCCTATCCGTTAGGAAGTCAACCTTGGTGTTGACCTTTGTGGAAACCCTCCTTAGGGTCGACGAAAGCAAAGCCGTCACGTGGCCCCACTCGGATCTCACGGTGTTGAACTAATGATGGAGACCACGAGATATATATGTTAAAATTAGGGTTTTTTATTAACTGTTAATGCACCTAGACTCTACAGGATTAAACGACTAACTTTAATCAAGTTATCTAGCGCATTAACTAATTAGAAACAAATTCTAATTAACTAATAAATTATTAATGATTTTTAACAATTAAAAATCTAATCTATTAGTGAATAATTTAAGCCTTTGTAAACTATTTACTAATGTCAGATTATTATGTTAGTGTTTACCAAGTTTTAACTATTAAAAACCTTAACACTTTATTCAGACCATTTATTATTAAGTTATTAATCAAATTAATCATTTAATCTAATTTATTAAACACTTTAATAACTAGATTAATATTAATGAGAATTGTCAAGTTTTCTAACTATTAAAAAAACTAATCTCATTATTCATAGCCATTTATGTATATTGCCCATTTTAATCATATTAAAATAAAGTACATAAAATACCAGACTATGATACATATATGACATATCAAATATATTTGTGTAGGCACATCTAATCTAAATGACATACGTATGCATGACAATGCTTTTATCATCACATAATGATTGCAGTATTTTTAATCTTAATCAATTTAAAAGAAAATTCGTTCACTGGGATCGGTGATTCTACTAATTGAACACTAATTAGTCTAATTTACCCCTATTCTAAGTGCATGAAAACTAAATGACATAATGCTTGTTTTGGGTTGGTATTCTAATTTACTAATATGCAAGATCAATTAAACTAGATTACTCACAAGCTCACACGAAAAATATATGAATATGAAGGAATGCTAGGGAATTAATGCAACCTAATTAAACTTCTCAATGTAATCCATTAGTCTCATTAAAGCACATAATTCCAATTGATAGGGTTTGTTTCATGAAGCACCTAATCTTTCCCATTACTCACACAAGGTCATGTAATGAGTAAGGGTTAGAATTAGTTTCTAATTAAAAAAACTCTAAACCAAATCCTCATAGCATGGTCATGCATATGGAAACTTTCTCAATTATTAAGCTTTGTAGTTAAGGACTAAATGGGATGGTCACCCACATCTACCCTTCAACATCATAAATTAAATAATCCTAACACAAACATTCATTGAGGTCTCATTTGAATATAGGTGAAGGAATTAGAGCAAGTATTGCAATAAAAGAGACTGCCAATGTAATTAATTAATAGCATAGACCATAGAATCACAAAGAGTTGTTCAATCGGTTTACATTAATCCCCTAACTTAGAATTAGTTACACATCAAAGAAAGGAAATGAAACAAAGAAGAGTAAAAGAAGAAACCAAGGTTGGTCATTGAGGTTCCTTGACTTGTAAGCTTCCTCTTATTGCCTTCTAAGTTCTAAGATGGATGGATGGGAAAGTTGTCCAAGAATGGTGATGGAGGGATGAAAGTGTCAAAAATCTCGTGTGGCTGATGTTGATTCCCCAAAACCCATGTGGGTATTTATATGGGTCCAAAAATAGGTCAAGAATCAACCTAGGGACGCGTGCCTCATACTGTCTCGCCATTGATTGTCGCGGTTGTCCATGATGGAAATCCAACCGTGACATCTCGCTTCTTTGCTTCGCATCTTTTCTTCAAGCGACACCTCGAGCGACAATGTCCAAGGAAGTTTCTGTCACCGGGTTTGTCATGGAATTCCATGACGGAACTTAGACCGTGACATGTCGCTACTTTGGTAGATTGTGCACGATAATTCGGGCGACTTCTAAAAACAAGTTGCTGTCGCTTGTGCTGTCGCGTCTGTCCATGACGACCCTCCACGACCGCGACAGCTCACCTATTTGCCCAAGTTTTTGATTTCCAGAACTCTTGAGTCCTAACTTCACTTAAATCACCCAATTGATACCCTCAATAATGGAATCCTGTAAAAAAACACTTAATCGAGCCATTAAATACTTGATTTTACTTGAGAATTGAGCAATAAACATAGGAAGGGGGACTCAAAATCTAGTGTTTTCATGGCTCGATCAACACCCCCAAACCTAGCCTTTTGCTCGTCCTCGTGCAAAATCAAGAGAAAAACACCAACAAAACAAACAAGCAAACAACACGAAGACTCGATAAAAACAAAAGAAATATAAACAACAATAACTTAAAAGCCACATTTTCAACTGATGATGAGATGCAAAGAGGTGTGGATAAAGAGAGTAGACACATGTAAAACTTTCTCAAGCAACTCGAAGGCACTGATGGGACACTCGAACAACATGAATCCCATACCTAAAGTGCTATCATGTTGGGAACTACTCACTCTCACACCTCGAGCATAATTCGTTTTGACTCTAACCTCACGTGGACATTCTCTTTTCTTTCCTCTCGGAGTCCTAAGTTCACACTCATGAAAAGTATGCAAGGATAGAGTTAGGCATGAGAGTCAAATACTTGTGTACAATAAGAAATGAAACGTTATTATTTTGGTGAACTAGCGTAGAAAATGAATCAAATGCCACGGACGTGAAAGATCATGCTTCAACAAACATTCCCAATATAGATTTAATAGTAGATCATTTAGGTCTTCCCTTTGGTTGTAATATGGCCATTGGGTGAAATATGGTGAACAAAGAATAGGAAATGGAATTCAAAAGTCACCAATCTTGCTAAGACACTACACGATACACCCAATACTTAAGATCTATTCATATCACTCGTGCACTAGTGATTAGGCTTGACTTTTCATTACAGTTATGCTATGCATGAGTACTCTACTGGTGAGTACTTTACAATTACAAACAAGACTCTTATTCCCTTTTTCTATTTTTCTCTTTTTTCCTTTTTTTGTTGTTTTTGCAATAAGCTCATAAGTGCACATTTTCGTACTTTTACATTTGTGAGTCTTTTGCCTTGCACATTTACAAATCTAGCCTAATTACACGCTAATTTTTTTTTATAAAAAAATTAGAGCTTTTATACCTTTCCACCGTAACACCTCACATCCTAACAAGATTGGCAATGAAGGTAGGCATGTGTTTAGGTTTAGGCTATATGGTGTAATGTGGTTCCAATAGAAAGGTAAGTGTTTGGCTTCAAAATTGACTTGGGAGCACACAAATAAGGACATGGAATGTGTTTAGGTTAATATGAGTAGTTTAGCACATACATTGCCTAAAATCATTTCCACCATTTCATCTATCAAGGGAATGTAAGCATCCATCAAGCAATCCACAAATATAATGCAATGTGATGTCTTATGACAATTGATGAGTATGACGAGATAAGTGTTTAAGATGAAACAATGATAACACTCAAATGCGCTTTTTAAGGCTTTGTGTTTGTGAACTCACTAGGTGGTCTCCACTATTAGAACAAGGTGTTTGAGCACCAAGTCCCCTCAACTTGAACACAAAAGGATAGGACAAGCCAAAGAAGTGCAAGTGAGACCCTAGAGTGACACCAAGATGCTCAAACGATCACATTAGGCATAAATAAACTCTCACACAAACACACAATCAAAGCATCACACCAAAGCTATTTGAAGCTCGAAATTTTTGGCCATGCGACTATTTTCCTAAACTTGTGACTCAAAATAAAATGTTGGACTTAAGTAAAATAAAAAAAATTGGACTCGATAAAACCAAAACGACCGGAAATGGTGTCGACACCTCCAAACCTAAACCCAACATTGTCCCCAATGTTGACAATGAGAGCCCGGCGAGTAAGGCTTTTACCCCATAACCAATCACAGCACAACAACAATATAAAATAGCTAAAATAAAATAAACAAAAGCTCGATCAAAGTGACATTGAAAGCACCCAAATGCAATTAATCATCAACCATAACACAATACCGTGTACACCTCTATTCCAATCACAGCTAAAACAAATAAAAGATGCAAAAGTACCACTAATGATAGAAATTAAATAACAAGAATAACTAAATAAGAATACTTCAATAAGTTCGAAACATAACTGAAAACAGGAAAAATAAAGAAAACAAGTCTAGCTAAACCGATCAGAACGAAACTAGTAATGTGGTGGTGGTGGCGGCGGTGGCCATGAGGATCCGGGCATCGGTTCTTTCCCCTTCCACCCGGCTGCTGCTGTTGCTTTGTCCTCTACTTCCTTTCTTGATATCTCCATGACGGTCTGGACAATAGCCTCCTCATCTGATACTACAGGTCCGTTGGTAGGGTGAACCGGAAACTGAGGCTAAAATCCTGAACCGAAAGCTGAACCCGTACTCTGGGTCCATGGGTACGGAGGTCTGTAACCTGGAAATGAATGTGGAGGCTGGTACCCAGGAGCTGGATATGGATGCCATGGGTATGGAACCGGCTTCATTTCTCTCTCATATGGCCGTAAATGGAGCTCTTGCCTCAGATTTGTAATGTCTTGTCTGAATCCTGCACCCACCATATCTATCTTAGCCATCATCCGCTAATCCATCCACTGCATGTGCTGAAGGATTGAGTGCTGGGCATCTCCAATGGCATTTAAATTTACTGTAACTATATCAGCATGCTGTCATCTGGAGAGTTTGGTAGCTGCTAACAACCGTTCCAAAGCGGGGATGGAACTACCATTTTCAGGCAGCCTCTCATCATCAACATCATCTGCCTGCTCATCGTGACTAGGCTCCAGGTCCTCTTCATCCGACTGATTTGAAACTACTATTCCCCATTTTTTTCTTAGACCGACTGCCCTCTCCTCTGTCTGGTCTTGCCAAACCTCACCCTGGAAATAATGAATACCATGTGCGGATTCCAAAATCAGGCCCAGTCTCAATGAACTCATCAGAAGACATATCTACACCCGCCTCATGGCAGAAAAATATGATAAGGCAAGGAAACACCATTGCTTCTTTCCATGTGATGTCCCTTGCTGACTTTTGAATCTCCATCTTCATAATCACCCCCACATCTAAAAGGTGCCCATGTTTAAGTCAGTAAAGCAATGTGGCTACCTCATAAGCCACCGTAGTACAATGTCCGCATGGCCTCAACGAATGGGAAATGAAGATGTGCCAGAAAGCTATTTCCATAAGCAACATTTTCTACTTAATCGGGTTGGACATGGAGTTCCAAAACTCCATCAATTGAGCTACCAAACTGTTGGCTAGGTCAATGTTCATTCTAGAGAAAATTTCAAACCGGGGAACCCCTTAAACATGGCAACTGTGTGTGGAAGTTCAGTCCTGTAATGCCTGTTAATGTCCCTAGAGTTGATGCGGACTTCCCTACCATGAACTAAAACCGAACTTCCCAAGCTATAATTCTTCTCAATTACCTCTGCATAAAATTCTTCAACAATTGAAGGGCAATATTTCGCAGGCCTATGAACAAAAGTGCCCCAACCTTGAGCTTCAACCATCCCAGGAATCGGAGTCTCATGCAATTCGGTCAAGTTGATTCCCTTCTAAGGTATAAACTTCTTCCCACTAAACTTCGCTATCCTGGCTGGGAAATCGGGGTTTTCTACACAAGGTGGAATTTGCCTCTTTCCTTTGTCTTGACCCCTTCTCGGCCTTCCCATATGGCTGGAATCCCCGGTTTCAGTTCGGCTGGAATCTACCCTACCAGTCTGCTTGGTTCTAGGCATTGCACTTCTCAATAACAACTGTGTCACTTCAAATGAGGATCAAACAATTTGGTACACCTTGGCACAATTTAACAACCCCGGTAATCCGATATAGCATGGATGCCACCAAACACCACCATAATCACAAGTATGTAAAATAATCCTATTCAAGCTTTCAACACAAAATAATCCCGAATTTTACCCCCAATTATGCCCTAGTTCAACTAAATTCAACCAATTTCACTCATAACCCCTCCAAAAACACAAAATCAATACAATATAAACTCCAATCAACTTCACAAACTAAAAACCACCCTTCAATTCACACAAATATGCAGGCAATTTTATCAACCCCCAAACAATCCGAATTTTCCTCCAAACAACCCTAGACCTGTAAAAGATGAAAGAACTAGGATTTGGGACTAACACGGGATAAAAACAAGTGATAAGAAGAAGAAAATACTGATTACGTGGGTTGGAAGTCTTCGACGTCGTGAGGAGGGAGAAGAAGTCGCGGTTGGGTTTGAAAATTTTGGTGAGGAACTACCCTTCCACAAACTGTTCATTTTATATTGAGTGATTGTCGTGGTCTTTCATGACGGAAACATAGACCGCGACATATCGCTTCCTTGCTCGTTTCATTGTCATGTTGTACATCAGCGACACCTTAGGCGACAATAACTCTTTGATTTTGTCACGTGGAATGGTTGCGGTCGTCCATGACGACATCATGACCGTGACATACCTGGAAAATTCCTCTTTAATGCATTTAAGTGTTCTAAAGTGCCAAATCTGCACATATACTCAACAACAAACATATCAAAGGCATTTGTTTGAAAAAAAATATGGGTCGAGAAAGCTTAAATGGAGTTACTAGACTTGTATGCAAAATGAAAAGTCACCCCCAAACCTATGTTTTTCCACACCTTTATACTATAATCGTAGTTTATTTCTAAAAATTAAGGTGTGGATGAACTTAGATTAGGGAGTGAAGTAGAATCACTACCATTCACAATTATTACCTAATACTTAAAATTATTTGAAAAGAAGGTACATAGGTGGGTTGCCTCCCACCAAGCACACTATTTATTGTCTAGGCAAGACGTGGTGAGAGCACTACGGCTCTTGGAGCTCTATCTCTTCCAACCAAGCAAGGTTCCCTAATTCCTTCACATAAGGTTTCACTCTTTGTCCATTGACGACAAACTTTTCCCCATTCTTCTCATCTTCCAATTCCACTGCCCCATTTGAGAATACTTGAGTCAACCAGAATGATCAAAACCATCTAGACTTCAATTTTCTGGGAAATAACTTGAGGCGGGAATTGAACAAAAGGACTAACATTCCCGGGTGAAGATCCTTGTGAACTATCATCTTGTCATGGATCCTCTTGGTCTTCTCCTTTTACACCCTTGAGCTTTCATAAGCATATAACAGGAACTCCTCAAGCTCATGAAGTTGCAATTTTCTTTCTTCTCCGGCCTTATCATAGTCTAAATTCAACTTCCGAACTGCCCAAAAGGTCTGATGCTCAAGTTCCACAGGAAGATGACATGCCTTCCCAAAGACCAACCTATATGGGCTCATCCCAATAGGTGTCTTGAAAGCTGTCCTATATGCCCACAAGGCGTCATCTAACTTGTAGGCCCAATCCTTTCTAGTTGAGTTGACCGTCTTCTCAAGGATATTCTTGATTTTCCTATTGCTAACCTCGACTTGGCCCGATCTTTATGGCTTGTAAAAGGTGGCTATCTTATGCCTCACACCGTATTTCTTCATAAGGGCAACAAATGAATTTTTGCAAAAGTGTGTTCCCCTATCACTAATTATAGCCCTAGGAGTCCCAAATCAAGCAAATATGGCCTCATTCACAAACTTTACCACCGTTTTTCCATCGTTGGTTCTTGTAGCCCGTGCTTCTACCCATTTAGACACATAATGAACCGCAACAAGGATGTAGCTAAATCTATAAGAGGAAGGGAATGGTCCCATGAAATCGATACCCCATACATCAAATAATTCGACCACCACGACACTAGTTAGTGGCATCTCATTCCTCTTTCCAATGTTCCCTGTCCGTTAACATCTATCACACGTCGAGCAAAATCGGACTGCATCTTTCATCAACGATTCCCAATAGAAACCTCATTGCAACACCTTCAAAGCTGTATTCTGGGCTCCAAAGTGCCCCCCACAATGTAGCTCATGACAAAACCTAAGTACGTCTCCTTGTTCAGCTTCAGATACACATCTTCTAATAACTGCATCGGGATCATGTATGTACAAGAACGAGTCATCCCAAAAGAACTTTCTAGCCCTAAATATGAACCTCTTCCGTCCTTGGTAATTCAACTCTGTAGGAATTATTCCACTAATCAAATAGTTCACTATATCGGTAAACCAAGGCTCCGTATTCGACACATTCCACAACTGTTCATCCCGGAAGTCCTTTCTTACTGGCAATTCATCCGCTTATTTCGGTTTTTCCTGCACTATCCTACTCAAATGGTCGGCTACCATGTTCTCCGCACCCTTCTTGTCTCGTATCTCCAAATCAAACTCTTATAACAATAGGATCCATCGAATCAACCTTGGCTTGGAATCCTTTTTCTGAAGGAGATATTTAAGGGCTGTATGATCTGAGAACACCACTACCTTGGCTCCCACCAAATATGCTCTAAACTTCTCTAAGGTAAAAACCACTGCTAAAAGCTCATTCTCAGTTGTTAAGTAGTTAAGTTGGGCATCGTTTAAGGTCCTAGAAGCATAATAAATGACATGTGGGACCTTATCCACCCGTTGCCCCAAAACTGCCCCAAAACTGCCCCAATAGCATAATCTGAAGCATCACACATTAGCTCAAAGGGCAACTCCCAATTCGGAGGCATCATAATAGGCGCCGTTGTCAAGGCATCCTTCAAGGTGTCAAAAGCATGCAAACACTTCTTGCTCATCTTGAATTCTATCTCTTTTTGGAGGAGTGCACACAAAGGTCTTGTAATCTTCGAAAAGTCTAGAATAAACCTCCGGTAGAACCCTGCATGCCCAAGAAAAGACCTCACTTCCTTAACAGATTTTGAAGGTTGTAAACTTCGGATTACTTCCACCTTTGCCTTATCAACCTCAATTCTTCTCTTGCTTATCATATGCCCAAGGACTATTCCTTGTTGTACCATAAAATGACACTCCTCCCAGTTTAAAATCAAGTTGTTCTCCTCACATCTCTGTAAGACCTGGGCTAAGTTCTTCAAACAAATCTCAAAGGAATCTCCAAACATGGAGAAATCATCCATAAACACCTCAATGATCTTCTCTACCATATCTGAAAACATAGACATCATGCATCTCTGAAAAGTGTCTGGAGCATTACAAAGCCCGAAATGCATCTGTCTGTAGGCAAAATGTCCCAAATGGACATGTGAAAGTGGTCTTCTCCTGATCTTCTAGTGCTATGGCTATCTGATTGTATCCCGAGTAGCCATCAAGGAAACAATAATGACTATGTCCTGCTAATCACTCCAGCATTTGATCAATGAATGGGAGGGGGAAATGGTTCTTCCTAGTGGCTGAGTTCAACTTCCTGTAATCAATACACACTCTCCAGCCTATCTGAAGTCTCTAAGGAATCAACTCATCTTGCTCGTTTCTAGCCACTGTTATACCCGATTTCTTAGGAACTACATGGATAGGGGTGACCCACTTACTGTCTGATATCGGATATATGATTTCCACCTCTGGAAGCTTAAGAACCTCTTTTTTTTCACTACTTCTATCATGATTGGGTTCAACCGCCTCTGAGCTTCTCTTGTAGGTTTGGCATCATCTTCTAAAAAAATCTTATGCCTGTAAATAGTAGGACTAATCCCTCTAATGTCTTCAAGAGACCATCCTATGGCTGACTTGTACCTATGTAATACCTCAAGGAGCCTCCCCTCCTCACTATCCTTCAAGTCAGAAGCAACTATCACCGGATATGTCTCTTTTTCTCCTAGATAAGCATACTTCAATGTGGTTGGCAATTCCCTGAATTCTAACTTGGGAGATCGATTTGGTGCAACACTCACATCTGACACCACCAGTTCTTCAAACTCTTCCACACTAGCACCCTCACCTACTGGCTCTGAAATGTCTTTTGGCTTCTCTTGATCTTCCCAATCCCATTCTGATAATTCTTCTAAGTCTTCATCTCTGAACATACCATCGATTCCCGGATCTAGAACATCAATAAATGAACAATCATCAGTCCCGGATGGGTAAGATAATGTATCAAATAACTTGAACTCCACTGTTCATCTAGAACTGTCATAGTAAGCTTCCCATTCTGCACATCAATGATAGTCTTGGTTGTAGCCATAAACGGTCTTCCTAGTAGAATTGGTCTCATGCTAGTTTCCCCACTAACATCATCCATGTCTAACACTACAAAGTCTACAGGAATGATCAACCTATCAACTTGTACCAACACATCTTCCACGATCCCCCTCGGATATCTAGCCAAACCATCCTCCAGAAGTAATGACATAGTTGTTGGCTTGATCTCATTTAACCCCAATTGCTTGTAAATGGCAAACAACATCAAGTTGATACTAGCACCTAAGTCTAACATTGTCCGTTCCAATCTAGAGTTCCCAACTATAATGTTGATACAAAAACTACCCAGATCCCTTAGTTTGGGCGGAAGTGTCTTCTAAAAAACTGCACTAGCACCACTAACTATGTACTCTTGGTGGTTTAGCCCAAACTTTTACTGGTTGGTATGAAGACTCTTGAAAAACTTGGCATAGGCCGACATCTTCTCTATCATGTCAAGCAATAGTAGGTTGACTTGTACTTTTGAGAGGACATAAAAAATCTCGTTGAATGCCTTGTCAATCTTATCCTTTTTTAACCTCCATGGGAATGGAACTGGTGGAACGTACGGGTTGGTTGACTTGTGTAGGAGGGATGTCTTCTCGGGTATATTTTCCACTACTACTTCTTCCTCCTCATCTAAAGTCTTTCCCCACTCTCTTCTTCCGACTCTTTGATCTTCTTCCTCCTTGGTTCTCCTGTGTCATCGGTGTCCAAAACTCTACCACTCTTCAAAACGGTCATGGCCTTAGCCTGCTCTGATTGGCTAGGAAGTCTACCCGGATCACTCCTAAGAACCGTGTCAGTTACTTTCCCCAGTTGTGTCTCTAACTTCTTCATTGATGCCTTCAAATTGGTAAACCTTTGCCTAGTTGCTTGGATAAAACTGTTCAGATTCTGATCTGTCTACTGTGAAATCTGAGCAAGACTGGTAACTAGGTCTTCTAAAGATGGCTTCTTTGGTTGATAAGAAGTCATTTCCCTATTTCCGGCATTGTTCCACTGCTGCTCACTTGATCCTTGACCTTGGTGACTCTCCCGACTGTAACCGCCTTGATGATCTCTTTGAGCATTCGATTGATTGTTCAAAGCATTGCTAGGATTTGACCATGAGAAGTTGGGATGATTACGCCACCCCGGGTTGTAAGAGTTTAAATATGGGTCGTTCCTTCCTCTTTGATAATTCAAGGCCTGGACATCCTGCGTCTCATATAACACAATCTCTCTACCTTGATGGTCGTCTTCATACACCATGCTTGCCCTGCCTTGTTGTTGGCCCATGTTTCATGCCATAGCTTCCACTTGCTTGGTTAGTCTAGCCATTTGAATTGTCATCTCTGTGTCTTGACTCACCCCATTCTTTCCTCCCCTTCTTGAAATTGAACTTCTATGTTGGGAGTTGAGAGCCAATGTCTTATATATCTTAAATATTTATACAGCCGATTTGTTTGTGATCAAACCCCCACACACATTGTCCACTGAAGCTTGTGTGAAGGTTGTCAACCCATCATAGAAAGTATGGACCTTGTACTCATCGGTCACCATTTGAGAAGGGATTTATGTTGGAACCCCGTTCACCGGTTATGAAACGGAACTAGGTTTTAAATTTTTTAATACAAATCTTAATTTATATATATGATCAGTGAAGTTGGGATCGTAATTATTTTTCGGAACTAATACATATAATATGTAATCACAAGAAATTGAAATCAATATAATCAGAAGAACATAACAACGTTTAGAGGCTCTTTCACTTTTCGGTATGCTTCTGTCTGAACCAATCTTACCAACGTTCTTCACTTTATCATGTGCTTCTGTCTGAACCACTCGATCTTCCTCGCTATCTCCCGAAACTGGTAACTATGTGTGGGCGCGTCACTGTCTCAGGAACTTGAATGGAGGATGTAGAGAAATACTTGAAGAAACTCTTTCTTCTTAATTTGATGTATTGATTTTACACACACATGAATTGCATATGCTTTTGCTTTCTCACAAATATATAGATATATATATATATATATATATATATATATCTTACGCCTTATATATATATATATATCGCCTTTCTTGCTGCTTTTATATATATATATATATATCACTACTGCTCTTGCGTTTTTGTTTATATATATTTCAACTAACTACCCACGCCTTTCCTTGTTTTTTATCACACACACACACACACACACACACACACACACACACACACACACACACATATATATATATATATATATATATATATATATATATATATATATATATTATGTGCATGGATCAAGTATTTGCATCCTAAGCAAATTCTTCTTTTGACTATTGTTTCATGTGTACACATCAATTTGCATCCAATGCAATCTCTTGTATTATTAATTGATATATATCTTTTAATTATTCTTTTCAAATATATGTAATATATTAAAAGTGATAATAAGTATTTTAAATTTAAACTCTTAGATAAATGATTTAGTAAGATAAAAATAATCCTATTATTTTATCTTCACCTAAATCCATATATCAACTAACACCCTCCAATTAATAGTTAATTAATAATTCATAATTATCAATATAATTAAATAATCTAATTATTTAAATAATTTAACTATTAACATTCATTAATTAAATAATCTCATTATTCAATTAATTCCCGAATATATACGTGTTACTTCTGTAACACAATTAATTGGACAATCCAATTAATTAACCGTGACCCTTGTTAACTAAATCAATCGGGCTAGCAAGGGGACCTAATAGACCCACAATATTTTGAACTCCAATAATCCTCGGAATCATTAATTAAACTCTTTAATTAATATTCCTTGATTATTAACTCCGGTGTTATTCTACTAAAAACCCGAAGTTGTACTCTCTCAACTGTAGATGATTTTACACAGACTGATACAACTCGGTGTCCATCGATATAGCTATTACATATGGTGTGATCCTCCATAATAGTTCATAATTAGAGCTGGGTCATAGTGTCCGTTATACCCTTCTATTTACATATATCCTTTAAGTACCATTGATTCTCTAATGGACAATAAATTCTATTTCCTTACGGAATTAAGAGAGCGCTCATATTGTCCAAGCCCCGAATCAACCCTTAAGGGAACTACAATCTACTTCTCACAAGAAGGAGTGGATTCCACTATTGTGTACAAACCTTCCCAGCCACAAGCCAAACCGCAATCCTAACATGCAGAGTATATTGATCGGGAATTGCATTCGACCTCACCCATGGTATAACAAAGACCACGATCTAACCTGATGGAGTTGATGAGACACTCAGAATTAAGATCACCCACATATAGCCATCATTAGTTGATATGCATGAATCTCATCTGTAAACGGATCTTGGTGAGAGATTCATATAGATCATGACCCAGTCCTTTATAATCTCATCATACAAGGTGCCTTCATTCTCATATCTCCATATGAATGATTCAGGATAGAATCACCGTATATTACAGAATGGACCGCAGTTATATATTAACCAAAAGTAAAGTACCCAGCTTTATTTGCTATCTATGGACTCTTTAGATTGCATGTCTTTTACTGTATCCATCCGTATATGACACTCATATACACAGTTCAAGATTACATCTGGCAATCTTGGATGTTAAATTTATGCACAAGTTATATAATAAACAACAGAACAAGAATGTATTGAACTTTTCCTTTTATTTATTTAATAAATCCATTTACAAATTACATCTTTAGGGCATAAACCCCAACAATCTCCCACTTGCACTAAAGCATGTGAGGCATGTCTCGTAATTCTAGATCATCTAGGTGACTCGAAAACATTTTAGCCGGTAAGGTCTTTGTAAATGGATCAACATAATTGTCTTGTGAGGCTATCTTTATGACGATCACATCTCCTCTCTACATTATCTCTCTAATGAGATGATACTTTCTCTATATATGCTTCCCTCTCTTGTGGCTTCTTGGTTCTTTGGAGTTAGCCACAACAACCATTGCTATCACAATAAAGTATGATGGGCCTATCCAGACCTGGAACAACTTACAGATCACTTAAGAACATACGGAGCCAAACAACGTCTTTAGCAGCTTTACAAGCGGCTACATATTCGACTTTTATGGTGGAGTCAGCAATGCAAGATTGCTTGATACTTCTCCACACAATGGCTCCACCACCCAGGGTGAATACTGATCTAGACGTGGATTTCCTAGAATCCCTGTCTGAATGAAAATCAGAATTTGTGTATCCTAACGGGATCAAATCCTGCCCGGAATACACTAGCATATAGTCTCTCGTTCTCCGAAGATACTTGAGAATTGTCTTGACAGTAACCCAGTGATCCAATCCTGGGTTGGATTGGTATCTACTGACTACTCCCACTACATAACAGATGTCTAGTCTCGTGCATAACATAGCATACATGAGACTACCTACTACCTATGCATAGGGTACACTTCTCATATCCTCAAATTCTTGAGATGTCTTAGGACACTGTTCCTTAGACAAGTGAACTCAATGCCTAGAAGGTAAATTACCTTTCTTAGAGTTTTGCATCGAAAATCGCACAAGAATCTTGTTGATATATGATGCCTGAGACAATGCTATGAGTTTGTTCTTACGACCCCTTATAAGTTGGATCCGTAAAACATAACTTGCTTTTCCCAAATCTTTCATTTGGAATTGGCTAGACAGCCAACCCTTTACATCAGACAACACTCCCACATCATTCCCAATGAGTAGGATATCATCTACGTATAGGACCAAGAAAACTACTTTCTTGTCAATGATGCGCTTGTAAACACAAGGCTCATCGACGTTCTGCTCGAACCTAATGTTCCAAGATCTAGATGCTTGCTTAAGTCCATAGATGGACCTTTGCAGCTTGCAAACCTTTTATTCTTGATCTGGAGACACAAATCCCTCTGGTTGCATCATATAAATGCTCTCATCAAGATTGCCATTCAAGAATGCAGTCTTGACATCCATTTGCCAAATTTCGTAATCGAAATAGGTAGCAATGGATAAGAGAATCCTAATAGACTTAAACATGGCTACTGGTGAGAAGGTTTCTTCATAATCGACCCCCTTTTTCTGGGTATAACCCTTGCCCACTAGCCTTGCCTTGAAGGTCTCTACCTTCCCGTATACTCTTCTCCTTCTCTTGTAGATCCACTTACACCCTATGGGTTTTACCTCATCCGGTAAGTCAATAAGAGCCCAGACTAAGTTAGAGTACATGGACTCAATCTCGAGATTCATGGCTTTAAGCCATTCCTCTTTATCAGGATCTTCCATTGCATTCTTAAATGTCAATAGATCATCAACACTATCAGCAGAGACAACATCTTGTCCCTCACCTATACCTAAATAGCGTTCAGGTTGTCTCACAACCCTCTCACTACGTCTAGGTGGTAGTGTGTCCTGATCAGGAACCATCTGACACTCAGATGTTTGTGGATCAACAACTCTTGTTGATGAATCACTAGTCTCACTAGGCTCCAACTCATTCAATACAATCTTAGAACGATGTTTATGGTCACTAATATAACTGTCCTCAAGAAACGTTGCATTTGTCGATACAAATACTTTGTTTATGTTCTGGACTATAGAAGTGTCCACCTCTGGTCTCCTTGGAGTATCCTTCAAACAGGCTGACCACAAACTTGGAGTCTAGCTTTCCAATTCTGTTCTTCAGCATGTGTGCTGGACACCCCCATATGCGAAAATGTGACAAACTAGCTTTACGACCATTCCACAACTTTAGGGTAGTCTTAGGGACAGATTTGGATGGCACCATATTCAAAATGTATGCCGCTGTTTGTAACGCATATCCCCAGAAATAATTTGGTAATGATGAGAAAATAATCATAGATCTCACCATTTCTATTAGGGTTCTATTTCTCCTCTCCGCTACACCATTTTACTGAGGTGTACCGGGAGTTGTGAGTTGAGAAACTATCCCATGCTTGACCATAAAGTCTTCAAACTCTTGGTTAAGGTACTCACATCTACTATCCGATCGCAGTGACTTGATAGTTCTACCTAATTGATTCTCAGCTTCAGCTCGAAATTCTTTGAACATTTCAAATGTTTTCGACTTCCGTTGCATTAGGTAGGCATATCTGTATCTTGAGTACTCATTTATAAAGGTGACATAATACTCATAACCACCTCTAGCTTTAACATTCATCGGTCCGTAGACGTCTGTATGTATAAGCTCTATCGGTTCTTTAGCTCTAAGCCCTTTTCCAGTAAAAGGTCTCTTAGTCATTTTACCTTCCAGACAAGATTTGCAGACAGGTAAGGTGCCAACCTTTAACTCACTTAAATGTCCGCTTTTTACTAGTCTGACTATCCGGTCAAGGTTGATATGACCAAGCCTTAGATGCCAGAGATACGTGTCATTATCTGGAGAATTATTATGTCGTTTAGTTTTTGGTTTTTCAACCTTAAACATTTTGGTGTTGAGCAGAGTAGTATGTATTAACGGTCTTAACACATACAAATTGTTTTCATTTATTCCTGAACAAATATTCAGACCATTCTTTCCAATATTAACATACTTATTATTAAAAGAAACAAAATATTTTGGTTCTAACAACTTAGAAACAGAAATCAAATTCCGTGTAAATCCAGGAATATAAAATACATTGTCCAACAATATATAATTATTACATAAACGTAATCTAATTACGCCCACTGCTCGTGCTGACACGACATCCCCTGACCCCACACGTATTGAGAAGGCTTGCTCCTCTAACTGTGTCCAAGAATCAGTCCATTGTAAAGAAGAACAAACATGGTTAATGGCCCCCGAATCAACTATCCAGGGTGAAGAATAATCTTCTACTAAACACGACTCAAGAACAAGTAAATCATATTTATTTTTCTTGGACTTCTTCTTGCTTTGGGCTTTCTTAGGTTTGGGCTTACCCTTCGTTTGTATACCTTTCGAACAGTTCGTGTGCCATTGGCAGCAGGCGCTGGAGGACATTCCTCTGTAAGCACAAACTTGAGGTCTTTGGTGACCAATATTGCATTAATGTTAAGTTTCCACTTAGTGTAGTTATCACCAGTTGATATGTCGTTTAAGAGAATTTGAAGTAATGCAGAAGACATTATTGCTGAAATTAATAAAACATTCATTCAGTCATTTATTTAAAACATGTGCTAGTGCTTTGCATTAAATTTAAACATGATGCATGCACATGTTTAACCAGCTAGAACTACCTTAAAACTAGTTACTATACCACGACAATCCAACATACCACAAAGAAGTGCCGCCTTAGGGTCAGTCAAGTCTTTACATGTTAGACCGAGACATTCTCAATCAAATGATATTCTAGAATAACTCTTATTCCATATCATTCAACCATCGTTCATTCAGTCAGATTTTTAATTAACAAACTTAATCAAAACCTTTGTGAGTGTAACCCACCATTTCAGATCTCACGAGCTTAACTTGAGAATTGCCGCCTTATGGTCGGTCAATCCCGAAATACCCTCAAAAATCCTATCCATTAGGAAGTCAACCTCGGTATTGACCTTTGTGGAAACCCTCCTTAGGGAAGACGAATGCAAAGCCGTCACGAGCCCCCACTCGGATCTCACGGTGTTGAACTAATGATGGAGACCGCGAGATATATATGTCATATATCCCTCTCCGACTCACTATTTTAAAATTAGGGTTTTCTATTAACCGTTAATGCACGTAGATTCTACAGGATTAAACGACTAACTTTAATCAAGTTATCTAGTGCATTAACTAGTTAGAAACAAATTCTAATTAACTAATAAATTATTAATGATTTTTAACAATTAAAAATCTAATATATTAGTGAATAATCTAAGCTTTTGTAAACTATTTACTAATGTCAGATTATTATATTAGTGTTTACCAAATTGTAACAATTAAAACTCTAACACTTTATTCGGTTAATTTATTATTAGGTAATTAATCATATTAATCCTAATTACAATAAATGACCATATTAATCTAACTTATTAAAGTCTTTAATAACTAGATTAATATTAATGAGAATTACCAAGTTTTCTAACCATTAAAAACTAATCTCATTATTCATAGCCAATTATGTATATTGCCCATTTTAATCACATTAAAAAAATATACATAAAATATCAGGCTATGATGCATGTATGACATATCAAATATATTTGTGTAGGCACATCTAATCTAAATGACATACGTATGCATAACAATGCTTTTATCATCACATAATATAAAGCATATATGAATTGACCGAGTTTTGTGGATTATTTAACCTAAAAAATTGGAATCTAAAATTACAAAAAAAAATTCCAAGGCATTCCTTGGGGTATTCTAGTAACTTCAGATATCTTCCAGTCTCTTCAGGTCACTTTGATTCATCTCATGAATCCGAAACGAGAAATCTGCACAGAACACACTAGGCAACACTTGCCAATGGAACCGTGCATGAACAGTACCCGGGAACAGTGCCGGTCGTGAACAGAGTTCGGTGAACAGTAACACCGTGAACAGTATCGGTGAACAGTACCCCCCGTGAGTAGTCTCGGTGAACAGTACGCCGCCGTGAACAGTACCGAAGTCGCACGCGTTTCCAGTTCAACGTTTACAGGTTACAATTTTTTTTTATTATTTACAATACAATAACAGTAAAATAAATAATATAAAAATTATACAACCCATAAACCCTAAATTCACAGTACCATAAAAAATTACGATCAACCATGTTTAAATTAAACAATTTACTTATAAACATTCATACAATCATAAAGATGATGCCTACACATTCATACATACAGGAGCATCGAAAACAATTTCCAGTTCCAAAAAAATATATTGGCTCTGATACCAATTGTTGTAACCCCATTCACCGGTTACGCAGCGGAAATAGGTTTTAAATTTTTTAATACAGATCTTAATCTGTATCTATGACCAGTGAACTTGAGATCGTAATTATTTTTCAGAACTAATACATATAATATGTAATTACAGAAAATTGAAATCGATATAATCAGAAGAACATACCAACGTTTGGAGGCTCCTTCACTTTTCGATATGCTCCTGTCTGAACCAATCTTACCAACGTTCTTCACTTTATGATGTGCTCATGTCTGAACCACTCGATCTTCCTCGCTATCACCCGGAACTAGATACTACTTGTGGGCGCGTCACGGTTTCAGGAACTTGAATGGAGGATGTAGAGAAATACTTGAAGAAATTCTTTCTTCTTAATTTGGTGTATTGATTTTACGCACACATGAATTGCATCTGCTCTTGCTTTCTGTCAATTATATATATATATATATATATATATATCACGCCTTTGCTGAATATATATATATATATATATATATATATATATATATATATATATATATATATCGCCTTTCTTGCTGGTTTTATATATATTTCACTACTGCTCTTGCGTTTTTGTTTATATATATTTCAACTAACTACTCATGCCTTTCCTTGTTTTTTATCACACACACACACACACACACACACACACACACACACACATATATATATATATATATATTATGTGCATGTATCAAGTATTTGCATCCTATGTAAATTCATTTTTTGACTATTGTTTCATGTGTACACACCAATTTGCATCCAATGCAATCTCTTGTATTATTAATTGATATATATCTTTTAATTATCTTTTTCAAATATATCTAATATATTAAAAGTGATAATAAGTATTTTAAATTTAAACTTAAATTTAAATACTTAGATAAATGATGTAGTAAGATAAAAATAATCCTATTATTTTATCTTCACCTAAATCCATATATCAACCAACACCCTCTAATTAATAGTTAATTAATAATTCATAATTATCAATATAATTAAATAATCTAATTATTTAATTAATTTAACTATTAACATTCTTTAATTAAATAATCTCATTATTCAATTAATTCCTGAATATATACGTGTCACGTTTGTACCACAATTAATTGGACAATCCAATTAATTAACCGTGACCCTTGTTACCTAAATCAATCGGGCTAGCAATGAGACCTAATGGACCCACAGTATTTTGAGCTCCAATAATCCTCGGAATCATTAATTAAACTCTTTAATTAATATTCCTTGATTATTAACTCCGGTGTTATTCCACTAAAAACCCGAAGCTGTACTCTCTCAACTGTAGATGCTTTTACACAGACCGATACAACTCGGTGTCCATCGATATAGCTATTACATATGGTGTGATCCTCCACAGTAGTTCATAATTAGAGCTGGGTCATAATGTCCTTTATACCCCTATAATTACATATATCCTTTAAGTACCATTGATTCTCTAATGGACAATAAATCTATTTCCTTATGGAATTAAGAGAGCGCTCATATTGTCCAAGCCCCGAATCAACCCTTAAGGGAACTACCATCTACTTTTCACAAGAATGAGTGGATTCCACTATTGTGTACAAACCTTTCCAGCCACAAGCGAAACCGTAATCCCAACATACGGAGCATATTGATCAAGAATTGCATCCGACCTCACCCATTGTATATCAAAGACCACGATCTAACCTGAAGGAGTCGATGAGACACTCAGGATTAAGATCACCCACATATAGCCATCATTAGTTAATATATATGAATCTCATCTGTAAACGGATCTTGGTGAGAGATTCATATAGATCATGACCTAGTCCTATAAGATCTCATCATACAAGGTACCTCCATTCTCATATCTCCATATGAATGATTCAGGATAGAATCACCGTACATTACAGAATGAACCGCAGCTATAGATTAACCATAAGTAAAGTATCCAGCTTTATTTGCTATATATGAACTCTTTAGATTACACGTCTCTTACTGTATCCATCCGTATATGACACTCATATAAACAGTTCAAGATTACATCCGGCAATCTTGGATGTTAAATTTATGCACAAGTTATATAATAAACAACACAACAAGAATGTATTGAACTTTTCCTTTTAGGCGACACCTCGAGCGACAATGCCCAAGGAAGTTTCTGTCGCCCGGTTTGTCACGGACTTCCATAACGGAACTTAGACCGCGACATGTCGCTATTTTGGTAGATTGCTCGCGATCTCCAAGCGACAATTCGGGCGACTTCTGAAAATAAGTTGCTGTCGCTCGTGCTGTCGCGTCTGTCCATGACGACCCTCCAACACCGCGACAACTTACCTATTTGCCCAAGTTTTTGATTTCCAGAACTCTTGAGTCCCAACTTCACTTAAATTACCCAATTGATACCCTCAATCATGGAATTCTGTAAAAAAAACACTTAATCAAGCCATTAAATACTTGATTTTACTCGAGAATTGAGCAATAAGCATATGAAGGTGGACTCGAAATCTAGTGTTATCATGACTCGATCACATAATATAAAGCATACATGAATTGATTGAGTACTGTGGATTATTTAACTTAAAAAATTGGAATCTAAAATTACAAAAATTTCCCAAGACATTCTTTGGTCTTCTAATAACTTCAGATATCTTCCAGTCTCTTTAGGTCACTCCGATTCATCTCATGAATCCAAAATGGGAAATCTGCTCGGAACGCACTAGGCAACACTTGCCAATGGAACCGTGCAGGATGTGAATAGTACCGCATGAATAGTACCTGGTGAACAGTGCCCACATGAACAACACCTATGAACTGTGCCGCATGAACAACACCTGTGAACAGTGTCGGTGAACAGTGCCGCATGACACAGTACCCCCCCGTGAACAGTGTTCGGCAACACGCGTTTTCAGTTCTTCGTTTATAGGTTACAATTATTTATTTATTTATTTACAATATAATAACAGTAAAATAAAATATATAATAATAAAAAAAAAAATTTATACAACCCATAAACTCTAAATCCACAATACCATAAAAATTTACGATCAACCATGTTTAAATTAAACAATTTAATTATAAACATTCATATAATCATAAATATGGTGCCTACACATTCATACATACATGAGCATCGAAAACAATTTTCTGTTTCGAAGAATAACTAGTCTCTGATACCAATTGTTGGAACCCTGTTCACCGGTTATACAGAGGAACTAGGTTTTAAATTTTTTTAATACAGATCATAATCTGTATCTAGGATCAGTGAACTTAGGATCGTAATTATTTTTCGGAACTAATACATACAATATGTAAACGCAGGAAATTGAAATCGATATAATCAGAAGAAGAAAATCTTACCAACGTTTGGAGGCTCCTTCACTTTACGATATGTTCCTGTCTGAACCAATCTTACCAACGTTTAGAGGCTTTTTCACTTTACGATATGCTTCTGTCTGAACCAATCTTACCAACGTTTTGAGACTCATTCTCTTTACGATGTGCTCCTGTCTGAACCACTCGATCTTCCTCGCTATCTCCCGGCACTAGTAACTGCGTATGGGCGCGTCACGGTATCAGGAACTTGAATGGAGGATGTAGATAAATACTTAAAGAAACTCTTTCTTCTCATTTTGGTGTATTGATTTCACGCACAAATAAATTAAATCTCATGCAAAACTTATGCTTTTTTTTTCTTTTTTTTTATGTGTATCAGGTACACAAAAATAAACAACTTTTGTTGACGTTTGTTTATGGTTTTTTTGTCAGAAAAGCTAACAAGGACCGGATTTTAGCTAAAAATCAAAGAGGAAAGAAAAAGGAAGTAATAAGACACAAGTTTTACGTGGTAAAACTCCGGTAATCGGAGAAATATCCACGGGTGGTTATATGATCCACCTAGCCAAAATCTACTATGAAGAAAGTAATTACAGCCCTCGATCTCTCTTTCTCTCTTTTTATTTTCTTTTTGTATGACTTGCTGCTGTGTGTTTGTGTGATGAGATTATGGGTCTATTTATATGTTTATAGAACCCTAATCTTCTTTGTACA
This sequence comes from Dipteronia dyeriana, assembly GCA_032871835.1. Lineage (NCBI taxonomy): Eukaryota > Viridiplantae > Streptophyta > Magnoliopsida > Sapindales > Sapindaceae > Dipteronia > Dipteronia dyeriana. The sequence goes on from CM065299.1 coordinate 20,746,098, forward strand.
AGTAATAAAATATCTTTGTATTTAATTACAATTGTTTGCTTGTTCAAAGTAGTTTGTCTTCTTTCCTGTTTCAACGACTTGTTATTGAGATCGAATGGGATTCTAGTAATATAATCCAATTAGGACTTATTTCCTTATGAGATTGTAGTCTTTTTGAAGAAATAAAATTGTTGTCTGATTAGGAACTCTTCCTATTTGATAATTCTACTCTTCTAGGAATTACTCTTTGATATGGATACCTTCGTGTATTTCAATGACTTGATTTGTGTGAGCTACGCACTGGGCTTCTTTACTCAGTTTTCTTCATGTTTGTCCCGAGTAGAAAACGAAATCTGCTGGTCCCGAGTGGCGTCATCTGATCCTGAGTAGACAATGTCATCAATTAGCCCCGAGTATGTTTAACTGACCCCAAGTAGTATATGTCGCCAGTTAACCCTGAGTACGTCTTGTTCAATACTTGTTTTTTCGGGTTTCTCTTCTTTGGTGATGCCTTGCAGGATGCATATTCGGACGTCCACCTGGAAAATTTATCCTCTTTGTTAATGATTGTATGCTTGGTGAAATTCACATACAACAACGTTTTTTCTTAAACTCAAAATCACGCCACCATTCACTTTATATGTATATATATAATGTGTGTATTAGGTATTTGCTCTTTCTTCTCAATTTGGTGTATTGATTTCACCCACACATAAATTAAATCTCATGCAAAACTTATGCTCTTCTTATTTTTATTTTTATTTTCTTTTCTTTTTTCATGTGTATCAAGTACAAAAAAAAAACAACTTTTTTTCTTAAACTCAAAATCATGCCACTATTCACTTTATATGTGTATATATATAATGTGTGTATTAGGTATTTGCTCTTTCTTCTCAATTTGGTGTATTGATTTCACGTACACATAGATTAAATCTCAGGCAAAACTTATGCTCTTTTTTTTTTTTTTTTTTCTTTTCATTTTTCATATGTATCAGGTATACAAAAAAAAACAAATTTTTTTCTTAAACTCAAAATCACGCCACTATTCACTATATATATATATATATATAATGTGTGTATTAGGTATTTGCATCATATGCAAATTCTTCTTTTGACTATTGTTTCATGTGCACCCACTAATTTGCATCCAATGTAATCTCTTGTGTTATTAATTGATATATATATATATATATTAATTATCATTTTCAATTATATCAAATTTATTAAAAGTGATAATAAGTATTTTAAATTTAAACTTAAATTCAAATGCTTAAATAAATAATTTAGTAAAAATAAAATAATCTTATTATTTTATCTTCATCTAAATTCATATATCAACTAATACCCTCCAACTAATAGTTAATTAATAATTCATAATTATCAATATAATTAAATAATCTAATTATTTAATTAATTTAACTATTAACATTCATTAATTAAATAAACTCATTATTCAATTAATTCCTGAATATATAAATATATATGTGTGTGTGTGTGTGTGTGTGTGTGTGTGTGTGTGTGTGTGTGTCACTTTTGTAACACAATTAATTGGACTATCCAACTAATTAATCGTGACCCTTGTTACCTAAATCGATCGAGCTAGCAAGGGGACCTATTGAACCCACAGTATTTTGAGCTCCAATAATCCTCGAAAGCATTAATTAAACTCTTTAATTAATATTTCTTGATTATTAACTTCGGTGTTATTCCACTAAAAACCCGAAGCTGTACTCTCTCAACTGTAGACGCTTTTACACAGACCGATACAACTCGGTGTCCATCGATATAGCTATTACATATGGTGTGATCCTCCACAGTAGTTCATAATTTGAGCTGGGTCATAATGTCTGTTATACCCCCTAATTACATATATCCTTTAAGTACCATTGATTCTATAATGAATAATAAATCCTATTTTCTCACGAAATTATGAGAGCGCTCATATTGTCCAAGCCCCGAATTAACCCTTAAGGGAACTACCATCTACTTCTCACAAGAAGGAGTGGATTCCACTATTGTGTACAAACCTTCCTAGCCACAAGCCAAACCGCTATCCCAACACGGAGTATATTGATCAGGAAATGCATCTGACCTCACCCATGGTATATAAAAGACCATGATTTAACCTGAATGAGTCGATAAGACACTAAGGATTAAGATCACCCATATATAGACATAATTAGTTGATATATATGAATCTCATCGATAAACGAATCTTTGAGAGAGATTCATATAGATCATGGCACAGTCCTATTTGATCACATCATACGAGGTGCCTCCATTCCCATATCACATATGAATGATTTAGGATAGAATCATCGTATATTACGGAATGGACCCCAGCTATAGATTAACCATAAATAAAGTACCCAACTTTATTTGCTATCTATGGGCTCTTTAGATTGCACGTCCCTTACTGTATCCATCCGTATATGACACTCATATACACAGTTCAAGATTACATCCGGCAATCTTGGATGTTAAATATATGCACAAGTTATAAAATAAACAACACAACAAGAATGAATTGAACTTTTCCTTTTATTTATTTCGTAAATCCGTTTACAAATTACATATTTAGGGCATAAACCCCAACAGAGCTTTCAAATCATTGGTTCAAAAAAGTAGATATAGGCTATCTAAAGATTCACGCGGTACGTTATGCGGTATGCCTTGATGTAGCGTACCACGTAACTACTTTCTTGGACTTATTGTGATGTTATGTGGTACGCTCACACGGTACGATATTTCTTCTGACGTGATACATGTATCGTGTGATGAGTTCCATGCGTCTTTTGATATCTTTTACAGTACACACATGTGGTACGTATTTCTTTCTATTTGGGTATGCATGCCACGTGAATGCTCCTCACCAACTGACATCTTCGTTTCTACCCCAAAAATCTCCCGAATCCGTACAAGGACATCTTTAGAATGGAAAGAGCCTACATAAGTTATTTGGAACATTAAATGATGGCATTTGCATAGAAACTAAGAATAAAAATAAGATAAATGATGGGGGAAGCCAAGCATAAAAATGAGCTTATCAGCATCCCACACACAGTAGTGGCATCGACATGTTGATCTATCCTTAGGAGAGGGAAGCTGTCTTTTGGACAGTGAAGTCTACACACGTTCTTCACTGGCCATTTTTCTTTTTCACCAGCCCCCACCTCTCTGATTGATCCTACAGTTAATAGCTTCTCAACCTCCTCATTGCTAGCTTTATTTCTTTCCTGGTTAAATCTGCACCTCTTCTAGATCACTAGCCAGTGTTCTTGATCGATTGATAGGTAGTGAGAGATTACCTTAGTGTGTATCCTCGGCATATCCTCTTGCTTCCATGCAAATACGTCATTGAACTCCTTTAGTTAACCTATCAGGTCATTTTGGACATGGCCACAAAGTTAAGCCCCTAACTTGACTGTTTGGTCGAGACTATATTCATCGAGCGTAACCTTCATGGTTGTCTATCTCCTCATAGAGTAATTCCAGATGCATGGTATGAGGCTCCTTCCCAATTGACTTGCAGTAAGCATGCTATCTTTTCCTCTGATTCCTGATGGCCTCTATAGATTCAGCCTTATGCTTGTTGTTCATGGCATCCCATTTGTGTCGAACGATTTTAGAGCTCCGCTCTTCGCCACCAAAGAACATGCACGCGATACAATGTCCACGTTCTAGTTCCCTCAACATAATTACATCAAAGACAAGAGACATTTTGAACCAATCAACAACTTAGACCTTGTGAGCTACTTTTGCCTCTTGTGAAAGCATCTCAATAGTGATCTATTGGTGGCCTAAGTCTTTAGCCAACTTCTCGCAATTTGTCTTCTTCAAACTTTTGATGAGATTCGAGCATAGTGTGTTGGGCAGAAGCCAAGGCCTTTTGGCAATCAGAGCTTATTCTTCATGCTTAACGATCATTTGCTGACTAAGATGGTTCTCTGCTCTAGTTCAGTATGTTGAAGTTTAGCTTTGGCCATGTCTACCTCTAATTGGCTATTCTTCAAAGCAATCTCTTTAACATTCTCACAAGTCACATAAGCTTTAATCTCTGTGAAAGTAAATAAAAGTGCGTCTAAACAACTTGGGGGGGGGGGGGGGGGGGGGGGGTGAATAGGTTTTAATCAAGTTAATTACCAATTTTTCTTCATTAGTCTAAAAAAAATATCAAAATAAAATATTCAATCAATCGATGATTTAAGATGCAAAAAACAATAAATCACACATTGATTGATTTACGTGAGAAACCCTCCAACCGGGCAAAACTCATGGGCTATCCATCTAGCCAAATACAATCCTCAAATCCATTATATGTAATGATGTTTACAACCTAGGTTGACCTCTAGTCATACCATTCTCGGTCACTAACCCACCACTACTGCCCAATGGACCTTTTATAGGGATTCTTGACCAAAAATTGCTTGTGCACTACACACACCCTATAGTCATAAGACTTAACTCTCAAAGAAGAGATTAACAACCTATGTGAATATATGAATATATCCTAAATGCAATTAATGCTAGGCAACACTAAATACTTATCTATAGATTAAATAATGGCAATAGAAGCAATCCTAGATATCAATGTCTATATGAAAGCATAAAGACTTAACTAGATGAAGATATGCAAATATAAAATCTAGTTATCAAACAAAAGTCAATCAACAAGAGTTGTCATTAAGCATGACAAAGACAATAAATGCAATCATTAAATGTAATTGATAAGTCATAATCAACAATGTATAAATGCAAGGCATAGGGACTTAGTTAGAGGGCAAAATGGTCATAAATGCTAGCTATCACAATGTAAACAACCTCAACCAACACAAAGTAACTAAAACTTAATAGAAACTAGATTAAGCAAGGAGCCATGCATTTAATCAAGAAAAATGCTAATCCTAAGCAAGATGAACATATATATGAAACTAAAAGTTCTAGAGTATGTTCAAGTTACCTAGTTATGAAACCAATGAAGACCCATGGTTATATGATGCTTGAATGATGTTAGATGCTTATGGGAATGTGTTAGGTTGAGTAAAGATTAAGACTTGTAGCACTCTCTCTCTTGGAGTCAATTTCTCTCACTAAAGATATGATTTTTAGAGCTCTAATTTTAAATTGGAAAGAAAATGATGTATTTATAGGGAAAACACGAAAAAGCAAAATTGCCCTTAAATTGCCATTAAATGGACAGGTTCGGCGGTTAGGTAGATCGCCTTTCAAACCGTTGTTTGATCACAGCACATCATATGCGATTCGGGGGTCAAATCCAGTGGTTAAGCTGATAGCCGATTCAACAGTAAAATGAGTAAGGAATCACCAGGTATGATTCGACGGTTAGAATAACGGTTAGCCAGGCCATCGATTCAACCGTAAAATGAGAACATAATCTATCTTTAAACGGCGGTCCCATTCGACGGTCATGTTGACCGCCAAATCAAACACCGATTCACAATAGGGGGATCCTCACCAATTGATCAATGCGTTAAAACAAAGCAATCTATCGTGCATGCATGTACATTTGTGATCAACAAAAAAAATTAAATGCATAGAACACAACCACACTTAGAACTAATATCAAGGTGCATGTGTAAGTTGTGTAAAAAGGAACACATATATAAAAGATTGAAACACAAATGCGAGATGTGTAAGGCACGCATAAGAATGTTGTGCAACTAGTCTCTTCAAAGAAAGTTAAGCAAGTTAAGCAAGTGATATACCTTTGAAGTGCTCATGAGGTCATGGAGATGCCTAGAAGTTTTCCATTGAAAGCCTAAGCTACCCAATCTAAAAATATCCCCAATTGTGGTTTGTCAAGAAATAAGCCAATCATAAAAATCATGTTCTTATACTCTGCATTCACTAATGATCTCCTTAATGCATCTTTAGTGACCTCACGTTGCTTCAAGGCTTGGTACATCTTTGACTTCTCAGTCAAAGAGGATTGAAGCACTCGGTCTTTCTTAATAAGCAGTTTTTTCAAATGGGAAATCTCCCCATTTTGCCTTTCTTAGGTGATCAAAGCCTGGGTCAATTGCGCCACAACCTACAAGAAAGGAACAAAAGGAAATGCAATGGTTAATTAGAGTAAAAAAGAATCGAAGAGAGATAGGAAATTCTAGATAAATTGAATATACCCCGTTGAAAATAACATGAATTTGCTCAGTATCATTGGCAACCCTAGAATTCCTTCAGTATCCCTCTCTAATATTTGCCTTTCCAACGAACATGAAGTGTAACATATCAAGTGGATCGATTGATGGCCCGTGAGAGTATGAAGGGGTTCCAGGCTCAAATCGAGGCCTACTCGGGAAGAGAGCTTGGTGTTGATATAAGTCTGCTCTTCCAATTACAGAGCGGGCAGATGTGGAAGATACATCCCTTTGGCTTTGAGGTTGGCTGAACAAGCCACACAAAATCGATTTGGAGTACACCTGCAGTGATTGCTTCATTTGCAATAGATACACTCCGAGATTCCCGTACAAATGCACCTAGATCTGCCCCGACTCTATTAGCTTGGGACCCTGCCTAAGGAAGATCCTCCTGATTCACATTAGAAGCTTGGCCAACATCGGTTTGTTTGATTGGATTAGCCATCACGGTAGCATCCTTAGGAGGAGTAATGCTGGGTTGCCCTAAAATAGTGGTGCTACTCTAGCCTGCTGTAATGCTACCTGACATGGTGGATATGTCAGTATCAGGCACATTCCCAGATGGCTGGACTGACCCTTTAAAGATTTTCTCAGAAAAATTTACAGTTAGGCTAGGGAAATCGTCAACATCAAACATGTCCTCCTCAGAATCAGAATATATGACGATGTATTGTGAAGTTCATTGGAGCTTTATCAGGACACATTCAACCGGGGCCCGTCCATCATATTGCACCACTGATGGGGCGACAGTGGTAGCTTGACTGGATGATTGGGTTGCCTGATCGTCAGCCTCAGTTTGGTCAGCTGGTTGGAGAACCTAATCGTCAACTCAGCTTGACCAATTGATCAGGAAGCATGGTCATTGATTTAGGTTTGATCAATCGATTGGGGAGCTTGAGCACCGACTTGAACTTAATAAGACGATTTAGTAGTGGATATTGTATAGAATCGGTCGGATCAACTTTTCGAACACATCTCCCTTGAGATAAAGTCTTTTAGAGTCCCTTGATCATCATCCTTTTCATGTGACCACTTTTTTTGGGCAGGGAACATTAGAAGTGGAGGTCCCTACCACTATATTGGCCACTTTTCTAGCAGCCGTCTCCCTAGTTAACTTATTCATTGAATGTTCCTCTGTTTGCGCTCTTGCAACAGGTTCTATAGAAGTATTGGGATCATATATATAAGTGTGCTCCATCAAATCGGGGGGAAGGGGTATCCCTTTAGGTTAGTTGGCAAGACAAGCCATGAAGGATTTAGAATTCACAACGTTTGTGGTTTGATGAGATGGTTGGGAAGAGTTCCAGTTTAATCAGATCGCTCTCCACCAGCAATGAGCGGAGGTGTTTGCCATCCTAGGATCGTCTGGCAGCCCGAACAACTCGACCCTTTACTCTATCGGTTAGCCCGCTAGGATATTCATTCTAGATATCTGGGCTGAAGAAGTGCCTTGTTGGAACCCCATTCACCGGTCACGCAACGGAAGTAGGTTTTAAATTTTTTATACAGATCGTAAACGATCTGAGACCAGTGAACTTGAGATCATAATTCTTTTTCGAAACTTATACATATAAAAATTTTACAATAATGAAATTTACGTATATACAGGAAATTGAAATCAATATAAAGAGAAGAAAATCATACCAACGCTTGGAGGCTCTTGCACTTTAAATTATACTTTTGTCTGAACCACTCGATCTTCCTCGTTATATCCCGGGACTGTCAACTGTGTGTGGACGCGTCACGGTCTTAGGAAATTGAACGAAGGATGTTGAGAGAATGAAAAAGAAACTTTTTCTTCCTCTTGAAAAACAACTAGAACAATTCTGGAAGTTAAGTATATATTTTATCTCATTTTTCCTTTGTCAAAAAAACATGCACCACTACAAGCATAGCACACACATATTTTTTCTCTCTTTTTGATACCAAATGCATACAATTGCCTTAACTCATTTCAATTGATGCATTTATTTGGTGTGTTGACTTCCCTTTTTTTATTTAAATAATATATATATATATATTTCCTTTTTAATTGATATATTGTTTTGGTCGGTTTTCAAAGAATATATATTAGATATATATTTCCTCTTTTAAAAACCTCATGATATCTTTTTATTTAAAAACAAAATCTTCATTTTATTTTTATTAAAAGATACCATCTATTTTAAATTTATAATTTTAAATTCAAAATTAATATTTAATTAAAACCAATCAATTAAACCAATCAATCTAATCTTTTAAGATATCATATATCTTTAAAGATATTGACTAATATATATATTTTTAATTGATTTGATTTGAATTCAAACTATTTAAATTCAAAAAATTAAATATTTAATTTGACAAAATAAAATAATCATATTATTTTATTTTATTCAAAAACAAATATCAACAAATATCCTTCATTTAGTGATTAATAACATAATTAAATAATCTTATTATTTAATCACCATTATTCATTAATTACATAATCTCATTATTCAATTAATTTTTCAAATAAATACGTGTTACTTTCGTAATACAATTAATTGGACAATCCAATTAATTAACTGTGACCCTTGTTACCTAAATCGATCGGGCTAACAAGGGGACCTAATGGACCCACCGTATTTTGAGCTTCAATAATCCTTGGAATCATTAATTAAACTCTTTAATTAATATTCATTGATTATTAACTCTGGTGTTATTCCACTAAAAACCTGAACCCGCACTCTCTTAACTGTAGATGCTTTTACATATACCGATATAACTCGGTGTCCATTGATATAACTATTGCATATGGTGTGATCCTCCACTGTAGTTCATAATTAGAGCTGGATCATAATGTCCATTATACCCCTCTAATTACATATATCCTTCAAGTACCGTTGATTCTCTAATGGACAATAAATCCTATTTCCTCACGGAATTAGGAGAGCGCTCATATTGTCCAAGCCCCGAATCAAACTTTAGGAGTGGATTCCATTATTGTGTACAAACCTTCCCAGCCACAAGCCAAACCGCAATCCCAATATATGGAGTATATTGATCAGGAAATGCATCTTACCTCACCCATGGTAAATCAAAGACCACGATCTAACTTGAATGAGTCGTTATGACACTCAGGATTAAGATCACCTACATATAGCTATCATTAGTTGATATATACGAATCTCATCGGTAAACGGATCTTGGTGTGAGATTCATATAGATAATGGCCCAGTCCTATATGATCACATCATACAAGGTGCCTCAATTCCCATATCTCATATGAATGATTTAGGATAGAATCATCGTACATTATGGAATGGACCACAACTATTGATTAACCACAAATAAAGTACTTAACTTTATTTGCTATCTATGGACTTTTTAGATTGCACGTCTCTTAATATATCCATCTGTATATGACACTCATATACACAGTTCGAGATTACATCCGGCAATCCAGGATGTTAATATGCACAAGTTATAAAATAAACAACACAACAAGAATGAATTGAAGTTTTACTTTTATTTATTTTATAAATCCATTTACAAATTACATCTTTAAGACATAAACTCCAACAATCTACCACTTGCACTAAAGCATGTGAGACATGTTTCGTAACCCTAGACCATCTAGGTGACTCGAAAACACTTCAACCGGTAAGGTCTTCCTAAATGGATTAGCCTGATTGTCTTGTGAGGCTATCTTGGTGACGATCACATCTCCTCTCTACACTATCTCTTTAATGAGATGATACTTTCTCTCTATATGCTCCCCTCTATTGTGGCTTTTGGTTCTTTAGAATTAGCCACAGCACCATTGTTATCGAGATAAAGTGTGATTGGCTTGTTCAGATCTGGAACAACCTCCAGATCACTCAAGAACTTACGGAGCCAAACAGCCTCTTTAGTAGCTTCACAATAGGCTACATATTCGGCTTCCATGGTGGAGTCAACAATGTAAGATTACTTGATACTTCTCCACACAATGGCTTCACCACCCATGGTGAATACTGATCTAATCGTGGATTTCCTAGAATCCCTGTCTGATTGAAAATCAGAATCCGTGTATCCTAATGAGATCAAATCCTGTCTAGAATACACTAGCATATAGTCTCTCGTTCTCCGAAGATACTTAAGAATTGTCTTGACAGCAACCCAATGATCCAATCCTAAGTTGGACTGATATCTATTGACTACTTCCACTGCATAACAGATGTCCGGTCTCGTGCATAACATAGCATACATGAGACTACTTACTGCCGATGCATACAGTCACTATAAGAAATTTTTTATTTAGTAACTAACTTTCTACAACCACGTAATAAATGGTTGCAGAATGTTACTTTCTTCACCATTGTAACATGACAGTTGCAATAAAGTTAAATCATAGCTCCAATTTATTCCGAGACCAATTTTTTATGATTTGTGACTAAAAATTTAGTTAAGGAAAATATGTTTCAGCAACTATGTTCAATTTGGTTGCGAATGAGTGATCAGTACAATGATTCTTTTTGTGACTGTTAATTATTGTCGACAAAGAGGTACGTAAAATTTAGCACCATATTTTTCCACAAAAAGTATACCTTTCGAGACCAAATATAAGGCATTAACAACTATTAAGTTAGTTACAAAATAAGTGTTTTTGTGTCTAATATATTTAGTTGATAAATAATTTTGTTGTTCTTTTGTTTTTAAAATATTTGTGATTATAATGTTAGTTGGGAAAAAACTTTTTCCACTACTAATATTTTTACTTGTCAAAGTTGAAAAAATATTTTAACGTAAATCTTTCCCTCTTAACGAATACTTTTTAAGACCAAATATATTGAGTATTTTTTTTAAATACCAAATATATTGAGTTAGCAACTATAATTGTAGTCGGAAAATGAATACTTTTGTGTCTAGTATCCTTAGTTGCTTGGTTGGGAAAAAAAATTGCATAGTTCTTTCAAAAAAAAAACTTCACATGATCATAAGTCAATAAATTTATAACTATTTTTTATTATTGATATAGCTGATATATATGTATATATATATGTATGTATATATGTATATATGTATATATATATATATAATATTTTATACTATAGCTTTAAAACTAAAAAAGAAAGGTAATTCGGTCAAAAAAAAGTAATCTAAAAAAAATAATAAAATCAAAATATAAAGCAAAAGCACGGAGCACACAAGTCACTTATTTTCTTCTGAGTGTCAAATTGAAACAAACCAAGGAAAAAAGAAGTCTTTGTTTCCTAATCCAAATCGGTTCCATCTCAGAGAAAGAGATGATTTCGCTTTGCATATCACGTTCACTGAGCGGGACTCTCTTGGTTTTTTCCTGCTATTTTTTCCTTCACTGCTATATAATCAACCCTAAATCCCAAATTGACTTTTTTGCTCACATCATTACAATCAACGAACGGTGGTGGATTTTAATTCAAAGTTCATCGATTTAGCCTTCATAGATTTGGTAAGTTTTCTATTTCTTTTAATATAATTATGTAATGCTTTGTTTTATATTTGGGTTCCAAGGATTTCCAATTGAATTCTTATTGTTGATAGTATATTCAATTTGGGTTTTAAGGATTTTAAGGGATTATTTGATAGAGTGATATGTTATACTCTGTTTTGTTAATTCTTCAATTAGGTTTTTCAATAAAAATTTTAATTTCTTTAATTTTCAGTTTCAGGTTGGTAGTTCCTTTACCAACAACTTTGCTACGATTTGGGTTTTAAGGGTTTAATGGATTCTTTGATAGAATTATTGAATGATATACTCTATTTTTCTTTGGTGTTGAGTTTTGATTTGTTCATTTTTTTGTGTGTCTGTTGTCTTAGTGGTCTTTGATGCCCTGTTTTCCTCTTTGTTAGTTTCCGTTTTGTTTTTGTGGTCTTCGTTCAGTTGTGGGTTTCTTTTGGTGTGTTTCTGTGGGCTTTAACTTGTTTTGCTGCCTTTTACCTTTGTGTTTGTTTTGTCGGTGCCTTGCTTGACTCTTGAATGAAATATGTTTGTTTTTAAAAAAAAGATGTACTCTGTTTTGTTAATTCTTCAATTAGGTCTTTCATTAAAATTGTTGGTTTCAATTTGGTTGTTTCTTAAACAAGATTCATTAACTTTATCTTTGTTGGATATTACAAGTAATAAAGGAAAGAGTTATGATTTTTTATGTATCAACTGTCACCAGAGCCAGTTTTGCTTTGGCTCTATTTGTGCTCTGTTTTGTTGTGCTTGTTGGCTGTCTATTTTTGATGCTCGGTTTATGCTCGATGTGGTCTGGTGTTCTTTTTGTTTCAGGTGGCTTTGTGTGCTTGTATGAGGTGTCTTTGCCCTATTTGTTTTGTCTATTTATGCTTTCCTTTGGCTTTTGCCTTTATAAAATTGATACAGTTCAAAAAAAAAAAAACCATGTCGCCAGAGATAGATGATACAATAATTCTTGTATACCTGATTTTCTAATTTTACATCTTAATCAAATCCCAAGAAAGAAAATCTATATTAAAAAAAGAACTCAAACTCAAACCTTAAATGAAAACCCTTGTATTACTTCAAAAAAAAAAAAGCCTCATTGTAATAACTGCTCTCTATAATTTCATCAAAATAGGTGAAACCATAAAGCTCTAGTCATATTTTGTTTTATGTAAAATGATATATGTCAACTAGTAAAATGTATAAATTTTAGTGATTCACCTACCTCACCAACCAAATATATATACTTGACCTACAATCACTTCTTAACATCCATATTGTAATCCTAGGCAGTAGTTCCTCTATTTGGTTAAAATTCAGCCTCATCCCATAACCGGGACCAATTGGAGAAAATCCACTATGCCTAATAGTAACTGGATTATATCTATCATCAATTCTAACTCCGTAGTCCATACCCAACAACTTAACCTAAGTGTAGCCATTAAGAAAGCTATTTACGTAGTCGGACCATAGTTTCATGTGCCTAACTAGCCCCGAGTTGGCCTTGGAGATAATTCTTTAGAGACCAGGTGACCCGTGAATGCTGTTAATATTTTGTGAAGTCCTCATTTATTGATTGGCTTATTTTCGTGAATAAATCACATGCTTGGGGTATTATGTAAGGGTACCTTAGGCTCTCAAGACCTCAAGGGAGAAACACCGAAGGTAAAATTCTTGTGTTTACTTACTTTGAAGAGATAATTGCACACACTCACAAATTCATGCATAACTCTTATTCATATATGTTGTGTGTTTATTCTTGTGTGCATTTTGGTTTAAATGACTCTTGTTGATTTATTTGCATCTTGTAATTAAATGTTTTATGTCATGCTTGTCATTAGAATATGATGCATTTTTCATCACTTTTGAACTTATTGATTGTGTGTGTTTGAGTGTTCAAAATAGGCTTTTCGTTGGTAGTGCGCTACTCGACCAGCGCAACATTCCAGTGGATTGTCGCATGTGTTGCGCCACAGAGTTGCGCTGCTGCACCAGCACAAAGATGCAAAAATGGACAGTGCGCTACTCGACTAGTGCAGCCTCACCAGCGTAACATTCCAGTGGATCGTCGCATGTGTTGCGCCACTGAGCTGCGCCAGTCGACCAGCGCCTATTGTAAAATTAGGCTGTGCGTTACTCGACCAGCGCACATCACCAGCGTACACAGAGGAAGTTGGAACATTTTTTTCAAAATGACCTCACTTTGTTTGGATCTCATATATATATAACTATTTGGTTTAAGGTCGTGCAAGAGTTCAGAACATCACATATTTTCCTTAGAACACATTTCAAAGGAAAAACTCTTCCAATAACTCATTTTTAATCACTCAAAGCATTCCCATGTGCATAAAAACTTCATCTTGCATCATCTAAGTTCATTTAGAGTGCATCAATAGATAGGGTTGCTTCATCACATCTTGTTTGGTAAGTTCTTCACTATCTTCTTACAAGTTAAGTGTTTTACTTACTAAGTCTTCTCTTTAATTATTTGTATGCTCTTAGAACATTTTCTAGATACAAATTAGAGATTGTTGTGATGCCATGATTGAGTGTTGTATTGTGATAGCTTCATAGGATTGTTTGATATATGTTTAACTAAGCTTCTTGAACATGTCATTTAGCTCTTGATATCTAGGATTGCATTAATTGTCATCTCATTATCCTAGATAAGCATATAGGGTTTCCTAGCCTTGTTTGTTCATTGAATATCATCATATATTCACTTAGGACATTTTATCTCTTCATTGAGAAGTAGGACTTGTGTTGCTTCCAGGAGTAGGTAGCTTAAATCGTAAGCAAGATGGACTAGGTTCACTTATATCGGGATTAGGTAGTGGTGGTGGATTAAACCAGGATTAGGTTGTAATTCCTTTACCATTAGTGGATTTGAAGTTCTAGTGTGGTGCACTCATCAGCCCATGGTTTTTCCCATTTGGAGGGTTACCACGTATATCTCAAGTGTCTTTACTATTTCCGTATTTATTACACTTGTGGTATTTTTGTAACTAGATAGAGGCATTTTCGTCAACTTGACCTTTAACGAAAATTGGGTAAAATTTATTTAAAATCTATTCACCCCCCTTTAGATTAATATTACATACCATAATATTTGTTTCAATTGGTATCAGAGCAGGTTCCTAGCCATACATAAGTGATCCTTGCTCATTTTGGTGTGAGTTGCATTTTGTTTATGTGTATTGATCATTCATACACTTGTATTCATATCATTTATTCATTAAACACAATGAGTGGAAATTGTGGCAACGAGGGAGCTTCTAGCACTAGACCTCTACTTCTCACCGGAGTGAATTATGCCTCTTGGAAAGGCAAGATGGAGTCGTATATTTGCCAAATTCATGACATGGCATGGATGACGGTTGAAGATGGCTACACTCCACCCATGATGACTCCTACAGATGGAAGAGATGATGTACTCAAGCCAAAGGCACAGTGGAATGCACAAGAATTTGAGGCATCGAAGTGGAATAGGAAGACAGTGCATGCCATCCTATGTGCAACGGATGAGAACCAGTACAAGTTGGTTCAAAATACTAGGATAGCCAAGGAGGCATGGGATATCCTAGAAGTTACACATGAAGGAACCGATGTGGTTAAGGAATTAAAGCTACAAGTTCTCCAAACACAATTTGAATTGCTCAAGATGGATGAGAACGAGTGCTTCAATGACTTTGAAGTGAGGTTGATGGACATTGTGAACCAAAGTCATCAACTTGGTGACCCTTATTCGGATAGAAAGATCAAGCAGAAGATTATGAGATCTCTACCCAATAGATTTGAGTCTAAGGTGACGGCTTTAGAAGAGAATAGTGGTTATAAGGATATGAAGCCAAGTGAAGTGATTAGGAGGCTTCTAGCTTATGAATCTAGGAAATGTCCTAACCCCACTCCATCGAAAAAGCAAAAAGATATTGCTTTGAAAGCCTCCAAAGTTAAGACGGAGGAAAGTGATGACTTGGATGAAGAGATGGCCTTGCTAATGAGGAAGTTCAAGAAATTCTACAAATCCGAGAGGAAAGGTGTTGGATCCAAAGGTCAAGACTTCAAGAAAAAGGCTCCCTTCAAAAAGTTTGAGCCTAGGCAAGAAAATACCGAGAAGAAATGAGTCCAATGCTATGAATGTGGTGGGATAGGTCACTTTGCCCCGGAATGTGCAAATCATAAGGTCAAGTAAAAGGGAAAAGTGATGGCTGCCACATGAAGTGAAAATGATAACTCCAATGAAGGAGATGAGTCTTCGGATGATGAAGAACTCATGGCTAACTTCGTAGCATTTACATCATCTCTTAGGAGCAAAGATGCTAGTGAAGAAGAGAATGAAAGTCAAGAGGAAAACTACTCAAGTGATGATGGATCTTCATCACAATCCACAAATTGAAGTGTGGATAGGATGGATCTCAAGGAATATATGGCTAAGTTTGAGAGTTCAAGGTTAAAGAACAAGAATGAAATCAAGAGGTTGAAAGAAGAAAACCTTGACCTCTCAACTCAAGTTGATCAACTAAATGAAGAGTTGGTGAGATCTAAGAGGAGTGAAGAAGGGTTGAAGAAAGAGCTTGAAGATGCTAGAGAGTTGTTGGCCAAAATGAACTCTATCACCAAAAAAACTTGACCACATGTTAGATGTTAGAAAGAGGCCAAATGACAAGAAGGGGCTTGGGTTTGAAGATGACAAGATGTCCTCCACTCCAAGCAAGACCATTTTTATAAGAAGCATGAACTTTAATGGGTCCTCTTCTCATCAATCACTTAGGAAGAAACTTGACCTAGGAGAGTGTTCAAGTAGTGCTCAAGTGAAAGTGGCACCAATAAGCCTACATCAAGCCCATCCTACAAGGGCTCCTCAAGCTAACTTCCCTTAACCGAAAGCTCACAAAGGGAAGATACCTATCATGCAAGCTCAACCAAGGAAGCTATCAAGTCTTGCTCAACAACAAAGAAGGAAAACTCCTCAACAACAATCAAGACAACCACATAGACATGGGAAGACTCCAATGTATCTTCAAGGTTATGGTATGATTCCTTACTTCATTCCTACATGTCATTTTTGTGGTATTGATGGTCACATTAGGCCAATTTGCTTTAGATACATTAAATTGTGTAGAATTGAAAGCATGATAGAGAATAAAAAGTCTAAAGCCATGATGCATGTCACCAGGAAAAATGGAACAACTTTGCATGATCCTATGACACTTAGAGCCCATGTATCATTGACCACTAGGAAGAAAAATACTGTACCTAGGTGGATTAGAAAGGATGAACACTTTTGCCATGTTGCACAAATTGCCTTGAATGCTCATTCTTATGATTTTTGGTATTTGGATAGTGGGTGCTCTAGGCTCATGACTGGAAATAAGAGTTTTTTTGAGACTCTTGTGATGGAGGAGGGAGGAAATGTCACCTTTGGTGATGGATCCAAAAAGAAGGTTAAGGGAAAGAGAACCATTTCCATTCTCGGATTACCCTTATTGTCCAATGATTTGTATGTTGATGGTTTAAAGGCCAATTTGATAAGCATTTCACATCTAAGTGATGAAGGACTTTCCGTCTTGTTTAGGAAAAATGATTGTTTAATTTTATTTCCTAATGGATAAACCTTATTAAAAGGTATGAGATCTAGTGACAATTGTTATTGTCTTGAGGCTAGAGGTGTCTTTTGCAATATGTCAAAGGATGAACAAATTGAGTTGTGGCACGAAAGACTTGGTCATATGAACTATAGGGATTTAAGAATCTTAGACAAGTTCAATGTTGTACGAGGCCTTCCCAAGCTTGGGAAAAAGGTTAATGGTGTTTATGGACCTTGTCAACAAGGGAAGCAAACCAAAAGTATGCATAAAAAGGGCAAGTATTTATCCATCGAGGAACCTCTAGAGCTTCTCCATATGGATCTTATGGGTCTCATGCAAACCAAGAGTTTAGGTGGAAAGAGATACATTTTTGTGTGTGTAGATGACTTCTCTAGGTACACATGGACTTATTTTCTTAGAGAAAAATCTGAAACCTTTGACAATTTTCAAATGCTTTGTTCCAAAATTCAAAATGAAATGAACTCCAAGATTAAAAGCATTAAAAGAATTAGGAGTGACCATGGGAAGGAATTTGAGAATGCTCATTTTGAAAACCATTGCAATAGTCTAGGCATCTCTCATGAGTTTTCGGCTCCTAGGACACCTCAACAAAATGAAGTTATTGAGAGGAAAAATAGGGTTCTTCAAGAAATGGCCCGTGTGATGTTGCTTAGCAACAATGTCCCTAGGAATCTTTGGGCCGAAGCAGTCAATACGGCATGCTACATAGGAAATAGAGTCTTTCTAAGGCCCCACACTAGGCAAACCTCCTATGAGTTATAGAAAGGTAGAATAGCTATTTCCACACCTTTGGAAGCAAATGCTACTCCTTGAATGACCGTGATCAACTTGGCAAATTTGATGCTAAGAGTGATGAAGGTATTTTTATTGGCTATGCCTTAAATAGTAGAGCCTATAGAATTTTTAATCTAAGAACTATGACCGTAATGGAATCATCTAATGTTGTCATTGATGATACTAGGCTCAAATCTAATGATCATGAGAAGGAGGTAGAACTAGTTGATGACTCCCCTTTAAAGAAGGTTGTTGATGTTTCTAATGTTGAAAAGACTAATCTTGATGATGACATAACACAACCTATTGATAGGATTCCTCTCTTGAACTCAAAAGAACCTGCTCCATGGGTTAGGAAACTCCATGACAAAGATGACATCATTGGAGAGGTTAGTGTGGGTGTTAGGACTAGGCATCAAATGGCTAATCTAATTAGCTACACTTGTTACACCTCTCAAATAGAACCCAAGAAGGTTGATGAAGCTTTAAAAGATGAATTTTGGGTTCTTGCTATGCAAGAAGAGCTTAATCAATTTGAAAGGAATGAGGTTTGGACTCTAGTTCCTAGGCCCAAGAACACCAATGTGATAGGCACCAAGTGGGTGTATAAGAACAAATCCGATGAGGATGACAACATTGTGCGAAATAAAGCTAGGTTTGTAGCACAAGGGTACTCTCAAATTGAGGGTATTGACTTTGAGGAGACATTTGCTCCCGTTGCTAGGATTGAGTCAATTAGGCTTCTTTTATCCATTTCTTGTTTGCACAAGTTCAAATTATATCAAATGGATGTTAAAAGTGCCTTCCTCAATGGTTTCTTGCAAGAGGAAGTGTTTGTTGAGCAACCCAAAGGGTTTGTAGATCTTCACCACCCTAATCATGTCTATCATCTCAAGAAAGCTTTATATGGGTTGAAACAAGCACCAAAGGCTTGGTATGAGCGTCTCGCTCAATATCTCATAGACAATGGCTACACTAGGGGTAGTGTTGACAAGACTCTATTCATCAAGAAAGACAAAGATGAGCTATTTATAGCTCAAATCTATGTTGATGATTTAGTCTTTGGCTCCACAAATGACACCAAGGTCTAAAAATTTGTTGATGTCATGTCTCATGAGTTTGAGATGAGCCTTGTTGGTGAGTTAAGTTACTTTCTTGGTTTACAAATTAAGCAAATGGATGATGGGATTTTCATATCTCAAGCTAAGTATGCCAAAAACCTAGTGAAGAAATTTGGCATTGAAAGTGCCAAACATTGTGATACACCTATGAGTACCACTTTGAAGCTAAGCAAAGATGCTAGTGGTAAAAGTGTGGACCAAACTTTATATCGTGGCATGATTGGTAGCTTGCTCTATTTGACCGCAAGTAGGCCCGATATCTCTTTTAGTGTGGGTGTGTGTGCTAGGTACTAATCGGATTCTAAGGAGTCCCATCTCTCTTCTGTTAAGAGAATCATTCGTTATGTGAATGGGACATCTAACTATGGAATTTGGTACTCTTTTGACACTAATGCTAGTCTTGTAGGCTTTAGTGATGCAGATTGGGCAGGAAATTGTGATGATAGGAAAAGTACATTGTTGCTTTTTTCTTGGGAACAACCTTGTATCTTGGTTTTGCAAGAAGCAAAATTCGATTTCCTTGTCCACGTTTGAGGCTGAATACATAGCTGCTGGGAGTGGATGCACACAACTCCTTTGGATGAAGCAAATGCTAGTCGACTACGGATTCAATCAAGGTACTCTTACTCTCTTTTGTGATAACATGAGTGCAATTAATATTTTCAAGAATTCGGTTCAACATTCTAGAACTAAGCATATTGACATCCGTCATCATTTCATTAGAGAACTAGTTGAGAACAAATGCATAGTACTTGAGCATATAGATACTAATGATCAACTAGCGGATCTATTTACTAAACCCGTAGATGCTACTCGATTCAAGACTCTTAGTAGATCTATTGGAATTTGTTTAATGGAGTGATGTGTTGTGGTCTTTGATCCTATAACTATTGTATACTTGTTGCATGCAATTCTTTTTTTAAAAATGTTTATGGTCCTTTATTGATTGCTTGAGTAGCTTGGTTGCACTTATACTATTGTATATTGTATTTTCTTCAATAAGTGTGAACTTTGCTTTGATTACAATCCATGTCATATTTATGTTCAAACATGCATTTTTAGACTAAGAGATCTATATAGGAAGTACATATTGAATGATCTATAATTATCTCCATGACATGATGATTCTTTGATGACATGCTAATGAAAAATGATAAAGCATGAATTGATGATTGCAATTGTTGAATGCAAAATCATGTGTGAAAAGAAGCTAGTGAGACTAAAATGTTGCATCAATGTCTCTCTTTCTTTATTAGTTGAACATGGCTACTATCATACGGGTATTCTCCAGGAAAAATCAAATATGGTGCAAAGTTGCTCATGCCATGTTTAGCTTATAAAGTTGGATATAGTGTCATTAAAACTTGTTATCTATAAAATCTCTATATCCTTGCTTCTCTCATGACAAATGGTGAAATTGGTTTGAATTATATTGGAAACCTCAGTCATTTGCTTTGCCAAATACCATTGTTTTTTGGACTTGAATGCAACATGTCTTGTGCGCAAAGCATTTTTGATTCACACATTTTCTTCAAATAAATCTCCTTGTTTCTCTCATATTAATAGAGTTTTATAAATGTGGCTTATATGATTATGCAACAACCTTGTATGCTCCTCTCTTTCTTTGCCTTGAGTGACCCGGTTGGGGACTTCTCCTTTGCCTATTTCATGACAAAAAGGGGGAGTAGCATTGACCTAGCATTGTGATGTTAGGGGAGTAGCATGTGGTTGCTTGTGTTGGCTTCAAGAGGAGTAGTGCTTGTTTTTGGGGAGATTACATTTAGGGGGAGTAACCCTTTAAGAGGCAGCATTGCATGAGCATTACACTATGTCATACTCATATTCTTGAATGCAATTGCTTTTATTTTTATATTCACTTGATCATCTCACATGCACTTGGTTTAGAAAGTGTATTTGTGCTTACTTTGTGTGTATGGTTGATAGTTCTACAAGAGATTGAAGATTTGAAGTTTTTTTTTTATGTTTATCTCTTTGTAATGTAAAATATCTTCCCGGTGTTTCATTTTGTTGTGTGAGGATCAATGTGAGTGGTGGTTTTGTCACGAAATAGCCAAATGGGGAGATTGTAAAGTCCTCATTTATTGATTGGCTTATTTCGTGAACAAATCACATGCTTAGGGTATTATGTAAGGGTAGCTTAGGCTCTCAAGACCTCAAGAGGAGAAGCACCGAAGGTAAAATTCTTGTGCTTACTTACTTTGAAGAGATAGTTGCACACACTCACAAATTCATGCATAACTCTTATTCATATATGTTGTGTGTTTATTCTTGTGTGCATTTTGGTTTAAATGACTCTTGTTGATTTATTTGAATCTTGTAATTAAATGTTTTATGTCATGCTTGGCATTAGAATAGAATGCATTTTTCATCACTCTTGAACTTATTGATTGTGTGTGTTTGAGTGTTGAAAATAGGCTTTACGTTGGTGGTGCGCTACTCGACCAGCGCACCTCACCAGCTCAACATTCCAGTGGATTGTCGCATGTGTTGCGCCACTGAGTTGTGTTGCTGCACCAACGCTAAGATTAAAAAATGGGCAGTGCGTTGGTGGTGCGCTACTCGACTAGCGCAGCCTCACCAGCGTAACATTCCAGTGGATCGTCTCATGTGTTGCGCCACTGAGCTGCGCTAGTAGACCAGCGCCTATTGTAAAATTAGGTTGTGCGCTGGTGGTGCGCTAATCGATCAACGCACGTCACCAGCGCACGCAGAGGAAGCTGGAACGTTTTTTTCAAAACGACCTCACTTTGTTTGGATCTCATATATATATAACTCTTTGGTTTATGGTCGTGCAAGAGTTCAGAACATCACATATTTTCCTTAGAACACATTTCAAAGGAAAAACTCTTCCAATAACTCATTTTCAATCACTCAAAGCATTCCCATATGCATAAAAACTTTATCTTGCATCATCTAAGTTCATTTAGAGTGCATCAATGGATAGAGTTGCTTCATCACATCTTGTTTGGTAAGATTTTCACTATCTTCTTACAAGTTAAGTGTTTTATTTACTAAGCCTTCTCTTTAATTATTTGTATGCTCTTAGAACATTTTCTAGATATAAATTAGAGATTGTTGTGATGCCTTGATTGAGTGTTGTATTGTGATAGCTTCATAGGATTGTTTGATCTATGTTTAGCTAAGCTTCTTGAACATGTCATTTAGCTCTTGATATCTATGTTTGCATTAATTGTCATCTCATTATCCTAGATAAGCATATAGGGTTTCCTAGCCTTGTTTGTTCATTGAATATCATCATATATTCACTTAGGACATTTTATATCTTCATTGAGAAGTAAGACTTGTGTTGCTTCCTGGAGTAGGTAGCTTAAATCGCAAGCAAGATGGAGTAGGTTCACTTATACCGGGATTAGGTAGTGGTGGTGGATTAAACCGAGATTATATTGTAATTCCTTTGCCATTAGTGGATTCGAGGTTCTAGTGTGGCGCACTCATCAGCCCGTGGTTTTTCCCATTTGAAGGGTTTTCACGTATATCTCAAGTGTCTTTACTATTTTCGCATTTATTACACTTGTGGTATTTTTTGTAACTAGATAGGGGCATTTTCGTCAACTTGGCCTTTAACGAAAATTGGGTAAAATTTATTTAAAATCTATTCACCCCCCCCCCCCCCCCCCCCCCCCTTTAGATTAATATTACACACCATAATATTTGTTTCATATTTTTATTCTAAATGTTCTGATCATCCCTGGGAACGACCTTCTTTGCCTCAACACTTCTACCATCTATCATGTGCTTACCCATCATAACACTTTCTGGATTAGCAGGATTATAATAAACAATAAAAAAAAAAACCAGGGTCACGACCTATAGTCTGATCCTTCTTTATCACAACATACTTTTTTTTCTCTATTGGATTATACTTGAATATTTAAATACTTGTGTATGTGATATTATTGTTTGACATTTGCAAACTTGTAATTTAATTTTGTAATTTGATGAATTTAGATTTTTAATAATGATCATTTTTTTTACTATTATTTGTTATGGAGGTGGGCGGTGTGGTCTTCTTTGGTGATCGAGAGCTATTGCAATTTGCATTGATTTGCTGAGTTAAGGTTTCTTCGGTGATATTAATGTTTAATGGTATCACATTGTGTATAATTTCCAATTCATCCATTAATTGCTTTAATCTTATAGTATCAACTTTCTTTGACACCCAGATAAAATGTTACTTAATTATGCTATTTTCTTAAATTTATAGATTTAATAGATTGATAATTAAAAGTTGAAGTCTACATTTATTTGTAATGTTTATGATCTGCATATACTACTGATATATTCATATTATATAACAATATAAGTTACTTTTACAACTTATACTAAAACAAACAAATGAATAAATAGTAAAAAAAAAAACTTATAGTGTTATAGTGACAAAAAAGATTGCAATATAGAATTCTAGATTTAGAGATTAGACCTAGTATAGTAGTTCACTGACCCAAATGTTGTGTTAGTTTGTAATCTAGAAATAGAGATTATACCCTGTATAATACAATGATCCAATTTTTTTTATTAGTTTGCAATCTAAAAATAGAGATTGAATCTTGTACAATATAATGAACAATTATTTTGTTAGTTCAATCTAGGAAGACCAAGTATCAAATGGCCATACAACAGTCAATTAAGGGGATAAGAAATAAGATGTAAAATTTCAATTTCTATATCTATTTACTAATGCGATTGCCAAGACTTGGCAATTAATGAAAACTCAAACACAATTATGGGTTGTGGCCTAACATTCATAAAATAAAATCTTTACATAAAAAGCTGAAACAAAATTACAATTGGATATCAAGTAAACATGCTATCATTTTGTGATGCAAGATGATACATATAGTGTAAGTTATTACAATAAGTAAAGATGGATTTACTAATGTGATTGCCAAGACTTGGCAATTAATAAAAACTCGAACACAATTATGGATTGTGGCAGAATATTCAAAAAATAAAATCTTGATATAAAAAACTGAAACAAAAATACAATTGGATATCAAGTAAACATGCTATCATTTTGTGATGCAAGATGATATATTTAAAGTTATTACAATAAGTAAAGATGGATAAGAATTTCATGCAGTAAAATACACTCTTAATAAGTAAAGATGCTAACTTCACGCATAATAAATTATGTTTGGAATCCTTAACTTTTACTTAACCATTCAAATTGAATTTGAGATTATCAAACTAGTAAATTGTTTTTACAATTGTTTATATAGGTATTGAAGATGGATAGGAATTGGATTTGATCACGTAATAGATTATCTAAAGAATATAGAGATGGTATTCAGTCATTCATTGAAGTGGCAAGAAATCATTTAGATCATGACAATAAAATTTTATGTCATTGTAAAGATTGTCTAAACACAAGGTAACATAATATATCAACCATTAAAGCACATTTAAGGGAATATGGGTTCTCACCCAGCTACGGTACATGGATATTTCATGGAGAACAAATAGATCACAATAATGAGGAGAGAAATGATTTAGGCCACGGTGTAGATGAAGATGACAATGTAGATGATTATGTAGGAATGTTGAATGATGCGATAGACCCAGTGGATATGAATGTTGACATAGGTGTGAGGGAGTCAACAAATGAAAGAACTGGTGGTAACAATGATTTACCAGATGTTGAAGGTGACAAATTTGATGACTTATTTAGTGCAACCACGCAAGAACTTTATGTAGGTTGCACAAAGTTGTAAGTTCTGAGTTTTATTGTGAAGTTGATGCACATCAAGGTGCTCAATCACTGGAGTAACAAATCATTTGACACGTTGCTTCAGTTTTTCAAAGATATTCTCCCTGAAGGATTGAATATTCCAATGTCTCTTTATAATGCTAAGAAAATGTTGCGCGATTTGGGTTTAGGCTATGTATCTATTCATGCATGTAAACACGATTGTGCTTTATTTTGGAAAGAGCATGCAAGAGCTGACAATTGTCCAGTTTGTAATGAGTCTACGTTTGAAATTGATGATGGGAAGGGTAAAAAAGTACCACATAAGATATTGTGATATTTTCTGTTAAAGTCAAGACTACAAAGGTTGTTCATGTCAAGTCATACAACTATTGATATGAGATGGCATAAGGAAAAACGGGTTGAACAAGAAGGTGTTTTAAGACATCCAGCTAACTCTAATTCGTGGATTCAGTTTGATACGTAATATCCTCAATTTGCACAAAATCCACGTAATGTATGATTGGGTCTGTCCACAGATGGTTTCAATCCTTTTGGCACTATGAGCAATGCACATAGTATGTGGTCAATGATACTAGTGCTATATAATTTGCCACCATGGAAATGTATGAAAACACCATTTCTCATGATGTCATTGCTTATTCCGTGTCCACACGCATCTGAAAAGGATATTGATGTCTATTTAGGACCTTTAATTGATGAATTGAAGGAGTTATGGGATCAAGGTGTCGACACATATGACGCATGCAGTCGATAATTTTTTCGTTTGCATGCATGTGTTATGTGGACGATTAATGACTTTCCTGCGTAAGCAAATTTGTCTGGTTGGAGCACCAAGGGATATATGGCATGTCCTGTTTGCAATGGTGATACATCTTCACAACTATTGAGAAATAAAATATGTTATATGGGTCATCGTCGATCCTTAAGACTAGACCATCCTTGGTGAAAAAGTAAGAAGTGTGATGGTAATGTTGAAACTAGGGACACACCTAAATTGTTATCTGGAGAAGATATTTTGACACAGTTGGCATGTGTCAGAGATGTGAAGTTTGGAAAACATCGTAATAACATTGACAATAAAAGAAAACGTACTGAAGAAGAATTGAATTGGACAAAGAAAAATATGTTCTTCGAGTTAGAGTACTGATCACAATTGAAAATAAGACATAATCTCGATGCAATGCATGTCGAGAAAAATATAAGTGACAATATACTGGGAACATTATTGGATATTGAAGGGAAACAAAAGGTACATATAAAGCTTGACTAGACTTAGTAGATTTGAAAATAAGAAGAGAGATACATTTACAACCCAAGGGGAATAAATATATCAAGCCTCATGCATGTTATACATTCACAATAGAAGAAAGAAATTCTTTTTGTAAGTTCTTAAAATCAGTGAAATTCCCAATAGGATATGCTGTAAATATCAGTAGAAATGTAAATGCTAATGATGGTAAGATAACGGGTTTGAAAACACATGATTGTCCTGTATTATTACAATGACTTCTTCCAATCGGTGTACGACCATATTTACGTAAAAAAGTATGCACGACTCTGATTGAATTTTTCCATTTCTTTCAACAGATTTGTGCGAAAACTTTATATGTGAATGATTTAGATTGTTTAGAAAAGGAAGTAGTCTTGATACTCTGTAAGCTTGAAAGGATTTATCCATCAGCGTTCTTTGATATTATGGTTCATTTGGCTGTACATTTTGTTGGGGTTTATGCCCTAAGCATGTAATTTGTAAATGGATTTATGAAGTAAATAAAAGGAAAGGTTCAATTCATTCTGTTATGTTATTTATTTTATAAACTTGTGTATATATTAACATCCTGGATTGCCGGATGTAATCTCAAACTGTGTATATGAGTGTCATATATAGATGGATACAGTAAGAGACGTGCAATCTAAAGAGTCCATAGATAGCAAATAAAGCTGGGTACTTTATTTGTGCTTAATCTATAGCTGTGGTCCATTCCGTAATGTACAGTGATTCTATCCTGAATCATTCATATGAGATAAGAGAATGAAGGCACCTTGTATGATGTGATCATATAGGATTGGGCCATGATCTATATGAATCTCACACAAAGATCCGTTTACCGATGAGATTCATATATATCAACTAATGATGGCTATATATGGGTGATCTTAATCCTGAGTGTCTTATCGACTCTTTCAGGTTAGATCGTGGTCTTTGATATACCATGGGTGAGGTCAGATGTATTTCCTGATCAATATACTCCGTATGTTGGGATTGCGGTTTGGCTTGTGGCTGGGAAAGTTTGTACAAAATAGTGGAATCCACTTCTTCTTGTGAGAAGTAGACGGTAGTTCCCTTAAGGGTTGATTCGGTGCTTGGACAATATGAGCGCTCTCCTAATTCCGTGAGGAAGTAGGATTTATTGTCCATTAGAGAATCAATGGTACTTAAAGGATATATGTAATTAGAGGGGTATAACGGATATTATGACCCAGCTCAAATTATGAATTATTGTGGAGGATCACATCATATGTAATAGCTATATCGATGGACACCGAGTTGTATCGGTCTGTGTAAAAACGTCTGCAGTTGAGAGAGTGCAGCTTCGGGTTTTTAGTGGAATAACACCGGAGTTAATAATCAAAGAATATTAATTAAAGAGTTTAATTAATGATTCTGAGGATTATTGGAGCTCAAAATACTGTGGGTCCATTAGGTCCCCTTGCTAGCCCGATCGATTTAGGTAACAAGTGTCACGGTTAATTAATTGGATTGTCCAGTTAATTGTGTTACGAAAGTGACACACATTTATTCGGGAATTAATTGAATAATGAGATTATTTAATTAATAGATAATGGTGATTAAATAACTTAAATAATGAGATTATTTAATTATGTTATTAATCACTAAATGGAGGGTGTATGTTGATATTTATTTTTGAATAAAATAAGATAATGTGATTATTTTATTTTATTTTATTAAATAATTTATTTTTGAATTTAAATAGTTTGAATTCAAAATTAAAATCAAATTAAAGATATGAGATATTTTTTATTTGAAAGTTTTTTAAAAATCAAATATGGATTTGATCAATTTTTTAAATTTTATATATAAGATATATTTAAAAAAAAAGGAGAGTTAATGTGCGTGAAACGTACCGCAACTGACTTACTTATATATATATATATTTAACAAAAGACAATTGTGAGGGTTGGCTTTTGGTTAAAAAAATAAAAGGCTGGTGAGTGAGTTTTTTGTGAGTTATTTTTGTGCAAGTGTG
The DNA here is from genome assembly GCA_032871835.1 of Dipteronia dyeriana. Lineage (NCBI taxonomy): Eukaryota > Viridiplantae > Streptophyta > Magnoliopsida > Sapindales > Sapindaceae > Dipteronia > Dipteronia dyeriana. The sequence continues at coordinate 20,774,194 of CM065299.1, forward strand.
TGCATGAACAAACACCAAAAAGAGAGAAAAGGTTTTATGTACAAGTGTTGTTCATTAATATAAAGAAAAAGTTTGTTTTTATTCTTTTCTCTTCTACACCCTCCATCCTAAGTTCCTGAGAATCGTGACGCGCCCACACACAGTTGCTAATTCCGGGAATAGCTAGGAAGATCAGTGGTACAGACCAGGAGCAAATTGAAAAGTGAAGGAGCCTCCAAACGTTGGTATGGTTTTATATATATATTGATTACAATTTCCTGTATTTACATATATATTTTATTAGTGTAATAATTTTTATATGTATTTGTTCCGAAAATAATTACTATCAAAAGTTCACCCCTAGATACAGATTATGATCTGTATAATTTTTTTTTAAAACCCGTTTCCGCTGCGTGATCGGTGAATTTGGTTCCAACAATTGGTATCAGAGCCAATTTTATTTTCGGAACAGGAAATCGTTTTCGATGCTCCTGTATGTATGATTGTGTAGGTATGATTTAAATTGACTGTATGATGTTTTTGTATGTATATTAATTTTTTTTTTAATTTTACAAAAACATGATTGATCGTTAGTTATATGGTACTGTGGATTTAGGTATTATGGGTTGTATATATATTTTTATTATATATATATATATATATATTTTAACTATTATTGGATTGTAAAAAATAAAATAAAAATTGTAACCTATGTTGAAGACCTGGAAAAATCACGAAGAAAAATTCATGAGATGAATCGAGGTGACCTGAAGAAACTGGAAGACTTGAAAATTACAAGAAGACCAAGGAATGCCTTGGGGGTATTTTTGTAATTTTAGATTCTAATTTTTTTAGGTTAAATAATCCACAGTACTCGGTCAATTCATGTATGCTTTATATTATGTGATGATAAAAAGCATTGTCATGTATACGTATGTCATTTAGATTAGAAATGCCTACACAAATATATTTGATATGTCATACATGCATCATAGCCTATTTTTTATGTATTTTTTTTTAATGTGATTAAAATGGATAAATACATAAATTGGCTATGAAAATAGGATTAGTTTTTTAATTGTTAAAAAACTTGGTAATTCTCAATAATATTAATCTTGTTATTAAAGAGTTTATTAAGTTAGATTAATATGATCATTTATAGTAATTATGATTAATTTGATTAATTGTCTAATTATGAATGAATCGAAAATTGTGTTAGAGTTTTAATAGTTAAAACTTGGTAAACATTTTCATAATAATCTGAGCTTAGTAAATAGTTTACAAAGATTTAGACTATTTACTAATAGATTAGATTTTTAATTGTTAAAAATCATTAATAATTTATTAGTTAATTAGAAATTGTTTCTAATAATGAATTAGTTAATGCACTAGATAACTTGATTAAAGTTAGCCGTTTGATCATGTAGAGTCTAGGGGCATTAACGGATAATAGAAAACCCTATTTTTAAAATAGTGAGTGGGAGAGAGATATATGACATATATATCCCGCGGTCTCCATCATTAGTTCAACACCGTGAGATCCGAGTGGGGCCTCGTGACGGCTTTGCTTTCGTCCTCCCCAAGGAGGGTTTCCACAAAGGTCAATACCAAGGTTGACTTCCTAATGGATAGGATTTCTGAGGGTATTTCGGGATTGACCGACCCTAAGGTGGCAATTCTCGAGTTAAGCTCATGAGATCTGAAATGGTGGGTTACACTCACGAAGGTTTTGATTATTAAAAACCTGACTGAATAAACGATGGTTGAGTGATATGGAATAAGAGTTATTCTAGAATATCATTTGATTGAGAATGTCTCGGTCCAACATGTAAAGATTTGATCGACCCTAAGACGGCATTTTTTTTGTGGTATGTTGGATTGTCGTGGTATAGTAACTATTTTTAGGGTAGTTCTAGTTCGTTAAACATATTCATGCATCATGTTTAAATTTATACCAAAGCACCCGCACTTGTTTTAAATAAATGACTGAATGAATGTTTTATTTATTTCAGCAATGTCTTCTGCATTACTTCAAATTCTCGCAAACGACAAATTAACTGGTGATAACTACACAAAGTGGAAACTTAATATTAAGGCAATTTTGGTCACCAAAGACCTTAAGTTTGTGCTTACGGAGGAATGTCCTCCAGCGCCTACTGCCAATGCCACATGAACTGTTCGTGAGGCATACCAGCGATGGGTCTCATCTGATGAGAAGGTCCAAACATATCTGTTGGCATCTATGACAGACGTGCTTGTCACAAAGCACGACACAATGACTTCAGCATTCGAAATCATGGAGTCATTGCAAGCTATGTTCGGGCAGCCTTCCGAGTAAAAGCGACATGAAGCTGTTCATTCCACTATGCTCGCTCGCATGAAGGAAGGAACGTCAGTTCGGGAATATGTCCTGAGTATGATGTCCTACTTCAACATGGCAGAAGTCAATGGTGGGGCCATTGACGAACCCAGTCAGGTGAGCATCATACTGACGACTCTTCCGAAGAGTTTCGATCAGTTTAAAAGCAACTACGGGATGAACAAGTTAAAGTTCAGTCTTACACAGTTGCTCAATGAGCTCGCTACCTTTGAGTCCTTGATTAAGGACAATAAAGGCAAGACCGGTGAGGCAAATGTTGCCGAACCATCTTCCAAGAATAATAAGAAAAGGAAAAGGTCCGCTGGGAAGGCAAAAGGAAAGCCCAAGCCCAAGAAAGCCCAAAGCAAAATGAAGGGCACCTCCACTGACCAAGACAAAGGAAAATGTTTCCATTGTAACAAGGTCGGGCACTAGAAGAGGAACTGTCCTCAGTATCTTGAGGAGGTAGCCAAGAAGAAAAAGATTAAAGGTAAATATGATTTACTTGTCCTTGAATCTTGTTTAGTGGAAGATGATTCTTCACCCTGGATAGTTGATTCGGTGGCCACTAATCATGTTTTTTCTTCTTTGCAGTGGACTGATTCTTGGACACAGCTAGAGGAGGGAGCCTTCTCAATGTGTGTGGGGTCGGGGGATATCGTATCGGCCAAAGCAGTGGGAGCAATAAGATTGCAATTTTGTAATAATAATAGTTTTTTATTATTAAACAATGTTTTTTTATATTCCTGGATTTACACGGAATTTGATTTCCGTTTCTAAGTTGTTAGAACAAAAATGTTTTGTTTCTTTTAATAATAAGTATGTTATTATAGGAATGAATGGTCTGAATATTTGGTTAGGAATTAATGAAAACAATTTGTATTTGTTAAGACCGTTAATACATACTACACTGCTCAACACCGAAATGTTTAAGGTTGAAAAACCAAAAACTAAACGACATAAGATTTCTCCAGATAATGACACGTATCTCTGGCATCTAAGGCTTGGTCATATCAACCTTGACCGGATAGACAGATTTGTAAAAAGCGAACCTTTAAGTGAGTTAAAGGTTGGCACCTTACCTGTCTGGGAATCTTGTCTGGAAGGTAAGATGACTAAGAGACCTTTTACTGGAAAAGGGCTTAGAGCTAAAGAACCGCTAGAGCTAATACATACAGATGTCTGTGGACCGATGAATGTTAAAGCTAGGGGTGGTTATGAGTATTATGTCACCTTTATAGATGACTACTCAAGATACAGATACGTCTACCTAATGCAACGAAAGTCGGAAACATTTGAAAAGTTTAAAGAATTTCGAGCTGAAGTTGAGAATCAATTAGGTAGGACTATCAAGTCACTACGATCGGATCGTGGAGGTGAGTACTTTGACCAAGAGTTTGAAGACTTCATGGTCGAGCATGGGATAGTTTCTCAACTCACAGCTCCCGGTACACCTCAGTAAAATGGTGTAGCGGAGAGGAGAAATAGAACCCTAATGGAAATGGTGAGATCTATGATTAGTTTCTCATCATTACCAAATTTATTCTGGGGATATGCGTTACAAACAGCGGCATACATTTTGAATGTAGTGCCATCCAAATCTGTTCCTAAGACTCCCCTAGAGTTGTGGAATGGTCGTAAAGCTAGTTTACGATATTTCCGTATATGGGGGTATCCAGCACACGTGCTGAAGAACAGAACTAGAAAGCTAGACTCCAAGTCTGTTGTCTGCCTGTTTGTAGGATACTCCAATGAGACCAGAGGTGGACACTTCTATAGTCCCGAAGATAACAAAGTATTTGTATCGACAAATGCAACGTTTCTTGAGGACAATTACATTAGTGACCATAAACCTCGTTCTAAGATTGTATTAAATGAGTTGGAGCCTGGTGAGACTAGTGCTACCTCAATAAGAGTTGTTGATCCACAAACATCTGAGAGTCAGATGGTTCCTGATTAGGATACACTACCACCTAGACGTAGTGAGAGGGTTGTGAGACAACCTGAACGCTATTTAGCTATAGGTGAGGGACAAGGTGTTGTCTCAGCTGATAGTGTGGATGATCCATTGACATTTAAGAATGCAATGGAAGATCCTGATAAAGAGGAATGGCTTAAAGCCATGAATCTCGAGATGGAGTCCATGTACTCTAACTTAGTCTGGGATCTTGTAAACTTACCGGATGCGGTAAAACCCATTGGGTGTAAGTGGATCTACAAGAGAAAGAGAGGAGTAGACGGGAAGGTAGAGACCTTCAAGGCAAGGCTAGTGGCAAAGGGTTATACCCAGAAAGAGGGGGTCGATTATGAAGAGACCTTCTCGCCAGTAGCCATGTTTAAGTCTATTAGGATTCTTTTATCCATTGCTGCCTATTTCAATTTTGAAATTTGGCAAATGGACGTCAAGACTGCATTCTTGAATGACAATCTTGATGAAAGCATCTATATAATGCAACCAGAGGGATTCGTGTCTCCAGATCAAGAGCAAATGGTTTGCAAGCTGCAAAGGTCCATATATGGACTTAAGCAAGCATCTAGATCCTGGAACATTAGGTTTGATGATGTGATCAAAACCTATGGCTTCGAGCAAAACGTCGATGAGCCTTGTGTCTACAAGCGCATCATTGATAAAAAAATAGTTTTCTTGGTCCTATACGTAGATGATATCCTACTCATTGGGAATGATGTGGGAGTGTTGTCTGACGTAAAGGGCTGACTGGCTAGCCAATTGAAAATGAAAGATTTGTTAGAAACGAGTTTTGTTCTAGGGATCCAACATATAAGGGATCTAAAGAATAAACTCATAGCATTGTCTCAGGCATCATATATCGACAAGATTCTTGTGCAATTTTCTATGCAGAACTTTAAGAAAGGTAATTTACCTTCCAGGCATGGAGTTCACTTGTCTAAGGAACAGTGTCCTACGACACCTTAAGAAGTTGAGGATATGAGATGTGTACCCTATGTTTCAGCAGTAGGTAGTCTCATGTATGCTATGTTATGCACGAGACCGGACATCTGCTATGCAGTGGGAGTAGTCAGCAGATACCAGTCCAACCCAGGATTGGATCATTGGGTTGCTGTCAAGACTATTCTCAAGTATCATCGGAGAACGAGAGATTATATGCTAGTGTATTCCGGACAGGATTTGATCCCGTTAGGATACACGGATTCTGATTTTCAGTCAGACTGGGATTCTAGAAAATCCACGTCTGGATCAGTATTCACCCTGGGTAGTGGAGCCATTATGTGGAGAAATATCAAGCAATCTTGCATTGCTGACTCCACCAGGGAAGCCGAATATGTAGCTGCTTGTGAAGCTACTAAAGAGGCTGTTTGGCTCCGTAAGTTCTTGAGTGATCTGGAAGTTGTTCCAGACCTGGATAAGCCCATCACACTTTATTGTGATAACAGTGGTGCTGTGGCTAATTCCAAAGAACCAAGAAGCCACAAGAGTGGGAAGTATATAGAGAGATAATATCATCTCATAAGAGAGATAGTGCAGAGAGGAGATGTGATCGTCGCCAAGATAGCCTCACAAGACAATCATGCTGATCCATTTACGAAGTCCTTACCGGCTAAAGTGTTTTCTGGTCACCTAGATGGCCTAGGGTTACGAGACATGCTTCACATGCTTTAGTGCAAGTGGGAGATTGTTGGGATTTATGCCCTAAGTATGTAATTTGTAAATGGATTTATGAAGTAAATAAAAGGAAAGGTTCAATTCATTCTGTTATGTTATTTATTTTATAAACTTGTGTATAAATTAACATCCTGGATTGCCGGATGTAATCTCAAACTGTGTATATGAGTGTCATATATAGATGGATACAGTAAGAGACGCGCAATCTAAAGAGTCCATAGATAGCAAATAAAGCTGGGTACTTTATTTGTGCTTAATCTATAGCTGTGGTCCATTCCGTAATGTACAGTGATTCTATCCTGAATCATTCATATGAGATATGGGAATGGAGGCACCTTGTATGATGTGATCATATAGGACTGGGCCATGATCTATATGAATCTCACACAAAGATCCATTTACCGATGAGATTCATATATATCAACTAATGATGGCTATATATGGGTGATCTTAATCCTGAGTGTCTTATCGACTCTTTCAGGTTAGATCGTGGTCTTTGATATACCATGGGTGAGGTCAGATGTATTTCCTGATCAATATACTCCGTATGTTGGGATTGCGGTTTGGCTTGTGGCTGGGAAAGTTTGTACAAAATAGTGGAATCCACTTCTTCTTGTGAGAAGTAGACGGTAGTTCCCTTAAGGGTTGATTCAGTGCTTAGACAATATGAGCGCTCTCCTAATTCCGTGAGGAAGTAGGATTTATTGTCCATTAGATAATCAATGGTACTTAAAGGATATATGTAATTAGAGGGGTATAACGGATATTATGACCCAGCTCAAATTATGAATTATTGTGGAGGATCACATCATATGTAATAGCTATATCGATGGACACCGAGTTGTATCGGTCTGTGTAAAAACGTCTGCAGTTGAGAGAGTGCAGCTTCGGGTTTTTAGTGGAATAACACCGGAGTTAATAATCAAAGAATATTAATTAAAGAGTTTAATTAATGATTCTGAGGATTATTGGAGCTCAAAATACTGTGGGTCCATTAGGTCCCCTTGCTAGCCCGATCGATTTAGGTAACAAAGGTCACGGTTAATTAATTGGATTGTCCAGTTAATTGTGTTACGAAAGTGACACGTATTTATTCTGGAATTAATTGAATAATGAGATTATTTAATTAATAGATAATGATGATTAAATAACTTAAATAATGAGATTATTTAATTATGTTATTAATCACTGAATGGAGGGTGTATGTTGATATTTATTTTTGAATAAAATAAGATAATGTGATTATTTTATTTTATTAAATTAAATAAATTATTTTTGAATTTAAATAGTTTGAATTCAAAATTAAAATCAAATTAAAGATATGAGATATTTTTTATTTGAAAGTTTTTTAAAAATCAAATATGGATTTGATCAATTTTTTAAATTTTATATATAAGATATATTAAAAGCAACTCACTTACTTATATATATATTTTTAACAAAAGACAATTGTGAGGGTTGGCTTTTGGTTAAAAAAATAAAAGGCTGGTGAGTGAGTTTTTTGTGAGTTATTTTTGTGCAAGTGTGTGCATGAACAAACACTAAAAAGAGAGAAAAGGTTTTATGTACAAGTGTTGTTCATTAATATAAAGAAAAAGTTTTTTTTATTCTTTTCTCTTCTACACCCTCCATCCTAAGTTCCTGAGAATCGTGACGCGCCTACACGCAGTTGACAGTTTCGGGAATAGCTAGGAAGATCAGTGGTACAGACCAGGAGCAAAACGAAAAGTGAAGGAGCCTCCAAACGTTGGTATGGTTATATATATATATATATATATATATATATATATATATATTATTGATTATAATTTCCTGTATTTACATATATATTTTATTAGTGTAATAATTTTTATATGTATTTGTTCCAAAAATAATTACGATCAAAAGTTCACCCTTAGATACAGATTACGATATGTATAATTTTTTTTTAAAAACCCGTTTCCGCTGCGTGATCGGTGAATTTGGTTCCAACACATTTACCAATTGAAGCTAAACTTGCTGGACCTATGGCATATCAGTGGATGTTTTCATTCGAGAGATATTTAGGGACATTGAAGAGATATATAAGAAATAAAGCTAAACCTGAAGGTTCAATTGCTGAGGCATATATGGTGAATGAATCACTAACATTTTGCTCTCTGTATCTTGGTGCTATTGAAACAAAATTCAATCGGCATGAACGAAATGATGACAAAGGGAAAACCCAACAAGAATGTGTGTTGTCGATATTCTCTCAAAAAACTCGTCCTTTAGGTGCCAGTTAGTTGATTCATCTACCTGAAAATGAATTTCGTAAAGCTTATTGGTATATCTTGAACAATTGTGAGGAATTACAACCATATTTAGAGTAAGTTGCTATTCTTTTTCTTTTTCTTTTATTCTTGTGTATAAATTTATTTGTTATGTTAGTAACATAAATATTTTTTAAATCCCAGTGATCATAAGGAGGAGTTAGAGTTAGAAAGTCATCTGAAAGACAAGAACAACAATTCCCTGAGTGGTTTAAAAAACGTGTAAATGAACTAAAAATTTAATTACGTAAAACATTATTTTCGAAATATATAATGCTCAATTTTGTATATTTTCTTGTAGATGATTAGTTTGCATCACAAAGGATCAATAGAAGCTACCGACGAATTATATTCATTGTCTTGTGGCCCTGATCATCGAGTGAATTCATATACTAGTTGTATCGTCAATGGTGTTCGCTTTCATTCCAATGCTCTTGATGAAAGATGTACAACTCAAAACGGTGGTGTAGTTGTACCAGGAGAGCATGATGATAATGCAATTGATTTTTATGGTGTTGTAATTGCCATTTTACAACTAATTTTATTCTTGGGTATAATGTTCTATTTTTATGTGTCAATGGTTTGACACTGATGTTAAGAAGAGGAGAATACACAAAGATTATCATCTCACATGTATTAATGTTAGTAGAGAATGGTATAAGAGTGACCCTTTTGTGTTTGCAATGCAAGCACAACAAGTATTTTATGTGGATGACTACAAGTTTGGAACAATTGGAAAGTTGTACAAAAAATTAAACATAAACATTTGTGGGATATCCCGGAGAAAAATGATGTAGAAGAAGGCTCACAAGATACTGATGATGTCTATCAAGAAAATGAATCGTCTAATGTTCAATGGAAGGTTCAAGAAGACGACCATGAAAGTAGCTAATTTCATCCTGTTGACGTGAGCGTAGAGGAAATTTCTGCTGGTGTCATAGTAGATATTGAAAAACAGAAAATCAGAAAATCAATGATGAAATTTTTGATGTTGAAGATGAAGATGAAACATTAAAGGATTATAGTAGTGACAATCAAGAAAGTATTTTGAATAATTATGACAGTGATGATGATTATATATGGATACAATTAAATTTTTGGTTCTCTATTGGCATAAACATATTTTATTAAATTTATGTTAATTTTTAATTTTATTACATTTTGTATTATTTATATTTACATCTTACAGACTTTTAATAAGACTCCTAGTAAACGAAGAGGTGTCCAAGCTTCCACCCCTGACACCCAGGTTATTTCTACTAACTCAGGCTCTGTTGATCCTGGTAGTGTTGAATTATATATATATATTTTTAATTTTTTTAATGTTTAAATAGTTATATATTTCTTTATGTTATTAATTGAGCATTTATATTGTTGGTATTATTTGCAGTTCAAAAGATTGAAAAGAAAAAAAGGGTATAACAAGAGGGTTAAAATTGGATTGGCTGATAAATCTGCAAATGGGAAGCTCCATGTTGATTTCTCAAGTGGAAAATCCGAAGGTCCTAATGTAGGGATGCTATCTACTTAGATAGGTACTGTTGTTAGGAGTCATGCACCTTTTAACCTGGATAAATGGGAAGACATACCTGAGGAGCAAACACAACCATTGATTGATCGTGTGTGGGTAAACTATCGAGTTCATAAATAATGTCTATGTTTATTCATGCTTTGCATATTATTATTATTTTTCTAATAACATTTCTTATTTTCATGGTAGAGCAAATTTGATGTTGAAATCTCTAGGCCACTGATTAAAGATTGGATGTTAAATAAAATGGGCTAAGGTTTAATGGATTTTGACATAAATTGAACGAAGAATTTCAGTGTTTTTCTGAAATGAAAGTGGCATTAGCAAATCGACCAGAATATCTCCAGGGCCAAGAATACTGGAAATTTCTTTGTGAGCGTTTCAGTGGTGAAAATTTTATTATTTTTTTGTCAAAATTTATTATTTTATAATTCATTACATAATGCAAGTGTTTTTTTTTTTGAACGTAGAATCGATCAGAAAAGAATAAACAGAATCGAGGGGAATTACCTTTTATCCATCAGGGTGGGTCGAAATTGTTTGATCAACATGTCAAAGAAATGGTATAAATCATTTTTAGTATTATTAGTTTGGAGTTTTCAATATTATATATAGTTTTGTTATTTATACTGTTAATAATATATTAGGAATTCGAAGAAGGGAATGTTCTTGGAAAAATTGCTTTATTTAAAAGGTTACATTGGAGTGAAGCGAAAGGATGGGTCAAACCAGAAGCTAAAGCTTTCATGTAAGTTATTTAATTGTATAGTTTGAATATAATTTTTGAGGTTTTTATTTCAATGAATTGAAGTTTGGTAGTAGTTTGTGCTAGCACTGACCCCGTGATTTTAATATTTTAACTTACATTAATTATCTTTGGTAAATTTGCATATCTTGGACTATGTTGGATTTTATATTGACAATTATCAACCATTTTATTATTTCGAGTGAGTCTAAAATGTTAGTGTTAAGAATATGTTAATGGTTTGAATATGTTGTCATGGTGTATGATTAATAATTTGATTGGATGAGTTGGTACAAAAACTAATTTATCGTTAGGCGGATATCTCGTGATTTAGTAATTTATATACCTTTTGATTTTCTTGATTGTTCAGTATTATGCTTTATTTGCATATTGATAAAACTTTCCAGGCGGCAATACTGAATTACTTAGAAAATGATGATTCTGAAAATGGATCCGAGCCAATTTCTGAAGCAGAAATTTGTATCAAGGTTCTTGGAAACAAATCAGGTTATTTGAAAGGCCTAGGAATAACTATGCCACAGAAAACTTCTTCATCAAATTTTTATTCCCGAAAGATGTTGAGCTAAAGGAAAAGGTGGAACACCAAGATCGGCTCGTACAAGAGTTGCAAGTACAAAATAAAAGAATGGAGGAGCAAAAAGCAAAAAGCATGGAACTCATGTCTAAGTTTACACATTCTGATGTTGGTTTGGTCAGTATGAATGACAATTCTCTGTAATCTTAGGTACTATATTATTAGTCATTTTATTTAGGCTTTCAAGAGATTTGGACAAGTAGAAACTCATTACTGTTTATTTTTTATATTACGATTGTAGTTTGAGTTGCTGCATTTTTGGCTATTGAATTTTTTATTTACATATGATGCATCTTATATCATTTGTTTATTTATATCCAATGTACTAAATTATTACAACTTTGAAATCGAATTGGAACAATTTGATACAATATATGTTGGACACTTAATGTATTTCAATTAAAGTATTTTTTCAAAAAAAATATACATTAGTCATAGATTCAAATATAAATTAGTCACAGAAAGAATCGATTGGTAACCAAATATATATTGTATGCAAATAAATTAAATTCAATTGATATGTTTTTTACAACTAAAACTATTAGTCACAAAATCATTCAATTCGACAACCAAAATATTTGGTTGCAGTATACATCTTTCGTTACTAATTGTGTTTAGATATAAAAGACTATTAAATTTATTTGGTTGCGAAATGTATGTTTCTACGACAAAGTATTTTGTTGTAAAATTCTATTAGAAACTATTTGTTTTGATTCTCAATGATATTATGCAACTAAAATAATCACATTCTACAACAAAATATTTAGTCGCGAAAGGTAAGTCTTTCTGTAACTACCTATTGATGGTCGCAAAAACCTTTTGCAATTTGCCTAGCACTACTAACTTTGCGACTAAAAAAAGTAGTTGCAAAAAGGTTTTGCTAACTAAAAACGTATATTGCGCGAGTAATAAGTTAGTTACAAATTACGTTTTTTCTTATAGTGGGTACACTTCTCATATCCTCAACTTCTTGAGGTGTCTTAGGACATTGTTTCTTATATAAGTGAACTCCATGTCTGAAAGGTAAATTATCTTTCTTGGAGTTTTACATCAAAAATCACACGAGAATCTTGTCGATATATGATGTCTGAGACAACGCTATGAGTTTGTTCTTACGATCCTTTATAAGTTGGATCCCTAGAACATAACTCTTCTCTCCCAAATCTTCATTTAGAATTGGCTAGCCAGCCAACCCTTTACATCAGACAACACTCCCACATTGATTAGGATATCATCTAAGTATAGGACCAAGTAAACTACTTTCTTGTCAATGATGCACTTGTAGACACAAGGCTCATCGACATTCTATTCGAAACCATAGGTTTTGATTACTTCATCAAACCTAACGTTCCAATATCTAGATGCTTGCTTCAGTCCGTAGATGAACCTTTGCAGCTTGCAAACCTTTGCATCTTGCAAACCTTTACAGCTTGCAAACCTCTTGCTCTTGATCTGAAGACATAAATCCCTCTGGTTTCATCATATAGATGTTCTCATTAAGATTATCATTCAAGAATACAGTTTTGATATCCATTTGCCAAATTTCATAATCAAAATAGACAGCGATGGATAAGAGAATCCTAATGGACTTAAACATGGCTACTGGCGAGAATATCTCTTTATAATCGACCCCCTTTTTTTGGGTATAACCCTTAGCCACTAGCTTTGCATTGAAGGCCTCTACCTCCCCGTCTACTCCTCTATTTCTCTTGTAGATCCACTTACACCCTGTGGGTTTTACCCCATCCGGTAAGCCTACAAGATCCCAGACTGAGTTAGAGTACATTGACTCTATCTTGAGATTCATGGCTTTAAGTCATTACTCTTTATAAGGATCTTCCATTGCATTCTTAAATGTTAATAGATCATCCACACTATCAGTAGAGACAACACCTTGTCCCTCACCTATACCTAAATAGCGTTCAGGCTGTCTCTCAACCGTCTCACTACGTCTAGGTGGTAGTGTATCTTGATCAGGAACCATATGACTCTCAGAGGTTTGTAGATCAACAACTCTTGTTGATGAAGCACTAGTCTCACCAGGCTCCAACTCATTCAATACAATCTTAGAACGAGGTTTATGGTCACTAATATAATTATCCTAAAAAAACGTTGTATTTGTCAATACAAATATTTTGTTATCTTCGAGACTATAGAAGTGTCCACCTCCGGTCTCATTGGAGTATCCTACAAACAGGCAGACCACAGACTTAGAGTCTAGTTTTCTACTTATGTTCTTCAACACGTGTGTTGGACACCCCAATTTACGAATATATCATAATTACGACCATTCTACAACTCTAGAGGAGTCTTAGGAACAGATTTGGATGTCACTACATTCAAAATGTATGTCGTTTTTTGTAACGCAAATCCCCAGAAAGAATTTGATAATGATGAGAAACTAATCATAGATCTCACCATTTCAATCAAGGTTTTATTTCTTCTTTTCGTAACACCATTTTGCTGAGGTGTACCATGAGCTGTGAGTTGGGAAACTATCCCATGCTCGACCATGAAGTCTTCAAACTCTTGGTCAAGGTGCTCCCCTCTACGATCCGATCGTAGTGACTTGATAGACCTACCAAATTGATTCTCAACTTCAGTTCGAAATTCTTTGAACTTTTCAAATGTTTTCGACTTTCATTGCATCAGGTAGACGTATCTGTATCTTGAGTAGTCATCTATAAAGGCGACATAGTACTCATAACCACCCCTAGCTTTAATATTCATCGGTCCGCAGACATCTGTATGTATAAGCTTTAGCGGTTCTTTAGCTCTAAACCCTTTTCTAGTAAAAGGTCTCTTAGTCATCTTACCTTCCAGACAAGATTAGAAGATAGATAAGGTGCCAACCTTTAACTCACTTAAAGGTCCGCTTTTTACTAGTCTATCTATCCAGTCAAGGTTGATATGACCAAGCCTTAGATGCCAGAGATACGTGTCATTATCTGGAGAAATCTTATGTCGTTTAGTTTTTGGTTTTTCAACCTTAAACATTTCAGTGTTGAGCAGTGTAGTATATATTATCGGTCTTAACATATATAAATTGTTTTCATTAATTCCTGAACAAATATTCATACCATTCTTTATAATAATAACAAACTTATTGTTAAAAGAAATAGAATATTTTTGATCTAACAACTTAGAAATGAAAATCAAATTTCGTGTAAATTCAGAAATATATAATACATTGTCCAACAATATATAATGATTACAAAAGCGTAATCTAATTACGCCCACTGCTCGTGCCGACACGACATCCCCTGACCCCATACGTATGGAGAAGGCTCCCTCGTCTAGCTGTGTCCAAGAATCAGTCCATTGCAAGAAGAACAAACATGGTTAGTGGCCTCCGAATCAACTATCCAATGTGAAGAATCATTTTCCACTAAACATGACTCAAGAACAAGTAAATCTTATTTACCTTTCTTGGACTTCTTTTTGCCTTGGGATTTCTTGGGTTTGAGCTTACCTTTCGCCTTCCCAGTAAACCTCTTCCTCTTATTATTATTAGAGGAAAATGGTTCAGAAACATTTACCTCATCGGTCTTACCTTTACAGTCCTTAGTCAAGAACTCAAAGGTAGTGAGCTTATTGAGAAATTGTGTGAGACTGAACCTTAACTTGTTCATCCTGTAGTTGCTTTTAAACTAATCGAAACTCTTCGAAAGATTCATCAGTATAATGCTCACGTGAATGGGTTCGTTAATGGCCCCGACATTGACTTCTACCGTGTTGAAGTAGGACATCATCTTAGGACATGTTCCCAAATTGACGTACATTCCTTTATACGAGCGAGCATAACGGAACGAACAACTTTGTGTCACTTTTGCTCGGAGGGCTAGACAAACATAGCTTGAAATGACTCCATGATTTCGAATGCCGAAGTCATTGCTTCGTGCTTTGTGACAAGCACGTTTGTCATTGAAGCCAACAAATATGTTTGGGCCTTCTCATCAGATAAGACCCATCACTGGTATGCCTCACGAGCAGCACGTGTGGCATTGGCAGCAGACGCTGGAGGAAATTCCTCTGTAAGCACAAACTTGAGTCTTTGGTGACCAAAATTGTGTTAATGTTAAGTTTCCACTTAGTGTAGTTGTCACCAGTTAATTTGTCGTTTATGAGAATTTGAATTAATGCAGAATACATTATTGTTGAAATAAATAAAACATTCATTCATTCATTTATTTAAAACAAGTGCGAGTGCTTTGGTATAAATTAAACATGATGCATGAATATGTTTAACGAACTAGAACCACCCTAAAACTAGTTACTATACCACGACAATCCAACATACCACAAAGAAGTGCCATCTTAGGGTCGGTCAAGTCTTTGCATGTTGGACCGAGATATTCTCAATCAAATGATATTCTAGAATAACTCTTATTCCATATCATTCAATCATCGTTTATTCAGTCAGGTTTTTAATTAACAAACTTAATCAAAACCTTCATGAGTGTAACCCACCATTTCAGATCTCACGAGCTTAACTCGAGAATTGCCGCCTTAGGGTCGATCAATCCTGAAATACCCTCAGAAATCCTATCCGTTAGGAAGTCAACATTGGTATTGACCTTTGTGGAAACCCTCCTTAAGGAGGACGAAAGCAAAGCCGTCATGAGGTCCCATTCGGATCTCACGGTGTTGAACTAATGATGGAGACAGTTGGATATATATGTCATATATCCCTCTCCCACTCACTATTTTAAAATTAGGGTTTTCTATTATCCGTTAATGCACCTAGACTCTACAGGATCAAACAGCTAACTTTAATCAAATTATCTATCGCATTAACTAATTCATTATTAGAAACAAGTTCTAATTAATAAATAAATTATTTATGATTTTTAACTATTAAAAATCTAATCTATTAGTGAATAATCTAAGCCTTTGTAAACTATTTACTAATGTCAGATTATTATGATAGTGTTTACCAAGTTTTAACTATTAAAACTCTAAAACATTATTCAGGTCATTTATTATTAAATAATTAATCATATTAATCCTAATTATAATAAATGACCCTATTAATCTAACTTATTAAACTCTTTAATAACTAGATTAATATTAATGAGAATTACCAAATTTTCTAACCATTAAAAAACTAATCTCATTATTCATAGCCATTTATGTATTTACCTATTTTAATCGCATTAAAAAAATACATAAAATATCAGGCTATGATGCATGTATGACATATCATATATATTGTGTAGACACATCTAATCTAAATGACATATGTATGCATGACAATGCTTTTATGATCACATAATACAAAGCATACATGAATTGACCGAGAACTGTGGATTATTTAACCTAAAAAATTGGAATCTAAAATTACAAAAATACCCCAAGGCATTCCTTGGTCTTCTTGTGATTTTTGAGTCTTCCAGTCTCTTCAGGTCACTCCGATTAATCTTATGAATCCGAAACAGGAAATCCGTACGGAACGCACTAGGCAACACTTGTCAACGGAACCGTACAATACGATATGAATAGTGTGTGAACAGTACGTGTGAATAGTATCGTGAACAATGCCCAGTGACCAATGTTGAATGAGCAATCGTGAATAGTACGAGTGAATAGTACCCTGTCGCGTGTGTTTCCAGTTCTTCGTTTACAAGTTACAATTTTTTTTAATACAATAACAGTAAAAATAATAATAATAATTATACAACCCTTAAACCTTAAATCCACAGTAACATAAAAATTTACGATCAACCATGTTTAAATTAAACAATTTAATTATAAACATTCATACAATCATATAGATGATGCATACACATTCATACATACATGATCATTGAAAACAATTTATTGTTTCGAAAAATAAATTGGCTCTGATACTAATTGTTGGAACCCCGTTCACCGGTCACGTAGCGGAAGTAGGTTTTAAATTTTTTTTATACAGATCGTAAACAATCTAGGACAAGTGAACTTGAGATCATATTCTTTTTAGGAACTTATACATATAAAATTATTACAATAATAAAATATACGTATATACAGGAAATTGAAATCAATATAAAGAGAAGAAAATCATACCAACGTTTGGAGGCTCCTTCACTTTACGTTTTGCTCTTGTCTGAACCACTCGATCTTCCTCGCTATATACCGGGACTGACAATTGTGTGTGGACACGTTACGGTCTCAGGAACTTGAACGAAGGATGTTGAGAGAATTTTAAAAACAGCTAGAACTATTCTAGAAGTTAAGTATATATATATATATTATTTTATCTCCTCTTTTTTTGTCAAAAAAAACGTGCACCACTACAAGTATAGCACACGTATATTTTTTCTCTCTTTTTTGATACCAAACACATACAATTGCCTTAACTCATTTCAATTGATGCATTTATTTGGTGTGTTAACCTTCTTTATATATATACAGAAATTTTCAATAAGTACGCACTGATGGAATTATATAAGGTTATTGAATGTAAACTACTCATTCTATATACTTTGACTTGGCATGTATACACTTGTCAAAACACTTTTATAAATTAGTGGTTCACGTTCAATGTCCTTATATAATCCTATCAGTGCACATTGATAGGAAAGAGACCGTATATATATATTTCCTTTTTAATTGATATCTTGTGTTGGTCGGTTTTCAAAGAATATATATCAGATATATATTTTTTCTTTTCAAAACCTCATGATATCTTTTTATTTAAAAACGAATTCTTCATTTTATTTTTATTAAAAGATACCATCTATTTTGAATTTAAACTATTTTAAATTCAAAATTAATATTTAATTAAAACCAATCAATTAAACCAATCAATCTAATCTTTTAAGATATCATATATCTTTAAAGATATTGCTTAATATTTTTTTAATTGAGTTGATTTGAATTCAAACTATTATATTCATAAAATTAAATATTTAATTTGACAAAATAAAATAAGGATTTTATTTTATTTTATTCAAAAACAAATATCAACAAGCGTCCTCCATTTAGTGATTAATAATATAATTAAATAATCTTGTTATTTAATTTATTTAATCATCATTATTCATTAATTAAATAATCTTATTATCCAATTAATTTCCCGAATAATTACGTATCACTTTCGTAACACAATTAATTGTACAATCCAATTAATTGACCGTGACCCTTGTTACATAAATCGATAGGGATAGAAAGGGGACCTAATGGACCCACAGTATTTTGAGCTCTAATAATCATTGGAATCATTAATTAAACTCTTTAATTAATATTCTTTGATTATTAACTCCGGTGTTATTCCACTAAAAACCCAAAACTACACTCTCTCAATTACAGACGCCTTTACACCGAGTGATACAACTTGGTGTCCATCGATATAGCTATTACATATGGTGTAATCCTCCACAGTAGTTTTTAATTAGAGCTGGGTCATAATGTCCGTTATACCCCTCTAATTGCATATATCGTTTAAGTACCGTTGATTTTCTAATGGACAATAAATCTTATTTCCTCACGAAATTAGGAGAGCGCTCATACTGTCTAAGCTCCGAATAAACCCTTAAGGGAACTACCATATACTTCTCACAAGAAGGAGTGGATTCTACCATTGTGTACAAACCTTCTCAACCACAAGCCTAACCGCAATCCCAACATACGGAGTATATTGATTAGGAAATGCATCTGATCTTACCCATGGTATATCAAAGACCACGATTTAACCTAAAAGAGTCGATAAGACACTCAAGATTAAGATCACCCATATATAGCCAACATTAGTTGATATATATGAATCTCATCAGTAAACGAATCTTGGTGAGAGATTCATATAGATCATGACCCAGTCCTATATGATCACATCATACAAGGTGCATTCATTCTCATATCTCCATATGAATGATTCTGGATAGAATCATCGTACATTATAGAATGGACCGCAACTATAGATTAACCACAAATAAAATACCCAGCTTTATTTGCTATCAATGGACTCTTTAGATTGCACGTCTCTTACTGTATCCATCTGTATATGACACTCATATACACAGTTCAAGATTACATTCGGCAATCTTGGATGTTAAATATATACACAAGTTATATAATAAACAACACAACAAGAATGAATTGAACTTTTTGATTTATTTATTTCATAGATCCATTTACAAATTACATTTTTATAAACCCCAACATGCCTTGGAACGCAGTTCCTAGCCAAATCCTAAAGACCATCAACGGGCACTACTTCAACCCAGTCGCCCGAAACGAAGAACCAATTGTTTTCTAGTATTTTTTCTAGGAAGGGAATCCCCAAATGAAACCCCTATGACCCTTGTGAGATAGGATGAGGGGTTTCTCCTCAAACTCAACAGGGATCCAGTGGCTTGGAGTTTGACTAAAGATAGAAATTGCCCTTAATGTCTGCTCAGCCTATAGTATAGAAATGAAGAATCTCTCGGGGGGGTTGGCAAATTTTTCACCCCAATATTTTTCCACAAATGCCACATCAAATCAGGATCCTGTATAAGTTGAGGGCTAGTTGAGCAGACACGATTCCAACTTATGCCAATAACCAAACAATTAAGGGTTGAATAGGTAGAGTCACGCCCAAAGTAAGCAAGGCCTCATGGATGGCCATATCTCCTGAGGAAGGGTTCTAGATGGCGCACTGACCGCCCAGTGATAGTCTAACAGAATGAGTAAAGTCAAATTTTCTCTCGTAACCTTCGATCTCTCGATTGGTGACCAAGTTCACTTCAGTGTCGAAAGTAGAATGCTCGATGGCGGAGAATCTTAGCAGATGTGCTTGTAGCCTTTTTTGGACATCCTCCAACTTAAGAAGTTGGGACTTGATCTTTAGATTGATCGGTGGAGAAGCCCTTGCAGCAGGTTTGCTACCCAGATCATTGCGTGTTGATCTCGACATTTTTGGATAAGGATTAACAAAGAAAATATCAAGGTTAGCATGGGAAGGCATTAACTCAGGGTGTGCAAGTGTGTAATTGATGCCGAGAGCAATGGGTTGAGCCTGAGAGGTAGAAGTTTAGGGACGACTCCTCAATAAAGGCTCAAGCCTATCAACACTCTCTTTATTACCCATTTCAATGACACATTTAAACAATTCAAAAATATGATGGTTGGTGGCATGATCCATATCTAGTTGTTTTAAGATGATGAGAAGCGACAAACAAGGGTGTTGATGAATCTTAGTCTGGAAAACAGTAGAAAACTTCGAAGAAAAGCTCGAGTGAGAAAAAGCGAAGAAGCTAGGGCTGAAGTTTTCGAAAGGTTGCAGAGGAAGTTTGTGATAGAGGAAAAATGAAAAGTTTTTAAAATTTGTATCAGAAGATGATGTCAACCCACGTCTAGAAAAAATGCATGTGAGAGTGGGGGTTGGTGCATGAACTCTAAGAATCACAACCTACACACCCACTAACAACTCACTTAGAAAATGCAATAAACTGTCGTTAATTACATCATCATGTAACGTTGGTTAGACAAATCGAATTTTGTGGTTGAAAATATATTTATGCTTAGCTGTTAAGTATAAATAAGCATTAATAGGCTAAAAGACAAAATCGAAAGTAAAGTTGAATATACCTCACCGAGCGAGTCTTTTTTGTTCAAAGACAAGATGTTTGGTTCGAATATTTAAGTGGGTATTGTTATTAGTAAAATCTGAAAGACATACAATCAACATGACTACTAGAGATGATTGATAGGAGTGATATATATACCTTTTGAGGTCCCCATTATCTAGCTTTTGTTCTTGTTTTCGAGTATATTTTGGTATTTGATGTGTTTGTGAGCCTTATGTAGGGAAATGTTCCCTACGGAAGGTATTTGAGCTTAATTGAAGAGTTTTGGAAGTTAAAGGGTAGAATTTGGAATAGCTTGTGCAGACACCCCAACTTCGGAAGGTCATATCTCTCTCCTCCGATGGAACTACATTTCCTAAAACCACTTTTCGGAAAGCCTCGGAAGTCTACTTTCCAATGACATTTAAAAAATCCTGATTATGAGATTTCTAGAGAAAGTTATAGTTGTTTTTGTAACGGTTCACAGAGCTATACGGTACGCTATGTTGATGCGTACCGCACTTCGTACTGCATTTGAGGGCACTCATTGTAAGAAGCTTCACATGCAGTACGCGAACCGCATTAGAAGGAAAGTTGTACCGCATCTCGAACCGTACCTCTTGGCAGTCGATCAAATCATACTGATGTGTGGTACGCTGTGTTGATGCGTACCTAGGCATGCCCACGGTTCCAACCGGTTTCGGTTCCGGTTCGGAAATGCCAATACCAGTTCCGATTTCGAGAGGAGATAGAACCAGAACTGTCGACCAGCGGTTCCGGTTCTGGTTCCGCCGGTTCGGTTCCCTTTTTTTTTACAATTTAGCATAAGAAAAATAAAAAATAAATAAATAATAAATATTTTTTCTGGAATCGACGGTTCTGAACAGGAACCGAACCATCAGTTCCAGGGCTATTTTTTAGAGGAGAAATTGGAACTGAACCGCCTCCCCCACGGTTCCGGTTAAGATTCCGAAACCGATTCCACGGTTCCGGTTACTGTTACGGTTACGGTTTATTTCACACTGTTACGGTTCGGTTCCACGGTTCGAACCAAACCGTGGTCATGTCTATACGTACCACATCTCGAACCGCACCTCTTGACAGCCACTAAAATCATTCTGATATGCGGTACGCTGTGTTGATGCGAACCACACATCGAACCGCACTTTTTGGGTAGAAATGAATTTTTCAGCCATTTTTAAAGGGATATTCTTGTTTTTTCACCCCAAAGTCTTGCCCTAACCTCCCACACTATAAATACCCCATTTTCTCCTCATTCTTGAGACCTCTCTTCCCCTCTTTTCCCTTTATCACTCCTCTTCTCTTTTCTCTTCCATTTTCTTTCTTCTCTTGCTCCCATAGATGTTTTTGCTCTATGGGAGCTCACCATACACCTCCACCTCACCACTATTCACTTCCTCCATCCATTTTAAAGTAGATTACAAAGGAATTAGGAGTCAAATTCGAGCTAGGAAGGCTAGAAGCATCTTTAGAGGATTTGTCTTCAAGGGTTTGCTCTTATTTGCTCATTTCTTTGTATTTCTTGTTGTCTTTGATGTGTAACACTGAATTTGAGAATTTGTAAACCTTTCACATGTGCTATATATGTATTTTTGTACTTAAATTCATTTGTTTTTGTTTTGCTCTTTGACATATGTGTTTTTATGCTCTTAATATGAAATGTATGTGTATGAATTATTAGAAATCAATATGTGTCCATGATTGGGTTTAGGAGTAGTTGTAATTTAGAGTAGAAATTAGATACACATGATTGTCGATTGATTGATGGATGACTTAAAATTCCATGTATCGAGTAATTTGAGTAATAGGGATTTTAGCCCCAAAGAGAAGAAAATGTTTCAATTCAGGCCTTTAGTTGCTAAATTGACATTGGTTCATATCCTTGTTCTTAATGGGTCTTTGTATTAAGACACGATTATCCATCCACGTGACAGGATTGAGTGATGAATTGATTGTGGGAGAATTCTCTAATCAAGAGGATGAACCTTTAATCTAAATTGAATGTTCTTAATGATATAACAATCACATTGTTCCATGTAGTTGTTAGGTAAACTTGTTTCCCTTGTTTAGCCATCCTAGGGAGTTGACTAAACCGAATCTTTGACCTAGAAGTAAAGACCACTGACGTTTTTCTTGTGCTTGTGTTGTTATATGGATGTTTTGAGTGCTTAAAGCCTTTGCTTAATTGATCACTTTGTAATTGATCCATGGTTAGATGTTATGTACCGAGAGGAGACGCGTTTGACAATGCTTAGATAAACATTCACTATTCTTGACTTGAAAGTGCTAGAACCACAAGGCTAGCATATCTGCGTATAGGGTTCGATTTGTATTCCACGTGCTTAATGGGTTCATATATATTATTCGGATTGCTCAAGAGAGATTTCAGGTATATATGGATACCGTCTCTAAGACATTGAGAGAGATTAGAGATTAATTAAGGGGATACGAGCCTATGATATACTTGCACATTTGAGGATTATGTGAGTCTAGAACGTAATTAAGAGGATTGTCACGGTTGAGTCGTTTCCCTAGTGTAACTACATTTCATGCATAGCTCCATTCCATCTATCATTGTATATATTATTTATATAAGTTATTTAGTTATATTATTATTCATTTTTCCGCACACGCAACACACGAGTTCACTCGGAGTGTTATAATAATATCTAGAATTAGAGACGGTCGGTGAATCCCACCTCCCTGTGGATCGATCCCTTGCTTGCAACTATACTAGTCTCTATGACTTGCGCCCATGCGAGGCCGAACTTCAATGTTCATATTTGATGACACCGCAACGACGTGTCCATCAAATTGGCGCCACTACCGGGGAGGTAGCGCATTCATTGGTTGTTGATAGTTTTGGCTTCCATTTTACTGTCTTTTATTACTTTGCGGAGTAGATTGTTATGTTGAAAATAAACATCTCTTTTACTCATGTCTTTCATTGTGTGCACGACAATGTTTAGGCTAGGTTATGGAGTTGTTAGTCGTCTTTTGTTATTTTATTTATAGCATATACATTTGATTGCTTTTTGAGTTGTGCTTGTGCAAGGAACAGAAATTGTCAGGTTGGAAAGACCACACGACTCTTGAGAGCTAGGTGTGCACCTATCGCACCGCAACAAATCTCCAAGTGAAACGGCAACGCCACAAAGGCCATATGGCTGTAGCCACAAGAGGTATCCTCTAAATTTTGAGCTTTAATCTGAGTTCTTTAGAGTAGTTGTCGACTTGGGTGGGAACCGTCCATGCGTTTAATGTTAGGAATGCTATGCTTATTTTCTCATATTTTCATTTCTATTTAGATCTAAGAGTGGATTTGTGTTGTGTTTAGATCTTAAGGTGTTTGTTTTAGACAATTTTCAAATCTCTGAAAAAGTGTCATGTTTTGAATATTCTTAAGGTAAATGTTTCTTTAAAAATGTACTAATTGGTTAGATAATTAATTTTTTCACCTAAGTTGCATTCTTTGATTTTTCGTTATGATTCTGAATATATAAAGAACGTAAAATTCTGGATGGCGTTTTAAAAGTTATGATCATTTCTTCGACCAAAGGTCAAGGGCGATGCCCTGTTTCAAATCTTCACATACACTGTTTTCATCTTCCATTTTCACACTTTTCTAAATCGAATTTTGGAATATTTTATAAATGAAAAGTGTGTATTTATATGTCTAATTGATGGTGTTAAATATTTATCAAATGATATTAAGTGGTTTTAAAGATATGCACAAAAGAGTGGACATTGAACGAACTTGAATTTCGACAGTTTTTTAAATTTTTGGCCTCCATATTGAGTTGCTTTATTTTATTTTTTTTTGTCGGTAGAGATATGCATAGTATGCTTTTAGCTCCATACATCACTTAAATTTTCTTATACAGTGCCAATCTTTTGATGTTGAGGTGGATAGAACTATTTACTTGTTTAGCTTAGGAAAATAGTGGAGACTACCTGTGAGCTACACTTAGCCAAAAATAACGAAAAATTTGTAGGTTTTGTTTCTACTCTTTAAACACTTTCCGATTTCGTTCTTAACTGTGATCTCATTGTAATTCAAATTTGTATTGATTGCTATAGAACTTTACCATGTGGATTGCTTGATGAGATTTGTATTCCCTTGTTAGATGGACTTTTAGAAGTGATTTTTGACTTGAGTGTGTTCTTAAACTCCACAAATATAGCCCAAACACTCTCATGTCCCTATGTGTGTTTTCATTATAAAAATTGAGCCCAAACACTAAACCTCCATACACCAACATAACCCAAACACAAGTCATACCCTAGTTATTGATCATGTTAAGGTGTATAGTTTTAGAGAAGCTATATTTTGCTCTAAATTTTGTAAATGTGTACTTAGGAAATTATGTGTAAATGTGCAAAGGAAAGGGCTTAAAAAAAAAGAAAATAAGTGTGAATTATAAACATTTAAGCCTTCAAGTTCTTCAAATAAAAAGTTACTCACCAATGAGTACAAGTGTAGCACAAATGTGCAATGTAAAGTTTAGTGCCTAGTCACTTGTGATGTAATGTGTTTTAGAGCTAACTAAAGTATTGTAATATATATAAACACTTTGGCATAATTAGTAACTTTATCCTTTCCACTCTTACCATATCTTCCATCCCATACACCACCACAAATCACCTTGGCCTCAATGCAAGTGAGGAAAAGTCCATTTGATCTCTTAGAAAGTTTATATTGGGAATATGAGTCAATACAAGCTCTTTCCACGTTCATGGCATTTCAATTCTTTCCATGAGATCTATTACTATAAAATGTGCTTCATTGAATATACTCATATGCGATATATTAGATTCTATGAACATAACTTCCAATTCGTATGTGTCTGCTAGAGAGTATTCGCCTAGGTTCTGAGTGAAAAAATCAGACCGAAATCTGGTGAGGATTAGAGTTGAGGCAAATTTTATCTTGAGCATTCAAGCATTTTTGAATTGTAAACCGAAAGCATCTTAAGTATTGTCATACTTGCATTGTGAGAAGAATTGTTATTGGTTGGTATATTTGAGATACTAGCATGCATGTATTCTTTATTTGATATGTTTGGATTGTATCTCAACTTTCTTACAGAGTAATACGTTTGTGGGTGTTCGTAACTGTAAGCCCTCAGAAGATAAAACCTCTCTATCTAGGTAACGCTTAGTGGTTGAAAGGCTTGTGGCACGTGCTAAGTGTCATCGTGTTTCCAACGAAAGTGGACTAGCCTAGCTTAGTTTTTAATTACGTTTATTTTGTTTGATTATTTTTCGTTCTAGTTTTGCTCGAGGACGAGCAAAAGATAGGTTTGGGGGTATTGATCAAAGCGATTTATATACTTTTTGAGGTCCCCATTTTCTAGCTTTTGTTATTGTTTTCGAGTATATTTTGGTATTTGATGTGTTTGTGAGCCTTGTATAGGTACATGTTCCCTACGCAAGGTATTTGAGCTTAATTGAAGAGTATTGGAAGTTAAATGGTAGAATTTGGAATAGCTTGTGCAGACACCCCAAATTCGGAAGCTCATATCTCTCTCCTCCGATCGAACGACATTTCCTATAACCATTTTTTGGAAAGCCTCGGAATTCTACTTTCCAATGCACTTTAACAGATCCTGATTTTGAGGTTTCTGGAGGAAGTTATAGTTATTTTGGTAACGATGCACATAGCTGTGCGGTACAACGTGTTGATGCGTACCGCACTTCGTACCGCATTTGAGGGCAGTCTTTGTAAGAAGCTTCACATGCAGTATGCTAGCCGTATCAGAAAGAAAGTTGTACCGCATCTCGAACCGTACCTCTTGGCAGCCACTCAAATCATACTAATGTACGGTACGCTGTGTTGATGTGTACCGCATCTCGAACCGTACCTTTTGGCAGCCGTTCAAATCATACTGATGTGCGGTACGCTGTGTTGATGCGAACCTCACATCGAACCACACTTCTAGGTAGAAATACGTTTTCCAGCCATTTTTGGTATTCTTATCTTTTCACCCCAAAGTCTTGCTCTAACTTCCCACACTATAAATAACCCATTTTCTCCTCATTCTTGAGACTTCTCTTCCCATCTTCTCCTCTTATCACGCCTCTTCTCTTCTCTCTTCCAATTTCTTTCATCTCTTGCTCCCATGGAGGTTTGTCCTCTATGGGAGCTCACCATACTGTTGAGGTTTATGCCCTAAAGATATAATTTGTAAATGGATCTATGAAATAAATAAATCGAAAAGTTCAATTCAATTCAATGAGTACGATTATATAGCATAGTCTATCCTCGATAGTTTGGCGGTATTCATTTGTTAATCGATAGAGGGCTTCGTTTATAGATATGGACATCGTGACTCTATTTATTAAATGAGAGTAAAATACCATCATATGGATGTTTTGAGGTATTGAATATTAAATCTTAACGTTAAGTTTTCAATAGTGTCTATTGAAACATAACTTTTGGACAAATCAAAATATCCAAGTTCAAAATGTGGTCATACGAGTAAATATGGTAACTTGGAGAGTTATAGGCGGTCTATGAGCTCTTGGCGATTACTGGTATTCTTCAAGAGGATACACTTTCTCCAATAAGGTTGTCTAGGGTATGAATGAGTAACATCAACTTATTCTATCTTTATTTAAGAGTTCAATTTTAGTTATTTAGTGGAATGAACTAAAATTAAATAGATCATACCTAAGTGAATCATTCGTTGATTGTGATTGGGTTGTGTCTATTGGAGCTTAGATCTAGATAGCCCGCCAAGATCCTCAATCTACACGAATTTGCATGGATCACTTGATATATTCTATCGGACCAATTTAGGGGTCCATCTAGAATTCTATTGAGGCATGCGGACTTGTTTCTTTTTGTAAGAATGGATCTAGTTCACATGTGAACTTTTTTATAAAGGTCAAATGGATTTAATAAAAT
This sequence comes from Dipteronia dyeriana, assembly GCA_032871835.1. Lineage (NCBI taxonomy): Eukaryota > Viridiplantae > Streptophyta > Magnoliopsida > Sapindales > Sapindaceae > Dipteronia > Dipteronia dyeriana. The sequence goes on from CM065299.1 coordinate 20,801,798, forward strand.
AAGAAAAATAATATATTGGCCCATATATTTGAGTTGGGTGGCAAGGCATTTTAGAATAGCTTAATTATATTATAATATTTTTTTATTTAATTAAATGAAAATTAATTAATTTGATGATTAAATAATTATTTAATTAAAAGTTAAAATCTTTTTCCTAGTAAGAGATGGTCTTCTAAAATTATACTATTGTTTTTAGTATAATTAATATTAATGACTATATTTGATAAGTAGATAAATAAAAGGAATTATTTATCTAATCAAATTAGGAAGTCTTTAATATGGTTACAAATACACTATTGAGTTGGATTAGGAGTCTTGGTGTATGATAGAATTCCTTTTTGAAAAGGATTCTTAACCACCAAGTAAATCTACATAAGAAAAAGATTCTTAACTATAAAGTAAATCCTTCTTAGGAAAAGAATTAAGTCTCCTAATTATATTAAGTGAAATTTCGGTCAGCCCATATATATATATATATATATATAAGAGGATAGAATTCCTTTTAGATAAGGATTCTTAACTATCAAATAAATCCACCTAAAAAAAAGATTCTTGCCAACCAAGTAAATCCTTCTTGAGAGAGGATTTATGATCATATATATATATATATATATATATATATATATATATATATATATATATATGTTAGGAAATTCGGCCAGTCCTAAGGTTTTTGAAACAAATATTATGGTGTGTATAATATTAATCTAGGGAGGTGAATAGATTTTAAACAATTTTAAACAATTTTCGTTAAAGGTCAAGTTGACCAAAATGCCCCTAGCTAGTTACAATATTATCACAAGTGTAAAAAGTACGGAAATAGTAAAGACACTTGAGATTTACGTGGAAACCCTCCAAATGGGAAAAACCATGGGCTGATATGTGCGCCACACTCGAACCTCGAATCTACTAATGGCAAAGGAATTACAATCTAATCCCGGTTTAAAATCCATCACCACTACCTAATCCCTGTATAAGTGAACCTAGTCCATCTTTCTTGTGATTTAAGCTACCTACTCCTAGAAGCAACACAAGTCTTACTTCTCAATGAAGAGATAAAAATGCCCTATGTGAATATATGATTATATTCAAAGAACAAACAAGGCTAGGACACCTTATATGCTTATCTATGATAATGAGATGACAACTAATGAAATCCTATATATCAAGAGCTAAATGACATATTCAAAAAGCTTAGCTAAACATAGATCAAACAATCCTATGCAGTTATCACAATACAACTCTCAATCATGTCATCACAACAATCTCTAATTTGTATCTAGAATATGTTCTAAGAGCATACAAATAATTAAAGAGATGGCTTAACAAGCAAAACACTTAACTTGTAAGAAGATAATGAAGAACTTGCCAAACAAGATGTGATGAAGCAAAACTATCCATTGATGCACTCTAAATGATCTTAGATGATGCAAGAAGAAGTTTTTATGCACACGGGAATGCTTTGAGTGTTTAAAGATGAGTTCTTGGAAGAGTTTTCCTTTTGAAATGTGTTCTAAGGAAAGGATATGATGTTCTGAACTCTTACACGACCTGAATACAAAGAGTTATATGTATATGAGTTTCAATCAAAGTGAGGTCGTTTTGGAAAAAACGTTCCAGCTTCCGCTATGTGCGCTGGTGAGGTGCGCTGGTCGAGTAGCGCACCACCAACGCACAGAATAAAATTTCAATAGGCGTTGGTCGAGTGGCACAGCTCAGTGATGCATGACATGCGACAATCCACATGAATGTTGCGCTGGTGAGGTTACGCCAGTCGAGTAACGCACCACCAGCGCATTGCTCACTTTTTCAACATTGCGTGGGTGCAGTGGCACAGCTCAGTGGCCCATGACAAACGGCGATCCACTGGAATGTTGCGCTGGTGAGGCTGCGCTAGTCGAGTAGCGCACCACCAGCGCACTTGAAACAAATATAATGGTGTGTTTAATATTAATCTAGAGGGGGGTGAATAGATTTTAATCAAATTATACCCAATTTTCTTTAATTGTTAATTAGATGAAAATACCCCTAACTAGTCAAATTAATATCACAAGTGTAATAAGTGCAGAAATAATAAAGACACTTAAGATATACGTGGAAACCCTCTAAATGGGAAAAACCACGGGCTGTTAAGTGCATCACACTCGAACAACGAATCCACGGATGATAGAGGCGTTACAACCTACTCCCGGTATATAACCCACTACCACTACCTAATCCCGGTATTAAGTGAACCTAGTCCAATTTGCTTACGCTTGAAGCAACCTACTCCCGGATGCAACGCAAGACTTACTTCTCTTCAATGAAGAGATAAACACCATATGTGAATATATGATGATATTCAAACAACAAACAAGGCTAGAGTACCTTATATGCTTATCTAGGATTATGAGATGGCAATAAATGCAATCCTAGATATCAAGATGACATGTCATAAAGCTTAGCTAAACATAGAACAAGCAATCCTATGAAGCTATCATAAAAGCCAAATCAACACATGTTGTCATTAAGCATGGCAAGGACTATAATGCAATCACTAAATGCAATTAATGAGTCTTAATCAACAATGTCTAAATGCAATGCATAAAGACTTAGCAAGAAGGGTAAAAATGTCCTAAATTCAAGCTATCACAATACAACACTCAATCATGTCATCACAACGATCTCTAATTTGTATCTAGAATATGTTATAAGAGCATACAAATAATTAAAGAGATGGCTTAGCAAGCAAAACACTTAACTTGTAAGAAGATAGTGAAGAACTTACCAAACAAGATGTGATGAAGCAACCCTATCCATAGATGCACTCTAAATGGCTTTAGATGATGCAAGATGAAGCTTTAATGCACATGGGAATGCTTTGAGTGTTTAAAGATGAGTTCATGGAAGAGTTTTTCCTTTGAAATGTGTTCTAAGGAAAATATATGATGTTCTGAACTCAATTTCGACCTTAAACCAAAGAGTTATACATATATGAGATCCAAACAAAGTGAGGTCGTTTTGGAAAAAACGTTCCAGCTTCCTCTGTGTGCGCTGGTGACTTGCGCTGGTTGAGTAGCACACAACCTAATTTTACAATAGGCGCTGGTCGACTGGTGCAGCTCAGTGGCGCAACATATACGACGATCTATTGGAATGTTGCGCTGGTGAGGTTACGCGGTCGATTAGCGCAATGCCCATTTTTGCATCTCTGCGCTGGTGCAGCAGCACAACTCAGTGACACAACACATGCGACAATTCACTAGAATGTTGTGCTGGTGAGGTGCACTGGTCGAGTAGCGCACCACCAGCGCAATGCCTATGTTCAACACTCAAACACACAAAATCAATAAGTTCAAGAGTGATGAAAAATGCATACTATTCTAATGCCAAACATGACATAAACATTTAATTACAAGATGCAAATAAATCAACAAGAGTCATTTAAACCAAAATGTACACAAGAATAAACACACAACATATATGAATAAGAGTTATGCATGAATTTGTGAGTGTGTGCAACTATCTCTTCAAAGCAAGTAAGCACAAGAATTTTACCTTTGGTGCTTCTCCTCTTGAGGTCTTGAGAGCTTAAGCTACCCTTACATAATACCCCAACAATGTGATTTGTTCACGAAATAAGCCAATCAACAACTGAGGACTTTACAATCTCCCTATTTGGCTATTTCGTGATAAAACCACCACTCACATTGATCCTCACAAAACAAAATAAAACATCGGGAAGATATTCTACATTATATAGAGATAAACATAAAAAAACTTCAAATCTTCAATCTCTTGTAGAACTATCAACCCTACACACAAAGTAAGCACAAATACACTTTCCAACCAAGTGCATGTGAGATGATCAAGTGAATATAAAACAAAAGTAATTGCAATCAATAATATTAGTATGACATTGTGAAATGCTCATGCAATGCTCCCCCTCAACAGGTTACTCCCTCGAAATGTAATCTCCCCAAAAACAAGTACTACAAAAACTAGTACTACTCCCCTTTAAGCCAACACATGCACCACATGTAATTCCCCTAACACCACAATGCTAGGTCAATACTACTCCCCCTTTTTGTCATGATATAGGCAAATGAGAAGTCTCCAACCGGGTCACTTAAGGCAAAGAAAGAAAGGAGCATACAAGATTGTTGCATAATTATATAAGCCACATTTATGCAGCTCAATTAATAGGAGAGAAACAAGGAGATTTATTTGAAGAAAATGTGTGAATCAAAAATGCTTTGCATACAAGACATGTTGCATTCAAGTCCAAAAACAATGGTATTTGGCAAAACAAATGACAAACGTTTCCAATAGAATTCAAACCAATTTCACCATTCGTCATGAGAGAAGCAAGGATATAGAGTTTTTATAGATATCAAATTTTAATAGCACTAATCCAACTTTATAAGCTAAACATGGCATGAGCAACTTTGCATCCTATTTGATTTTTCCGGGAGGATACCCGTATGATAGTAGCCATGTTCAACTAATAAAGAAAGAGAGACATTGATGCATCATTTTAGTCTCACTAGTTTTTTCACACAATATTTTGCATTCAACAATTGCAATCACCAATTCATGATTTATCATGTCATGGAGATAATTATAGGTCATTCAACATGTACTTCCTATGTAGATCTCCTAGTCCAAAAATGCATGCTTGAACATAAATATGACATGGATTGTAATCAAAGCAAAGTTCACACTTATTGAAGAAAATACAATATACTATAGTATAAGTGCAACCAAGCTACTCAAGCAATCAATAAAGGAGCATAAATATTTTTAAAAAAAAATTGCATGCAACAAGTATACAATAGCTCTCTATGCTTGAGTTTCCCTTATGGGGTCAAAGACCACAACTCATCACTCCATGTGACAAATCCCAATAGATCTACCTAATCCATTGGACCTAGTTGAGCTTATGGGTGAAAACTTAGCACAACGACGAGCGGGTTCATCTTTTTTAATCCACTTAGGTGAAACATTTTCTTTCCTAGTGGTCAATGGAACATGGGCTCTAAATGTCTTAAGAATAAGCAAATGTGGTTCATTTCTCCTAGAGACATGCACCTTGGCTTTAGCCTTTTTCTTCTCTATCATGCTTTCAATTATACACAATTTAATGTATCTAAAGCAATTTGGTCTAATGTGCCCATCAATACCACAAAAATGACGTGTAGGAATGAAGTTAGGAATCATACCATAACCTTGAGGATGCATTGGAGCCTTCCCATGTCTTTGTGGTTGTCTTGGTTGTTGTTGAGGAGCTTTCCTTCTTTGTTGTTGAGCAAGACTTGATTGCTTCCTTGGTTGAGCTTGCATGATAGGTATCTTCCCTTTATGAGCTTTCGGTTGAGGGAAGTTAACTTGAAGAGCCCTTGTAGGATAGGCTTGAAGTAGGCTTCTTGGTGCCACCATCACTTGAGCACTACTTGAACACTCTCCTATGTCAAGTTTCTTCCTAGGTGATTGATGAGAAGAGGACCCATTGAAGTTCATGCTTATTACAAAAATGGTCTTGCTTGGAGTGGAGGTCTCCTTGTCATCTTCAAACCCTAGCCCTTTCTTGTCACTTGGATTCTTCCTAACTCCCAACATATGGTCAAGCTTCTCCGTACTTAAAGTCATCTTAGCAATCAACTCTCTAGCTTCTCTAAGATCCTCCTTCAAGCTTTCTTCCACTTTTCTTCCATTCTTCACTTTCTCACATAAGTGAGTCACTTCGGTTGATAGCTTAAGGTTCTCTTCCTTTAGCTTCCGAACCTCTTTCTTCATACTCAACCTTGAGCTTTAAAAATGCTTAATGAACCCTTCAAGGTTTATACTCTCTACATTTCCATTTATAGAGTGAGATGAAAAACTCTTATCACTAGAGTCATCACTAGTGTCACTTGTTGCCATGATGGCATCATCAATACAAGTAGCTTCACTTATCACTCTCTTAGCTACTTTTTCATCACATCCTTCTTCAAGGTTGCAAACTAAGGCCTTGTTGCCTTTTTCTACATCTTCCATAAAAGAGGCTCCAAAAGTCGTGTAGTTAAAAATAATGTCTTCATCACTAGAAGAATCATCTTCTTCATTGGAGTTATCACTTCCACTATCAATTGTTGAGGTGGCCACCACCTTTCCTTTCTTCTTCTTCTTCTTCGAATTAGCACATTCGGGGGCAAAGTGACTTATCCCACCACATTCATAGCATCGGACCCTTTTTCTTTCGGTCTTTTCTGCCCTAGGCTCAAACTTCTTGAAATGAGTTTTTTTCTTCAAGTCCTTGGATCAGAAACCTTTCCTCTCGGACTTGTAGAATTTCTTGAACTTCCTTATTCGTAAAGCCATTTCCTCATCCGAGTCATCACTTTCCTCCTTCTCAACTTTGGAGGCTTTCAAATCAATTCCCTTTTGCTTTTTAGAAGATGTGGTGGTAAAACCCTTCTTAGATTCATAAGCTAGTAGCCTCCCAATCACTTCACTCAGCTTGATATCCTTGTAAGCACTGTTCTGTTCTAAAGCCGTCACCTTAGACTCAAATCTTTTAGGTAGAGATCTCATAATCTTCTGCTTGATCTTCCTATCCGAATAAGGATCACCAAGTTGATGACTTTGGTTTACAATATCCATCAACCTCACTTCAAAGCCATTGAAGCACTCGTTCTCATTCATCTTGAACAATTCAAATTGTGTTTGGAGAACTTGAAGCTTCGACTCCTTAACCACATTGGTTCCCTCATGTGAAACTTCTAGGATATCCCATGCCTCCTTAGCTATCCTAGTATTCTGAACTAACTTGTATTGGTTCTCATCCATTGAACATAGGATGGTATGCATTGCCTTCCTATTCCACTTCAATGCCTCAAACTCGTGTGCGTTCCACTGTGCCTTTGGCTTGAGTACATCATCTCCTCCATCTGTAGAAGTCATCATGGGTGGAGTGTATCCATCTTCAACCGCCATACATGCCCTGTCATGAATTTGGCATATATACGACTCCATCTTGCCTTTCCAAGAGGCATAATTCAATCTGGTGAGAGGTGGAGGTCTAGTGCTAGAAGCTCTCTCATTGCCACCGTTTCCACTCATTGTGTTTAATGAATGAATGATATGAATGCAAGTGTATGAATGATCAATACACACACAAAATGCAACACACACCAAAATGATCAAGGATCACCTATGTATGTCTAGAAACCCGCTCTGATACCAATTGAAACAGATATAATGGTGTGTTTAATATTAATTTGGAGGGGGGTGAATAGATTTTAATCAAATTATACCCAATTTTTGTTAATTGTCAATTAGACAAAAATACCCCTAACTAGTCACAATAATATAAAAAGTGTAATAAGGGCGGAAATAATAAAGACACTTGAGATATACGTGGAAACCCTCCAAATGGGAAAAACCACGGGCTGTTAAGTGTGCCACACTCGAACAACGAATCCACTGATGATAGAGGCATTACAACCTTCTCCCGGTATATAACCCACTACCATTACCTAATCTCGGTATTAAGTGAACCTAGTCCAATTTGCTTACGCTTGAAGCAACCTACTCCCGGATGCAACACAAGACTTACTTCTCTTCAATGAAGAGATAAACACCCTATGTGAATATATGATGATATTCAAACAACAAATAAGGCTAAGGTACCTTATATGCTTATCTAGGATTATGAGATGGCAATAAATGCAATCCTAGATATCAAGAGATAAATGACATGTCATAAATCTTAGCTAAACATAGAACAAGCAATCCTATGAAGCTATCATAAAAGCCAAATCAACACATGTTGTCATTAAGCATGGCAAGGACTATAATGCAATCACTAAATGCAATTAATGAGTCCTAATCAATAATGTCTAAATGCAATGCATAGAGACTTAGCAAGAATGGAAAAAATGTCCTAAATTCAAGCTATCACAATACAACACTCAATTATGTCATCACAGCAATCTCTAATTTGTATCTAGAATATGTTCTAAGAGCATACAAATAATTAAAGAGATGGCTTAGCAAGCAAAACACTTAACTTTTAAGAAGATAGTGAAGAACTTACCAAACAAGATGTGATAAAGCAACTCTATCCATAGATGCACTCTAAATGGCTTTAGATGATGCAAGATGAAGCTTTGATGCACATGGGAATGCTTTGAGTGTTTAAAGATGAGTTCTTCGAAGTGTTTTTCCTTTGAAATGTGTTCTAAGGAAAATATATGATGTTCTGAACTCACTTTCGACCTTAAACCAAAGAGTTATATATATATGAGATCCAAACAAAGTGAGGTCATTTTGGAAAAAAAACGTTCCAGCTTCCTCTATGTGCGCTGGTGATGTACGCTGGTTGAGTAGCGCACAACCTAATTTTACAATATGCGCTGGTCGACTAGCGCAGCTCAGTGGTGCAACATATGCGACGATCCACTGGAATGTTACGTTGATGAGGCTGCGCTAATTGAGTAGCGCACTGCCCATTTTTGCATCTTTGCACTGGTGCAACAGCGCAACTCAGTGGCGCAACACATACGACAATCCACTAGAATATTACGCTTGTGAGGTGCGGTGGTCGAGTAGCGTACCACCAGCGCAATGCCTATTTTCAACACTCAAACACACAAAATCAATAAGTTCAAGAGTGATGAAAAATGCATCCTATTCTAATGCCAAACATGACATAAAACATTTAATTACAAGATGCTAATAAATCAACAAGAGTCATTTAAACCAAAATGCACACAAGAATAAACACACAACATATATGAATAAGAGTTATGCATGAATTTGTGAGTGTGTGCAACTATCTCTTCAAATCAAGTAAGCACAAGAATTTTATCTTTGGTTCTTCTCCTCTTGAGGTCTTGAGAACCTAAGTTACCCTTACATAGTACCCCAACAATGTGATTTGTTCACAAAATAAGTCAATCAACAACCGAGGACTTTACAACACTGCCCACTTTTTCAACACTCAAATACACATTTTCAACAAGTCCAAGAGTGATGAAGATGCATCCTATACTAATGCCTAACATGACATAAAACTTTAATTACAAAATGCAAATATATCAACAAGAGTCATTTAAACCAAAATGCACACAAGTATAAACACACAACATATATGAATAAAAGTTATGCATGAATTTGTGAGTGTGTGCAACTATCTCTTCAAAGCAAGTAAGCACAAGAATTTGACCTTTGGTGCTTCTCCTTTTGAGGTCTTGAGAGCCTAAGCTACCCTCACATAATACCCCAAAAATGTGATTTGTTCACGAAATAAATCAATCAATAAATGAGGACTTTATAGTTTTCTATGAGAGGAATTTCTGCCAAGCTAAGCAATTTTCAAGAAGAGAATTTGGCCTAGCAAGAGAGAATTTTGAGAGGGAAAATTTTAGTTTTTGCTCTAGAAAAAATTCGATCAACTCATAGATATAAGGTGTAGAATTCGGCCAAAGAGAAAAAGAGAACTTTTTTGTTTTTGATAGTACACTAGTATCCTTTACATCAAAAGGGTTTTGTGTACAAAATCAAATTGGATTCACACTAGTTTCAATCAATTAGATTGATAATTCACAAGTGACCGGACGTTCTTGGATTTTTCTCTTGGAGGATAATTGTAACTAACAAAGAAAAAGATTTTGTTTGTTTCCATCCTCAGATATATAATTTAAGGAAATGGAGCCCACACTCCTAGGTGATTCATGTTCGTGATTGGATTGGAAGATCTTACGGAATCAATTCAGCGCTTGTTCAATCGTCTCGAGAAAAAGATACGATACTTTTATATATATCAATTAATCTAGGGTTAAGGTTCTTGTTAGTCAAAGGAAAATTTTTTTATTTATACGCAAACCCTAATTTTCTTATTTCTATGCTTCCGTTGCGTTTTGAACCGTTTTTCCCCCCTACATAATGGACATTATGACCCAGCTCTATTTACGAACTACTGTAGAGGATCACACCATATGTAATAGTTATATCAATGGACACCGAGTTTTATAGGTCTGTGTAAAAGCGTCTACAGTTGAGAGAGTGCAGCTTCGGTTTTTTAGTGGAATAACACCGAAGTTAATAATCAAGGAATATTAATTAAAGAGTTTAATTAATGATTCCGAGGATTATTGAAGCTTAAAATACTGTGGGTCCATTAGATCCCCTTACTAGCCCAATCGATTTAGGTAACAAGGGTCACGGTAAATTAATTGGATTGTCCAATTAATTGTGTTACAAAAGTGACACGTATATATTTGGGAATTAATTGAATAATTAGATTATTTAATTAATGAATGTTAATAGTTAAATTAATTAAATAATTAGATTATTTAATTATATTGATAATGATGAATTATAAATTAACTATTAATTGGAGGATGTTAGTTGATATTTGGATTTAGGTGAATATAAAATAATAGGATTATTTTATTTTACTAAATCATTTATCTATGTATTTGAATTTAAGTTTAAATTTAAAATACTCATTATCACTTTTAATATATTATATATATTTGAAAAGGATAATTAAAAGATATATATCAATTATAACACAAGAGATTGCATTGGATGTAAATTGGTATGTCCACATATATAAGTGTTTGTATAGGATATAAACAAGGATATATATGTTTTATATATTAATATAGATATATCAAATGCAAGGTTTGCATACAAGAAGAATATATATATATATATATATATATATATATATATATATATATATATATATATATATATATATATATATGTGTGTGTGTGTGTGTGTGTGTGTGTGTGTGTGTGTGTGTGTGTGTGTGTGTGTGTGTGTGTGTGTTAACGCATGATCACATTAGGTAAGAAGCAATTGTAATTTTAGATTCTATTTTTTTTAGGTTAAAAAATCCATAATACTCGGTCAATTCATGTATACTTTATATTATGTGATGATAAAAGTTTTGTCATGCATACGTATGTGATTTAGATTAGATGTGCCTACACATATATATTTGATATGTCATACATGCATAATAGACTGATACCTTATGTATTTTTTTTAATGTGATTAAAATGGATAAATACATAAATGGTTATGAATAATGAGATTAGTTTTTTTAAAATGGTTAGAAAACTTGGTAATTCTCATTAATATTAATCTGGTTATTAAAGAGTTTAATAAGTTAGATTAATAGGGTCATTTATTTTTATTAGGATTAATTTGATTAATAACCTAATAATAAATGGTTCGAATAAAGTGTTAGGGTTTTAATAGTTAAAACTTGGTAAACACTAACATAATAATCTGACCTTAGTAAATAGTTTACAAAAGCTTAGATTATTCACTAATATATTAGATTTTTAATTGTTAAAAATCAATAATAATTTATCAGTTAATTAGAATTTGTTTCTAATTAGTTAATGTGTTAGATAACTTGATTAATGTTAGTCGTTTAATCTTGTAGAGTCTAGGTGCATTATCGGTTAATAGAAAACCCTAATTTAAAATAGTGAGTGGGAGAGGGATATATGACATATATATCTCGCGGTCTTCATCATTAGTTCAACACCGTGAGATTCGAGTGGGGTTTCGTGACGGCTTTGCTTTCGTCCTCCCTAAAGAGGGTTTCCATAAAGGTCAATACCAAGGTTAACTTCCTAACGGATAGGATTTCTGAGGGTATTTCGGGATTGACCGACCTTAAGGCGGTAATTCTCGAGTTAAGCTCGTGAGATCTGAATGGTGGGTTACACTCACGAATGTTTTGATTGAGTTTGTTAATTAAAAAACCTAACTAAATAAACGATGGTTGAATGATATGGAATAAGAGTTATTCTAGAATATCATTTGATTGAGAATGTCTCGGTTCAACATGCAAAGACTTGACCGACCCTAAGGCGACATTTCTTTGTGGTATGTTGGATTGTCGTGGTATAGTAACTAGTTTTAGGGAAAATCTAGTTCGTTAAACATGTTCATGCATCATGTTTAAATTTATGCCAAAGCACTCGCACTTGTTTTAAATAAATGACTGAATGAATATTTTATTTATTTTAGCAACAATGTCTTCTGCGTTACTTCAAATTCTCGCAAACGGCAAGTTAACTGGTGATAACTACACTAAGTGGAAACTTAACATTAATGCAATATTGGTCACCAAAGACCTCAAGTTTGTGCTTATGGAGGAATGTCCTCCAATGCCTGCTGCTAATGCCACACAAACTATTCGTGAGGCATACGAGCAATGGGTCTCATCTGATGAGAAGACCCGAACATATCTGTTGGCTTCTATGACAGAAGTGCTTGTCACAAAGCATAAAGCAATGACTTTAGCATTCGAAATCATGAAATCATTGCAAGCTATGTTCGGGCAGCCCTCCGAGCAAAAGCGACATGAAGCCATTCGTTCTGCTATGCTCGCTCAGATGAAGGAATGTACATTAGTTCGGGAACATGTCAAAAGCATGATGTCCCACTTCAACACGATAGAAGTCAATGGCGGGACCATTGATGAACCTAGTCAAGTGAACATCATATTGGCGACTCTTTCGAAGATTTTTGATCAGTTTAAGAGTAACTACAGGATGAACAAGTTAAGGTTTAATCTCACACAGTTGCTCAATGAGCTCACTACCTTTGTGTCCTTGACTAAGGACATTAAGGGCAAGACCGGTGAGGCAAATGTTGTCGAACCATCTTACTCTAATAATAAGAAGAGAAAGAGGTCTACTGGGAAAGCTAAGGGTAAGCCCAAACCCAAGAAAGCCAAAAGCAAGAAGAAGTCCAAGAAAAGTAAATATGATTTACTTTTTCTTGAGTCGTGTTTAGTGGAAGAGGATTCTTCACCCTGGATAGTTGATTTGGGGGCCACTAACCATGTTTGTTCTTCTTTACAATAGATTGATTCTTGGACACAGCTAGAGAAGCAGGCCTTCTCAATACGTGTGGGGTCAAGGGATGTCGTGTCGGCACGAGCAGTGAGTGTAATTAGATTACGTTTTTGTAATAATTATATATTGTTGGACAATGTATTTTATATTCCTAGATTTGCACAGAATTTGATTTCCATTTCTAAGTTGTTAGAACAAAAATATTATGTTTCTTTTAATAATAAGTCAGTTATTATTTGAAAGAATGGTCTAAATGTTTGTTCAGGAATTATTGAAAACAATTTTTATGTGTTAAGACCATTAATACATACTACACTGCTCAACACCGAAATGTTTAAGGTTGAAAAACCAAAAATTAAACGACATAAGATTTCTCCAAATAATGACACGTATCTTTGACATCTAAGGCATGGTCATATCAACCTTGACCGGATAGACAGATTAGTAAAAAGCGGACTTTTAAGTAAGTTAAAGGTCGACACCTTACCTGTATGCAAATCTTGTCTTGAAAGTAAGATGACTAAGAGAACTTTTACTGGAAAAGAGCTTAGAGCTAAAGAACCGCTAGAGCTTATACATACAGACGTCTGTGGACCGATGAATGTTAAAACTAGGGGTGGTAATGAGTATTATGTCACCTTTATAGATGACTACTCAAGATACGGATACGTCTACCTAATGCAACGGAAGTCTAAAACATTTGAAATGTTCAAAGAATTTCTAGTTGAATTTGAGAATCAATTAGGTAGGACTATCAAGTCACTACGATCGGATCGTTGAGGTGAGTACCTTGACCAAGAGTTTGAAGACTTCATGGTCGAGTATGGGATAGTTTCCTAGCTCACAGCTCCCAATACACCTCAGCAAAATGGTGTAGCAGAGAGGAGAAATAGAACCCTGATGAAAATGGTGAGATCTATGATTAGTTTCTAATCATTAACAAATTCCTTTTAGGAATATGCGTTACAAACAGAGGCATACATTTTGAATGTAGTGCCATCCAAATCTATTCCTAAGACTCTCCTAGAGTTGTGGAATGGTCGTAAAGCTAGTTTACGATATTTTCGTATATAAGGGTGTCCAGCACATGTACTGAAGAACATAACTGGAAAGCTAGACTCCAAGTTTGTTGTCTGCCTGTTTGTAGGATACTCCAAGGAGACCAGAGGTGGACACTTCTATAGTCTTGAAGACAACAAAGTATTTGTATCGACAAGTGCAACGTTTCTTGAAGACAATTACATTAGTGACCATAAACCTCGTTCCAAGATTGTATTAAATGAATTGGAGCCTGGTGAGACTAGTGTTTCATCAACAAAAGTTGTTGATCCACAAACATTTGAGAGTCAAATGGTTCCTGATCAGGATACACTACCACCTGGACGTAGTGAGAAGGTTATGAGACAACCTGAACGCTATTTAGGTATAGGTGAGGGACAAGGTGTTATCTCTGCTGATAGTGTGGATGATCCATTGACATTTAAGAATGCAATGGAAGATCCTGATAAAGAGGAATGGCTTAAAGCCATGAATCTCGAGATTGAGTCTATGTACTCTAACTCAGTCTGGGATCTTGTAGACTTACCAGATAGGGTAAAACCCATAGGGTGTAAGTGGATCTATAAGAGAATGAGAGGAGTAGACGGGAAGGTAGAGACCTTCAAGGCAAGGCTAGTGGCCAAGGGTTATACCCAGAAAAGGGGGGGGGGGGGTCGATTATGAAGAGACCTTCTCGCCAATAGCCATATTTAAGTCTATTAGGATTCTCTTATCCATTGCTGCCTATTTTGATTATGAAAATTGGCAAATGGATGTCAAGACTGCATTCTTGAATGGCAATCTTGATGAGAGCATCTATATGATGCAACTAGAGGAATTTGTGTCTCCTGATCAAGAGCAAAAGGTTTGCGAGCTGTAAAGGTCCATCTATGGACTTAAGCAAGCATCTAGATCTTGGAACATTAGGTTTGATGATGTGATCAAAACCTATGGCTTCGAGCAGAACGTCGATGAGCCTTGTGTCTACAAACGCATCATTGATAAGAAAGTAGTTTTCTTGGTCCTATACGTAGATGATATCCTACTCATTGGGAATGATGTGTGAGTGTTGTCTGATGTAAAGTGCTGGCTGGCTAGCCAATTCCAAATGAAAGATTTAGGAGAGGCAAGTTATGTTCTAGGGATCCAACTTATAAGGATCGTAAGCACAAACTCATAGCACTGTCTCAAGCATCATATATCAATAAGATTTTTATGCGATTTTCGATGCAGAACTCCAAGAAAGGTAATTTACCTTCCAGGTATGGAGTTCACTTATCTAAGGACAGTTTCCTAAGACACCTCAAGAAGTTGAGGATATGAGACGTGAACCCTATGCATCGACAGTAGGTAGTCATGTATGTTATGTTATGCACGAGACCGGACATCTGCTCTACAGTGGGAGTAGTCAGCAAATACCAATCCAACCCGGGATTGGATCATTGGGTTGCTGTCAAGACCATACTTAAGTATCCTTGGAGAACGAGAGACTATATGCTAGTGTATTCCGGATAAGATTTGATCCCGTTAGAATACACAGATTCTGATTTTCAGTCAGACAGAGATTCTAGAAAATCCACGTCTGGATCAGTATTTAACCTGGGTGGTGGAGCCATTGTGTGGAGAAGTATCAAGCAATCTTGCATTGCTGACTCTACCATGGAAGTCGAATATATAGCCGCTTGTGAAGCTGCTAAAGAGGCCGGTTGACTTCATAAGTTCTTGAGTGATCTGGAAGTTGTTCCAGATCTGGATATGCCCATCACACTTTATTGTGATAACAGTGGTGTTGTGGCTAATTCCAAAAAACCAAGAAGCCACAAGATAGGGAAGCATATAGAGAGAAAATATCATCTCATTAGAGAGATAGTGCAGAGAGAAGATATGATCGCCACCAAGATAGCCTCACAAGACAATCATGTTGATCCATTTACGAAAACTTTACCGGCTAAAGTGTTTTCGGGTCACCTAGATGGTCTAGGGTTACGAGACATGCATCACATGCTTTAGTGCAAGTGGGAGATTGTTAGGGTTTATGCTCTAAAGATATAATTTGTAAATGGATTTATGAAATAAATAAATGGAAAAGTTCAATTCATTCTTGTCGTATTGTTTATTATATAACGTGTGCATTTATTTAACATCCAAGATTGTCAGATGTAATCTCGAACTGTGTATATGAGTGTCATATACATATGGATACAGTAAGAGACGTGCAATCTAAAGAGTCCATAGACAACAAATAAAGGTGGGTACTTTATTTATGGTTAATCTATAGTTGCGGTCCATTTTGTAATGTACGGTGATTCTATGCTGAATCATTCATATAGAGATATGAGAATGGAGGCACCTTGTATGATGTGATCATATAGGACTGGGTCATGATCTATATGAATCGCTCACCAAGATCCGTTTACCGATGAGATTCATATATATCAACTAATGACGGCTATATATGGGTGATCTTAATCCTGAGTGTCTTATCGACTCCTTCAGGTTAAATCGTGGTCTTTGATATATCATGGGTGAGGTCTGATGCATTTTCTGATCAATATACTCCGTATGTTGGGATTACGGTTTGGCTTATGGTTGGGAAGGTTTGTACACAATAGTGGAATCCACTCATTCTTGTGAGAAGTAGATGGTAGTTCCCTTAAGGGTTGATTCGAGGCTTGGACAATATGAGCGCTCTCCTAATTCCGTGAGGAAGTAGAATTTATTGTTCATTATAGAATCAACGGTATTTAAAGGATATATGTAATTAAAGGAGTATAACAGACATTATGACCCAGCTCTAATTATGAACTACTGTGGAGGATCACACCATATGTAATAGCTATATCGATGGACACCGAGTTGTATCGGTCTGTGTAAAAGTGTCTACAGTTGAGAGAGTGCAGCTTCAGATTTTTAGTGGAATAACATCGGAGTTAATAATCAATGAATATTAATTCAAGAGTTTAATTAATGATTCCGATGATTATTGAAACTCAAAATACTGTGGGTTCATTACGTTCCCTTGCTAGCCCGATCGATTTAGGTAACAAGGGTCACGGTAAATTAATTGGATTGTCCAATTAATTGTGTTACAAAAGTGACACGTATATATTCGGGAATTAATTGAATAATGAGATTATTTAATTAATGAATGTTAATGGTTAAATTAATTAAATAATTAGATTATTTAATTATATTGATAATGATGAATTATTAATTAACTATTAATTGGAGGATGCTAGTTGATATTTGGATTTAAGAGAATATAAAAAAAAATAGGATTATTTTATTTTACTAAATCATTTATCTAAGTATTTGAATTTAAGTTTAAATTTAAAATACTTATTATCACTTTTAATATATTAGATATATTTGAAAAGGATAATTAAAAGATATATATCAATTATAATACAAGAGATTGCATTGGATGTAAATTGGTATGTCCACATATATGAGTGTTTGTATAGGATATATATATATATATATATATATATATATATATATATATATATATATATATATATATATAAAATAATAATAATGCATGATCACATTAGGTAAGAAGCAATTTTTTTTTTAAATTCAAGTGCTTGCTATCACAACAGAATTGTTCTAGTCAACAGGTGAGAAGCAATTTTTTAAAAAAAAAAAATCAAATGCTTGCCCTGTTATTAAAAAGGCAAGTGGAGGCGTGTGGAAGTCATATATATTTGTGTAAAGATCGTGGAGCTTCAGTTTAAAAAAATAAGATTTTTTTTGTGTGCAATGTACACCATTGAAACAAAATAATATTATTTTTATAACTAGAATTGTTCTAGTTAATTTTGTCTTAGAAGAAAGAGTTTCTTCAATTCTCTCTACATCCTCCATTCAAGTTCCTGAGACTGTGACGAGCTCAAACACAGTTACCAATCCCGAGAGATAGCGAGGAAGATCGAGTGGTTCAAACAGGAGCACATCGTAAAGTGAAGGAGCCTCCAAATGTTGGTAAAATTGGTTCAGACAGGAGCATATCGTAAAGTGAAGGAGCCTCCAAACGTTGGTAAGATTTTCTTCTTCTGATTATATCGATTTCAATTTCCTGTGTTTACATATTGTATATATTAGTTCCGAAAAATAATTACGATCTCAAGTTCACTGGTCATAGATACAGTTTATGATTTGTATTAAAAAATTTAAAACCTAGTTCCGTTGTGTAACCGGTGAACGGGGTTCCAACACATACACCTCCACCTCACCACTATACACTTCCTCCATCCATCTTATAGTAGATTACAAAGGAATTAGGAGCCAAATTCGAGCTAGGAAGGCTATGAGCATATTTGGAGGATTTGTCTTCAAGGGTTTGCTCTTATTTGCTCATTTCTTTGTATTTCTTGTTGTCTTTGATGTGTAACACTGAATTTGGGAATTTGTAAACATTTCACATGTGCTATATAAGTATTTTTGTACTTAAATTCATTAAGGTTTTGTTTTGCTCTTTGATATATGTGTTTTTATACTCTTAATATGATATGTATGTGTATGAATTGTTAGGAATCAATATATGTCCATGATTGGGTTTATGAGTAGTTGTAATTTATAGTAGAAATTAGATACCCATGATTTTTGATTGATTGATGGATGACTTGAAATTCCATGTATTGAGTAATTTGAGTAATAAGGATTTTAGCCCCAAAGAGTAGAAAAGGTTTCAGTTCAGGCTTATAGTTGCTAAATTGACCTTGGTTCATATCATTGTTCTTAATGGGTCTTTGTATTAAGACACGATTATCCATCCACGTGACAGGATTGGGTGATGAATTGATTGTGGAAAAATTCCCTAATCAAGAGGATGAACCTTTTGCCTAAATTGAATGTTCTTAATGATATAACAATCATATTGTTGCATGTAGTTGTTAGGTAAACTTGTTTCCTATGTTTAGCCATCTTAGGGAGTTGACTAAACCGAATCTTTGACCTAGAAGTAATGACCACCGACATTTCTTTTGTGCTTGTGTAGTTATATGGATGTTTTGAATGCTTAAAGCTTTTGCTTAATTGATCACTTTGTAATTGATCCATGGTTAGATGCTATGTACCAAGAGGATAAGCGTTTGACAATGCTTAGATAAACATTCACTATGCTAAGATAAACATTTACTATGCTTGACTTGAAAGTGCTAGAACCACTAGGCTAGCGTATCTGCGTATAGGGTTCGATTTGTATTCCACGTGCTTAATGAGTTCATATATATTGTCTGGATTGCTCGAGAGAGATTTCGGGTATATATGGATACTATCTCTAAGACATAGAGAGAGATTAGATATTAATTAAGGGGATACGAGCCTATGATATACTTGCACATTTGAGGATTATGTGAGTCTAGAACGTAATTAGGAGGATTGTCACGGTTGATTCGTTTCCCTAGTGTAACCACATTTCATGCATATCTCCATTCCATCTATCATTGTATATATTATTTATATAAGTTATTTTGTTATATTATTATTCACTTTTCCGTACATGCAACACACGAGTCCGCTCGGAGTGTTATAATAATAGCTAGAACTAGAGACGGTCGGTGAATCCCACCTCACTGTGAATCGATCCCTTACTTGCCGTTGTGCTAGTCTTTGTGACTTGCGCCCTTGCGAGACCGAACTTAAATGTTCATATTTAACGACACCGCAACGATGTGTCCGTCAATAAACAAATTTCAGCAATGACCAACCCAAGATGACCAAATAGATTATCTCAAGACCCGGTCATGATTACCCAAACGATCGGGTGAGAGTAACCCAGTTTGTGTAACTAGAAAGATCGGATAAAGATGATTCGATCGGGATAACAAGGTCGATCAGATTAAGATATCCACTCATGGTAAGTGAGGTCTAGTCGGGTTTGATAGTTGGTTGGTTGAGCGACACATGAACAATATTGAATGTAAAACATCCATGATGTACATACGCAGAGAAAGAGTTTTGCCTAAACAAAACATCTTGAAGTACACTCTAATTAGGGAACAAACTTCTTCAAAGATACCAGAGTCCAGATCTGGCAAGAGGTCTAATGCATTTAGAGCACATTTGGTGCGTGAGATAAGATTTGACTGTTTTTAAGACATGAGATTGGATTGGATTGGATATGACTGAATTAATTATAATGTTTTCTGTGTTTGATACAATATTTGATTGGACTAGAAATAGTGATATATTGTGTTTGATATGTAATGGGACTGGAGAAAAATAATGGAATCATAAATGGTCAAAACTACTAATAGACAAACAAATCGGTATCGTTTGAATTATTTTTATAAATAAATAAAATTAATTTGAAATAAATAATATTTAAGTTTTAATTAAAATAGTATTTTTAAAAAATATTATAATAAAATAACTTAAATTAAATTAAATTTTGAATCAGATTGAAAAAAATTAATATTTAAAATCTAAATAATATAATAAAACAAGAACAAAAAACTGGCACAAAAATAATCTCAACCTAAAAAACCGGAAAAATAAATAAAATAAAAGGAGAAAAGGATGGTCCCCAATGACAAAAAAAAAAAAAAGAAGAATAGAAGTGTGGGAATAAAATAGTCCCAACGTATTTGGTGCGATTAAATAGTCCCACCTCAACATGATAAAACATGGGCCCTACCAGTTTTGTTATCCAATCAAGTGTATTCAATAAACTTGGGAAAGGAACGTAAATAGTCTGATCCTGTCCAGTCCTAACTGTCAAACACAATCTTAATGTACAAGGGACATAAAACTGGAAAAATGATTAAAACGATTCCAACAAGGTAAAATCTTATTAAATTACACTATTTCTCTTTGTACATGAAGGATTAGGGTTCCATATATGTATAAATAGATCATAAAACGTCTTTATAATAGTTAGTGTAAAAAATATACAAGAGTGCATGAGAGATTGAGTATGTAATTAAAACATTCATAGTGACAATTTGCTTTTTTCCCTTCTTAGATTTTCCACGTAAAACTTTATGTTTTGCATATTCGATTTCTTCCCTCGCTTTATAGTTCGATTGTTAATTTACGTTAATTTATTGGACGTGTGGTTAATTTTGTATAATTTAAAAATCACCGTTAACAAATATATCGCATGGATCCGTTTCACACCATCAGATATGGGACGACCCAATTAAAATACAAACAAATTTATTTCTATTTTGAAATAAGGATAGGCTAATGTAAAATAAAAAAAAAATTAACGTAAAATAAGATTGACCTAATTCATGTTGGCCGAACGCGAAATGGAATATCTAGGGTTAAAAATAAAACTTTCTTTTGTTTTTTTTTTCACTCTCTCTCTCTTCCTTCTCTTTTCTTTGTTTCACGTTGTCTTTCTTTCTTCGGTGATAGATGTCATTGCTGTCATCCTCATATACTTCAACGAGTTCTCTAATCTCTTCTTCTCTTCTTCTGTCTCTCAACTTTCTCTCTATATGAGATATTTCTGTCATTTCAAGAGTGTAGGGAAAAGCTACTTATATGGAGGTATTTTAGATATTTTAATTTTTAATTGGTTAAAAACATAAAAAAAATTGTATGTTGTTAAAAATTAAATTAAATTATTTATACGGTTAAATTTACAATTTTTCCAAGGAAAAAAAAATCCTTAACTACTTCGCGTAGACTAGTTCACCCTAGTGTCCTTGTCCATAAACTCAAAACCAATTTGTCCTAGTCCAAGATCTTATTCACCAGTACTATGACTATATGAGAAGTGACTGGGATTACAACAGGAAAAGCAATATATATATAAATATTATCAGTACAACAACGAAAGTATAGTTGTTTATAAAAACAGTTAATTTGATGTCATAAGATACATATAATAAAACTGAAAATAGACACAATCCAATGCAGGGCGAAGCCAGAACTTATTGTTCGGGTGGGATAAGTATAATTTTTTTTAGAGATACATATGTCCTGAGACGACTCATATTTAAGATATTATTAGGTTGAATGAAAGTAATTTTTTATCCAAACCACTTGATAGTATAAATGGTTTTTTTTAAACAAAATCTCTTTAAAGTGTGTAAAAAAAAGTACGAACCTATCTAATAAAAATATAATAACTTTTGTTCCTATAAACATTTAAAATGATTCAATTATGAAATATAGATAAAAAAAATAAAAAAGTGAAATAAACATTAATGTTTTTTTAGTGTTAATAAAATATTAAGTATATGACTCATAAAATATTAAACATATGACTTATTTCTTGGAGATTATCTCCAATTAAATTAAATTATAACCTAGTCTATTTTTATAAATTATCAAGCAACAACTATTGTAATTGTCTTCCTTTTGGTATCCTTACTTCTTTTTTTTAACAAAAATTAGGAAAAAATTATAATATTTTTTTTAAAAAAAAAAAACTAGCCTGGGCTGAATACCTCCGCCCCTGATCCAATGTCAAGTGATAAGACTGTATATATCCATACATTTTCACATAAGACATATCTGAAAACAAATCTTCTTATCAGACTGGAAAGGTTCAACAACAATTGTATATATCAAGTGGCCAAAGCAATTTAAACTATTTCCAACTTCCAAAAATCAAATTATATTCTGAGCAGTGTTGGTGGATCAATAATTTTAAAGTTATAATCCATTTTATTTGAAAAAGAATATATATATTATCTAATCTGATCTATGGTACAAAGATAAAAAAAACTTTCATGTTGATGAATGATGATTGTTATGGAATTATTTGATACTTAACAACGACGAATGATAATAATTAAAAATTGGAATAGAAGGTTTGGCAGTGTAATAATTTTAAAGTTATAATCCATTTTATTTGAAAAAGAATAAATAATATATATATATATATATATATATATATATATATATATATATATATATATATATATATAATCTAATCTATGGTACAAAGAAAAAAAAAACTTTCATGTTGATGAATGATGATCATTATGGAATTATTTGATACTTGACAATGAATGATAATAATTAAAAATTAGAATATGAGACTTGGCATTGCAATAATTTTAAAGTTAGAATCCATTTTATTTGAAAAAGAATATATATAGTGAAAATGGTAAGGAATGTCACCTTTTTTTTTTGTCTCTTGCAGTGATGTCACCGTTATAATAAGTTAAGTTTAAAAGACATCTATTATGGTGAGCTACCGAAATTACCCTTAAATAATCGATTCTTTATTCTTTAAAAGCTGTCGTCCAAACAGGTTGTCTGAAAATCAATCAACTACTAATTTTTTCTTCAAATAACGAACTCCATTCCAGATATTTCACAATAAGGTAAATTAATATTTATGATCTTCATTTCCATTTTTTTCTTGTATTTCTGTGTGGTATAACACTGTATGAACATTTATGAACATGTTGTCTCAATTTTTTTTGTTTATGTCTAGGAGTTGTAAACTTTTAAAAAATAATGAATGAACATGTATGTATATTTTTTTGTATACATATTTGGATCAGTTGAGTTGAAGTGGTGCAAACAAGTTTAAAATCTTCGGCATAAAAGCTGGAAACATTTAAAAAAAGCTGGAAAGCATTTAAAAAAAGCTTGAAACATTTGAAAAAAAGCTCGATCAAATTAAAAAAAAAAACTCAATCCATAAAATAAATGCTCGATCTAAAAAATAAATGCTGGATACGTCAAAGAAAAAGCTCGATCCCTAAAAAAAAAGCTCGATCCGTTAAAAAAAAAACTCGATCCTTGACAAAAAAAGCTCGATCCCTCACAAAAAAAGCTCGATCCAGCATAAAAAAGTTTGATCCGTCACAAAAAAATCTCAATCCTTCACAAAAAAGGCTCGATCTCGTACAAAAAAGCTCCAGTCATATGAAAAAAGCTCGAGCCATATTAAAAAAAACGTGATGATGTACAAATAGAGCTCGGTCTTGAACAAAAAAAGCTCAATCCCGTTAGAAAAAACTCGATCATGTGCAAAAACGGCTCGAGCATGTACAAAAAAAGCTCGATCAGTTTAAAAAAAAGCTTCATCTCTTACACTTTTGATTTTTGTTTAATCCTTTATAATTGTAAATTTAATATTAAATATTTTTTCTTAATAATGGTTTTGACAGGACAATGGATAGGGTGAGAATAGTCATATTTTACAACGGTCGATGGGAGCAATTACCCGACGGAAATCAGAGGTATTTAGGTTCCGATAACCAAGGTTTGTATGTATCAAAGAATTTGAGTTACGACGAACTAGTGTCGATCGTGCAAACCATTGTGAAGTTTGATGAGAACAAATACAGTGCTGATTTAGCAGTCTCTATCAATTATTCTTGGGACTACATGTCGTACATTTATAAGAAACAATGATGATGTTCAGTTTATGCTAGGGGAAGATAAGGTGATCCCTCAAACATGTGTTAGTCTAATCGAGAGGCCAGCAGGTGGTGTCATTGGTGAAGATATCCCTGATCGTGATAACACCCAACAAATTCGATCGTCAGGCGGAGGCAACCAGTTGTTCATAGAAAGAAGTGGGATTGATGGTCGGGAAAACATATGTGCTGTCCCACCGGAAGTAGCCGCCCATGATAATATAGCGGGACCCAATTCGACGATGTATTTGGTTGTCAAATTGAGATGAATGGTAGACAGTACAACCATCAATACAATGAGATCTACAATGACATCAACAATGAACAGAATACAGCACTGAATGTTGGGGTGATTCATAAGGGGGATAATGAGGGCAATTTCAATTCTGTAGAAAATGTAGAGGACAATCAGGATGATGAAGAACGTGTCAAAACGGAAAGACGTGTAAGACATGTACACAGATTTAGGACACCTGCACCAGATATAGCTGGGACCTCTGAGGTCCGGGCTAATGTAACTCCAGATGATTCTGATAATGCCACAACATGGGTTATTCCAGGAGTAGAATCATACTCGTTTGGTATTGGTGGAAGCAGGAACTTGGTTGAAGATGAACCTACAAGCATGATATATAAAGGGCAATTTTTCCAACGAAAAAGGATTTGAAGAGACTAGTAGGCAATTTTGCAATACGGCAGAACTTCGAGTGGAAGGTGAAAAGGTCCAATAAGACAACATTACAACTAGTTTGTTTGATGGTAAATTGTACTTGGAAGTTAAGAGCGGTGAGGGGAGATGAAGGCACATACTTTCAAGTAAGAAGTCTTGTCAACGAACACACTTGTCCGTTAGAGGAAATTCACCGTCGGCACCGACAAGCTAGTGCAGTCATAATTGGAGAAGTTATTGCACCTAGACTTCAACAACAAGATGGTCGACTAATGCGTCCAAATGATATAATTGCCGACATGAAATCAATGTATGAAATCCAAATCATGTACAGTAAGGCACATGCCGCCCTCGATTATGCGTTGTCACTGGCATATGGAACGCATGAGGAAACCTTCCAACTGCTTCCATCATTTGGTTACGTTTTGGAACAATAAAATCCCGGTATAATCACTGACTTACAGTGTGACGAAGATGGTAAATTTTTATACTTCTTCATGTCGATTGGTGCCTCACTTAGAGGATTCCGGACGTGTATACGTCCAGTCATTTCCGTTGATGGTACCCATTTGAAGGGACGATTTCGGGGTACAATGTTTGTTACAACAGCACAAGATGAGAACGAGCAGGTGTATCCAATTGCTTTTGGGTACAGTGACTCAGAAAACAACCTTTCATGGGAATTGTTTTTGGATTGCTTGAAGGGTGCCCTAGGTCATATTGATGAGCTAGTTTTCATTTCCGATAGGCATGCAAGCATTGAAGCAGGGATTTCTAAAGTGTTCCCTTATGTCAACCTCTTTGAATGGCATGGATCTGTGTAAGGGCTCATCAACTGCTATTCGCGCTTAACTAAACACTTCGATGTAATGGTCGGTGGAGGGGACCGCTGAGCTTGGGTCGTCATGCTATCCGGGGGAGGGGATCGCTGAGCCTGGGTCAACATGGTTGGTGGGGAAGGGGACCGCGCCGACGCCGTAGACATCTTGGGTAGGGGAGAGGGCCTTCCTACGCCACAGACTTGCTGGGTGGGGGAAGGGACCGCTCCGACGCCACAGACGTGCTGGGTGGGGGAGGGGACCGCTGTGGCTGAATCGATGTGCTGGAAGGTGGGGAGATCGATGTGCTGGAAGGTGAGGGATCAATATGCTGGGAGGTAGGGGGACCGCTGAGCCTGGGTGGACCCAGATAGAACAGCTGGGAGGTCCGACCCGACTGCTGTACGTGAACCAAGCCTACTATCACTGGTATGCGACTGAGGTTACCTCTCCTGACCTACCCCCCCGGTAGGCGGGTCTTGACTACATCGAGCTGTCATGTCTGTCCCTCCCCCCCGTATACCTATCAGTCAAACCTCTGAGACTAAAGTCTAGATCAGGAGGTGGGGGGTCATCCCGGTGTGTATACATGGTGGACTCCTGAAGCCCCCAGATCATATCCAGTAACAATCGGTGTTGCTGCTGACGATCCTTATCAGTCTTCCTGATCATATCCACCAACTCCAAGTGTTGACGCTGTCGATCCTCCTCACTCTTCCGGAGGGCTTCACGCACATCGTTCAACATATCTGCCCATGGAGCCTGAAATCATGTCTACATTGTTAGTAAAAAACTATCACCATGTGTTAATGAAAAACAATAAACTTTGTTTTCAACTTACCTCTCCATCACGTCCAACGCCCCCACGGGAATCCCCTGCAGATGTACCATGTCCGGGGGTGGTAAACCAAACCCGTCTATGCCTATGCCTTTCTCGTTGAGGGTTTGTCTCATATCCCTCACTGTCACTGGGCCTTAAACCCCCAGCAGCGGGCTCAGATCCCTCACTGCCATTGGTCCTGTTTGTTAAACCCCCACCCTGTATACCACTAATCCCGCCAAAGGTAGTCTGATCAGGGATCGGAGGTGGCACATCATCCATGTCATCTTCTACATACAAGCTCCCCCCCTCCCCCCCTTTTCTCGTTTAGCCAGGCATAGTACTGTGCCTGTCTCTCTGCTGGTGTCGGCACCAGTTCCTTCCTCGCAAACATCTGAAATATTAGTTAGAAAAATGTAATTGTACAAATACTAACTAATAAAAACATTAACAAATTAAATACATACCCTGACTTTGAAAATCTTTGCCAGCTTCTTCCCTCCCGATTGTTTGGTCAACTCCCACTTCAAAATACGGGGAGTCATATCAGTAACCCTCCGGGCACCGATCTCTTTGGCCAAATCAGGGATCACCTCCAAAGCAAATATCTGCATCAAAGATAAGTACGATAAGTATCCATAATATTTACGACACCAACAATAAAGTACAATTTGTAGTTCGAAGACCAATAGGGCATGAGATAGACCGTATATGTTGTAGGTCTCCACCCTGTGTACGTCAGCGCCCTTTTCCTGCTGGCGTCCCTCGAACCCGTCTCGTCACCTGTCAAGCGCATGCTTGAATGAGTAAATAGAATGCCTGTACACGTGGGCACCCCACGAGAACCCGTCGAACGCATTGAGATCCTCAACCAGTCGAAACTGCCAAACTGGAATCTTGAATCTCTCATCCGCCCCCATCAGTATCCAGTTCAGCATATATATGAGGCAGAGCTTGACATCATCGTACGTCTTTCCGAACTCTTCGCCGATGAAAACACACCTAATCTCCTCCAACGACACCTCATCGGCTCTAGGAAATTACCGCTCATGTATGTCATTCTCCACTGCTGCATACTTGGTCGTGTCTGGTACAACTCCAAACCGTAGTCCGGTGATCAGGCAAAATTCCACCTTAGAAAATCTCACCGATTGGTTCCCTAACATGAACTGCATCTCATCTGTTGGGCCATTATGATGCAGCTCCCTCAAAAGCAACCGATGGATAATACCACCCGAAAACTTCATCTCCCGATGCATCTTCAGGAAATGCCCGAAACATGACGCCATGAATCGACGTCGATCTTCATCTGTAAATTCTACAAAGACAAAGTTCAACGCGTCGTCTATATGGCCAAGGGCATCAAAATGGTTGTGTCGAGTCAATTTGCCCTCGTACCAGTCTCCTTCTGCAGTTTTAAGTGAATCCCTCAACCTAATTCTCATCTGCAATGTAACAGAAATACAACATCATTAAACAGAACAAATTTCGTAACCAAAATTAAAAGTCTCGATCCAATGTCAAAACAGCTCGGTCCGAAAACAAAAAGGCCCGATCCCAGAAGAAAAAAGCTCGACCCTTTTCAAAAAAAGCTCGATCATATGACAAAAAGGCTAGATCTCATAACACAAAAGCTCGATCCAATAGCAAAAAAGCTCGATCCAATGACAAAAAAACTCGATCCTTAAAAAAAAACTCGATCCTATGAAAAAATGCTTGATCCCATAACAAAATAGCTCGATCCAATGAAAAAAAAGGTCGAACCTATTGAAAAAAGCTTGAATCCTTTTCAAAAAAGCTCGATCCCTTTCAAAATAAGCTCGATCCCTTTCATAAAAGCTTGATCCCTTTCATAAAAGCTTGATCCCTTTCAAAAACAGTCGATCCAATTCAAAAAAGCTCGAACTTATTGAAAAAAGCTCGAATCCTTTAAAAAAAAAGCTAGATCCCTTTCAAAAAAGCTCGATTCCTTTTCAAAAAAAGCTCGATCCCTTTCAAAAAGGCTCGATCCAATTCAAAAAATGCTCGACCCTATTGAAAAAGCTCGATTCTTTTTCAAAAAAGCTCGATCACTTTCAAAAAAGCTCGATCACTTTCAAAAAAACTTGATTCCTTTTCAAAAAAAGCTCGATCCATTTCAAAAAGGCTCAATCCAATTCAAAAAAAGCTCGACCCTATTGAAAAAGCTCGATTCCTTTTCAAAAAAGCTCGATCCCTTTCAAAAAGGCCCTTTCCAATTCAAAAATAACTCGACCCTATTGAAAAAGCTCGATTCCTTTTCAAAAAAGCTCGATCACTTTCAAAAAGGCTCGATCTAATTCAAAAAAAAAACTCGACGTACCAAAACCTAATTTTCACAAAAATAAAAGCTCGATTCAACAACAAATAAGCTCGATTCTCTTGCAAAAAGTCTCGGTAACCCAGATTTCATCTTCCTCAATTGATATTCAACCAAATTACAAACCCTAACCTAAGCCACAACCATTCTCACATCTCTATTTTAACCGGTTTGTACAATTCCTATCAACAAAACTCAATTCTAACATGTAATGTAAGTTAATAACAACAAAAACGATGACAAAAAAAAAATCTTACCTTTCTCAATCGCAGTTCTTCTCGTGTAATCTAGTTTCGGTCACTTCACCGTCGATTAGTTTTCCGTCGGTTTGACTGTTGCTTCTCTCTGACTTAGAAAACGATAAATTCCTAACTGTTTTAATATTTCGGGTATTTTCATCTGAACACGTTAAATGGTGCATTTTAAACATACATTAGTAAACTAGTGATATTTGCACAGCACCCCCCTCAAATAATACCAATAATTTTTTGACCCCTATATATATATATAATCTATTCTATGGTACAAAGAAAAAAAAACTTTCATGTTGATGAATAATGATGGTTATGGAATTATTTGATACTTGACTACTATTAATGATAATAATTAAAAATTGGAATAGAAGGCTTGACATTGCAATGACGTGTGGAATTTAAGGCAATTTTATGGTCGACTCCGTGTCTGCCTGTCTGATTAGTTGATGCACTGCTGCAGAAATAAAAATGTCAATTTAGAACGTATCGCAAAAGTTATTTAAATATAGGTAACGGTTGATATCACAATAATACTAATAGATTTATTTTGTACATGGTATAAAAATAAATTTGATAAATAATCAATTCAAAATTTGGTTTCTATTGTTTTCATCTAAAATACATATTATTTAATGATATGTCCATCTTTTTTTTATGTTTTGTTTTTATTTTATTTTTTTTATCAAAAATAGATTAAAAACTAATATTAGTTTTAAATACTTACTGAATCAATCGAAAAAAGTAGATTTGTAATAGACCGTCTGATAGTAGACAGTCATGTTTACAATATGTAATATTTTTTACCATATCTGTTTAAGGTTGAATATACACGGTTATATTAAAGAAAAATTTATTAACAGAATGTTTATTAATCATACGTGATTTTTTTTTTTCACAAACCACTCTTGAATTAGAGATGCTCCGACCATTATTTTTCAACCCTTAAATCGTGGACTAAACTATAGAATTTATACATATAGTACTCTGAATACATTTTTTTGGGGTTAATTGTTGAAATGTCTCTTGAGTTTAGGTGATATTGCAGCTATTATTCAAGTTTTTCCTCAATCGCACAAACGTCCATTGAAAAACGTTGATCAAGGTTACTAGTAACGGAAGACTGGATGGACATGATGAAAAGACACAAATGCCGTTGAAAAATATTTATATAATTATAGATCTACCTAAATAATAATTAAAAGTTAACAACAACATTTTACAAAATTATATTTTCACCCCAACCCACCAAACATTATCATCTTCTTCTCAATCAAAATTCAACAAAAAAAATAATTAAAAGTTCAAAAATTATTGATACGAATTTCCAGAATGAGAACATTAGAGTTCAATCAAATCAAGAATTTTTAAAATATATATATATATATATATATATATATATATATATATATATATATATATATATATTAACATTTTTTGATAATAAAACCAAGATCTAATTTGTGTTTTCAAAAAAAAAAACATAGATCTAATCTACAAGTAGAAGCAAGCGGTATCTGAACGCCACATGTTATAGGACATCTTTAGTGGGTCCATTGGGAATGGCCGTTTGTAAAATTTTATCTTTCTTTTTGGTCAATTAGCATCATTTTAGTTTTTATTTTCACTGTCAGCAAGTAAAATCTTTCATAAAGATCTTTAATATTTATTGTTTTGGTTACTTGGAGTCCAAGTTTAGACTAAGCGTCACATATAAATAAGACCCGACTTCTATTGTTTTCTCATTCAGTTTTTCATGAAAAAAAAAATCTTTAGAACAATTATGTGTTCTATTAATTTATCACTTTTTGCTTCGTCAAGTGGTATTAGAACAAGTTTTTCGTAGACCATCTGATGGTGCGCGATGGTCTAGGAAACAACCATCCTAATGACGGTGATCAAAGGATAAGGGCAATAACAATTGAAGTTGTAACTGCCGCCATTGACAACGCCAAGGTTTAGATGGCGCCGAAGTTCTTCGACAATTGGGGGCGCTAGTGGCAAATGACAATAGGATGACTGAACAAGGGCGTGGATGGGCTGGTGGGCTAACTCACGGTCTGACACTAGTGGCTCAAAATCCTGCAACAACAGTAGTCGTACGGAACCAAAATCTTTCCATGGAGGAAGAAGGTTGTGGCTCGAGAGGAACACAAGAAGACATTGATTACAAGATCTCGGTTAATATTCTAGAATTTAATGGAAACCAGGACATTGAGGAATTTTTTACATAGGTAGATACGGTGGATCAGGGTTTGAGGTCATGGACTATTTAGAAGACCAA
The DNA here is from genome assembly GCA_032871835.1 of Dipteronia dyeriana. Classification (NCBI taxonomy): domain Eukaryota; kingdom Viridiplantae; phylum Streptophyta; class Magnoliopsida; order Sapindales; family Sapindaceae; genus Dipteronia; species Dipteronia dyeriana. Next base: position 20,833,206 of record CM065299.1, read on the forward strand.
AAATAAAGGTGGTGACTAATAAATTGAAAGGCTTGGCTTTAGCCTATTGGAAGCATCTCAAGAACCAACGAGCATTAAAGGATAGGGTTCAATCAATAACTGGGAAAAGATGAATGGTAAGTTTATGACTAAATTCCTTCCCCATGGTTATGAACAGAGGTTGTATATGTAGATGCAGAATTGTAAGTAGGGGAATCGGTTGATGGAAAAATACATCGATGAATTTATCCGATTGATCTCACGAAACTTGTTTATTGACAACGAGAACATGTAGAAAGCAAGATTTCTGGCAAGGTTAAAACCAGAGATCAAGGAGTACATAAAGATGATTAATGCATTCAAGCTTAGAGAAACGTTTGTGTTTGATATGGCATGAAAGGCTAAGAAACCAGTCAAACCAATCGCAAGAGGTTGATACAACAGTTAGCAGTTCCATACGGCACACAATAAGGCAGCAGGACCAAGTGAACCTAGATCAGGAATTGTTAGAGTATGAGTTATTGGAGGAAGTGGAACAACTGAGGCAAGAAGAACCCAAAACAATTCAATTCAATAAAATAATCCATATGCGCAACCTATGCCTAGCACATGTTACCGGTGCCACCAATCGGGACATTATTCAAATCAATGTCCGTTAAGGCCAACCGTGAATCTGATGGAAGGTGAGGATGTAGAACAATATGAGACAAATGAAGATGTGGTTGAGGGCATATACGATGATGGGGAAGATTTTACGGGAATGGTTCAATGTATTTCTTGTATAGTGTAGCTAGTTTTCTTTACTCTAAAAAAAGTGATAGAGTTGTCCACACACCATCAAGTATTCAGAACTAATGTAATGGTCAACGGATATGTGGCCCGAGTAGTTATTGACACTGGTAGTAGTGAGAATCTCATGTTAAAGGCGCTAGTAAAGACACTGAACTTGCCAACTAAAAAACATCCAACACTGTATGGCCTGCGATGGATATTAATGGTTGATGGAGCTCCAGATATGGTTGATAAGGTATGTCAAGTTCCTTTTTCAGTTGGAAAGTCTTATAAAGATAACGTGGTTTGCGATGTGGTATATATGGATGCATGCCACATTCTATTAGACAGACCATGGCAGCATGATATAGATGTGACTTTTAAAGGAAAGCGTAACACATATGAATTCTGGTGGAACGAAGTCAAGGTTACTTTGAATCCTCTAGTTCTAAGAACCAGTGGACAAAAAGAAGAAACATACTATGTAAATTCATTTGTCAGTCGTAGAGGGGCATGTAACGACAGATTGTGATGGGTGTGTTTTGCTGGCACAATAGGAGGAGATGAAAGTTGATAAGGTTCTAGAAAAAGTTCAGCCACTTCTGGGAGAGTTTTCAAACCTGACCACCAAACATAGGTCAAACGAGTTACCGTTATTGAGGGACATTCAACATCATATCCACTTGGTTCTAGAATCTAGTCTTCCTAACCTCCCGCATTATAAGATATGCCCACAGGAGAATGAAATCGTCCAAAATCATATGGATGAGTTGATGCAGAAGAGGTGCATTAAAAAAAGTAAGAGTCCCATAGCAATACTAGTATTATTAGTGCCAAAGAAGGATGAAAGTTGGCGGATGTGTATACACAACATAGCTATTAATAAGATTGCGATAAGATACAACTTTTCAAATCCTAGGATGTAAGACATGTTGGATCAATTAAAATGTGCAGAGATATTTTCTAAAATTGATTTACCAAGTGGGTACCATCAAATTAGAATCCGACATGGAGACGAATGGAAAACCGTGTTCAAAACTCGCTTTGAATTGTATGAGTGGCTAGTGATGGCATTTGGGTTGTCAAACACACACAGTACTTTTATACGGGTGATGAATCGGGTACTATGACCCTTTTCCAATAGATTTGTGGTCATTTATTTTGATGATATGGTTATCTACATCCATGATGAGGAGACACATCTAGAGTATCTGAGGAAAGTGGTAGTAGTTCTGTGAGAAAATAAGCTATACATCAACAGAAAGAAATGCAGTTTTTTTTTTGTAGACCAGTTTGCTATTTCTTGGGTTTGTTGTAGGAGCTGAGGGATTCCGAGTTGTTTCATTGAAAGGTAAGGTAATATGAGAATGACCAACTCCAAAATCAGTCAGTGAGGTGAGGTGCTTTCACGTATTAGCAACATTCTATCTGCGATTTGTTCTCAATTTCAGAAGCATAGCAACCCCTATCACAAAATGTACCAAGAAAGAGAAGTTCCAGTGGGGAGATGAACATGAGGTGAGTTTCACGTTACTGAAAGAGAAGTTGAACTCTGCACATGTTCTAGCATTGTTGAATTTTAGCAAGATGTTCAAGGTGGAGTGTGATGCGTCTGGAAAAGGAATTGGTGCAGTTTTGTCCCAAGAAGGGCGTCCAATAGAATTTTTCAGTGAGAAGCTGAGTGACACATGACAAAAGTAGACAACGTACGAACAAGAAATTCTTTACGGTATTTTAGGCACTGATGCACTGGCAACATTATTTGATCCATAAGGATTTTATACTTTTCAGTGATCATCATGCGTTGAAATATATTAACAGCCAGAACCATATGAATAACATGCATGCCAGATGGATTACTTTCTTGTAGAATTTTACCTTTTCACTTAAACACAAGTCTGGATAATTGAGTAAGGAAGCGGATACGTTAAGCAGTCGAGCGAATTTACTGGTTACTGTGGATGCCTAGGTTACTAGTTTTGAAAGTTTAAAGGAAGATAATCCTGATTTTCAGAGGGCGTGAGAGTTGTGTAGTAATCACTATGATGCTTGAGATTTTCTTATTCATGATGGGTTTTTGTTTAAAGCTAACATGTTGTACATTCCACAGGGTTCCTTGTGTGAGCAACTTATTAGGGAACTCTATGGAGGTGGATTAGGATGACATTTTAGTTAAGACAAAACAAACAGCCTAATGGCAAAGTGGTATTTTTGGCCACAACTAAATAGGGATGTGTGAAAGATTGTGCAACATTGCCGAATTTTTCAGGAGTCAAAGGGACAAGTTTAGAATACTCGATTATACACTCCTTTGCCCATTCCAGCAACAATTTAGGAAGATCGTCTATGGATTTTGTTTTGGGGCTTCCTAGAACACAATGAGGAAAAGACTCAATTATTGTAGTTGTTGACCATTTTTCCAAGCTGTCTCACTTTGTTTCTTACAGGAAGACAGCAAATGCGAGTACGTTGCTGATTTATTTTTTTCGAGAGGTGGTGCGTTTGCATGGGGTTCCAAAAACAATTACCTCGGACCGTAAGGTCAAGTTTATCAATCATTTTTACGGATTTTATGGAAGCGGTTTGACATAAAATTATAGTTCAGTAGTACTTGTCATCCTCAGACAGAGGTAGTCAACAAGACCTTAGGAAATATATTGCATTGTATTAGTGGGCAAAGACAAAAAACGTGGGATCTGGATCTTCCTCACGCTGAATGAACAGATCCAGACAGAGGTAGTCAACAACATGGTGAATAGATCCACAGGCAAATCTCTATTCGAGATCGTTTACACTTAACAGCCGAAGTATACACTGGATTTGGTTGCTCTTCCTTCACTACCAAGAGTCACCAAAGTTGGAGAAAACATGGTGTAACGAATAAGAAGGAAGAGATAATCAATCCAATCACACACACAACACAAGAATTTACGTGAAAATCCAAATCGGAAAAAAAGCCACAGCCGTTAGGACGATAAAAAAAAATTATATGTTGAAAATTGTTACATCCATACTCTCAGGATTCTCTATTTTCTAATACCCTAAACCCAATTACTTCCAATGCTCTCTTGAGATCTATCTTGATATTTGCTAATTTGGTCTACACATAATAACCTAGCTATTATGGTCTATTTATTTGAATTACAGGGATTTTAAACCTACAAGGAATCCATCTTCTATAAGTACAATATTTTCTTGTTTCACATAAATAATATTTCATATTTATAACAAGTCTTCTTGTAAGGAGAAACACTTTTCCTTCAATCATAAGAACTTCCATAAACAAACTATTTCCCTTTCCGTTAATATTTCTTGATTCAACGCATGCTTGTGATTGACAACGATTCAAGTTGTGGTTGGCCACCTGCTTCCTAACCGTCTTGAAATTGACCGTTCAGAAATCCGTGATCCATGTGCCACGTCACCAAGAACCGCTATCACTGCCACTGTCACAGCCACAACGCAACCCACTACATAAGACACAACGTTTCCTTGTTGGATCATGACCGTTGTTCTTACCGCTGTGAGGTCCACAACGCAAGGCACAACGGTTTCTATTGGCCGGAATGGAACCGTTGTCCCTACCGCTATCAAAACTCACAGCAGGCACAACAGTTTTCGCTATTCATCATTTCTCCAATTCTTCAGGTCTTCAAGCCTCTCTTAAACATGACCTCACACTTCTAAATGTATCTCACATCTCCAAAAAATCTCCGTTTTGGTAAATCCCGTTTAATAACCGTTGAAAATTTGAACCATATCCAACCATTTTTCACCCGACACGAAAATCAGCACCAGCATAATCTAGTAACTTAATTATAATATGAATCAGAACTTCAGAAGAAGAAATGAAATACATGAATAAGTTTTTAAGAAAAAGTTGACAATTAATTTCCAAGCAATATTATGCCGACAAGGTCAAATAAGGGTCACATGGCCGGATAGGCAATGCCAATATAACAGTCGTTTTTAAAAGCAAGGATATCAACATTTTTGTCCGAGTCAAAGTAAACCCTTCTAATTAGCATCATTATTTGTCCACGATCACTTCACATCACAAAATATATATGTATACTTTGAATTCGTCAACTATCCGTCTAGATACCTAGCAAAAACAAAACCAAAACCATCTCTCCCCATAAGTCAAACAATACTTCACATCCACTTACTTTATAGTTTACACTTCACACCTTAATTTCTCTCTTTTGTATGATTTGCAGACTCTCTTTCAAGATACTTTTTATACAATTAAATGCCAATGAATTTGTTCTAATCACTTTTTTAATGCAAGCTGGATCATTTGCAAGTGGTTTAGGTATTACTTTATATATCTAGAGTTGGTCTCTCAGAAGTAAGATGTAAGAAGTAAAGTAAGAACACATAGTGAGGATCATAGGCAATTATGGGTAGACCTGAAACAAGCTCTTCTTCTTACGTAGCTCAGCAACAGCCTCAAAATTATCAATCAGAATACGAGCCTCATCAACCTCAAGAAAATCAACATGAAGCAATATCCACTGGTGATCATGAAGCTGCACTAACTTATGAATCTAATAACTACGTCCAAGGCAACCAATGTCAACCCCAGCAGCAGCCAATAGACTTGCAAGCTCAACAACAGTTGCAGCTACAACCACCACCTCAGCAGCAGCAGCAGACCAACCAACAGGCTTATGGGGCTCAAAAAAACAACCAAATGTATCAAAATGCACAGATCAATCAGCCCGCCGGGACATACCCACCACAAAAGATGCAACCCCAGCCGGTGCAGTTTCCACCACCAAGCCCACAAAATAATATGATGTTTCAAAATCGCTCTCCGGTGGCATACCCACCACAACAAGGCGCCGTTCAGACAAATAATGCTGTAAATTTTCCTCCAACAACTGCACAAGATTTCCCTCCAGGACAAGGAGTGCAATTTCAACAGGGAAATGGGCAACAGTATGTACCAGGCTTTCCAGTGCAAAGACCAACACCACAGCATACGTCGGTGATTGACTCTCAGAAGGCTGCTTGGAGTAGTGGCCTCTTTGATTGCATGAATGACCCAATGAATGGTATTTCTGTCCGCCCAAAATTTTCAATGCCTTTCAACTCTCTGAAATTCACATGCATGTACTCAGTTACTTTTTTTTTGTGTTAAATTGCAGCTGTGATTACAGCTCTGTTCCCATGCCTGACGTTCGGTCAGGTTGCAGAGATCATCGATGAAGGGCATACTTGTAAGTTAATTTGACGTTATATATACTATTACATATATTAGTGCACACCAAGTAGAAAATAATTATGAATTTGGTTTTTATGTTTGTAGCGTGTGGAACTAGTGGAATGTTGTATGGGGCGATTGCGTTTTGCATAGCGGTGCCATGTATAATGTCATGCACTTACAGGACTAAGCTACGCAACAAGTTTGGGCTCCCGGAGGCTCCGGCGCCAGATTGGATCACTCACTTCCTTTGTGAATGGTGTGCTCTTTGTCAAGAGTACAGGGAGCTTCAATTAAGAGGCTGGGATCCTGCCATTGGTATGTTGTATACTTGAAGTTAATTAATTATTATGTGCTTATAATATCTCATTTGTCACCATTTTCTATAAAAAAAAATATATTCTTTGTAATTAATTCTTCAACACTCAAAAATAAAATTCAACATTAGAACAGTCTACAATGGATAAAAATTAGTCTAATAGGGTCATAAACAACTTATCATCAACAAAGCAAAAGTGAACTTTGTCAATTTCTGTATCGAGCTCTATACAGAATAAATTCAAAGTTTGTTGACTATATTTAAAAGAGTTTTCCATCGTATCAAAAGATCTTCAAAATACATTTTTAAGCATATTAGAATCATAATAATAGAAAACAATTATCAGCTGTAACATTTTACATTTACACCGCTGACTGTTGCTTCGAGTGAGTTTATATATATAGCTCTGCATTTATTGCAGGATGGCAAGGAAACGTGGCAAGAAATCAGCCGCAAGTTGCTATGATGATGCCTCCAATGAATCAAAGAATGATGGGTTGAAACTTGAAATTTTGAAGTTTAATTAAATTACAAGATTGTGTTGTATTTTTTTTTTTAATATTACACTGTTATTTAAAATCTTTGTTTTTTTTAGAAAGTGAGGACTCGAACCCGCTTCCTCCTCATCTCACCAAATTGTGTTATATTATGTGTATTAACTAGTTATTATTGTATTATTATTATTATTATTATTAATGTATTTCTCCAATATGTAGTCAAATACCCCGCTGGAAAAAGCAAATAAAATGTATTTGAAAAAAAACAAATAAAATGATCCTTGTTTCTTTAAATATTAAATAATCAGATTTTTTTTTTAAGGGAAGGACTCGAACCCGTAGCCTTGTGGTATATGTGTGAAGGGTTTATAATCGGACAAATCACCTTTCATCATAAAATGATTGATCTACTACATATTTATTTACACTTTATAAATATGAACGCTATATATTTTTGACTCTTTTGATTACACGTTTGGCATATTGGACTGTATTTTTTTTTTTTAATTAAATGATTTAGATTTACAAGAGAAAATATATATATATATCACCTTTCAAAGTATTTTCAAATACACATTAAATATATATTGAATTTAAAATCTGTGTATTTTTGGTTCCTTTTTTTGGAGATGAAATTGAAAATGGAAATGCATTGCCATTGGACTGCGTGTATGGAAAATAAAAAGTAAGAAGAAAAAAAATAGATTGGTAATTTTCACGCTCACTCACTCCATCATCAGCAAGTTCTAAGTTTTTTATTTTTTTAATTTTAAGAAATTGTAATTATGTTATTATCGCTTCATAAACATTATTAATTAGAACAAATTAATTAATTTAGAAAATAATTCTCATGAGTATGTATTTTTGCAAGATAAATAGAGATCTCAACATTAGGTCTGTTTGGTACATATAGAAATAGAGTTCGTTTTAGGTGTAGAAATCTGCATTTCATAATTTCTATAAAGTTTAAAGTCTGAGTTCATAAAACAAAATATTCAGATATAAAAAAATCATCTAAATCATGAACCCAATAATATATATCATCAAAAATTGTAGAACCACTTCTTTCATATATGAGATTTAGATATATTTCATATGTGAGATGAGATTTAAATTTGTATTATTATAAACTAGAATCTAGCGATTACTCAAAAGAATTAGAAGAAGAGATTAGGAAGATGAAAGGAAATAGAAGTTTGTATAAAAGTAGACAATTGCGGCAAATTTCCATCAATAAGGTCAAGTAATACTCACATTGGCTACTTTTTAAAAATATATATATAAAAAAAACATACTCACATTGGCTACCTACATGGGAGTTTGACCTAGTCAAGTAAACCCCTTTTATCACTCAACAACGTTGTATTTGTCATCTCTTTTAAATGAGATTAGTCCAGTCAAAAACTAATCATATCGATGTTACTAGGTTACGAGTATGAATTCTGCCTTCTTCTTTTTTTTATATAATTCTTAATTTCAAACTCTCTTACTGACCTCCACAAAATCATTCCCATAAAGTCAACAAATAAACAATAATTCACACCTACTTAATTTACATGTCATCCTTCTCTCTCTCTAAAACAAATAACAAATATATCAGGTTATTATCATACTTCTTGGAATAGTAAGTTTATTCCATTATATAATAATAAACAAATTTATCAATTAAGATATCATTAAATAATGAACAAACATAATATATGTATAGTACACCCGTACCACGATTGAAGACTATTTTAATACTTTTTTATTTTATTTTTTGAAAGAAAGAAAATATTATTCTAGCCAAAAGGATTACAAAAGAACAAGGCAATCCCCCAAAACAACCAGAGCCGAAACAACCGAGCCCCACAACGTGAGACCTCCTCCATCGAGAACAAAGGTTTTTCAACCGAAAGATATAATTTAGCCTGACAATGAACAAACCCTATTTAGTTATGACCGTGGTTTGGTTCAAACTGTAGATCCGAACCATAATCGTGTAAAATGAATCGGAATAATAACTGAAACCGGTTTCGAAACCAGAAGCCTTAAGGTTCGATTCCAGTTCTCCAAAATTAAAATCAATATGGAACCGGCTATTTTTTTTATTTTTCAAACATGGACTCTTTTTTCTCCCTCTTTTTTTTCCTTCAAATCTCAGATAACTCTCTCTCTCTCTCTTTCCTTTCCTTTCCTTTCTTTTCCACAATCTCTCATCTCTCTCTCTCTTTCTTTTTTTCTTTTTTCTTTTTTTCCTTTCTTTCTTTCTTTCAAATGTTCCACCCAGAAATCAGAAAATCTAGGATCAAGTGACGAAGATCTCTCGATGACGATTTCTCACCCCGTCGTGGTGACCTCTTCTTCGATTGTTCTCTTGCCGGCGATCTTCTCATAAAAACGCTCTCTCTTCAATCTCTCTCTCTCCCTGATATCTTTTCTTCGATCCCTGGTGATTTAAATTCTGGGGTTTGATTTGTTATTTGGGTTTGATTTGTATGATGATCTGTGTGATGAAACACGAGTAAAAGAGATTTTGGGATTTGATTTGTTATTTGGGTTTGATTTGTAAAACAGATTTTGGTGTTTGATTTGTGTGATGAAGGGGATATGGGAATATGGGATTTGTGATATGTGTCACTGTGTGATGATCTGTGTGATGAAGCTATGAACTCATGAAAGGGATTTTGAATTATATTTTTTAAGAAACTGAATCGTCGGAACCGGACAGGAACCAGAACCGAAACCGCATTCTAGGTGATTCTGGTTTTGGTTATAGGTCCCTCTGGAATCGGAACCGACGGTTCGAAATCGGAAATAAACCGAACTGGAATCATGTTCATGACTAGCCCCATTGAACCTCCTAGAAGCGAAAACAACTTTACACTCCGGATGAGATAACAAGAATTGCAAAGTATCCTGGAGGACCCAATATCAGAGAGAGGGACTTTATCCACCTTGGAAGGTTAACAACAACCTGAGCATCCGTCTCCACAGTGCAAGGGAGAAGACCTGCCTCACTAACAAAGCTCAAACCTCTAAACACAACGATATCAGAAGAGAAACTAGCATGAATAGACTGGGCACTAGATGCTAGGACATTTCACATATGGTCTCTAATAATAATACCAATACCAACCTTGCCACCAACCAAATCCACCGCATCATCAGTGTTAACTTTATATTACCCACAGCTAGAGGGCTCAACGAAGCAGCACCATGGCAGTCCCTCGCCATATCAGTCCTACCAACCTCATTGGCTTTCCGAAAATCCGCACAGAAAGTACTTGCCCAAGGAACAATCACCTCCTCTAAAGATAACTTCTTACCATGCATAAAGAAATTTCTTCGAGCCCAAGTCTTCCACAAAACCACACATAGCATCTCCATCTCAACAGGCTGAAGCTGATCCCGGCAAGCAAACATAAAATCCAAAAAATTCATCCTGACATTAAACTTAATAACCCTTATAAACGAGCACATAGCTAGAGCTAGATTGTAAGGATTTGAATTAACATAATAAAACAAAAACAACATGTATAGGTACATAATTAATCCGAAAAATCTTAACCTAAACATGTTTCTATACATACTTAATCAAATCCTAAGCATACAATATTGACCCATGTCAATTCAAGAGAAATTTGAAAAGAATCGATAGCGGAAGCGTACCTAAATCCATTGTTGGATATTTGTGAACAGGTTGTGATCTTCCAAATTATCACGATCTTTATGAACCCTACCGTGTTCTATTTTGCTCTATTGATGTGGCTACAAAGAAAATAAAAGTATCGTGTAATGTGGGGACCATAACCCTAAATATATATAATAATCAAATTATTATATATTGGCTATTTCTAATTCGGCCCCTCAACAAATTAGAAATAGCACTCTGGTATCTACACATTAATTCCATGACAATTATACCCTTAAGCCTTAATACTTTAAATCTTAATTAGATCACTTTAATTTAGGCTTAACCAAAAGATAGCACAACACATTTAATATTCACATGTGTGGCCCTATATGATGGAATGTTTTCCAACAATCTCCCACTGGGTCACATATGTAACTTTACAAATGTGTATGACTTTATGAGCTCCAAAATTTTGCTATCACAATTTTAGGGTATATCCGAACAATCTCGTCCATTGATTATGCAACATAGGATCAAAGCGGTTTTCGTCACATTTAGCGTGACTAAACCCATTAATGGTCACGTATACCAACATAACCAAATGACATAGATCAGTCATGGATGCGTAACATGGAAATTACATGCAATGTGATCTATACATGTCTATTTCACCTGGTCCTACTTTACTCCTTAGTGAGATCGAAACTTAACACAATGTAACAGAGTGTAATTAACCGAATACTTAATTTCTTATCAGAAAATATCCAAATACATAAATGCATAAGTATATCCAAAATAAAAATATAAAGCAATAAAATACAAAATTATACAAACTCTCACTATAATGTGATATCCTCACACAAAATAACACTCATATGAGTAGTGTGCTCATGAAAGACCTTGGGTGGTAATCCATTTGTAAGTGGATCCGCTATCATGAAGTTTGTCCCAATGTGCTCTATGGATATATGTCCACTCTGTACTCTTTCATTCACAACTAGGAACTTAATGTCAATATACTTTGACTTAGATGAGCTCCTGATGTTGTTAGAATATAGCACTGCTGACTTATTGTCACAATATAGTTTGAGTGGTCTTTCAACACCCTTCAGAATACGCAGCCCAATGACAAAATTCTACAGCCATATTCCATGGTTGGATGCCTCATAACATGCTACAAACTCTGCTGCCATGGAGGAAGAAGCAATGAGTGTCTATTTGGCACTCCTCCAAGATATAGCTCCACCAGCCAACAAGTATTTGTAGCCTGATATGGATCTCCTACTGTCTTGGCATCCAGCATAATCAGAGTCGAATACTCTTGGCATCCAGCATAATCAGAGTTGGAATACTCTATGATCTCAAACTGATCCGATCTCCTATATATGAGCATGTAATATTTTGTTCTCTTCAAATACCTTATAACCCGATTGGCTGCTTTCCAATGATCCATCCTAGAGTTACTTAAATATTTGCTTAACATACAAACAATGTACGCAATATCTGGATGCGTACATACCTGAGCATACATTAGACTCCCTACAGTTGATGCACAGGGAGTCTTCTGCATTTCCTTAGCTTCAAGGTTACTTTTAGGGAGCTGATTGAGACTGAACTTGTCTCCCTTAACGACAGGGGTGTCACCTGATTTGTTGTCCTGCATACCAAACCTTTTGAGCACTGTATAGATATAGCTTCTTTGTGATAATCCAAGAATACCCCGAGAGCGATCTCATTGTATTTGGATTCCTAATACAAAGGAGACGTCACCAAGATCTTTCATGTCAAAATTCTTTGATAGAAATCTCTTGGTTTCATGCAACATACCTATATCATTTGTGGCAAGCAGTATGTCATCGACATATAAAACCAGGAATATGTGCTTACTCCCACTGAATTTGTGATACACACAATTATCGATAACGTTTAGCTCAAAACCAAACGAGATAATCACTTTTGAAACTTATGGTACCATTGACGAGAAGCTTGATTGAGTCCATAAATGGATTTTGTCAATTTACAAACCATATTCTTTGAGTCTCCCAACTCAAAGTTTTCTGGTTGCACCATATAAATTGTTTCGTCAGTGTTACCATTGAGAAACGCCGTCTTGACATCCATCTAATGAAGCTCAAGGTCAAAATGTGGAACAAGTGACATGATTGTCCTAAAAGAGTCTTTCGTTGAAACCGGAGAGAAAGTCTCTTTATAGTCAATCCCTTCCTTTTGGGTAAAGCCTTTAGCTACAAGACGGGCCTTATACCTCTCAACATTACCTTTCGAATCCCTTTTGGTTTTAAATATCCATTTACAACCAATGGGATTCGCACCTTCTGGTAATGGGACAAGTTCCCAAACCTTATTGTCTTGCATAGACTTATACTCCTCATTCATGGCATCAATCCACTTTTGAGAGTTAGAACCCTGCATGGCTTGATGGAAGTTGATCGGATCATTTTCCATCATTCCAATGTTTTCCTCATGTTCCTGGAGAAATAAGTAAAAATCGTTCGGAATAGCATTTCTCATTTCTCTAGTGGATAGCCTTAATGGCACTGGTTCTTGAGGTTGTTGAGTTTGTTCCTCAGGAACAATTACCTCATCTTGAATGGGAGGTTGTTCAACATTGTCTGCTTGAGGATCTAGATTCGCTTCTTGATCAGTGACAGATATAGAAACCTGCACATTGTCAAAAGCGATAGTGAGAATAGAAATCGATTCTACCTCAAAGACAATGTCTCTAACCTTATTTCTCATCCCAAACCCAACACCCTCAAAAAATGTTGCAGTTTCTGTTTCAAAAATTGATCTAAGTGTGGGATCATAAAACTTATAGCCCCTTGATCGCTCAGAGTAGCCAATGAAGTAGCTGCTCACAGTTTTAGAGTCCAATTGCTTTTCATGTGGCCTGTAAGGTCTTGCCTCAGCTGGACATCCCCAAATGTGAAAATGTTTTAGACTCGGCTTTCTGCCTGTCCAAAGCTCATAAGGTATTTTTACAGCTTCATTATTCTTCCTCTATTTGCCCTTATCCTTAGAGGTGCTAGCCAAATGAGCATTTTCGGTCTTGTCTCGCTTCAGTCTCTCTTCCTCTTGCACACGGTAAGAAATGAGCTCATTAAGAGTCCATTTCTCTTTTTGACAATTGTAACTGACCTTAAACTAACTGTATTGTGCAGGAAGTGATATTAATGTCAAATGCACGAGCAAGTCGTTAGACAGCTCGAGCTTCAATGCCTTAAGCTTAGAAGCAATATGAGACATTTCCATAACGTACTCCTTTATGTTCCATTTGCCCTTGTACTTCATAGAATCAAGTTTTGCAATAGCGTGCTTATTTCTACCTTATCGTATTTCTACCTTATCGTTTTTCATAAAACGCTTTTCAATTTCGACTAGGAACTCTTTGGATTTGGTTATCTTTTCAGATACCGCACCCTTAAATGCCTCTGAAATGCTGCGCTTGATGATCATAAGACTCATACAATTTGAGCGATCCCACTTCTCAAAGTTCTTCCTATCATTAGGAGAACTTGCATCCGTAAGAGAAGCGAGTTGCTCAACCCAAAGTGCAAGGTCTAGATCCATGCAGCCAAGAACAATTTCTATGTTTTCCTTCCAATCCTTAAAGTTAATCCCATTAAGTATGGGTATATAGTTGATATTAGTAGATATAGTAAAACATTAACTTGAAAGAGAACAATACAAACATGCTCACATTAATAACCAAATACAATAATCAACAAATTCAAATAATGGTAAGTCTCATCTCAATATACCTAGCACAACATTAATATCAAGTCTTTGGACAGTAATATTAATTGTAAGTGGTACTCTTGTTGTATAATTAATGTCAAATAATAAATCTATCTTTGGATCGACTTATTATTCACATGTCAAACCTTATAATCGTCACATATTTATCACCACAAGTGTGTGTGTGTGTGTGTGTAATTCGACCAAGTATTAACCTTCCTTTTGGTCAACTAATACTGGCATGAATTTACACACACACAAACATCCAACATCCCTCATGAATAATCTACATAAGAGAGGTCACTTTGGCGACATCTTGCTTCAATTAGCCCATTTAGAATGATAGACCAATTTATTTAACCATAAAAGATATATCAAATAATGGTCGGTATCATCTTAAGATACCTAGTACAACATTAATATCAAGTCTTTAGATAATAATAGTAATTATAAGTGGTACTCTTGTTTTAGTAATCAAACATTGACAATAATTTATATTAAATAATAAATCTATCTTTGGATCGACTTATTATTCACATGTAAAACCTTATAATCATCACATGTTTACCACCACAGATATGTGTACAATTTGGCCAAGTATTAACCTTCATTTGGGCCGGCTAATACCCACATGAATTTATATACACACACGTGGTACTCTTTTAGTAGTGATCAAACATTGACAATAATTTATGTTAAATAATAAATCTATCTTTGGATCGATTTATTATTCACATGTAAAACCTTATAATCGTCACATGTTTACCACCACAGATGTGTATGCAATTTGACAAAGTATTAACCTTCCTTTGGGCCGGTAAATACCCGTATGAATTTACATACACACGAACATCCAACATCCAACATCCAACATCCTTCATGAACAATCTACACAAGAGATGTCAATTTGGTGGCATCTTGTTTCAATTAGCCCATTTAGAATGATGGACTACTTTATTTAACCATAAAAAGTATACCACCAAATATTTGAATTTAAATTGATCTTTATAATAAAATGAAAATACATAAAAATTTATTTCATTTTATCAAAATTACAAAAGTGTCATTTTTTTGTAAAATTACCTAAAGGCCCATCAAGTTTTCATAACTAAAATTTGGCCCAAAATTGTTGAAAATTACAAAATGACCCCGTAACTTTTCAATAATTGTAAATCTACCCCAAAATGTTTTTGTAATTGCAAACAGGCCCTGTAAGTTTTCAAAATTATAAATTGACCCCGAAAGTTTATCAAAATCATATAATTGCCCAAATAAATTGCAAAACAATCCGTTAAAAAATGGAATTTTCAAAAGAAGGGTCTGAGCAAAAATTGACTTCTGAAACCCTAGTTCTTCGCCGCTGTCACTCCAGACCACTATGTCGTCACCAGAGAGCAGCAACACATGGCAGAGCAGCAAACGACGGCCCACAGACCCAGATCGACGATCGGGGATCGTCGAAGACGAAAACCAATCCAAACCTGATCGAGCAACCGACGGCTGGAGGCGGCGATGGATCGCCCGATCTGAATCAGCGGCGTGATCGACGCCTGTCCATCTGAATCTTCACCGTAATCGTACGGTTTTGATCACAAAACTCACCGGAAAATCAGACCTGAACGTTGTTGACCGAGATGGAAAAAAACTAGTCTGGACGGCTAAACGTAGGATGGCGACAGCTGTTGGTTGAAAACCCATCAGCCCAAGAGCAAACCCATACTGGGTTTGATTCGATCCATCACCCAAAAAAAAACCCATATCACAATTTCCAACACCACATCTGGTTTGATCTTAAAACAACCAAACAAATCCATCCAAAACTCACAAAAAAATAAACGCAAACAAAACATACTATATTTATGGATTTAACATGTATATATTAGACAATAAATATATTTCGGAAGCAAAGTAAATCCAATATATAATTTTGTTCGATGGATCAGAAATAAAACCAACACATATGAACAACAAAATCCAAAACACCATAACTTAGGCAAATTTCACACAAGAATATCAAAACCCTATTTTCTTTCTTAAAACCGAAAATCCAAATCTTAATTCTCAAGAATTAATCATGGGTGGCTCTGATACCACTTGTAAGGATTTGAATTAACACAATAAAACAAAAACAACATGTATAGGTACATAATTAATCCGAAAAATCTTAACCTAAACATATTTCTATACATACTTAATCAAACCCTAAACATACAATATTGACCCATGTCAATTCAAGAGAAATTTGAAAAGAATCGATAGCGGAAGCGTACCTGAATCCATTGCTGGAGATTTGTGAATGGGTTGTGATCTGCCAAATTATCACGACCTTTATGAACCCTACTGTGTTGTATTTTGCTCTGTTGATGGGGATACAGAAAAAACAAAAATATCTTGTAATTTGGGGACCATAACCCTAAATATATATAATAATCAAATTATTATATGTTGGCTATTTCTAATTCGGCCCCTCAATAAATTAGAAATAGCACTCTGGTATCTACACATTAATTACATGACAATTATACCCTTAAGCCTTAATACTTTAAATGTTAATTAGATCACTTTAATTTAGGCTTAACCAAAAGATAGTACAACACATTTAATATTCACATGTGTGGTCCCATATGATGGAATTTTTTCCAACATAGGTCACCACCACAAAGCATGCAATGTTGTTTCCAGCCACCTTCCACAAATCGGACACACACAATTTACTGACACACCTCGCCTATCTAGATTAACAAAGGACGACACCCAATTATGGCAAGCCCGTAACAATAACATCTTACATTTATGAAGCACTCTAATTCTTTACAAATACTTCCACCAAGACTCCAAAGAGTTAAGATAGAGGACCCAGGATTCGACAATAAGGAGATACCAAGGTGGTAACCGCTCCTGACAGAATAAGACCCTAACCCATCATAGTGGCATAAAATCGAATCATCAACAGAAATAGAAGAGCAGAGGATACTTAGAATGGAAGAAGCATCTTCTGGTAAGAAGGACTGACGGGTTAAGGCTTCATTCCAAGAGCCAGAAGAACGCACCCACCGACACTGAATCAACCATAGAAGGCGGAGAGATAACCTTAAATGTTGAGGGTCTAGGGATCCAGTGGTCTGAATAGATATGAATAGAGTTGCCACTGCCAATACGCCACTAAGTTGCCACTTTTTTTTTATGTTACAAGAGTACAAGATTACATTAGTACTTAGTTTTCCAAATATGTTTTATTCGGTATTTTTTTCTCAGATTTATGTTGTTTCACGATTTTTTTTCTTACTTCTCGTTGATTCCTTTTATTCATCTCAAACACTCATATTGAGAATATATCTCGACCAAAGGAAATGAATAATGAGAATAAGTTTCGACCAAAGGAAATAAACACGGATTTATTTTTCTAAAATTTTTCCAAATATGTTTTTTATTTTATTTCTCCAAATCTATGTTTTTTTTTCTTTTTCTATCGATTCCTTTTCTAAATTACTTACTTGTTTCAATCAAAAAAAAAATTTAAAAAACAATCACAAAAACAAGGGCAACATAACAAAACTTCTTCCTTTTCCCCGTCAACTTCTTCGATTTTATTTTCAATTAATGGTTACCAGACTTCTATTAATTTCAAACCACAAAGGCAAGATCAAATACTCAATTTGAGAATTTCTCCTCTCAAATCAACCCTAAAACAAAAAACACTGGTTTACAAATTCTTTCTTTAATGTTTGCTTTTGTTCTTTTTCTTTTTCTGAAATTGATGAATAATAAACAAGAGAGATGAAATAAAAAGGAAAAGATGAAAATGTAAATGTGAAGGGCGTTGAGTGAAATGAGGTGAGAACTCAAACATGGAAAAAAAATCTCAAAATTGTGAGAGTTGTGTAGGGAAATGGGGAAGGTGGTGGGCCGACCCCCCACCCCCATTTGCCTCAACGCCCATCCCTAGTGGTGTAAAGAAAGTATAGAAGAGAAAGTTATAGAAAAATAGAGATAAAAGGAAAATTGAGGGTCCGTATGTCTCACACCATACTTTGATGTCATTTAAACTTACTTTATTAACTCAGTGTCGAGCACAAAATTAGAGGAGAAAATAGTGTTATTTTCACTCTTTTACTCTTATATATAATTTGGGGTTTTGAGAGGGGATATATATAACTTAAACCTACGACCTTAATGGTGTATGTGTTAGCTAGAGACATGCCTCTAGACAAACCACTAACATCACCTCGTCTCTTTCCAACGTAACTTGACTCCTTTAAATATTCACTCCGATTAATCAACACATCTTTAATTTTTTATTTAACCTGGCACAAAGTTTTTTTTTTGTTTTTTTGAAGGAAACTGGCATCAAGTTAATAACTTAAAATTTTATAGCATCAAAGTACAGTAATTGGAAAAAAGGCTATTGACTTCACTTTTCCTTTTTCCTATACTTTCTTTTTTGAAAAACATTTTTTTACTTCTCTTTCTTTTAAGAAAATCAAAGATTCTCTCAAGAAAATTGTAGATGAATTGCGATTTTACCTCTTGTAAGTGTTTGAGACGAAATGAAGGAATCGACGTGAAGAGAGAATAGAAAATAATCGTGAAATAACATAAATCATTAAAGTAAAAAATGAAGAAGGAGAAAGCATATCAGAAAACATTTCTAGAAATAAATCTCGGACATTAAGTTTTGATCAAAGGAAATAAGTCTCAACCAAATATTTAAAAAAGCGTGTGATTTATTTTTGTATTTATGTGTGAATGATATTTTGGATGCTATCAAAATTTAAGTTGTTAAGTTGTTTCTAGTCCTACAAAATCAGCACCAAAAAGTACAAGAATTTGAAGAACTCAACACAAAATTTGTCTTTAAAGCTTATAAGGATGACACATGGCTTTAGGTGTAGATCAATAGATTTTTAGGGATGAAAATAATATTTGATAGGTGTAGTAGTGTATAATTGGTGATTGATCCAATGATATTGGAAACAATAATGATTTATGTCCCTTTAGATATCTCATTTTTCTATATACCATGTGCGGTGGTGTGACTCAAACTAGAGATATTATCAAGTTGGATGGATACTCATTACCTCAACTTTTATTATTTGAAAAAATATCCTTAAATATAGTGATCACCTATATAGTCAAATGTTTTTTTTTTACAATATAGATGTATAGGATCATATTACATATATTAACCTAATTATTTTTATTTAAAATGTATAATTTTAACATAATTCATTTTTTTTAAGCATCACATTAATCTGGGGTTTGAAAAGGAAATGAGACTCGAACCCACAACTTCGTGGTATAGGTGTGAGGAGCAATACCTTTTGGCCAACCTCATATTGTCATATTTTTTTCGTATTCTATTGGTTAGAAATACAATTCTTTTTTTTTCTAACTGCAAGTTATAATTCAATATTTACTAGGATTAAAAACTAAAGGGATAATGATATCTTTGTCGAATAACAACTTGATCGAATATAATAATAATAACTCTACTCTAAAAGAAAAGATAATCAAGATAAGTAACCGAATTTATCTATGCATGATAAACTTTTTACGCTGGTCCGGTGAGAATGAGGTTGTCTGAGTGGCAATTGCGAAGCCACATTGTAATCGTGACTACAAATGCAACTTTAGTCTCAAGCTCAAGCTTTTGGGTTGGGCACTGAAACTGCAATCGATCCGGATGACCCAACTCAAACCAAAATTTATGTATTCAGGTTGATTGATACAAGGTCTCTGTTCATGTTCGGTTTTCGTTGAAGAAAATTGAGAAAAATATTCATATTCGATTGGGTTTTGAGTGGGATCCCCAAACCTGAACTCGAACCAAAACCTAGGTATATAAATGTTTTTTGTTTTCCTCTTTTTTACAAAAAACGCTAAATTCTTTTTCCCTTTTCGGTCATTTATCTCCCTTTAATAGCAATTGTCCAAACTCCAAACAATTTTCTCAAAAACCCTAACCGCCATAATCTAGACCCACCATTCGCTACTATTTTCTCTTTGTCTTCGTCTTGCCTTCCAATCCACCACCCTTTATATAAATATATATATCTTTTATCTTTTTTATGTTTTCATTTGCTGCAAAAAAAAAAAAAAAGGTTCAACTTCTTTAAATTTTTTCTTCAACATTTGATTTTGATTTTAAATTTGCATTATAGATTTGTCATTGCTTCCATATCTTCCCCTCCGATAAGTTTTCATTTGCTGCCATTTTTATTTATTTATTATTTCACTTTAATTATTTTCTTTTATGTTTTATTTTATTTTCAGGTTTTGTATTATTGATTTGCCAACGCTGCTATCTCTAGCCATTATATATGTCTTTGTTTTGCTTTAAAACAACATTGGTAAGTTTATTTAGTTGTTTTTATTTCATTTTTACCTCATATTACTGGTTTCTTAATTTGCTCTTTTTTCATTTGATTTTGTTGTATGTCTATAATTTTCATAAAATAATTTTGCCTATATATTTTTTTTTTTTGGTTTTATGTATTAAATTTCTATAAAATTTGACATATACTAATATTTGTGAGTCTAAAATTTTCAAATCCAATATTCTTTTGTATTAATGAGTTTGTTAGTTTTTTTTTCTAGAATCTATTACAATATTTCGGAATTGGGGAGATGTATGATTGAACCCACAACCTCCTAGATGTAGGGGTTGTATGTGGGCTTACCAGTGAGTCAACCTCTAAGATATAGGTAAGAGGGCTTACCACTATTACAATACTTCGTTGTTTTAAGTGTTCTTATGCTTCTTTTTGTCTCTTTTATTTGATCATTTTTCTTTATTTTAAGTGTATATAATTTCTCAATTGATACATTCTGAGTTGGGATATAGGTTGAGTGTCCAGTAATATTAGTTTATATATTCTAGGGTTAATTGTATAAACATACCCTGATATTATATATAATTACGAATATATTCAACTTTTATTTGAAATTGCATTAACATTCCCTGCCGTTAGTTGACTTTTGGCAACTCTCATTGTTGACAACTTTCTATCACGAAATGACTAACCTACACCTAACTACTTATATTGTCATTCACTTTATTATTTTAAAATTAATATTTAAATAATAAAATTAAAACAAAAAATATAAAAAAAACACAATAAATAATTTTAAGAAAAAAATCTACAGATGGAGACCATTCCCAGAATAATCGACTTTTTAAAAACAAAATGAAGAGGTTTTTTCCCGACGGAGTGGAAAGATCTCTGCTCTTGAAGAAGCAATCTGATCCTCCGTGGAAAGTTTTTTGCTTCGTTGTGAATATGCTCCTCCACGACGAAGCATATCTTCTTCATCTCCACCACCGATTGTGGAGTTAAAGTGTTTTTCTCCTTCTTCTTTTTTTTTTATTTGTTTTTCATATTTTATGTTTTTATCACCAACACCCACCTCCATTTTTGCTATTTCAAGCTTTGTGATTTTTATTTTTTTTTGCACAGTGTGTTTGTGTGTCATTTTTTCTATTACAAGCTCTGTGGTTTTATTTGCTCTGTGTGTGTAATGAAATTGAAATTCTATTTTAGTTGTGTAAAAAAAATGAAACTGGAATTCTATTTTAGTTGACACGTAGGTGATTTGATGTTTGTGTGTGTAATGAAATTGAGATTCTATTTAGTTTTGTTAAAAAATGAAATTGAGATTCTGTTTTAGTTGACAAGTACGTGATATGATGTGTGTGTGTGTGTTACGAAATTGAGATTATGTTTTAGTTGTGTGAAAAAATAAAATTGAGATTCTGGTTTAGTTGGCAGATAGATGAATATGAGTATGTTGATTGATGATCTGTGTAGGTTTCAGGATTCTTTGTATGTGATTAGTGTGTGAAAAAAAATGAGATTCTATTTTAGTTGACAGGTAGGTAATATGACGTGTGTGTGTAATGAAATTGAGATTCTGTTTTATTTGTGTGAAAAAATGAAATTGACATTCAGTTTTAGTTGTCAGGTAGGTGATAGGAGTATGTTCATTAGGTTTGATGATGTGTGTGTGTGTCTGTGTGGTAAGTGATATGAGTATGTTGATTAATGATCTAGGTAGGTTTGATCATCTGTGTATGTGATGTGTGTGTAATGAAACTGAGATTCTGTTTTAGTTGTGTGAAAAAAAATGAAATTGAGATTCTATTTTAGTGACATGTAGGTGATATGGTGTGTGTG
This sequence comes from Dipteronia dyeriana, assembly GCA_032871835.1. NCBI lineage: Eukaryota > Viridiplantae > Streptophyta > Magnoliopsida > Sapindales > Sapindaceae > Dipteronia > Dipteronia dyeriana. The sequence goes on from CM065299.1 coordinate 20,855,527, forward strand.
AATGAAATTGAGATTCTAATTTATTTGCGTGAAAAAAATAAATTGAGATTTTGTTTTAGTTGACCGGTAGGTGATATGAGTATGTTGATTGATGATTTTGGTAGGTCTGATGATCTAAGTATGTGATGAGTGTATATGTAATGAAATTGAGATTATATTTTAGTTATGTGAAAAAATGAAATTGAGATTGTGTGTAATGAAATTGAGATTCTGTTGTAGTTGTGTGAAAAAATGAAATTGAGATTATATTTTAGTTGTGTGAAAAATTGAAATTAAGATTGTGTGTGTAATGAAATTGAGATTCTGTTTTAGTTGACTGATAAGTGATATGAGTATGTTGATTGATTATTTGGGCAGGTCTGTAATGAAATTGATATTCTATTTTAGTTATGTGAAAAACGAAATTGAGATTCTTTTTTAGTTATAGGTTGATGATAGGAGTATGTTGATTGATGATCTCTGTGTGTGTATGAAATTTTGTTTTAGTTGTCTGAAAAAATTGAAATTGAGATTCTATTTTAGTTGACAAGTAAATGATATGAGTATGTTGATTGATGATCTGTGTAGGTTTGATGATATGTTTGTGATGAGTGATAATCCATTTTTGATGATCTTGGTAGGTTTTATGAGCTTTGTATGTGATGAGTGATAATCCAGTTTTGACAATCTTGTTGTAGATCTCATCTCTTCAAATTGATTCAATTTTTGTGTATAATAGTTTTTTTAAATGTGTGAGATTGTCTGATAGATTCCATTTTTCTTTTAAAAAATTAATCAAGTATTATATAAATAATGAAAGTTAACACAATAAAATGTGTAAACCATAATTAGAAGAAATATCTCATAAAGAGTTTTTTTAAAGGAATTCCTGGGTTGGATTTAGTAGAACTTCATTTCTCTAGGAGAGAAGACTAAACTATAGTGAGTTTTGGGAAATCGAACAAGATCATCTTCCGATGTTTGAAGAATAAGCTTTTTTTTTAGAAAAAGAATAAGCTCTAAAAAATCATAAAATAACAAGATAAGATGCTCTATAGAAAAATACAGGAGAAAGTTTGGGAAATTTTATCAAGACTCGAGGTCTATTTATAGTACATTCCAGACCAAGTGGGTGGACCTATGTCCCTTTCTCATAGGATGATGTCATTTTGGCTCTAGAATATTCAAAGTTCATTTTGCATTGGTATAAGGAAAATCTTGCTTCTTGGCACTATTTTGGCTGACGTGGTGACCATTCTTTTACTGATACTGATATAGGCGATACGGATTGGATCTTGGTTATTGGCCAATATGATCACACTGACCTGTCATCTTAAAGGTTCACCATTCTATTAGTTACAAAAGATCAGGATTGGTCATACCCCTTGATTCGAATTTTTGGCTCACACCATTTTAGTCTTTTAACAATGAGCAAGTGAAATGTTGGAAGATTTGAGAAATCACATCAATTGTAAGTGACTGTAAGGACTCTTCTCATATTTTTTATGCAATAACGTTGTTGGGAGATTAATTTGAAACATCTTGGAGATTCCATTTTGTTGTTATCTCAGTTTGTAAATATAATAGCTCTTATAGAGGGATTGCTCTTAAACTTCTTAGAGGTTTTTTTACGAGACTTGTCCACCGTTGAGGGTCTTTCTCTATACACATGGGGTTTTGTCCTTCCTTAGGTGATCAATCTCAAGGAAATTTTGTGAGATTCTGTGAGTTATCTCTCATGACCTTGAGGTAACATGAGTGTCACATGTTTTCTCCCAGAGGAGTTTGGAGAGACTTGTCCGTCCTGGAAGGTCTCTCTCTATACCCATGGTTTGGTCCTTCCTTGGGTGATCAACCTCAAGGGAATTTTATGAGATGTTGCGAGTTATCTCTCATGCTCGAAGGTAACATGAGTCACATGTTTTCTCCCGGAGGAGTTTGGTGAGACTTTTTCGGAATGAAGGGTCTCTCTCTATACCCAGGGGTTTGGTCCTTCCTTGGGTGATCAACCTTAATGGAATTTCTCGAGATGCTACGAGTTATATTTCATTACCCAAAAGTAACATGAGTGTCACGTGTGTTCTCCTGGAAGAGTTTGACGAGACTTTTCTGCCCTACTCTCTATACATATGGGGTTTGGTACATCCTTGGTTGATCAACCTCAATGGAATGTCGTGGGATGCTGTGACTTATCTTTCATGACCTCGGGGAAACTTGTGTGTCGCGTGCTTTCTCCCTTAGGAATTTGGTGAGACTTATCCGCCTTGGAGGATTTCTCTCCATGTTTGGTCCTCCCTTGGGTTATCAGCCTCAAGGGAATTTTGTGGAGTGTTGTAAGTTATCTTTCATGACCCATATATAACTAAGGAATAAAATATCGGTATCGGTATCGATATTGAACTTCTAAATTTATGGATATATCGGGGATATTATCGATATCGGCGGATATATGGTAAAAAAATAAAAAATAAAAATTATGGATATTTACATCTAAAGTTAGAATTTTTTTTGTGAAACTTTAGGACAAGCTTAAACAAGTAATTATACATCAAATGAAACATATTTCAATAATAAATTAGCATAGTTATGAGATTATTATAAATTATAACATAGATAAATTCTGTATATAATTTTTAAAATTGAGTATTTAATAGAATTATATTTTGTTTCACTTTTACAATATTATATACAATATAAAGAGATTAAATATTTAATAAACAAAATTATCATTAAAATATATATATATAGTTCCATACTTCCAAGATTCTATCATAAATCATAATTCATACATAATAATACATCGCATGTCTGAAATTTAAAACCAAAACGAATTCCTTATTGGTTCAAATACATAATATACATTTCTATCTTGATTCGTACGATAATTTTCCCAGAAAAACGTGCTAGCATAGTTTTCAAGGTAGTTATTAATATGTCACACGTATGTTTCTTGATCTCTTCCAACTGATCCATGAATTGGGTAGTTTGGGTTTACCCAGCTTGGTTGATATTATTGATCTGTATGCATAGGTATTGCACATGACATTTGTGGAGAAGGATAATCAAATATACTTTTGCCACCATAACTACCATAATATGGTATATGAGAACCTGACCTTGTCTGCGAATCACCTAAAGAACTATTTTTTGTGTATACTCATTGAGGAGAGAGACATATTCAAAGAATCTTTATCAATTTGACTTGTTCCTCCATGTTGTCTACCATGATTTTGATCAAAATTACCTGTATGAGCATCCCAATCCGTCGTACTAGCATTCCAACCTATTGCACCAGCATCCTAACCTCCAGCACGAGCATCCCAACCTCTTACATCAGAATCCCAACCTCTTGCACCAGAATCCCAACCTCCTCCGTCATCTTCATCATCTTTACCTCCACTATTTCCATCAGAGGTATGTTGGTCATCGGAAGAGTTGCTAACAGTAACTCCACGATCTACACCTACTTCTTCTATAATCACTTGTTCAACATTTATTCCCTTGTCTTGAGCATGAGAAGCAATTTGTGGATCAGGATTTCCTTAATCATCATCCAAATAGGCAGGTCTAACCCAGTCAAAAAAGGGATTCTCATTATCGTCCCCTGCTTTGGCAGCTACTTGAAGTAGATCCATAAAATCAGTTTCATCTACTTTATCTTTTTCAGCTGCCATATCCCTAAGTTTCAACTTCATATTATAATAACAATAAACAAGTTGTTCAACTTAGAATAGGCAAGACGATTTCTTTGTTTTGTGTAGATTAATGCAAATGTGAACAAATTTCTTTCGCATGCAGAAAATGATGTTGTTGCTATTTCACTCAATGATGGTGCACAATCTCCATACATTACCACCAGTGAGCTACAATAAAAATTATTAAGTATTATAAGTATGAATATCATTTCAATGATATTATCATTTATTATTATTACATAGATTTTTGTAATAAAACTTATATACCTAACTGCATTTTGCTTTTAGCTGCTATGGCTGCTCGTTTACCAAAACTTTTCTTTCCATCTTTAAAGTATATGAGCTACATTCATGAATCATGAGATCAATATGTAAATAATATATATATTATATGAGTATATGACACAATACTCCCATGCAAAGAAGTTATAATATTGGAATTATAAAATTGATTATAAGTTGTAACTTTTTACCTCATTTCCAAAATTAGCAATCCCTGTAGCTTCAGGGTCTAATTGTAAATAGACAATATTTACGGCTTTCAAAAGATCTGAATTATCCCCAATATTGTCTTTATATTGGTACTTTGGGTTTAAATAGTAAGCTAGAAGGATAAAAAAAATAGTATAAATAATTAAATACTATTAAATATTAATTATGAATGACAAACAATCTGAAATAAAATTTATCTGCAGCATGTAGTGGGTGATTAAGCATTTTATACCACCAGTTTTGTTTAATGTTTATAATCCATTTAGTATTCCCTCTTTGTTGTTTTACTTCATCTTTCATCACACGCATTAACTCATACAAGATAGACATAGTGGGTACAACTTCGATATCAACCAATCTCAGAACGTAGTATAGTGGCTCATACATTTTAAATACAAAAACCACATTATCCCAAAACTCTGAATCTAAAATAAGTCGTTCTATTCTTTTTCCATTTACGGTTCGACTCAATCGATTTGTAGCCCATGCCTCGCTGGTAAATAGATGTTTCAAACTTGTCTTTTCTTTTGCAAAAGACTATCAAGGGCAATATGATTAGTCACAAATCGTGTTGCACCAGGTCACACCATCTCCCCTTTACAAAACTCCCTCATTTGTGATAGTAACCATCCATGATTATATATAAAGTTTGTCACAGCCCTAGCATCATGAATGACACGTGCAACAATGTTCTTATTTCCAATATCCTTAAAAATCAAATCTATACAATGTGCTGCACAAGGAGTCCAAAATAAAGAATATTTTTTCATCAATTTTTTACCTGTTTCAAAAATGCAGAGCCATTGTCGGTGACAATTTGCACGATATTCTTCTCGCCGACCTCATTCACCACATATTTGAGCAATCCATAAATATACTGATGATCTTTAATTTTGTCGGATGAGTCAACAGATTTTAGGAAAATTTTGTGACCTTTACAATACACCATAAAATTAATTATCGACAATCTTGTCGGTCCCGTCCACTCATCGCACATTATGGTGCAACCATATTTCTCCCATTTTGTTTTTGAAGTTATCAACATACTCTTTCATTTCCTTGTACTCGATGTCCAAGTACTTATGTCTAATTTCAAATGCTGATGGTGGTTGAACTCCAACACATATATTCACATGCATGTTAAATTTAATTGTGAGATAAAAAAAATCAAAAGTATTATTATTTAAACAAAAAAATACTTGATTCTTGAGTACCAATAATCATGTTCTTAAAATGATGAGAATCGGCTTTATGTGGGGGAACATTATCATAAAAAAAAATCGATACTAGCCTCCTCAATTTTTCTCTAATACTACCTCCCTTGAACATATCTTTAATATTCTTTTGCTTTGCACCTGGTGATTTGTACAATGAAGGTGCAACTGGAGGTTTATGACACGGCTCTCGTCCACTTTGAGTGCGACGTACTTGTTATGGTGGTTGGCTACTACCACCGACTCCTGAACTCTCTCCTTTCTTTGACCTCCCTCTAAAGATTCTTCCTACTTGTTCTCTTTGCCATTCAGATGCTTTAGATGCATCTATTGCAGAACGATAATCATCTCGCTCATCAGGATGCAAATCTTTAGGATAATGATACATGTCGTCTTCCTCTTCTGTGTCAGGCAAATTTTCCCTTAATACTTGTTGAATTACCTCAATCTAATTTGTAATTTTTTTTATTTCTTTATTTTTTTGCAATTGAGATATTAGTTTTTCACTTCTTGTCACACATTTGGGCATACTTTTACATTTTTATACACCTCTTTACTGGATAAATGAAATGTAAACCGGGTAATCCCCCCACTTTGCATAACGTGACCGCAAAACGTGCATATAGTGCCATTTTTATTATTTGGTATTGGTTGGCAATACTCTCATGCCGGATCACTTCTAGCACCAGACATCTTATGCAATGTAATTCCCTATCCAAACAAAATTAAATTTTGTACAGATCAATTTATAAATATAAAATTCTAATGAGTTTTAAAAACAATACCACAAAACATCAAACATCAAAGTGAACATTTACGTACATGCTTATTTGATGAAGATTTTAAAAGAAACTAGTGAATTGCGATGTACATTTTGCTATGTGTAGTGTAGCTGTATAGGATGAAAACTTGAAAGTGAAGAGTGAAGATGATATGAAGTGAAAATGATGAACAAATTTGTTCTTCATTCTAATAATTTATATTCTTTATGAAGAATACATCATATGCACCGGGAGCCTGAGGCGGTAATTGAAATTGTTGACACATGTTAAAAGTGGAAGGTATGAGGCTAAAAATAAGTGCATTGGGAGCCTGAAGCAAAATTGAAATTGTAGACACATGTCAAAAGTAGAAGGTAGGGGGCTAAAAATAAGTGCACTATGGGTGGTGTTGTGACTTGTGATGTAGAGAGAGAAGTTAGGTGGAGCCGAGAGAATACTATAAGGAAGATGGTGATACATAATTACATATAATTCAACTTATGCTTATAGCATTTTTAGCTTTTTCTTCTTTGTTGGTATTTAGGACTTGTCTTTGTGTCATAATGTCATGTAATAATTCTACTATTGATGTAAAAAAATTATAAATTTGTTAATGCTTCTTGTTTGAGGTACTTTTTGTTTTCTTGTTTTAATTTTTAAATAAAAAATATGGGTTTTAGTGTTTTACACGTTTTACACAAACAAATCAGATTGCTTTCACAATTTTTACCCAATTCTACTTCAGTAATTATACTATTGACTATTTTATTGAAAAATTTCATAAATTTGTTAATGTTTCTTTTAAAATAATTTTCAATATAGATTATTTGAACAATAATTTAAGTGTTTAAGATTAATTTAAAAAAAATGTAAAATACCCCCTGATTTCGGGATAAAATTCACAATATTTTAGAAATATCGGGATATTTCGGGAATAACAGAAGATTTTTAAGGATTTTTCGATATCGACCGGATATTTACTAGATATTGGATATTGCTCATGTTTCGATATCAGTCTCTCCAAAATATGGATATATCAGTGGATATATGGATTTTAAGTTCCTTACATGTAACATGAATTTCGCTTGTTTTCTCCCAAAGGAGTTTGGTGAAACTTATCCTCCCTGAAGAGTCTCTCTTCATACTGAGGGGTTTGGTCCTTCTTTGGGTAATCAATCTCAAGGGAATTTTGTGAGATGTTGTGAGTTGTCTCTCATGACCTAGAGGTAACATGAGTGTTGTGTGTTTTCTCCCAGAAAAGTTTGGCAAGACTTGTCAGCTTCAAAAGGTATTTATCACACTAATTAAAATTGCCTATGAATTTTTTTACTTCTTGTAGGTGCTGAAACTCTAACCAACTGGCCAATCTACCCACAAACATATTAGTGCATTGTTTCAGTGTTTCATAATCCTTGCAACACTCAGTTACCTAGCCAGAGTTTGTACACACAAGCATTGCACAGATTAAGTACACAATATGCACATAACAAGCCGAATATCACAACACACATGCACAAAAATGTAGAAGTAAGAGCACAATGATTTACGGGAACCAATCTCAACACAATCATTTATTCACAATAATCAGAAACACTTTACTATGCTTGTAGGATTATCACACATCTGATATCACTATAGAAATACATAGTATTTTATGTACATAATGTACACAACAACAACAGTCTTTCGAAGGTAACTGCTGGTAACAGCCTACCATATTAAAATCCATGTTTTCCATGCCTATTAACATGTCAGCCAATAATTGCTTCGCACATGCACACCACACATGTTTGCCCACACATTTGTGCATGATTGCATGCCCCACTCACATGCATAACAACCCACAGCCCATTGCATAGTCTGTTGCGGACACTACCTACAGACAGCCCCATTGCACAGCACTTGGCGCCCAACGCATAAGCACACAACATACTGCCAAGCTTGTTTTACTGCACATTGTCAAGCTACAAGCCAATCCATCGAAGCACAGGTCACAAAACCAGCACCGCATTTTATGTTGTACACTGTTAGCCCACCCAAACTAACACACATCACACCAGCTTCCTAGAGATCATGCCCACCCAACATGCATTGGTTTGGCTTGATGACACCCATGCCAAGCCCTTTACATAGGCAATAGTCCATGCTCACAATTGGGGTTGTAACTAACCGCCTCCACTTGAAGAAGTCGATGCCCTCGTTGGGAGGCTCTCCAAGTACTGTTTGATGAAGTCTTCTAATTGCCACAAGGTTGCACCTCTTTCCCAATTGGACTACAAGGCACTCTCGCATTTTCACTGAAATAGATAATCTGTCATTCTGTTCAGGCTACTTTCCCCTACTGTTCGATGATATAGAACCCTTTGAATTGATTTGTCAAACCCTTTCATTATCATAGGAGCCAATCACTTCTATTTCACCCTACTCTATTTATCTAAGGCTTCATAGTTGGGTTTTAAGAAACTAACATGAAATGTTGAATGTATCTTCAATCCATAACATAAAATTAATAGAAATAATCCAGACCATTGATTTATTATATTAGACACGTGATAATAGATTATAGAAGTGATGACAAAGTAAAGACAATTAAAGTGAGGAGAGGATCTAGATCCGATTGTGAGAAGTTTTTAATGGCCACCTTCTTATATTAAAATCGGTAAATGATGCTTCCTTGAATATTCTTCGTTTAGATATCTACAAAAAAAAAAAAAAACCTTAATCTCTCCCTTTTTAGATTCTCTATTTATTCTTTGTAGGGTGAATTCCATTTAGTTCTTGCAGTTTGACCTAATTCACAAACTGATCCTCCGGTTTTGAGATTTATCGTGGCAGGTCCCTACAGTTTCAAACAATCTCAATTTCAGTCTCTTCCGTCCAATTCCGTTAGCGTTTTAAAAGATTCCATTAATGTTGCAAGGGTATAATGGTAACTTACAAACTTAATGGTATATTAATAATTGAAAAATAAAAAACAAATAAAAATTGATTTACTAAATAAATTAATATTAAAACAAAATTAAACTAACAAAATAAAATTGATTTACACCAAACCCTAGCCAATTCACACCTCACGATCTTCTTCTTCTTTCAAACTTCATCTTCTTCACCATCCCCCCACCGAACCTAACTCATTCACCCACCGCCAACTGCCATTCAAACCCAGTTACCCCTCCTACTACCAAAATCAATTCTGAAAACTCTTTCCATTACCAAAATCAAACCCAGAAACACCTTCCACCATCAAAATCGAACCACCACGAACACAACCAAAACTCCCTCTCTCCTCGCGATCTAGCCAAAAACAAAAGCAAAAATCACCAAGAACAAAAGAAACCGATCCCGCCGTCGCGATTCACACTTAACCCCGAATCAATCTTGTCGCTGTCGCGATTCACACCAATTTCGAATCGATCTCCCTAGCCACCGTGATTCACACCCAACCCCGAATCAATCCCGTCGCCGTTGCGATTCACACCAGCTCACAGACTGACGCAGAACGGAAGTATAAAGGTTTACCAACGTAAGCCCTAAAAACATAAAACTGGAATCCACCAAAAAAAAAAAAAAATCGAAATCTGACTAAAATTATATTATATTCCTCAAAACAAAGAACAAGAGGTTTAAATAGCCTCTGAAAACCCTAACTAAAAGCAAAAAAACCAAATTGGACATTCACTAAACAAATAAAAGCTAAAACGAAAAAACGAAAAAACTAATAAATTAAAATAAAACTTCAAATGTCTGACAGCCTGTCTTAATCAGCTATTTTGAGGGTGAAAACGACCTCAACTGGGGAACTCAGGTTGCCACGATGTAGATCGTCAAAATCCCTTTTCAAAAACATATTATAATAGGCAATCGGACAACCGAGCTAAAAGTTATGCTCGTTTCTTCGAACAAGCTCTTTTAGTCGTGCCTATTTCTTTATTTGCCAATTTTCTATCCAACTCTTCTTTAAACTCCAAGGCTAGTTGTCCTACATCACAGACTCTTCAAACAAATTATTCTCTTTCTCAACCCAAAAATCTTCTCTATCTTACTCAACTGGTTAAAGGTTTGATTTGATTTGTTGTGTGTGTGGGTATTATTGGTTTGATTTCTGGTGGGGTGGTGGTTGTTGATGGGTTTGCTATGTGGGTTTTGATTTTTGATTTTCTACGCTTGGGGATTTAGGTTTTGAATTTCTAGGTTGAGGGTGGTGGTGGTGTGTTTGTGGCTAGGGTTTGGTGATTGATGTTGAATGTGGTAGGTGTTGAACACATTCAACACCAGATGAAGGTGATGAACAAATCAATAATTTTAGGTTTCGGTCTGAGTTTGATTTGGTTCACAGATCAACAATTTTTTTATTTTGTGTTCAGTGTTTAATAATGGATTGAATCTAGGTATATGGGTCAGGGGTTTGATAGAATAAAAGATGAAAGATCTGGGTAGGGAAGTGGGAGATCGATGATGGTGATTGGGATTGGGTTTGTGTTTGGGTTTGGGTTTAGGTGGTTGAATTTGAGGGTTAGGGTTTGGTGATTGGAGATAGATGGTGATGGTCAATGGTAATGGTCAATGATGATGGTGATGGTTGATACGGTGAATGGTGTTGAAAACCCAGAAATGGGAACCCAAACATTTTTATTTATTTATTTCATTTTTTAAATTGGTTGTATTTTTTATTTTAACTGTTTAAAACAAAAGTCATGAGTAACAGGGTCATTTGACCCTTTGTCCTGTCAGATTTCACATTTTCAATGGAAAACTTAACAGAATGACTAAACAAGGTAATTCTCAAAATCGAGGGACCAGTTTGTGTATTAGGTCAAACTAGAGGGACGAAAATAAATTTCACCCTTCTTTGTATAAGTTTCAATTATTTTTATATTGAGTCTTTTAATTTCCCTTTTTCGTTTTCTTTTTTGGTTTGTTTTCGGTTTAGTAAATGAGAATATCATCATCACACACATTGTGTGCAGCCTGCAAAGCTCATCATCGAAAATGTACTCCAGATCGTCTCATTGCACCGTACTTTCCATCTGATCAGCCCTAGAAGTTCAAGAAGGTACACCAGATTTTTGGAACTAGCAGTGTTGCGAAGCTTATCAATGAACTGAATGAACACTTACGGGAAGAGGCCGTCAACTTGTAGGTCTATGAAGCGAAGGCCTGGATGCTTAATCCGGTTTATGGATGTACTGCCATAATAACGAATTTTCGAGGGAAACTGAAGCTAGCCGAGACTGATCTATCCAAGACTCCAACGCCAAGAAAGAGCTGGCTACCTATATTGGTCCGGACTCAAGAAACTATTATGCCTGCATCACTATACCAGCCTGTTATGGCGCTACATGTGGGAAATCCGCCATCAGTTGTATATGAAAATCCTCAGCGAGGTGGTGGCAAGTGTTCGACGATGGGTGTTGAACACCAGCAACCCCCGGAACATCAACATTAGCAGCAGATCTTTGAAGATCAGCTACCGGCTGCCATGCACAGTGGCCGCAAGAGAGCAGCAACAAATGTTAATTTATGAGGAATTTTGAGCAATAGCAGCTGCATCAAGCATTCAAGCACAGCTACAATGCTTCAGAACTATGTAACTTCTCAAGAAAAAACAATTTAAGGATCATCAAATACAGTTCATTATTTATTTATTTATTTATTTATTTATTTATTATTATTATTATTATTTTAATTTGGTTTAGAAATCCTATTGACAAACATGCCATGTCATGTCATCCATATATTCATCTAAATGGTACTGCCTTAATTAACGTTTCTTTTATTTATGTTTGAATATTTGCTTAGAGCAAATTTACTACTACATACTAACATGAGAGTAGGGATGACAATCGGAGAAAAGGGGATGGATATAGCTCCCACATACCAACCCTTTCCTACATCCCTTCCCATTTTCCCATTTGGAGAAAATGAGGATGGGGTTTGAGGAGTTACCTCATGTCCTCGATCCCTTTCCATTTCCCCCAATTCCACAATCCCTAGTCCCTGATCCATGATCCCTGATCCTTAATATTTCTATGTTTTCTCCCGTTTGACCAAAATAATTATTAAAACTTACTCATTCAATTAAAGATTACATATTAAAAATTCAACTAAAAAGAATAAAATATAATGTTTGACATGAAAAACAAAATCCAGTAAAAATATAAGCAAAATGAATAATTGTGGATGAAATTCATTATCATCCCTATCTCCATTTGAGGGTAATTTTTTTTCCCCTAAAGGGAATGGAGATTTAGGAATTTTGGAGATTTTTAAACCGAACCGATTCGAACTGGAAAAAGCAGGTTCTAATCAAGTCAAGTCACCCTATTGAAACGATTCAATTCGATTCAAAAAAATGAAAACCGAATATAAGTGAATCATGGACGGTTTCAACCAAAAACCGAACCGACTCGCATCCATCCCTATTTAACAGTTTAAGGGGAAAAAATATATTATATTTATAATACTAAGGTTTGAATCATGGTAGTGGGGTTTCATTTTGAAATCTCTAATCAATAGACCATTTGATAGTTGATATATCTTTTTACACATGACATTTTCTAATATATATGTTTGGTATTTTGATATATTATATTAGAGTAATATTACTTTATCTAAATTTGATGTCCAAATCAGGTGTCAATGTGGCAACACTACAATTCATTCATTTAAAACATGCAAATCTAATCAAATTTATATGAATGGATTGTAATATTACCACATCATTTAGGCACTAGATTTAGACAATAAAATAGCATTATTATTGTATTATACACTTTGGAATTTATATATCAATGGTCATTATATGATATCATTATATGGGATAATTTTAGAGTAATGTCAAGCTTTTTAAATTTTTTTCTAAAAAACTTCTCAAATTAAATAGTATGGTGAATTATTAATATCTTATAAATCATGAGTTTATATGATGATGTAATGTTGACAACTCACGATACAACATAATTTATACGGTTTTTTATAAAGAAAAAAAAATTAGAAAGTCTGGTAAGTTCAAAGTCTAACATTTGTAAAGTATAATTTTAACTTCTTTGTAACCAATACTGTTTACTAACCTTCCTTGATATATGTTTTATCACTTGTGAATGTGAGATTCATCTCATCTTATTGATCTTCACGCATGGGTATCCTAACAAATACAGATTAGATCAATTTTAATTGATTTATATTATTATTACTACTACTTTTTGTTTGAAGTATTATTAAAAAAAAAACAGTTTAAGATTATAATAAATTAGTTTTGTTGATAATAACAGTATAAATTAGTTGCAAACAATATTACTTTTTAGTCTCACGAATCACGATATATAGAAAAAAAAAATATGTTTAACTTCGTAATATTGCTTTTTTTCCATATTATAATATTAAACCTTTTTTTTTCAAATGAAAATTAAAAAAACAAAAAACGATAACAAAAAACAGTACTTTGTTAACATTGCATATCAACTCAAAGAAACGAACTTTATAATTTCGTTGGCAAATCCCAAACAAAACAGATATGTGAATATTTTAATTATTAAAATAATATTCAAAAACTGATAAATCCAAAATTTTGAACCTCTACATAGAGACTCAATAATCCAAATAAAATACATATATCGACCTCATGAGACACTACTCAGATCAAAGTTCAAACTTAGTTGCATTCACTTCTCAATTTATCTACAATGTCTGTTGGAATACAAGCTTTATATATATATATATATAATAGCAAAACTGGAATAAATCAAGGAAAAATGACGGGTGTGAAACAAAATGATGTGATTTGAAAATTTCTGTCATATGATTTACAAATTACAAATTACATGTGTACTAGCCGGAAGCGCAACGAATCCAAAACCATAAGAGATTTGAGTATCGCCATTACCAAGCCGTTTTGTCTCGCCACTTTCTTTGAAAACCCAAACTACAAACAGATAAAGGCAACTAAAACTTAGATGTTGATTGTGGCTTCCCAAAGCCTTAGTAGCCCATTACGCCCTCCACTGCATATCCTTTTCCTTTCAAGATCCGAAGCTATGCATCTTACCTGCACGACACAATATTGATCCGAGGCAAATCAGGGAAATTGTAGTCAGATTATGCAGTTTCTACCTCATTACTACTTAGAAAAGCACTTTACATTGGTGGACAAACACAATGAATTAGGAAATAGAGTGAATAACTTGATGCTCAAGTAAAAAGATTTTTACAAGAAAAAGAGCAATTGAAATATATGTTCATTTTAAAATCAAAATCAAGAAGCAAAATATGGGAAAAGAGTAAGAACATGCAAGCATAGAGGAAAGTGATGCATACCACAGCAACCGTCTTTTGAGGAGTTCTGTAAAGTTGCCACCCTGCCATTTTTGATCCAGTGCTTGAGATGCCACCGAGTCTCTCTTGAGGTCGATGGAAGAGAGACATTGAATTGTCAGCTGCTCCAATTCCTAACCAGTTCTCCCCAGCATTGATTGATAGTATAGAAGCTGTGTGAATGGTAACATTCTTCACACGTCTTATACCTCCTACATATTTTCACAAAACATATGCTTACAGCAATGTTCAAGAGGCAAAACGAGAGAGAGAGATCTCCCCAGCATTGATTGATAGTATAGAAGCTGTGTGAATGGTAACATTCTTCACACGTCTTATACCTCCTACATATTTTCACAAAACATATGCTTACAGCAATGTTCAAGAGGCAAAACGAGAGAGAGAGAGAGAGAGAGAGAGAGAGAGAGAGAGAGAGAGAGAGAGAGAGAGAGAGAGCACTACATTGTGCCAAAAGTTACAAGCAACATTGACAGCTGGCAAGTTAAACTATAGTATCACATGCAACGTTCAGAAAAGAAAAAAAAATCGAACAAGATCTTATCGTTCAAGATTTTTAACAAGGTTTTGTTGGTTACAGGTTTTTAAAATTTGTGCTGGTGAAGTTTACATAGGTAAGACTAGAAATCATATATGCAACGGTTCTATGCAAGAGCATTACAACAATAGGCTATACATTAGAAACCTGTGCAAAAGTTAGAAACAAAAGATCTATGGAACTGTTCAATACCTGCTAGATCCTAAACTTAACCTTGTAGGAAACGGCCCAAAAAATGGTATAAGGCTCTCTAACAAACTCTTGATGCACAAAACCAACAAGTTTGTCACGTTGTCCAAGTCTAATTGCATGGATACGACCTAGCCAAACTGGCTCTGATATGATGGTAAATAACCAGTATACCCAAACGATGATACATAGCTCTGTAATAGGAACAATAGCTGATAAATTAACAATTCCTTGTGGTACAACATATAAATAACTGTGCTAATGTTGCTCCATGAGTCGATGATTAACAAAATTGAGATTATGGAGAACTTCCTGAAGTTTAATGTTTGCCCAGATGCAATTTCGTTTACCAGTTTAAACAAAACAAATCGAAATGAAAGTTCCACATCCAAAATATGAACAGAAGGAAATTTCAATACTCAGGCACTACAGCTCTTACCATCCTCATTTTCCCAAAACCGGAGCAGCCCATCACTTGAACCTGAAAAGAAAGACATCAAATTTTAGACTTATCTTGTTACTTGTTCATTTAGCACTTTGTATCCAGAAGAAGATTGAAGTACCAGTGAAAAAACAAATTATACCATGTTAAAAAAATAGTTAAGGTGCCCACCTGTTACTATTCCTTTATCCAATGAGGAATACTCAACACATAATACTGGGCCAGCATGGCAAGCTAGAACAGCATCACACTTTCCTCGGGAAATAGACCACATTCTTGCTGTCCAATCATCACTACCAGTAATCACAGTATCTCTGTCCATTCTAATTGACCTGAACAAGTGACACACAAAACTCCTTCAAAGCTTGAACTATGAAATTATAAAAAGAACACAAAATTCAATGTTCTTTTGGCTCACCGAATCCATTTTGTATGCCCTAAAAACTTGTGCATCTGCTTGCCAGCACGGATGTCCCAGATGTTTGCAATCCTAATATTCAAGTATGAACAAAGATTAAGAAAAATATTTATATTTAAATCTACACCAGCTGTATAGAGGTAAGTTCGAGTAAACATACGCATCTCTACCACCACCAGCCAAAATTCCTGTGGAGTCATCATATTCCATGCATAGAACAGCACTGGAGCAACGACCCACTGTTGCCACACAAGTATCAGTTCGAACATCCCACATCTTCACAGTTCCATCATGGGAAGCGGTAAGGACGCGTTCACCTGACAGCATCCGCACACAACTGACCTACAGTGATGAATGACAGGGAGGAAATGAGCTACCCCGGAAAAGCTGTATACTTATCAAAGTTTTTCCTAAGACTCCATAAACAGCTCTTTTGAGCTCAAAAGCTGATGGGCCAGCATAGAGATCAAACATCAAGAAAAAAAAAATCGAACTCAATTAGAGAAAATTGATCATAATTCGTTTCATATTTTGTGAACGGCAAAAGCTTTTGTGATTGTTAACCCAGTATATGATCAAAGAAAAAATTATGAGTAAGCAAACCTGTGCATCGTGGCCCTTCAGCTCTTCTAGAAGCTGAGATGTTTGCTTATCCCATACAATAACAGACTGATCGTCAGATCCTGATACCACCTTCCCTCGATCAGAACTTATGGCTCGAACAGTTCTGCATAGGATAAAGCAAGATATAGCCAAATACACAGCCATTTAGAATAAAGGAATTATATACTACCATAAAACCCTAATTAATATATATATTTGGGAAATTAAAAAAAAAAACAAAAAAATACCCCGTATGCCCTTTCAAAGTTGCTCGAAGTTCTGAACCACGAAGACTAGGATCCCAGATTTTAACCTGCAAAGAACATTTAGAAGATCAAATATCACCCATTCAAATTTGCACCAAATAATAGAACTATGGTTTCTAAATACTCTTTCATTCAGGTTAGTAAATCCCCAAAAAGGATCAAATCAATTACCGAATGTGTTACATGATTTTATTGGTCATACTACTCCACAACAGTGATTCATAATCTATTTACTACCCAAAAGATTAAAATGATCAAGACACATGAGACTTAGTCATGTCAGGAATCATAGTTCATAGACCAATTGCCAATCGAATCCATGATTATTTTAAAGTTTATCAATAGAAGATATAAGGTTTGTTGAGTACATGGAAGGGCACCAGCCCCACAGTACATTCCCATTAAAAGCTCCACAAAGAATAAGACTCCAGTCAAGTGAATCTCAGGCAAAGGAAATGTATTGACAGAAGAAAATAATCAGATATGTAACTAACCAAACAGTCTGTACCCCCGCTGATAAAGAAACCCGCATCTTCACGATCACCCACTAGATCCCATACCTCCCTCCTTGTTACACAATGTAAAGCAGTAACTGAACCACTATGCCCTTGAATAATTCGAACATTGGTTTGAATTTTCTTCTGCCCAGCAGTAGTTAAATCTTGTTTTCGAGGAGTCCCATTCTCATTTGCAGCTGAAGTCAAGAGACAATATAAGACATGGTAATATGGTACATATCATGGCAGATTATCTGGGTATAGAGGAGTTTTAGTTTAAAGTCATAATAGACTTATCTAAAGACCCACCATCAGAAGTCCATTTACGTACACGACTAAATGAGTGTGTTCTTGACGATGCATCCCTACTGAACATGCTATGCACCCAGTTCCTTCCAACACCAGTAGCCTCAGCAGGTTGCTGATCCTCACTTGAGGAATCTTTTGGAAGTGGAGATGGCAATCCATGAGACAAGACTGATTGGGCCTTAATAGATGACAATCCCCAGTAACCAATTCGAAGTTGTTGGATATGCGACAAAATCCCTCTGAGTTGTATCTGAAACAAATTGGAGGGTGAAGAATATTTTAGCATTAATATTAATAAACGGAAGCAAAAGTTCAGTTGCACTATACATTGAAAAAAAGGAAAAGAAACAGGGAAGGATTGATGAAAACCAAAAAAGTGACAAATTTTTGTTTTGTGTTAAACTTATTAAACCAGTTTTGGTTCAAATGAGCAGTTTCTCTTTTGTTCATCGCATCGTAGTTGTACATATCAGTGTTGATAAAATGATAAAATAAGTCTATCACCTTTGGCTTCTGCTCAACTCAAATAGAACTTATATTGAGGTTCCACAAGTTCACAAATTTTGACACCAGATCTAATTAGTTTTCCTTCAAAACTTTCTAAGAAACTGATCTATTTTCTTTCAAACTTCTGATTGTTACAAGGTACACCACACATCCAATTTTAGGTGATCACTTGAAGAAATAACATTCAAGCTACGAAACTAATGTGAACTATGGTAATTGAAAATCTAGTATACCAAGATGAATCATATAAAATCAGATAATTTAATTACACACATGGCAAAATCCAATGTAATTAAAGGTCCGATCACATTGAAAAGCCCAAATACAAGGAACAATAAATCCAGGCAGAAACAAGCAAAGCCAAAAAACTAGTGCAAAGGTTAAATATAAAATTTTGAAACAAAAACAATGACTACTATATGACAGTAGTTTTACTTACAAACTGCTTGTATCCGATTTGGTTTTTCTCTGCTATTGTTTCAATCATGTACCAAGCATCAATATCTGGAAGTCCCAACCCAGCCTTCATGATAACATAATAAAAGAGTGATTGATCAAGAAATGTAAACAAATATATGAAAAGTTTGGTCAGAGGTTAAAAAGAGGTAAGAAATAAAAAAGAGCACTACCATGTGTGATGCCAACACAATTAGCTGTGCTGTTACCAAAGTCGCATAGTTTGCTGACCTGCCAAAAGAACAACTGATAAGTACACTTCCATTTTTCCACATTATCAAAGATATTATAATGCTAGATTAATTAACATCACCAATGCACACCCCAAGTTAGTTTTCTTTTTTTTACTGATTTTGAGCAGAATAGAGATGCTCATTAAAATAACAAGTTTGAAAAATCAATGATGAGCTGTGGTCCTCAAAATAAAAAGACATCCTTTTTGCATCCCAGACCTTCGGGGAAGATTCGATCCCAAGAATAGACCCCTCTTACCTCATTTTAATATCGCTTTATTGTTTGAAACCTACTTATAATCAATGGTCTATCCTAGAGTTGAAATAGATGGCTACAACTCAAGAGCAAATTTGAGTAACAAGGAAAAAAAGAGAAGCAAATTAACAGAGAAAACATTCTGATTTATTTATCAAATTCTGCCATCTACTCGTTCGATAAGCAGGTATATAAACACTTCCAAGCAACACCCAACAACAAAGTTGGCAACCAACTTTCTAAGACTCTAATATTCCTTCGGCCTTTAATAGCCACAGATAACTAAGCAAACCCAACAATGTAAATAAGATTGATACCAAAATCGATCTGACACCAGACGTGTATCGATGGGGAACTAGATAAGCACTATTAGATGATATTATTAGTTATCATATTTATCTTGAGAATAATTATCTCTTTTAGAGGTAAGTTAGGTTTTGTTTTATCTTTATCAGGAGTTGGGTGTTTATCATTTTGTCAGCTATAAATAGACCCCTTCAGAGCCTATTGTAACCAGACTTGATTATTGAATGAATTGATTGATTAGTTTTTCAATCCCTAATTCCTCTTTGTTTCTCCCCTTTCTGTTTACAATCCCTAATTCTATTGGTTTCTCTCTATTTCTCTCTAAAAGTATCTGTCTATTTCTTATCTCTTGTGTTGATCCTACATCAGTTTGGTATCAGAGCCTACTCTCGATTCATACACACTTCCGCTACCCTACATACAAATCATTTTCACAACATAAACAACCAAATACAGAAGAATAAAAAAATCCATATGCTTCATACTGTGTGCAGCTATGTCAAAATATCTAGATTATTACCATGGCTTTGATTATTTTGATCATGAATCTGAATATATTCACTCCTACTGTTACGAAGATTTCGATCCTAGTCCCATTGACGAGCCGAACCGAGTTCTCCAAGTTACGATCCGTCATATACTTTATCCTATTACAGAGGAAGTGCTACATCAAGTATTTTCTCCTTATGGATATGTGGAGAGGATGGTCGGTTGTCAACAATCAAAATCCTGTTTTAAAGCCTTGATCCAGTTTCAGTTCCACCAGAGTGCCATTTTAGCGAAAAGTTCTCTTCAAGGTCGGAATATTTATGATAGTTGTTGTCAGCTGGAAATCCAATATTGGCAAGATGAGCATTATGCTCCCTAGTGTAAACAACAAGAACTCATAGCTGCTTGTCAAAATATTCTACCCAAATATTTTGGGCAAGGAAACAACCTAGTTGAGGAAAGAAATATCGGCAAAGTGCACGATCTTCAGAGACAGTTGATCCATCGCCACCCATTTCAAAATTATATGAACCTAGTGGTCATGTTTGTGCAGTTCAAACGGCCAATCACTTATCCTCACTTGTGGTTCACACTCATGAAAAGTTGAACATGGTTCACTAAACCAATTCAGCTTGATGAAACATTATACAAAGGGTTCATAGATGTACCAATGGGTTCTATGATTACTCCTTTTCCTATAACTATGATGAGAGGCCCTTGGGTGGATAAAACGGCTGCCTCAACAAGGAACAAGTGGTGGTATTTTTTCACTCGATGGTTGCAACCTGTTTGACTCGACAAGAGTTGAGTTCTTCTTAGTGGAGGAGAATGATGGGGAACTAGATAAGCACTATTAGATGATATTATTAGTTATCATATTTATCTTGACAATAATTATCTCTTTTAGAGATAAGTTTTGTTTTATCTTTATCAGGAGTAAGGTGTTTATCATTTTGTCGGCTATAAATAGGCCCCTTCAGAGCCTATTGTAACCAGACTTGATTATTGAATGAATTGATTGATTAGTTTTCCAATCCCTAATTCCTCTTTGTTTCTCCCCTTTCTGTTTACAATCCCTAATTCTATTTGTTTCTCTCTATTTCTCTCTAAAAGTATCTGTCTATTTCTTATCTCTTGTTTTGGTCCTACATCATGTATAGACTACAAAATAACTCCAACTGAAAGTATTAGAACCAAACAATTTTGCACTAGACATCCACTAATTCTTTACTGCAGTAATCATCCACTGATGGCTTATTGGATAGATCCAAAGAAAAAAAAAAAGAGGCATCCTTTGCAGGTGACTTCATCATTTAAGACGGGAACAAAAGTTTGAAGGAAACACACTCAATTCCAGGTGATCCAACCACAAATCATCCACCATGTAGACTCATGCAGTCATAAAACTGTATAAAATAAACATGCTGAACAAAATCTATGCAATTTCTCCTCCCATGTTTCATTGGATTGGCAGCTCAGTCTCTAATATCCAATTGGTTAAGAGCAAAAGTTCACAAAAACCAAAGCTCTGACGTTCCTGCTCTTATACTAAATCAATACAGTCTGAACCAAATACTGCCCCAGCTCAGCCAAGGAAACTGATAAACAAAACAAATCCACACATGGTTCAACTGTAGTTCCATATAGATAACCCTCATCTAAAATCTGACCCGTGCATGTCAGCTTGTAGATAGAGATTTGGTATAAGCAACATGCAATACAACCAAATGCAGAAATAGAACTAAAAAGTAAACCAACCACAAGAAAAAGTTGGTGACATACTCAATAGACCATCAAACAAGATGATGAACATAATTTTGAAATCAATAAATGCATGATTGGTGATAAAGAATATACTATAACAAAAAGAGTAATAAATACATGAGAGAACTTGAAGATGTATATTTCTTACTTGCTTGAAAACCGCTCCATCAAATAGTCAAAATATCCTTCCCAAAACCTACAAGAAAATCATATAAGATGGCTTTTTTTAAAAAAAAAAAATATCCAACTTTAAAACTTCTACAGAACCCTAATGCCAAAAAAATTACATGGCAATATAAGTGTACTAAGAATAAGCCCAAAGCATTAAAGACTGTATCAGAAACAATTCATAACAAATCCAATTGCTATTATTAAAAAGTAAAATAAAGGAAGGAGTAGAGACTATCTTTCTTTCCTGGTCAAACTCAAAATAATGAGATAAATACCCATTCATTTCTTTCTCAATATTATGGGGAAAAGTCGTAAAACTGTGGAGCAAAATTAGGTAACATTCCAATTATAAGGGTGCCAAACAGCTATGCGAGAAGGGAAAATAATGGGTAGAATGAAGGAAATAAAAATAAAACCACAATGGTTAACAAAAGTACTTAAAAGACCTGTGATACATACCGTAATTCCTCCCAGATTGAGAGAGAAATAAGATGGCGCTGGACGTAGTCTGCAACATTATTAGCATCTTTCTTAAACATCTCAGCAGACACTTCAAGGCCATCTCTAATAGTCGATACATCATTTCGAGAAGTTGCACGACTAATTGCTGTTTTGAGCTGAATGAAGGAGGGAAGGATGACAGTAAGACAAATAATCAGTGCAAAATAAACTAATCTATTTCTACTGAATTGTCAGAGGAACAAGAGCAGACAACTCAATGGGTAAACTGGTGCATTAACCATAACAATTGGAACCTAGCGGTACCATTAAAATGGCTAGATCAAACATATTCCTAGAAAAGCATACCAATTCTTTCACAGCAATAAACTGTTCATCAGTCAATTGACAGTGCCTTCCCTGACAGGATAAATTAAGTAAAATGTTAGCTTCATGTTGCGGACAGAAGCAATAAATCAGTGTTTACTAATAATTGCTAAACATACTGAATTTATGTGCTCCCTAATACATTCAACAAACCCACTTCCACCAATTCCTTCTGCGTCAGACTCAATCAAAGCTGTGAAACCAATCAGTTTATGAGTTAATTCGCAAGGAAACCAATCAGTTTATGAGTTAATTCGCAAGGATATCTAAACCAGCAGAGAAAATTGCACTTGATGCTCATAGAAAGTTCTTGAAAACATCAACTAATTTGAAGCATACCAAGGATTGTGCCGTACTCAAATGATGAAAGAGGATCATCAGTTGCTCCCAATTTCAGAAGGCGCAGCCACAAACCCTGTTCAACAAACAAACTATGATTCCTGAAACCATAAGACGATGAAAATACAAGCTATACCAATTTCAGCATTGCAATAATAGCATCAAATCTAACAAACTGTTTTTTCTTACTATTTTATAAACATATAAACCAAAAAGAAAAAAAAAATTAATCACCTGATTTTGCACATCTTTTCATGAATATAAAACAAATCATGGGCACCGGTTACACAAAGGAAAAATTGGAATAGATATATCTCAAGAAGGAATTTTATTTTAATGGCCCTTGGATAACAGAATCTCCATCAAAAGAAATATTGAGAATGACTATAATTTTGTTTTCTTGGGTTTAGCATGTATATAGAATTATAGATGATAATGGTAGGTTTAAATCGTATATTAAATAATAAAGTTACAAACATGAATGAATGCATACATACTCTAATACCATAAAAACCCTTATCCCATGTCTTGTATGACTTTCTTTAGATATTTTAAGTATAATATGTTCCTCATGTCCAGTTTAATGTACAAGATAATCACCATATTTGCTTTCTTTTTTTGGTATATAGCCGCCAAAAGCAGCAGTTCATTGTTTATTATCCAAGAAAAAAGTGAACCAAATTCAACAATCCCATGAGTGCTAGCTAATAAGGTTTCTAGCACTGTGAGGTCTTAGATTCAAATCACGGGGGTGGCAGCGAGCAGGTTTGGTTTACATTTAAGGTGAGATTGGGTAGGTTGCAATGTAAATAAATAGAGAAAAAGGAAGAGCCAACAGTTCCCAGCACTCAACTCTGATAGAAAACAAATATTGTACAGCATCCCAGCGATAAAAATGTTATCCCAAAATTTTAGATTTAGCGAAACAAATTATTAGATATTGAACTCGCATAGTTGCATGACTCATTATAAAGAATTAACCTCGCATTAAATGAGATATGCTGAATGTTTATCAACCAAAATACAAAATAAAATAAGAAGATAAATTCGTTTAAAAATAGAGACAATAAGAAAATGTTTTACCTGCAGCTTAACTTTGATGTCCAAAACCATTCGCTCTCTTTCTGCCTGTATAACATTAATATTTAAATTTATTCGAGACAGTAATACATGAAAACTGTGAATCATTATGATGGATTGAAAAACTTACAGCCCTCTCCATTGGACTAAGAGTATCTGCTTTTGAGTCCTTACGCACAGAGGGAGAACTGGTAAATATTTAAAACAAATGAAAAAAAAAAAAAAAAAATTAAAGACTGTAACTGTTATGAAATAAGTCAACGACTCACAAAAGACAAATAATTATTTACTTGTCATACATAAAAATGTACCTTGGATTCTGCCTTCCAGAGTATTCAGGCAATCCACTTACTGCTGCAAGAATTTGCTTCCGCTTTTCTTCTTGCTCTTCGGTTCTGACTATCGATGGAAATCTATCATAAGTATATTTAGCACCTGATCCTGGACAAGTAAAGACAATCGTAACATGATTATTAACACGGCTAACTTATATCACCTCAGATATATTTCTTTCCTAATATCAGATGGACTAATATAATTGAAATCTCAACCAAAAGATGACTAGAAATTTACCTGATACTCCCATATCCGGATCAGATATGGTTATAATCTCAGGCTCTACCAACGAAGATGGAAGAATCGAAATTGGATTTTGACCCCTTCCAATTGCATCTTGTAATTTGTCAAGGAGATTATTACTGTTGTCTTCAGAACCAACACCTCTCTCCGAATAATCCATGAACCCTTGAGAATCTAAGAACTGTATAATCTGCAAACAACAAATGAGCGATTGAGGATAGTGCGCGGACACGAAATTTAAATAGAAATGATAAAAAAGAAGAAAAAAAGAGAATAAAATTGTTTATTTCATGAATAGAGCATTTGCCTAGTGCAAGAAAATAATAATAATAATAATAATAATAATAATAGAAAATAGATAATAAAATATTGAAGAACTTGCAAAGACGGAGTAAAAAGTGATAAGGTGAAAGAGAGATCATTCAAAAGATATATATATATATATAAGGTCTTTCTCTAGTCAGTGCGGTCTTATGTACTATCACATGTGATAATCCGTGAACATCAAATTACTTGGATTATCACATGTAATAATCCTTAGGACCACACAAAAAACTCTGAGACCAGATCTCACTAGAGAATTATTCTATTTATATATATATATATATATATATAAATAAACAAGTTCAATAGTCACGAAAATCCATTTTTAAATTAAAAAAAATAAGGTGAGAATACATAATATTACCATGGGCTCTGGTGGCAGGTTGGTTGACCGAGAGCGCATCTTCAAAAATGCTTGGTTGTTGAAGACATGGTTTCCAGAATTTTCCTGACAGAATTATTTCAACCAATGTAGAACAAAGACGATTGTGGTATGAAATACAAAAAGGAAATGCAAACATGTGTGGCTTAGCTTTTGCTTAAGAAATATTATTTTGACTGAAATAATAAAAAGAAGATCATGGTATCAAATACATAAAGAAAGATGAGAAGGTCCATACAATGAAGTTGCGGTAGCCCCCTAGAATTGATGCAAAGAACTTTAAAAAAATAAACCTGCACATAAATACAAATTTGACTTGAAAATTAAAAACAGCATTTCATATCAAATTTTATTAATCCTACAACTCTTTACATAATGGAAATATCAGCATTGATGTGTTAAAACATCACAAAATACACAAATAAGAATTTGCAAATCGTAAAGAGCAAAAAACTCACCACTTCAAATATTAAAATATTGCAGAATAGTGTTACATGCATAATGGTAATGCATTTTACATAGAATTATTTTTTAGCATCCAAAATTTATTTCAGGTGTGGAAAAAAAAAACATGGAAAGTAGAACTTAAAACCTCCAAACAGTCCATATTGGAACTAGGGAAATTCACTTTATTACAAATGGAGAACTGTCAAAGTAAAGCGCTTTAATATTGTGGACTTAAGCAATCGTCGAATGCACAAAAAGTTTCTATTTTTTTCTGGAAAAAAAATAGTCAAGAGTGTTTTAACATTCCAGGGAAAATTTTGTACAGCAGCATAATCACTAAGAACTAAAAACATCCACTACAGAGAAAGCAACTTGTATAACAAGTTCTGTCCATTTCAATAATTAACTTTGAGGCATTAACCATTAAGCTATAGCTCTGATGGCAGACAAAAGCAACAGTAGAACCTGGTTATCATTTCCAGGGTAATTGCATATCATTATCTCTCATTCTCAGGAATAAAAAAACATGACATCCCTATATGTCACTACACCCAAAAAAACGAGAGGAAATAAAAATAAACGAAAGAGAGAAACGAAAAAGCCCACATTTTCAGCTATGATTGTCACATCAATCCAACTATCATGTTATATTGCAAAACCAATTCTAGTGCAAAAGAGATACAAAGCACCTTTTCAAATGTAAAATAGAATCTTTTAAAAAGATTGTGAGAAAATCTAATAAGAAATTATTTCAATGTTGTCAATCTAAAACAATTTAGGAAAGCAACGTGTGTTGTGTTTTTTGGCTCATCAAATCCCAAGTCAAAGTTTAGGAAGGAATCCTATTTGGATAAGAAGAAAATGAAGTGTGCACATAATTTCCTATTGGGATTAGGTGATTAGGAAATTAGATTCTCTCAAGAATCCCAAATCAACTATGATAAAGAAAGAAGTTAGTTTTCTTATTCTAAAAGGATTTATGAGTCCTATTCTAACAAGGAATGTAACCCAAGTCCTATACCTATAAATAGGGCTGCTAGGAGCTTATTTTTTACACAAAATCAGCAAGCATACTCGGATAGAGAATCAAGAGTGATAGAGAGATTCTAGCAAGGTTTTAGAGAATTGGCTAAGGGGCTTCAATAAGTTTCTTGTAACCAAACGTTTTTCTCGAAAGTGCTAAGTGATTTCTCAAGAGAGATCACACGAGGACGTACGCAAAGTTAGCCGAACCTCAGTAAACTCCTTGTCTTGTGTGTGTCGCATGTTTTCTTTATTGTTCACACTTTATTCCTCATATTCACATACCATTATCCTATAAGTTTATCACCAGAGTCTATCGAGAAAACACAATCAATAAGGGAGTTTAAAATCAGCAAATGTGTACTTCACAAACATTTCACGTAGCATCCAAGTATCACCTAAATCGAAGGTCATGATCCTCTCCCCACGGCTTGTTGCCACCTTTAGAAAATTGCTCACATGAACCACCTATCGCAGCATTCATCTCATCAATCCCCACAACATTGGGATACAGTAACTTTAGGATGTCACCACGTAAACAACTTAATTCTGGCTCTGGAATTGGGGGTATTTCCTCGGACGTAGAGATTCGATTATACTCAAGGTCCACAACAACTACCTACAACAGAAAAAGGACAAAAAGTAAATTGAGTGTAAATCTGGATGTGTGTGCGTGTGAGAGAGAGAGAGAGCATATCACCACACCATTTATCATGACATTAGAAGCTTAAACTAGTTAAAATTAATTAAATAAACAAAAGCAGGAAGCAAAGGAACGTCATTCGATAATACTATACATTATGATGAATCTGTCCTACTAATTAATTACATTATTCTTAAAAAATAATGAAAAATTGATGAAATATCAACAATAGGACCAACTTTTAGCTTCAGGTTCCGGACAATGCCTAAACTTTATTCATGGAAATCAAGCACTTGAAACTTAAATTTCGTACATTTGAAATCATCAATGGAATATTTTTGAGCTTTTTCTGGTGGAATGAAAGCCAAAACTTTATGGAAATGTGTTGTCCTAGCCTTACTATGGGTTATTGATTGGCAAGAAATAATATAATTTTTTTTTAAGAGAAAGGAGAAAATTTATAGGCTTCTGTCTATAAATGAATTCAAGGATTCTTTTTTCTTAAATCACTTGGTATATTGATGGGGAAGGTATCGTGGAATAAAATGGTCTCACTTTGGGTTTCTATTGTTTACTGGGGCTTGTTTTTGTCTTTGAAGGCCCGTTTTGTCAGCTAGGTGGTCTCTAGTTATCCTAGTTTGTTTTCGTTGGCCAGGTGGACTGCTTGTTCACTTGGTATATGGGATGTCTTATAACTCTCTGGTTTTTGTGTAGGGATCAATCATATCATCCTTATAAGCAACAAACTTTTTGTTTCTTTGGAAAATAAAAAGGGAGAAAACAAAGCATCATTGCAAGCAAATCACCAGCAGAAGAAGCTTGAGATTACTGAAAGACACTTGTCCTCGTTCCTTGTCGGCCTTAGGAATAGCATGGTAAATGTAATTATCTTTAAGTGACTGTGACAATCAGCGAATAAATTCCTGGAGTCTTGAATCGACCAATAATTACATATTTACAAGATCCAACTACAATGTGCATTTATATCATTTCCAAGAAAATATAAACAGCTTAGACCAATTATGCTGTGCATTTCAACAACTATAGAATCAAACTCAGCATTCTGAAACATATCCATTTATTTTTTCATGAAGATAAGTTAGAGAGGTAATACTACTGATCTACAATGACAATTGGAAGAAAATAAAGCAAAGACTAAGAAAACACCATGCAATCAGAAAGCGGCAATACATAAAGGGAACAAAACTGATTATTGAACACTAAGATTCAGCAAATCTACTTACACCGTCCTTGGCAAGGTAAGATGCATCAACACTTGAATGGAGACCCATCATATACGGCATGGGAGCATCAATATAGTTTACTCCACTGAAAAATAGTAATGGAATGTAGACATGCTTCAGCACAACAAACATTCAAAGATTAGATGAGAGTCTATAGAATAAATCCATATAAATGGTACCAGATTAATAAAATTCTGTGCAGCATTTGTATAAATGAAAATTTAATTTTTATTTAGTACAAAAGAAGTGACATCAAGAATTTGACACCAACCTGCCACCGGAATGGATATATTAAATGGCAAATTGCCTCTGAAACAAGAGTTAGAAGGGAATACCTATCAAAGACAAGAACAAAGTGAAATCAATATACAGGATGCAATTGATAGGCAGACCAGATCAAATTTATAGGCGGACCAAAATCCAAGTGAGGATAGCAATCTATAGATTACACAAACAAACGAAATATGATATAGAATGAAATACAGAGTATTTTATCAAGAATATGGATAGACTATAGAATTGTTGCATGTCTACCCAACTACAAGTATATTAGCCATTTTCAAGCCCGAATGTAAAAAGATATATTTAGTCATTTGGTTGTTTTTAGCACCAGATATCTCAGTAAACCGTAATCCACCATGTCTATCACATATTCTCTTTAATTCCAAAAAGAACGGAATAAGAGATCAACCTTTTGAGAGAAAATAGAAAATACTATTTTTCTCCTTATGACTTGAGAGAGAATTCATTCTCAAACCACAAAAGGAAAAGAAAGAGAACTTGATTTTTTGCTCAATTCGTCATACTTCAATGGATAGGAATGGAGATTTCTCATCATGACTAGAACCCAGCCCTTGTTGATTTCTCTTTGTCTTAATTATTTTTTGGAATTAGATTGACTTGATCATGCATGAGTGCAAGTTGAACCTATCTAATCTACAATTGACATGTTATCAATCTAATTAACAAACTGACTCATGTTATCAACCCAATAAAACATAATTATTGTATGAATGATATTATATATAATAATTACAAGCAATTCTAGAACCACATCAAATTGAAATTTATCTTTGGTGTCAACAGTGCAAAAAGAGATAAACAAAATGCATTTGTCTAAAGTCAGAAAGATACTTGTTTGATCGAAGCAGAATCCTCCTTTCAAGCAGCACAGCCGTAAAAAGTTGAATTAAATTGTCAACATCCAAACACTGCATTAGAGGCTGAAATGAAATCTGCATACAGTAACCTAATGTCAAATAATTGTCCACTGCCAATCAACACAATAACCAAGTAAAACAAGCAACAACAAAAATGGCCCTACATCAGCATGTGGTAGCCCGTCTTTTGGTGGAGCATCCACCGAAAGCAAGCAATTCTCAATGGCAAACAAAACTCGATCCTTTCCCGGAGTGGGCAAAGGTACATTGGACACCAAAAATGATATAACATCCCATATTGGCTTGCTGAAAATTTTCCAAAGCTGCAAATATTATATGCAACGAAAAGAAACACCATGGATCTGCTTTATGAACCAAACTAATATTATAAAGTAAAAATTGTTACCTACTCCCCTCATCAGAAAAGCAAAGTGAGAATAGTTCCTCAAGTGCATTGCGAAGAACACGGAAACTAGGGAAGCGAGAAACAAGACAGATACATTTATCAACATATGAATTTGAGGGTATTCGATAGGCTTCCGCGATATCTTCACTGACTGGATCTCTAAATGCTATGCAACTAAGATAAATTTTTGATCCATCACCCTCTGCACAAAATTAAAATGTATTCCACCAACTTCTCAATAACTAAAAAAACAAAAATCAAAATCAAAATCACCCAAAAAAAAAACCTGTTAAAACGATTGGATAGCTCCGCGGAAATGTAGAGGCATTATTGGCATCAAATCCAGATGAATAAAACTGTACACCAGCAGGAAGAACGCACTGCGAAAGAAAAAGAAAATCAAAATTGAAAGGAAAAAAAAAAAAGAAATAAATTTAGAAAAAAGCACAAGAGACTACTTACAGTGGAGAGCTGAGGAGGTGGAGGAGGGTAGAGAGAGTGATTCGAAGGAGGAAACTGGTCGAGTAGAGAAGACATGTAAAAATATTCATTTCCATGATAACCTTTGCTTCCGTCTAATGTTCGAATCTCTGGACCGATTCCACACACTACAAAGTATTCGAACATTCGCGCCATTTTGTTTTTCTCAGATCTGATGTCCATCGTGTTTTCTTTTCTTCTTATGTTGAACGAGAAGCCATTGTGTCTAACACTTCAACAGTTTTGATTTGGTTCAAGGGGTAAATACACCGAGACTGACTGGAATTTCACATAAATGTAGTTAAAATAATCTTTTTACTACAGTATAACTAAATATATTAAAATTTAGAATCGAGCCTTTATTAAAAAAAAAAACATTAAAATTAAAAGTTAATTTTTTATTTACTTCAAAATAAATTTAAAAACATTTTTTTTTGTTAAAAATATTATCTTCAACAAATTTTTTTTATAAAAAAATTATCCATATTTTTTTTAGTTTAAATAACTATAGACAACTTGGTTCTTTTATTATTGTGGTAATTGTTAAAAATAACCACAATTATTATGGAATATTTGTTTTTAATCACATACGAAAATTTATTTGTTAATAGTCATTTTTTTTTAGAAATTACTTGAATGCCCCCATATAAAAATCATCCCCAAACATTTTCTCTCTTTTTTCCCTTTTTTTTCTCTCTCCTTTCCCTTCTCTCTCCCGATCTCTCTCTTCTGTCGGCGGTGTGCCGGCGAACTGTCGCCGCCATCCTTACCAAGGCCGGCGAACCGTCATCGGCCTCATCTCTCTCTCTCACCCAACCTCTCTTCTCTCTCGCCGCAGCTCTCTCTCTCTTCTTTCTCTCTCTATCTTTCACTCACTTCTCTTTCTCTCTCATATCCTTTCTCTCTCACACGTCGTCGACGGATTGCCGGAGTGCCGTCGCCTGGGCTTCACAACCATCCAGCAACGCCTTCGAGTTCCCCCTCCACCGACGATTGGATTTGCTGGAAAAAAAAGGAAAGAAAACGAAATACTAAAAACCCATAACATTTCAAGTTTGAACATTTCAAGTTTGAACATTTCAATTTAATCAAGATTTAAAGTTTCAACATTTAAATTTAGGCAAGATTTCAAGTTTTTAATTTTGAAAACGAAAAACTTAAAAACCCAGAACATTTCAAGTTTCAATTTTCAATTTAGTTAAGATTTCAAGTTTCAACATTTCAATTTAAGTAAAATTTCAAGTTTCAAGTTTCAAAATTTCATTTTTTAAAACAATATTTCAGATTTCAAGTTTCAAGTTCCTAGTCGTGATTACAAGTTTGGTTCCAGATTTTAGTCATGATTTCAAGTTTGCTTTCAGTTTTAAAGAAAAAATCAAATACATGTGTATTTTTATAATTTACGGACATACACTGATTTTTTTTTTAAAAGTGACTATTAACAAATAAAATTTCAAAAATGGTTACAAACAAAAGTTTAATGTTTCCCATGATTATTTTTTATTTTTTCTCTTTATTATTTCAATTTTATCGATAGAAAATGTACAGGTATATATATATGATTAAACTTCATCTTTCTTACTGCTTTTTTCCTTTAAACTTCATGAAATCTCGGTGTATTTATCCTTTGGTTAAATTATTTTGATGATGGTTAATAGTCAATCTTATTGTTTACTCATAACTGTTATTGTTAAGGGTGTGCATGGTTTAATTCAGTTTGATTTTAGATAAAATCGGACTGAATCGGAAATATTTCGATTTTAACAAATTGAATATGATTTTAATCAATTAAGTAACCGAACTGAACCAAATTAGTTTTTATCGGTTTGATTCAGTTGAATTTGGTTTTAGATCTAATATCTAATCAATATAACATATCAATTACAATAATTTTGAATCTATGAGCTTGGGAACTCATCATAGTCGCTCATCAAATGAGTCTATTTATATACTTGTGGTAAAGATTGCTATGGAGCTTATTCAAATTCTATGACACAGTATCAATATTATTTGAATCACATAAGTCTTTCTTTTGATATCAAAATGATGAAACTATAAGAGAATGAAACTTTAATGGAAAATTTTAGTTTGTATAGAAATTATATCCGTATCTATACTCGTATGGTTGATAGATATCGTATCATTTAAAAAAATGTATTTTTATTATTATTATTATTATTTTGAAAAAAAAAAATGTTTCCTTTTTAGATGATCAATTATATTAACTTTTTGTAAAGTTTCATTATTATTTCTTTTAATGTTTGTAACCAAATTTATGGAAAGTTTTCATAATTTCAATTTGATGTCGATAACCTTCGATACTCAATATCCATATTTCCGTAGATATTTCCAACAACTCATTGATATCCATATATCTGCAGCCAAATCGTCTTACCCATTACCCGTAAGTGGTTCTATTAATCTATTCTGTATGTAAAGTTCCTAGAATCTTCACTTTTCACCATTTGTCCTCCTTTTCACATTTCACAATATATATTGGAAATTTACATTGGTTGACTCGTAGTTACAGGCTGAGCACAGAAAGCCTTTGCCTTCCTTGTCTTTGAATGCATTTGACCATTTGTGTGTTCAAATCATGAAGAAGAAGATCAGTTGTGCTTCTTCTTCTTCTTGAAAATGCACACCATCTCTCAGTTTCTGTTCTGATCTTCCCTGCTTTGATTCAAATAATCTATGTGTTCTGTTTTTCACTTCCAACTGTAGAGAGACTGATGGATTCTGATGAGATACCTCGGATAAATGGATTCGTTATAATCACTCTTCCACCACTAGACAACCCTTCTCTGGGCAAAACCATCTCTGCTTTTACTCTCACTGATGATTACTCTCAAACCCACCAAACCCAACAACAACAATCACCATCAGAAGAACAAAACACTCTTCCAAGCCAAACACCACCACAAAACCCTCAATTTCAATTCTCATTATCAACTCTCTTTCCAGTCTTTCCAAGAAAGTTCATGGCTTTTCTGGCTGTATCCCTTTTCGCTCTTGTTCTCTGTAGCTCTTTGTTCTCACACACCCTCCAAGAGCTACGCAATTCCAAAGATGATCTGGAGGAGGACAAGAAGTCTTTCGTCTTCCCTCTGTATCATAAAATTGGTTTTCGTGAGGTTTCGCAGAGGGATGTTGAGTTTAAGTTGGGGAGGTTTGTTGACTTGGACAAGGAGAATATGGTTGTTGATCAGCTAATGAGACCCCACCAAAATAAGATCAATAGCAAATTGGTTTCAGCTAATTCTGTTGCTGGTGGTTCTTCCCCTGTTTTTCCTGTTAGGGGCAATGTTTATCCAGATGGGTATGCATACAAAATTTAAAATTACTACCGTCTCTATGTTGATGTATAATATTACTGGATTAATATTGTCTAGGTTATACTTCGTTATATTTAGCATTTAGAAAAGCAAAAAAAAATATTAGGATTCTGAGAAACTTGTGTTGTTGTTGCTCCCTAAATTTGATATGCCTTTTGGTATTGGTGCTCTTCTTTTAAGCAACCTTTGATGGTTTTAAACCATTCCAGTTAGGAGTACTTATTATCTTCCATATACTATAGCGTAAATACATGTGCTGCCTTTGTGTTTATATAATGTAAATGCCTTTATAATTATATATGGTTGCACAATCTTTGGTTAAATAGAGTAATGTCATGTCTAGCGATGTAATTGGCTAATTGCATCCCTAGGCGATTTACAAATTTATTCAACATTATTTATAAAAGTTTAGGGTTGTTTATCAAGCTTTTCGTCAAACTTTTGGCGTTTCCTTAACAACTAATAGATGGTTTTTAGAAGGATCTTACATCAAGGGATTTGAGGAGTACTTGTTCTCCTTTATGTCTTATAATAGACATCGTACTATAGGCACCAGTTTCAAATGTTCTTTTTGGCAATTTTGAGAACTAAGCAAAGCAATGTTTTCGGTGCTTGTGCTTTTTGTATCTCATTGTTTTAACTATATCAGTATATCTTCTACACTGCTAAACTAGCAAGGCCAGTTAAAGAAATTCTATATGTGAACAATGTCCCAGCAAAATCAGTGTTATTTATAAAGACGACTTGAGTGGTGAAGTTTGTCTGGAATTGATAGCAATGATGACACTGATATTAGTGGATATGTTGAGCTTAATAGCAATGTGTATGGTGTGATGAAATCCATGTTAACAAATAACAGTTGTATAGCAGTGTATATAATGGTGGCAGTCTGATATTTTGGTGTGAGGAAGTAGGAAAAATTGTTTGTTTACATGGAAGTTGACATGGTTCTCATGTATTCGTTCAGTTGCAGAAGAATAAAAATCGAGTCAATATGACAGCTCTATTGTGATTATCACTTTAGCCAGTGAATGCTCAACATAAAGTGTGATGTAAGTACTGAAACTAATGAAATTTTTTAACTTTCATACAGATTGTATTTCACATACATACGTGTTGGGAATCCTCCAAGACCTTATCATCTAGATATAGATACTGGGAGTGACCTAACATGGATTCAATGTGATGCTCCTTGCACCAGCTGTGCCAAGGTAATCCTTAATTGTTGGTGATCCCTTAGTAAGTAGATATTATAGGAAAGACTTATCAGTAACTATCTTCTTCTTAGTTTTGCATGCATGTCTAAAAAATACTTAAATTGTTTTTTATTTAAGTAAAAAATTATTCTTGACATTTTCTATATGATTTTTGCTCAATCCTTTCCTTAATTTTGTTTCCTTTCTGTCTTGTGAATAAATCGATCTTCCATATTTTTTCTTGGATAACCATTTCCTTATCTTTCGGGGTTCTGGATTGTAATTTTTTTTTTTTTTTTTGCGTGAAGTAATGAATCCCTGGCAAAGAAAATGTACTAATAGAATGGCCTTCCTTTCGCATGATATAGACTAGAAGTCTGAAAACAACCCGGACTACTAGTAACCCATCATAAAAAGCAACCAACGTTATGGATGATGAAATCCAACCTTTTGTCAAGTGTCTTTAGGTAGAAATGATCTTTATGCTAATGGAAATGGTTGATGTAGGGAGCAAATCCTTTATACAAGCCAAGAAAAGTGAATATACTACCTTCTAAGGACTCACTTTGTGCGGAAATCCAAGGAAATCGGAAGGCTGGAAATTGTGAAACTTGCCAACAGTGTGACTATGAGATTGAATATGCTGATCGTAGCTCCTCTATGGGGGTTCTTGCAAGAGATGAGCTTCATCTAATGATTTCAAATGGATCATTGTCCAAGTCAAATGTTGTTTTTGGGTACCCTTCATTCACTCCCTCTTAAGACTTGATGGTTTTAATACTTGTACCAAAATCAAAATGCTGATTTTTACATTTAATTTTCTGTAAGGTGTGCATATGATCAGCAAGGTTTATTGTTAAACACTATGGTAAAGACAGATGGAATCCTTGGACTAAGCAGAGCTAAAGTTAGTTTGCCTTCTCAATTGGCTAGCCAGGGGATTATAAATAATGTGGTCGGACATTGCCTTCCCACCGATGCAGGTGATGGAGGATACATGTTTTTAGGTGACGAGTTTGTTCCAAACTGGGGTATGGCTTGGGTTCCGATGCTGGGCAGCTCTTCCAAGTGAGTATAGATCTAGTTGAAGTGACTTAATATTTACTTTTATTTTGATTTACATTTGACTTTCTTCTCACGTATTTTGTTTTTCTTTTACTTGTTAAGAGAATTTTACCGCGCAAAGGTTGTGAAAATGAACTATGGGAGTAGTCCACTCAGTTTAGGCAGTTTGGGCAGCAGAGTAGGACGAGTATTGTTTGATACCGGCAGCTCTTATACATACTTCACAAAACAAGCTTATTCAGAATTGATTTCTGCTGTAAGTATTTTCATCCATGGCGACAGGAAAAGATCATAAATCAGCATTTTCACTTTACGCCATTGATGCAGCTTAAAGAAGTTTTGGCCATGGGCCTCATCCAAGATGCATCAGATCCAACATTGCCGATTTGTTGGCAAGCTAAATTTCCAATCAGGTATGACAGCACATTATCGAAATGATTAATTGAGCTGCTTTCGCTGTCAGCTTCAGCTTATAATGCTTTAATGATAAAATGGTGAACTATAACTGCAAACCACGCACCTTTTTTTTGTTTGTTCTAAACTATGTAATTGGTAAGATATTTTTTCTTGGGTTTACCAGTACTCTAAAAACCTGTATCATACATGCAGATCTGTTATTGATGTTAAGCAGTACTTCAAGACTTTAACCCTTCAGTTTGGAAGTCAGTGGTGGATTGTCTCGAAGAAGCTTCATATTCCTCCAGAGGGCTACTTGATCATCAGTGTATGAATCCTAACTCATAATGCATGGCATTTTTAACACAAGTTGGTTAGATTGTGTCAGACTTTAAAGAAGTTGTGTAATGATCCTCTCCTTTCTGCAGACGAAAGGCAACATATGCTTGGGTATCCTGGATGGAAGCGGAGTACATGATGGATCCACAATTATACTTGGAGGTATGTTTATTCGACTTTGGAAACAAAAATAAAATTAAAAACATCATTAGTATTTTACTGCTCGTCTTCAACACAGCCAAATTTTTTGTATGTTAATGTCATTGCTTACATTAAATCAAGCAAAGTCAAAAGCAATTTAGACATTGCTATTTTCTTGTTGATTTTGGATCCACCAAGTCTTGCTACACCACCCCAGATTCCCAGGAAACTCCATATACATATTGACAGTCTTTCTTAACGACATTAAACAAGTGCACTTCTTGATTACGTTATCCTGCTCACCAGTCTTTGTTCTCCAACATTTTTTTCTAAGTTCATAGCCATTAATATCATTTGAGATTTGCAGATATATCGCTGCGTGGACAACTGGTGGTTTATGACAATGTAAACAACAAGATAGGGTTGGCAAAATCAGATTGTGTGAAGCCTAAAAGATTTAATAGCCTGCCTTTTTTTGAAGGATAGATTTATATGAAGATAAAATAAAAGCTCCAGTTTTCAACGTCCATAAACAGTTTCTTTGTACAGTGACTATGTTATTGGTCGGTAAAATCTCCAGATGATATTCAGTGTATGGCATGTACAAACTTATTTCCATATATAAACTTGACATATTTTTGGGACCTATTATTGTTATGTCTGCTATTCTGGCAATCTTTTACTCTTTGATTAGCAAGGGAAGATGATATATATAAATTTATGACGAAAATTTTACAACTATATCTTTTATAATAATAAATAATATAATCTCCCAGTCACTAAGCATCTTTCTCTCTTACACTTGGGTGCATTTTGTGCATCCGATCAGATGGGATCGGATTATTTTCAATCTCTCTTCTGTGTTTAGAGCCAACTCTCCAATCAGGTGGCCCACCATAAATCCCATGGGGTGAGATTATAATGTTCAGGATTTACAGTGAACCACCGGATTGAAGAGTTCAATCTAGAGTTGGCCCCAAACACAAAAGTATCTAATGCCCTCTAATCCAGTTAACCAAACACACCCAAGAGTTGCTAAGAACATGCATTAAAATAACCCTATCGAGAAAGATGGTCAGTGACTGAAATCAAGTTTGAAAACCAAAACAGTAAGCCATTTTCAATCATAATTTATTGCATGTTGGCCCAAGAAAACGCACACATGATGGTACATCTGTATGGTATGGCATTAGCTTAGCATTCGATTATGACCAGCAAGGGCTGTCGAGAGTCTTGCAACATTTGCTTGGAAATGGGGAAAAAATGCATTCAAAGTAACAAAAGTGAATGTAATGTCTGACTACAAGGCGGTGGTCTGGCACATAGGGAAGATATATAAATATAACTGTATTCTTATCTGGAAGGAACGAAGGAAAAAAGAAAACGAAAAAAGAATTGGTAATTACAACATCAATCTAACTAGACATCATGACCTGACCACTTGACTGTAGAGCTTGGCTGGCAAAAAATCTGACATCCACATCCGGGTCCTCGCTCAGCTCAACCAAACAGGGATGGATTGTCTTCTCCACTACCTGCATCATTCAAGAACCATTCCCAATTATAATTCAGTTCATGAAAAACAGAAAAGCGAAGTTAATGTGATTATCTTCGTTATTCCTGGGTATTTCATTATATGGCTTTAAGAATAAATTTTCTGCAAATCCTCAACAGCAAGATCTATAGATTTATAAAGATTAAAGAATGCAATGGCCCGTGTTGCTATATCAAAAGGTAGTTGAAACTTGAAACTAGGTGGCAAAAAGGGTCCTAAAGAAATCTTGAATGCCATCTAGTTGCATCAAATGTAAGAATTCCAACATTAAGCACTACATTTACACAACAAATAATTAACAGATGCCCAAATTATTTACTGCTAAAACATATGATTCTATAATCTATTTGTATCAACTTTAAGAAAACATGATAACTAAAAGTTTAACATTTGAAATGCTTCAAACACAAATATCACGGTAAAAATAAAATAACTTACAGATTGATCCACTATGGGAACAAGTGACTGCAACACCTTAGCCACATTGAATTTGATGTTTGGTACCCTGTTACATGGCAATCTTAGCATTGTATTCCCTGGGTAACAAACATAAACTGCCAAGCTTTAGAAGTCCAGAAAACTTACCTGTCTTTTGATGCATTAATGACCACAGGTAGAAGTTTAGAACAAGTAATTTCTGGCCCCATAACAGGGGCAAGTAGAGAAACTGCATGCAGAATGGTCATTCGGTACAAATAGTGAGGGTTGTTGATCATGTCCAAAACCTGCAACAGACAGCACAGTTGTAAGGATATCACAACATTAAAAAAAAATGCACCAGAAGAAAAAACAAAAACAGCAAAAATCATTAAGGAACAGTGGAAAAATAGTTAAAATCAATATGGGTTGGTGAGACATGTAAAAGGCATCATATTGAGAATCAGCACCTTTAAATACGTCTGCAAATAAATTTGTCATTTCAAACACCATATACCCATGTTGAACAGCAATACTAATGTCTTTATTCTTTTCTACAGTGTAAGATACTGAACTACAAACTAAATTATAATAACAAAGAATCAGACCTACCTGTGGAACTATGTGCTGCATTGCCCAATCTGGACCAAATTCTTCTGCAAGGCGTTTCACATTATTGGCAGCTGCATCACGAATGGAGTAAACCTACAACCAATACCGGTATAGTGATACATGGTGGTATTAAAAGGGGGTAATTTTTTTCAAATAAAACTTCAAAGACAGAAATTATGAAAAATAAAACAGCAATGAATGACAGACCTTCTCTTTGCGAGAGGAGATTACAATTTACAAGACATAATTATCAGTTGCGAAACATCGATAGAGAGAAAGAGAGAATAAAATATCTAATAAACTTTATACTCAAAACTCAAACTAACCAGATCTTCACACA
This sequence comes from Dipteronia dyeriana, assembly GCA_032871835.1. Taxonomy (NCBI): domain Eukaryota; kingdom Viridiplantae; phylum Streptophyta; class Magnoliopsida; order Sapindales; family Sapindaceae; genus Dipteronia; species Dipteronia dyeriana. The sequence goes on from CM065299.1 coordinate 20,895,768, forward strand.
CCTTATCTTTTAACCATTGCATGCAGAGAGCACCAAGCTTATCATCAAAGAACCCTACACCCAATTGACTTGCCAATAATGGTATGTACTCTATTATTGCAAGTCGAACCCTCCAATGTCTATCCTCTGCAAGCTCAACAATTGCTGGCAATAGAGATTGGGATAGCAGATCAATTCCAATTACCTACACCATCAGGCAATGTAAATAGTATTACATCCAAATGCACACATGCACAGAGAGAAACATATAAATACAAAATACAATACCAGTGTCTGGTTAAAACAACAATCAGACAGTGAGAATACTTCAGTTAAACATTATAGTCAAGCATTAAGATTTTGTTGCACAACACTAACCTCATCTATCCCTCTAAAAGACATATTTAACGAAGAAAGGAACCCATGCAATACATATCTTATAAAAATTGCAACAAAATTTAATAGGAATTGGCTTCACAGAGTTTGTGTACTTTATTCACTTCTATCTTCTTTTGAAGTACCTAAATGCAACTTGAATATGGAAAAAGCTTATCATGGCTAAGGCTATATATGGATCCCAAACAGCCTTCTTACAAGATGAGAAAGTGGATTACAATCTTAAAACAAATGGAGGTTGCAAGCATTATTCAAAGGTATGGCCTAGGAAACATGTCTCCATGATAGTGCTTCATAGGAAGGGCATGAACTAATTCTGAATCAGGAGCTCCAGATTCAGAGCAACGTTCATCTAAGTTATCTAAATTTCTTATCTTACATAAAGGGTACAGTGGAATTAGCTCCTCCCCCTTTCTGTCTCGGTATTACCCTTTCCTTAATGCACCCCCTTAATCTTGACCATTTAAATTTATATTATTTGTTTTAGCATCTTTTCCTGTTGAAACGGGAGAAAAAACAAAAAAACTTCATTAAAAACACCATATGCTTTTGTAATGACAGGTGTTGGCACATATTTATTTCATTCAATTTTGGGGTCATGCCTTTGAGTAATTTAGAAGCTTTGACAAACCTGGTTGACTTGATCAAGCTTGCTAATAATATTCAGGCGGACGTCAGGAAATTCATCCTTTAGAAGAGAAAGGAAAATAGGCAGCAGCTGCTCTATTGTTGCATCCTGCAATCACAAATAATAAGTAAACTAAATGGTTAGTGAGAAACGACATTCAATATATAAATATATGAATAACTATGTATATGTATGTATGTTCAATGCAGAGTCAATAAAAAGCAACAGAAACATTAGGAATGTTGCCCTCCAAGATAAACTTAAGCAACAGAAACATTAGGAACGACATTCAAGATAAATTAGACTTGTTAATTAACTTTCTTAATTCTTAAGTAGATAACCAATTAAGCAGGAGAGAAAGCAAATAAAAAAATAAAATAAGCAACCAAGAAGAGGGTGTAGAACGTTGAAGCTACTACATCGGTGTAGGTAACAATAGCCATAACAGAAGTCATTCTTGTAATGAACACCAAGTCCACATCACCTCCTTTAGCTTATATTTCTTTTGTTTCTGTTTTCACAGACAGTTGGTTCACTTCTTGTATATCCACTATTTTATTGCCTTACTATACAGTCTTCTTTTGTTTTTTCATTAAAAATTATACTGTTTTTCACATGTTTATTATAGACATCAACAATTATTACATAATCCTCGCCATCAGCAGTTTTGAACACATGAAAATAGGAACAACATAATTATCATTGAATTCTTACCTTTCCTAAAACTGGAGCCATTCCCATTATAACTGTAGCCAAAGCTGAGCGAACATGCTGAGATGAATCTGCTGACAATTCCTACAGCAGGCAAGTTTATTTGATAATTGAACAATTATCATATAGACAATCAGCAGCTAAAATGTACTGAAATTGGAGAGTACATGCTTAATATAAATATGAACTTGCATCAAAATAACTAGTTACTTCAAGCATATGTGTACAGTGTACCTTAACACAAGGAAGAATATGTTGGATTGCAAGTTCTGGATTCAAAATCCGACAAATCTTCGTTACTTTTCCTGCAGCAGCTATACGTACTTCAGCTTCATTATCACGAAGGAGGCGAACATATGCAGGAACCACATCGGACCTAAAAACGTCAACCGTCAAGTTAATTGTAGATTATACTTTTTTCTAGGAAGTGAACATAATGTCATAAAAGATCTAAAACTTCATTGAAAGGACAATAAAATGTAAAGTAAATAGCAGGAGAAAAAGAGTTGCATGAATGACTGGAGCATGAAAAGCAAATCACAATCTCAAAATATGCATAAGATTTTCAGATATTACGAAGGAAATTAGCAAGTATTCAAAAGAATATCAAATCAAATAAATAAATATTCCCATGGCTAACACACACACAAAAAAAATGATTACCTGGTAGGCTCAGGACCAACAGCTTCACATAGCTCATATAATTGATTTGCAACCATGTAACGAACGCGCCAGGACTTGTCCTGGTCAGTTAAAAATTTCATCATGCATGATGGACATTGACATATTATATTGCAACAAACTCATTCATGGATATTGGTAGCAAATAATAAGAAGTTATTGATTTACCCAATTTAATTTGGACATACACAATTCAACCAAATATCTCCAAAAATGACAGAAGCTAATATTGATGTATAATTTTCGTATCCAAAATATCAATAGTTTTTAACTGAATGCGCATTACGACTTCTAACAACATTTACAATGGTTATAGTCCTAAAGAATCACATATCTTGAATAAAACATGCCTAGCACAGTGTTCACAGAAGATCATGAGACAGACCGCCCCATGAGATCACAATTAAATGTCAAACTTCACATTTCAAGGAATGGAGATTTTGATAAAGATAAATTTTAATAAAAGTTTATGATTAATTCAAAAATATTATCAACAATATGATATTTTTACCTGCGAGAAATTAACTATAACAGGGAGAATATGTGCCACACAATCTTGGGGTTCCAACAACTTTCCTAGAGCTCCACAACCCTCAACAGCCAATAATCGAACTGAATCTTGGTCTGAAATTAAGATGTGTTCAAGAAATATTATATTAATCGCCTATAACGAAAAATGAAACAAGTAATTTTATAATCCCCTTCCCCAGTACGATGAAGAAACTTGTAATGCTTTGATAAATTAACCAAACTGTGTATTTAAGAAGACACACTAGAATGCATTTCATAGATATCCTTATAACATAGGAAAGATTAGAACAATTTCTGCTATTCCAATCATGTTTTTTCTTGTCAAAAGAAACAAAAAACTGGGGGAAAAAACAGCTTTAGTTAGAAAATAGAATACTATTAGTAAATGCAGTGGATAGGTTAACTCCTTATTTTTTCTGTGATATGGATATATGAGCAGTTACTACAGAAGGGGTACCAACTTTTTCCCCATTATTAAGTAACCATTAGCGGTGTACACCCAATTAACATATGACATAAGCTAAGTGCCTAACATGTAGACAACAATCACACGTCACATGATAAAATGAAGGAAGAAAAGTTGCATACAGATTTAATCTGTCGATAGACGTTTTTCTAAAAAATATATATATCTGATAAGAATGATGAAGTGATGAACAACATATAATTACTTCATCAAAAATGAGATTGAACAAATACACTATTAAATCTACATACCATCATTTGTAAGTTCCTCAAATATAGACATGATTTCAGCCTTCAAATGAGCAGCTTCAACAGTAGCAGCAAATTTTCCAAGGTTAGTTGCAGCAGATCTCCTGACCATAGGCATGTCATCTTGACACAGCTGCCTGTATATTGTTCTTAGTTCAGTTTTTAATGCCTCGGGGGCACTTGAGTAAGCAATATGAAACAATCCACATGAGGAAACCCGAGCCGTAAACCACTCTCCAGCAGCCAGTCTCTAAATGATTGGAGAACACAATAGGTGAAAGAAAATATTTAGTTATTCTACTTTAGTAACGCCAAACTATACCATATGTTAAACTGATCATAAATGAACATAATGGCTGAAATAAGACATGAAAAAATATTATAACGATGATATATAAGCAATCATATTTAAAATAGCATGGTTTAAAATTTAAATGCCACCTTGTTCAAGCAGATTACTTATAAAGTTCTCAAGCATTATTTGTGAACAAATCACTAAATGCTAAAATAGGATTTTAAATTACATTCTCCTGATATATTCTCCCCTTACCACACGTTTTGCTTTGAAATACTGAGGATTTAGAATGGCATGCATGCAATCCACAGTTTGTGATACAGGTAGGTACAGCAATGCCTCTATTTTATAATATTACTTACTTATTACACCAATAACATCATTTAAATACCTCAAAAACATAATACTAGACTAGTGAACCACAACATAAAGAAAACGATAAAAACTGATCAAAACTGCAAATATACCTTGACTAATGGGATAAAATACTCAACCACGTCCTGTTCCCTCATTTGAGCACCAATCCTACACAATGACTCCACTGATTTGTCCCTCACACAAGTTTCTTCAACCGTGCACAAAGTCTCAAGCGGTGGAAGCAACACATTTGCATACTCCAAACCGCCTACATAAGGAATGAAGACCCCCAATTCTTCTGCCATTGCAAGAAGCACTTCGTCATCGTCATCGTTATTCTCACTCAAAAATGGGATCAACTCCTTCCGAGTCCTCTCCTCCCCGAGGGCACGAGCTATCGTGGAGAGTCTCCGGATTGAGTTCAATCGAAGCTGAATGTCTTCGTTCTTGAGCTCATCAATTAGAACGGCAATCGGGTAAAGTGGCTCGTCAATCATCGCCATCTTGCCTGCAGCTGCAAAAAAAAACAAAATCAAGTTTCGCACAATAAGACTCCGTATAAATAAACCCAAACCCAGAAGCGATCCAATTCTTCAATACCAAGGAAATGTAGGGCAAGAATAATAAATAATAAATAATAATAATAAAAAGGACTTCAATCCCAGAATTGATACATCATTTTGAACCACAATTTCTAAAAAAAAAGAAAAAAATAGAAACAGAAATAATCCCACTTAATTACAGCCAAATTATCAAGCATAGTAAAGAGCAATTAATGACTCACTAATTATAACGATTAAAAGATTCAATCATCAATAAATAATAGAAACCCATATAAGCTGAACTCTAAAAAAGAGAGTGAAAAGCATAAATTTGAAAAAGAAATACGATAAGATCTGAAGAAAAAAATAGGTAATTCCAAAAAAATTCTAGGTTTCAAACCGGATCAAAAACAATGAATAACCTAAACAGAATCTGAACTCCATGGAATCCCAAAACAAAAGTGTTGAGTAAAAACAAAAGGACGAGCAACAGTGAATGTACCTTGCGAGGTTTGAGTGCTTGATCTGGCAAGAAAGGGATCAGAAGCTATCAGATTTGGTTTGTTCTGACTTCTCTTCTGTGGGTGTCGCTGCAAATTACCTCAAAATGGGGTTTTCCTTTAGACCAATTACAATTACAATATCTGATTGGGAATTTCAATTCTTGCCCCGACCCGTTTTTGTCCGATTTTTTTTTTAATTATTTATATTAAATAATACTGTGCTTTTCAAAAATTAAAACACAAATTCCTTGTCTAAATTTCCCTTTTGTTTTTTTGACTAAAAAATTTAATACCTTGTTAAAAATAAAATAAATTTTGCTAGAATACAAAGTAATATATATTTACTTACAAGGGATATAATCATTTCCCCCTTGAAATTTTAGTTTTATATATGGTCGTTCTTTTTTCTGGAAACCAAAATATTAGACATCCATTTCAGAAATGACCATTCTCTTTTTTCATTTTAACCACACACACTCTTGGTTTTTAGGGAGAAGAACATCATTTCTGAAACTGGATGAGACAAAGTGTCTAATAAGGCAAACTATATGGGGAAAATGATTATACATCATCCATAATGAGCTTCAAACCTATTAATTTTGTTTTTGTTCTGAAGTATTACATAAATTTAGGTTTTTTTAAAGAGGATGACTCGAACCTACGAACTCATAGTGTAGGTGTAAGGGGTATGCCACCATACCAACCTCATCTCGTCAGTTTCAAAACTATTAGCTAAAACTTTGAGAATCAATATACTAATCACTTGCATTAGAATTGACCTCGGTTCGGTTCCAATTCCGAACAGGCAATTCCAGTTCCTTAAGCAACTGGAATAGGAATCGAAGGGAACCGGTTTCGGTTCTAGGCCGGTTTCGAACTTTAATATATATATATATATATATATATATATATATATATATAATTACAAAAAAAATATTATAAATAAATTTGAATATTTTTTTGGAAATATATTAAAAAAATTATTGGAAACAAATACAAATTTTTTTATCCATAACTGGAACCAGAGGGACTCGGTTCTAGTTTCAAAACAGTTTCGATTTTTTTTTAAAATTTTAAAGTTATTGTCGTATGTAAATTTTATCATATGTACACGTCATTGACAAAGAGGATAAAATTGCCAGGTGGACATCTGAATAGGCATTCAGAAAATATCTTGCAAGATATCACCAAATAAGAGGAACCCGAGTAAGTATAAAAATAAGTATTGAGCAAAACCTACTCGGGATCAATTAACATCATATTCTAATCGGGATCAGTTAATGTTGCTTAGGGTTAGCTGACGTCATGTTCTACTCGGGATCAGATGACATCATTCGGGACCAGCTAACATCATATTCTACTCGGGACAAATATGAAGAGACCCGAATAAAGAAGCCCAGCACATAACTCGCACACAAACCAAGAATCATGTTAAAATACGTAAAGATATCCGCAACAAAGAAGAATTCCAAGATAAATAGAATACCAAACAGAAAAAAGGTTCCAAATCAGACAACAATTTTATTTCTTCAAAAAGACTACACATTTATAAGGAAATAAGTCTTAACTGGAATATATCACTAGAGTCCCATTCAATCTCTCTACAAATCTCTTAAATAAGAAAGAAGAGAGACTACTCCAAACAAGTAACAAATCATAATTAAATACAAGAATCTTTCATTACTTGTACAAAAAAGATTAGGGTTCTATGTACATATAAATAGACCCATAATCTCGTCATAAAGAGATATATAGCAAAATACAGAGAGAAAAAAGAGAGATCGAGAGTTGTAAATCTTTTTCAATAGTGGATTTTGGCTCGGTTGTTTATTCAACCACCCGTGGACGTTTCTCTGGTCATCGGAGTTTTACCACGTAAAACTTGTGTCCAATTACTTTCTCCTTCTCTTTCTCTTTGAGATCACAACTAAAATCCAATCTTGTTGACTTCTCACACATCAAGAAATCGACGTCAACAATTGGCGCTGGAAGGAGGGGCTGAACCTTTGATTTGATTAAAGGTAATGGCGGGAAGCAGAAACAGTTCAGGGGATATCCAAAAATCTCCAGATAATGTCCATATTGGCAGTAGTTCATGAGATCTAACCATAACCACCGAGAACCAACCAACATCTCTGACGGGGATCCAACAAATCCCTCCGACCAACAAAGACCTGACACGACGTTTCCGTGAGGCACTACAACAACTGGTAGCGGACGCGACAAAAGAAGGAGTTGATCTACTAGCTGCAGAAGAGACGCAACCTCCTAATCCCCCACTTACAAGGCTTCGCTCGGTTATAGTTGGGCCTGAACTTGATGCACCAGAAACTGGAAGGGATTCTGTTCCAATTAATCAGGCTGGACGTGAAACACCCGAAGAGGAGCAACCACGCCAGAGGCAGAGCCATGATCAGATAGCCCACACTAGACATCGCAAGCATACCGACACATGGATCGATCATCATCAGAGGAAAGTGATCGACACCATCACAAACGTCGTCATGGAACCATACGCCTGCAAGGATCAACCCGTGAGACTCGGCAGCAAAGAGAAAAGGAGCTTGAAAAAGGTATGACAGTCACTCGGCTGTTTAACCATCATGGAGATTCAGTGGGAGATAAAGATGTCGTAATTCAAAGCCTGGCCCGAGAAGTTGAAAACAATAGGCGTCAAATGGATGCACTGGTTAGACGTTATGGGCACAATGACTTGTCCGACGACGATTCTGATAGTCCATTCATTAGGGACATCCTGCGAACTCCATTCCCAGAAAGATTTAGGATGCTGCACGTAGAACAGTTCAAGAAAGATACAGATCCTAAAGAACACGTCAGACGGTATAATTTGTTATGGCTCAGTATGCCCACAGCGACCCTTTATTATGTCTCAACTTTCCACAGACTATAGGAGACACAGGCTCAAGATGGTTCGGAAGATTGCCCCCAGCAAGCATCAGAAGTTTTGGTGAATTAAGCAGAAGTTTCATAAGAAAATTTCTGGGCAACGTTCACAGAAAGAAATCAGTGGATTACCTTTCTTAGCTAAAACAAGGGAAAGATGCGTCGCTAAAGAAATACCTGGGGAGATTCGGCTATGCGGTATCAGAAATCGGCAGTGCAAACGACGAAGCGATAATTGTTGCATTCATCAACAATTTACAGAATGGACGGCTATCTTTTGACTTGAGAAGGGTCCGTCTAACCAGATATGCAGATATGATGGAAGGGTATGCACCGGCCAAAGAAGAAAAGTTAGCCACGGGAGGATGCTACATACACGGAGGAAAACCCAAAAAGGATGATGAGGCAAATGTACAGAACCAAAAGGGAAACCAAAAAGGAAATGGCAAATAAAAAAGAAAGGACGGAGGAAACATGCGTAATGTTAACCAGACCACGGAGAAATTCTGAGGAAAATACGCAAGCTACACCCCTCTCCGAAAAAAATAGGAAAAAATTCAGGCTATACTGGAAGAAAAAAATCTGGTAAAAGAGTCACGCCGACAGTCTCAGTTTGCCCGACGAGATACAACAAAATACTGCAGATTCCACACGGAAACAGGTCATGAGACTTCCAAATGTTACTAGTTCAGGGATTACATAGAGACCCTCATTCGGGAATGACACTTACAAGATATAATCTTAAAAAGAGATGAGAGGCCATAAACAAAGAAAGAGACTAGCACCGATCACAGCTCCGGTCGAAACCAAAGGGCTAGCCCCGAGGCCAATGAAGTAATACAAACAATCTTTGGAGGACCATCAACTAGAATAAGTAATCGAGAACGAACACAGGAAATCAGAGAAGCGGTGGAGGCAAGACAGAACTTTGACGTGAACTCGGTCCAACCAGACCCCGAAAAGGGTAAAGGAAGGATGAGACCCAATAATATTCACAGAAGCTGACTCACATGAGGTCGAAGTTCGACCAAATGACGCTCTGGTCATAAGTGCCCGAATTGGACACAGGGAAGTCAGGAGAATCTTAATCGACAATGGAAGTTCGGCATATATTCTCAATGTAGCTGATTACGATCAAATCAGGTTGGACCGAAAGGATTTGCAGCCTTTTCATACCCCACTCAGAGGATTCGGGGGAGTTGAGGTCAGGTCAGGTCACTCGGGACGATAAAGTTACCAGTAAAAATTGGAGCGGCATCTTGTTAGAGAACAGTTTTACTCGATTTCGTAGTGGTAGACTTAGATAATTGGCCACATAACGCATTGTTAGGTCGGCCATTCTTGAATAAAACAAAGGTTGTAACAGCTACTTAGGCCCTAATGATCAAATTCCCGACCGAACAGGGGGTCGGAGTAGTCAAAGGGTCCCAGGAGATGGCCCGAAGAGCTAACCTGTCAGTTTACAAAGACATAAACGATGGTGAACAAGTATGCACTATAACACAGCCAAATTAGAACAAAGAGTCACTATCATTTGAATTTGATCCAAGGGAAGAACCAAAGGAGTCCAAAAATGAACCGGTCGAAGAATTAATCTTGAAAGAAGATGAATCAGATAAGAAGATCAAGATCGGGGTCAACTTAGAAGGAAGAGTCAAACAAAGCCTCACTGGTCTGCTCAAAGAATACAAGGATGTGTTCGCCTGGAGTCATGAAGACATGGTCGGGATAGATGCCTGAATAATATCACATCATCTCACGGTAAACCCGAATGCAAAACCAGTAATACAAAAGAGAAGGTCATTCAATCTCGAAAGAAGTCAGGCAATCAAACAGGAAGTGGAAAAGTTACTCGTCGTAAGGTCAATTAGAGAGATCAGTTATCCTCAATGTGTAGCTAATGTGGTCCTCGTCCAAAAGAAAAATGGTCAGTGGAGAATGTGTGTAGATTTCACATATTTGAATAAAGCATGCCTAAAAGACAGTTTTCCACTGCCAATGATAGACCAATTGGTTGAGACTACATCAGGTCACAAATTACTCAGTTTCATGGACGCCTACTCAGGATATAACCAAATCCGGATGAACAAGGCTAACGAAGAAAAAATGGTGTTCACAACCAATCAGAGCTTATACTGTTACTGTTACACAGTAATGCCCTTTCGGGTTAAAAAATGCATAGGCAACATACCAAAGGCTGGTCAACAGAATCTTCACACGATAAATAGGAAGAAACATGAAAGTTTACATAGATGACATGATGACCAAGAGCATCTCGGCAGACAGGCATACGTCAGACCTACGAGAGACATTTGATATTTTGAGAAGATACCAAATGAAGCTGAATCCGAACAAGTGCCTATTCGGAGTTCCTTCAGAAAGGTTCCTGGGTTTCCAAGTTCACCAAAGGGGGATCGAAGTAAATCCTGAAAAGATCCAAGCCCTATAAAAAATGACCTCACCAAGGACGCTAAAAGAAGTGCAACACTTAACAGGATGCTTAGCCTCATTGGGTAGATTCATCTCAAAGGCCACAAACAAATGTGTTCCCTTTTTTAAAGTGATTAAAAAAGGAAAAGGACTCGAATGGAATGAAGAATGTGAGCAGGCGTTCTTAAAAATCAAAGAGTACCTAAGGTAAGCTCTCATCCTTTCGAAACCAAAAATAAGAGAGATACTCCATTTGTACTTATCAATTACAGAATTAGCAGTGAGTTCAGTTATAGTCAGAACAGAGAATGGAGTATAGAGGCCGGTGTACTATACCGGCAAGGCTCTTCTTCCAGCTAAAACCAGGTATTCACAGGCAGAAAAAATGGCCCTAGCATTGGTTTCAGCAGCAAGGAAGTTAAGACCATATTTTTAGGCTCATACAATCCAAGTCCTCACCGATTGCCCACTTAAGCAAATTCTATAGAAACCAGAAATTTCAGGAAGAGGGCAATCGAGCTAAGTGAATTCGATATTCAGTATATCCCCAAGACATCTCTCAAAGGCCAAATAGTGACAGATTTTATAGCAGAGTTCACAGAACCAAACCTGGAAGCAAAAAATATGTTGGGCAAAAATTTCCCATGGAAATTATATGTCGATGGCTCTTCAAACACTCACGGCAGCGGGGCAGGGATCGTAGTATGCACCCCGAAAAGAGATGATGTCGAGTGTGCCCTGAGATTTGACTTCAAAGCAACTAATAATCAAGCCGAGTATGAGGCGCTACTAGCTGGACTCAGAGTTTGCATAGCCCTCAGAGCAGATGAGGTCGAGATATTTAGCGACTCACATGTAGTCGTCAACCAAGTCTTGGACGAATACCAAGCCAGAGATGAAGGCATGATAGCTTATCGTGACATAGCAAAACAGCTCCTTCAGAAATTCAAAGAATATAAGATTGCCCAGATCCCTAGGGAGGAGAATGAAAATGCAGATGCTTTGTCCAAGCTAGCATCAGCAACAACCACAATCAGGCCAAAAACTATTATGGTCGCACATCTCCTCAAACTGAGCATAGCTGAGCCAAAAACTTTGAAATTTTAGAAATCTGAACACCGTCAGACTGTTGGATGACTCAGCTACAAAGATTCCTAGAAGAATGTGTGCTCCCTGAAGATCCCCTATAAACCAAACATATCAGGTATCGGTCAACAAGGTACACATTGATCGGAGGAGAACTATACAGAATGGGTTTTTCCCGAACACTCCAAAGATGTGTATCAGAGGAAGATGCATGTCAGATATTACAGGAAATCCATGGGGGAGTTTGTGAAAACCATATTGGGGGGTAAAAGTTTAGCACACAAGATACTCAGACAAGGTTATTATTGGCCCACTTTATTCTCAGATGCACAACGATGTTCGGAGAGCTGCAATACTTGCTAAAGGATTGCTAATGATATCCGACAACCCCCTGAAAAACTCAGAAACCTCACGTCCCTGTGGCCATTTGCCATGTGGGGCTTGGAATTAATTAGCCCAATGCCAGCTGGGACAGGGGGTAGAGCGAAGCATTCCATAGTAGCCGTTGATTATTTCACGAAGTGGGCAGAAGCTGAAGCATTAGTACATATCACAGTAGAAAATACCATAAATTTCGTGAAGAAAAATATACTCTACAGGTTTGGAGTCCCAAACACTATCATTATTGACAACAACATCCAGTTCGATAACCTGAAATTCACACAGTTGTGCAAGGAGTACCAAATAGCCAATTACTATGCCACACATGCCCACCCTCAAACAAACGGGCAAGCTGAAGTAGTAAACAAAATCATCAAGCATACACTCAAAGCAAAGCTAGATGCCAAGAAAGGAAGTTGGGTTGAAAAACTTCCCGAAGTATTATGGGCATATTAGATGGCAACAAGAACTTCAACAAGAGAGACTCCATTCACTTTAGTGTTTGGAAAAGAAGTTGTTATCCCCATAGAAACATCATATGCATTACCCAAGGTCAGGCTATATAATGAAGATCAGAATGTTGATATGTTGTTACAAAGTCTAGATGAGCTAGAAGAGAAAAAGGGGAAGTCCCGAATACGAAATATGGCATATCAACAAAGAGTAGCTCGCCACTACAACTCTCATGTTAGAGTAAAGAAATTCCAACCAGGAGACCTGGTACTTAGAAAAGTGTCACTGAATACAAAAAATAAAGTTGCAGGTTCCTTGGCTGACAGGTGGGAAGGCCCGTACAAAATTGAAGGAGTAGCTGGCCATGAAGCATATTGGATTGCACGACCAGATGGAGGGGTCTTACCCCGACCATGCAACGCCCAATACCTGAAGATTTTTTATCCTTAAAATTTTGTTTCCTTTTTAGTTAGGACAATTTTAGTCAGATCATTTATTAGCTTTGGAATTTAAATCATTGTTGGTTTTGTAGTTATAAATAAAAATCAAACTCGGGATTTCCGAAAAATAAAGCATATGATAATAAGAACATATGAAAGACGAGCATGATAATAAGAACATGCAAATAGAATACTCGGGACCATTGATTCTCGAATGGACGGAGAAGCTCAAAGGAGCATGCAAGCCGAGCCAGGTCAGTCGACCTTAGCAAAAAGGAAAACCCGATACACCATATTCTGGAGAACGGTTCGGGGCGCTATAGGGAAAAATTCTGGTGAAATACGCAGCTGTGTTAAGCGATTCGAAAAGCTTAACGATTCGATAAACCTTTGCACAGAAAACTAGGGAGACGTCCTTGGTAATGTGTGAGGACTCGAACATATGATCATGGTGAGCCTTGATGTAATGTTTGAGTAATAAACCGAGTATGAAATACAAGTAAATCTACTTGTTTGTTTCAAGATAACTGGGTTAATATAAGCCAGTTTAATAAGATACTTGGCGTTGAAAGTAACTCTGGGTAACGAAACCAAGTTTAATAAGATACTCGGTGAAGTTACTCGGACGAAAATAACCAGTTTAATAAGATACTTGGCACAAAAAGAATTGCATTAGTCAGTTTGATAAGATACTTGGCATAAAGATTGCATTAGCCAGTTTAATAAGATACTTGGCACAGATTGCAGTAGCCAGTTTAAGATATGGCAGTGATTGTGTTAGCCAGTTCAGTAAGATACTCGGTATTAGAAGCAACTCCAAATAATAAATCCAAGTTAGATAAGATACTTGGTACTTGGTACTTGGTACTTGGTACTCGGTACTCGGTGAAATTTCTTGAGCAATGAGTTGGATTAAACCACTCGGTTTTCTGAATTACAGTTAAACACGAAATTTCGTTGATAAAAATCTTTACAAAAGTGAATCTTTACGAAGATAATAAAAATCTTTACAAAGGTGAATCTTTGCACAAATAAGTCAAGGCTGGGAGGATTTGGAACTCTTGCCGATGCTCGGGTCATGCACCATTTCGTACTCACGGAGGAGACTTTCATTTGAAGGCCAAGTAATTATGTCGACCGAATCATCCATCCATTCGATGTAATCTTCTCCAAGGATCAGGCCGACATCAGACACCAAACCTTCCACGCCGGGCTCCTGACTAGTATAAAAGGTTGAGAGAGAATGCTCCGATGGAACCTCCAAATGCATGGGATGAGGCTCTTTGCCTCGACTGTGGCAATAAGCTCTCCACTCTTTTATCTGAGTCCGAAAAGGTTCCAAGGACCTATCCACGTGGTTCTTGATCGACAGCTCCCAGTTGGTTCGGGCTTTTTCAATTGCCTGATTATTGACCTTAAAAAATTCACCAGCTAAAACTAGCCCTCGCTGAAATTCTCGAAGGAGAAGGGCATCATAAGCAGGGGATCTTTTAAAACGATCAACCCTCTGGACTTCAAGTTCCAGCCTGGCCTCTTTGGATAGGGACTCGACCGTCAAAGCTTGGCCTTCCAAGTCCTTGATCTTCTGTTCATATGCCGACTTGGACTGCTCCGCTTCCTGTTCGGCTTTAAGCATCGATTCTTGGGCAGAAGACAATAAGTTTTGAAGTGACATAGCTATCCTCACTCTCTTTCAGCTTAGCTTTAAGACGCCTTATTCGATCGGCTTGATGTTATTGGGTCTGAACCAGCTCATCAAACTCGGCCACCATCTACAAAGGATTTTAGTTAAAAATATATACAAGACAAAAATAATAAGAGTTGGGAATAAAACTTACGTAAGACGCGCCGTTGAAAAAAATTTGAAGACGGCTCGTTAAAGAAGCTTCCCTGAAATGGCTCCAATGATCATCCCCGAAGAAAGCCCGACCAGATGACATCGCCCTAAGCATATCCTGGGGAGAAGGATATGAAGGACCTCCTGAAGATTCAGCCATTACATCTTCAACCTCGGGGGGGGGGGGGGGGGGGGGGGGGGGGGGGGGGGGGGGGGGGGGAAGAAGCTCTTGTTCGGGTCAGAAGTCTCTGCACCCGTTGATACTTCAACATGAACGTTCAGAGGAATCTCGGCCTCAGTATCCTTATCACTTGAGTCAATGAACGAAACCACCCGAGGAACCTTATAAGGACGAGCGAGAGAATCGATCGCTTTTCGTTTCTCAGCCTGAAAAACGGTGGAAGCCAAGATCAGCTGAAGGGTCTTCCTGTTAATCATCCCAGAAGGACTCAAAAAGGTCAGGATCTATATTTACTTGTCCTTTAAAGGTTTTAACTCCATCCTCGGTACTCAACCGCTCGGTAGGAACCTCAACCGGGAGCTCGACTCACCGGGCCCCTCACCAAGACCATCACTTTGCCTCACCCTGTATTCAAGCAATTTCTAAGTGTGGTCAGTTGGGCCGCTCGGACCACTAGATTCCCCTATGGTAGACTGGATGACTTCCTCGGGGACGTACTCAGTGATCCCTGCTTCAGCCTCTTCGGTTTCATCATCTGACTCAGGCGTGGTGATACCTTCCTTGCTTTGATGAGAAACCTCTTTTTGGCTCACCTGAAGGATTGATTTCACCCGTCGAGCTTGGATGTCGCAGACGATGTCCGAGTCATACACTTAAAAAAAATGATGATGATAAAAAGAATCACGTCAAAATATAAAAAGCAACATTTTTTTTAAAAAAAGAGGGGGTAGGAAGATCACTTACATCTCCTGCGGTAGCCTGAAATCTGGCTAAAGAAGCCAAGATCTATCATCTTCTTCTCATTGAAAAGATAAGATCTACTCTTTTTTTCCAAAGTGCGAACTGTAGCCCGAGCAAGTCTGGTCAGCAGAGTATCGTAAAATTCAAGTTTTTTCTTGTTCCATATATCAGAGGAACAGAAAAAACGAGAAAGTTTTAGCACCGTCTGAGTTTTCTCAGCCGAAAGAGTAACTTTAAGTCCAAGGTTCCCTCCGGTGAAAAACCAAATGTTCTTCAAGTACTTGTTGGACAAAGGGAATCTCCATACAAAGCCCCTATTTTTGGCATCATTGAAGGTGTCAACTCCCCGATTCACTTTTGTCCCCTTAGAGACCCAACAATCTGGCGGATTAGACATGAGAAAATAAGTCCCTGTCCGACTAGATTGCCTTAGTGTGTAGAAGTGCCTGATTTCACTCAGGGATGGCGGCGACAGGTTCATCCAGCTCCATATATGCCATATGCACATCAAAATCTTGTAGTTGTTCGGGGCCAGTTGGGCTAGAGTGATCTCTGTTTCAGCCAGAAACCAGGCAATAAACGGCTGTAGAGGAAGAGTGACACCGCAACAAAGCATGAACCCATAAATTGTCACCATGCCTGGAGGAGGGTTCCATGCGGCTCTATCACCGACAGGAGACAGAGTAACTGAGTCATCCAAGTCAAACCGAGTATGATATTTCCCGATCTCATCTTCCCCGACCACATTCGGCTGGACGTCATACCCACTCGGACGATCGACAGAAAAAGAGAGATGAGATTTTCAAAACTCCTCTTCAACGCCATTCTCATCAATAATATGTTCCCTGATCTGGACGCTACCCGAGTTGTGCTTATGGACTTCACTTTTACTTTGATGTTTCCCCATCCTCGATCGAAGAGGTACCCTGTGATCAGAAATGACAAATTCAGAACTAGATGATTCAGAACTAAAACGGGCGTCAGGGTAAAGCCCATAAACATCAACATCTAAAAAAGGAGGTTCATCAGGGGGGAATTCCCCCAATAATCTACGAGTGTAAGAAACCAGTTGAAAATCTCCACGATCAAGCGCTTCAAAAGCTATAGTAAAGAGTCGACGACGGGAAGATGGATCCATTAAAACTAACCTTGAGTGAAGAAACCTGTTGTAAAAACTTCAACGGAGAATAGAGATTTTCTGCGTAAATAAATCTGGGTTGGAAAATTTCTGGTTTGAGTCTCTGAGAATAAACCAGGGCAACTCCATTCAGTGGAACATTTAAAGAGATAATAGCACAAAACTCTAGGATCTCAAGAAATGGGAAAAATCAAAGATAAATTCGATGACGTAGACGACGCACTAGGGGACGTGTAGGACGTTTCTCATAAATGATATCGAGAAATGAAGCGGTAGAGGACACGTGTTAAGAGAAGAACTGACCAAGACCGTCAGGACTCCAAAACGTCACAATTATTGAGATTTCGCGTGATAAGGCAAATTGAATTACATGGTCACCATTAAGACACATCATTATGACAAGACATTTACTCTGGTGTTAATGAGACGGAAAAAATTGAAGGGTTGACTAAAATAATTTTGCCCGGAACGAAACCCTATTCGGTAAAAATATTTGAAGGGGGTATTATCGTATGTAAATTTTATCAGATGTAAATTTTATCAGATGTACACGTCATTGAAAAAGAGAATAAAATTGCCAGGTGGACATCTGAATAGACATTCAGAAAATATCCCGCATGGTATCACTAAAGAAAAGGAACCCGAGTAAGTATAAAAATAAGTATTAAGCAAAACCTACTCGGGATCAATTAACGTCATATTCTACTCGGGATCAGTTAACGTCGCTCGGGGTTAGCTGACGTCATGTTCTACTCGGGATCAGATGACATCATTCGGGACCAGCTAACATCATATTCTACTCGGGACAAATATGAAGAAACCCGAATAAAGAAGCCCAGCACATAACTCACACACGAACCAATAATCATGTTAAAATACGCAAAGATATCCGAGTTAATAAAGAATTCCAAGATAAATAGAATACCAAACAGGAAAAAAGTTCTAAATCAGGCAACAATTTTATTTCTTAAAAAAGACTACACATTTATAAGGAAATAAGTCCTAACTGGACTATATCACTAGAGTCTCATTCAATCTCTCTACAAATCTCCGAAATAGGAAAGAAGACACACTACTCAAAACAAGTAACCAATCATAATTAAATACAAAAATCTTTCATTACTTGTACAAAAAAAAATAGGGTTCTATGTACATATAAATAGACCTATAATCTCGTCATAAAGAGATATATAACAAAATACAGAGAGAAAAAAGAGAGATCGAGAGTTGTAAATCTTTTTCAATAGTGGATTTTAGCTCGGTTGTTTATTCAACCACCCGTTGACGTTTCTCCGGTCATCAGAGTTTTACCACGTAAAACTTGTGTCCAATTACTTTCTCTTTCTCTTTTCTTTCTCTTTCTCTTTCTCTTTGAGATCACAGCTAAAATCCAATCTTGTTGACTTCTCACACATCAAGAAATCGACGTCAACAGTTATAAATTAAAAAAATATATAAATAAATATGAAAATTTTGTTGGAAATTAATTCGAAAACATTGTTGAAAATAAATATAATTTTTTTGATGGAAATGAATTTGAAAATTTTGTTGGAATTAAATTTGAAAAATTGTTGGAAATGAATTTGAATCGAGTAAACAAAATGTAATTGTGATTTAATTGCAATAAAAAAAATATTAAATAATTAAGAGAGAATTAGATAATTGAGAAAGAATTGGAGTGAGGAGAAATGAGATGGAAAGGGGTAATAATAGGAATTAGGAAAGGGGTTTGAAATAATATTTCTTTTCTTTTCTTTAAAACAGACTGTTGGAAGCCTAACAATAAAAAAAGAAAAAAAAAATCAGAACCGTAGATTCCAGATCGGTTTCGCAATTTTAAGAATTGGAATCGAAACCTTATAGATTTTGGTCTGATTCTTCATACCATGGTTCTGGTTCGAACCGAACTGTGGTAATTTCTACTTACATAAGTTAATATGCTAAGCCTATATATTTATTAATTTTAAGTGGGGTTTGGCCTTAGAGATTAAAACTACACTTGGTAGAATGATTTAGCATTGTGTTATATAGATGCTCTATGCTCCAACTTGTTATCATTTTTTAGTAGAATCCCCGTTTTTTTTTGAAACAAGATTTTATAGTCTTCTGGGAAAAACTTTTTAGTGGTCCTGTGTAAATCCTGTTGATAGGCAGTTATGGACTTAAAGAGAATTTGTAAACTTGCTTTGAATCAGTGAAACCCATAGTAACTTGAAAGATTCGTTTATTTTGCATAACCCTTCAGAATCTAATAATTATTTTTCAAAAATTGTGTGGCTTTCTCTAATGCTAATATAAGCTAGTTAACGGAATGGTGGAAATGGTAAGATATGTCACCATTTTTTTTATGTGCTGCAATGATGTCACTTCTTTAATAATTTAAGTTTAAAAGACACATATTAGGGTGAACTACCCAAATTGCCCTTAAATAATCTATTTTTTATTCTCATTGTGTTTCCATATATACTTTGAAAACGATTATTCCTCTCTCTCTCCAAAATAGTTGTCTGAAAATTGATCTACAACTCTCTCTCTCTCTAAAAAAACTTGTCTCTCTTTAGATTCTGTACAAAAAGATAACATATATTTGTGATCTTCGTTTATATATTTTTATATATTTCTGTATGGTTTAACAATATATCTATTCGTTATGATTTGTTGTCTCAGTCTTTGTATGAACATGTGGCTTAACAATACTCGATTCTTTCAAATATATGCTCGATTAAGCTACAAATATACTTGATTTAACTAAACCTAATTTCCAAAAAATAAAATGCCCGATTCTTTCAAAAATATCCTCATTTTTTTTTCAAATAATCGAGGATATTTTTGAAAGAATCGAGCATTTTATTTTTAAAAAATTAGGTTTAGTTAAATCGAGTATATTTATAGCTAAATCGAGCATATATTTGAAAGAATCGATCATTTTTTTGAAAGAATCGAACATTTTTTTCAAAGGGTCAAGCATTTTATTTTTGAAAATTAGGTTTAGTTAAATCGAGTACATTTGTAGCCAAATCGAGTTTTCTTTTTAATATGATCGAGCTTATTTTAGAAAGAATCGAACATATGTTTAAAAGAATAGATGATTTTTGTAAAAGAATCGAGACTTTTAATTGAAGAAACCGAGTTTTTTCCATTACAAAAAGCTCGAGTTTTTTTTGTAAGAGTTCGAACATTTTTACCAAATGTTTGAGTTTTTTTTAATGGGTTCGAGTTTTTTTGTCAAGTGTCCGAGTCTTTTTGCTAAGGCTCCGAGAATTTTACTAAAGGCTCTCGAAGGCGTCTGCGTAGTGCCACTCCGTTGTCGTTTGAGTGATTGCATGAGTTTCAACGGGACTCTCTCTCTAATTCACAACTCTGTCACTGTAAAAATGAATGAAATAAATCCGACGTGGAAGAACTATTGGAGATATTTTTATCCGTTCACAATAACAGTGTTCAAATCCCACATCCAAAAAGTGTCATTTATTTTTTTGAACCCTAACAAATGAGTTCTTATCTATGCAATAAAGTCTATATTCCATATAAAATAAAATAATTTGAACTTGCTTGTAATGTTTTTAGTTACTTAAATGACTCCGTTCTCTTAAAATATGTGCTTCAAATACAAATTCACTTGAAATTCTACAAATAAGATATAATGTTAGGATTTCTAATGGTTTTCTTTCAAAATAGGATAAATATCATTTTAATCCTGTGGTTTACCATATTATCCATTTCAGTATTTGTCGTTTCAGTATTAACCGTTTGGTCCTTCTATTGTGTTTTCGTTAAAATCAGACCACCTGAACATAGTCAGATGGTCAAATGACCCTTAAATGTCTGAGGGGCTTGTAAGAACTATTTTACCCCCTTTAACCGTATGAAGTTCATCACCACCACCACCTACACACACGAGTTCACCACCACCACCTACACACCCAACCTGATGGAGATCCAATTAATTCGGACAGACCTAACACCGGAATAATAAAAACAAACCCCCCACCACCACCACCGCACCACCATTTTCAACCCAGAACCACCATCAAGAAAAATATCCAAGACCATATCCATCAAATAAAAATCAAACCAAAACTCATTCAATCAAACCAAAACCCAGAACCCAGATTCAACATCACCCCCACCAGATCAAAAAAAATAAAAAATTAAAATCAAACACCAATGAAACCCATACCATCACCACCATAACACTGTCGCCTCACACCATAACATCGTCGTCGCACAACCCAATCCCTGAAACCGCCATTCGACCACCCAAAATCAACACCAACTCAACAACCAAAGTAAAAATCAAACCAAAACCCTAATCAAAATCAAACCACCACCATCATAGCCGTCACCACCACCAAACCCAGAAACAAATCACAACACCCAAATCAAGAGATCGGTCAAGAAAGAGAGATGAGATCGGATCTAATTATTACAGACAAGTTTAACCACCACCAGAGAAAATCACGAACAACCAGAAGAAGGTCACGATGACAACGGCGAACGACGTGGGAACACCAGAGAAGCAGATTCGACGACCGATTGGGAAAAAAATCGAGACCAACTGATGGAATCTGGGTTTTCAAATTTAATTCCACTCATTTATTCACATTTTTAATTCCGACTTACCCAATAAACTTCATTTACAATTTCACATCATTACATATCTAATAATTATTTTTTAGTTAGTATGTAATATATATATAAAAACTGAACCGGGAAATTGGAACCGGAACCCCCTTCCAGGCAGTTCCGGTTCCGATTCCATACCTATTGGAACCGGAACCGGAACCGGAATCAAACCGCGGTCATGTATAATAGTTTGGTTTTATGAAACATGTCTTTTCCCACCCTCTCCTCCAAAATGTGAACTACGGTGACTACATTATGTTTTATGAAAAAAAATGGAAATTAAGAGTAGCAACCTGAAAATATGCAAAGATTTGAAGATATTGAGTTTGGCAACCAAATCAAAACCCATTTGAACCTGCAGTGTGACAGCTTCAAGTTAAGCTTTGCAACTCCAAATTTTAGTTGTGATTTTATGGGATACAAACTCTGGATATTCCAGACAGGCAGCAAAGGAAACAATGAGAGAAATATATGAAAGAATTAAGGAATTATCAGCAAAACAGATGTTATGAGCTAGAAGTAACTCTATACTATATAAGATTTGAGCTTTTTTGATGTCGACATATATATATTGTTTCATAAATTATATTAGTTCTTTCCTCCTTGCTTGACATTCCAGTTCCCCTGCAAATAAGCTCCATTCTTATCATCCAAATTGGAAATGGATTGCCATGGAACAGGAGCATTTATAATGAATAACCGAACAGTGAATGAAGAACTGAAGAGTGAAGAAAACTCAAACCAGGCCCTGGAAAAACACAAGCCAAAGAAGCAGCATTGGCTTTTCAAGTTGATTAGAAAACAATCACCCAATGTCCCAATGCATTCTTACACACTTCCGATCTGTGGTTTAAGGACCATCCAACATCACCCTTTGGGGGAAAAGAAAAAAAATCCTTAAACACTTTATATAGCACATCAAAAGCATATAGAATATATCACAAAGTGAAACTCAAACCTGAAAACATATAGATTTTTCTTAGGGTGACTTTCAATTCTATATTAATGTGAACAAGCAGTCCACAGGCTACCGAAAAAGAGTCTCAAGGGATAGAGAGAAAGATGTACAAATTAAAAGACATGACAAACCAAAATCAGTCCCCAAAAAGAATAAAAAACTATCTTACAACACCCTTTAAGAAATGACAAAAAACTATTTTAGAGCAGCCACCCAACTATCTCTACTTCACTTTCACAAAAAAAAAAAAACCTATATTTACTTTGGCATTTATGAAATATATAAATCTTTTATCCAAAAAAATTTGACAATTAACACGGAATAATAATTACCTTAACATTAGATTTAGAGACTTAAGATATTGGTCCAACACCATAAACATTTCCTATACATCAAATTCATATGGTGGTCATTTTCGAGGAGCTTTAACTATGTAAATTTTCTTCATATCTAAAATTTTAAATTTTCCTGTACTTTCAAAAATTGAACATAAACAACACTTCTGAATACCCCACCAAGTTACATTATTTAATCGAGATAACATTAGAAGTCAATTACATTCTAATGTTAAACGTTATATACGAAAACATTACAAACAACACTCCCAAATACTCCGCCAAATTACAATATTCAATCAAGTAAAAAAATCTATATACATAACAAGATCAACTACCAGCAGACACAAAATCCTTTAAATGAAATCATAAATGTTTAGAAAAACTCACAGGAAGTGTATGTGTTTAATTCTTTGAATTGCCAGCATAACCTTGGCGAAAGGTTCCTCATGCCAAATATACGGGGAACTTTTGTGGTGTCAGGTATATAGAAATCAAAAACCTACACAATTGTCAAGAGGAAGTATATCATCAGTACTATAACAAGTGTAAAGAAGAATGTGAAAACAATTTTAATTTATATGGCCATTACTTTCATGACCTGAGCATAAAGATGATTGCTATTGACTTGAGCATTATGACACTCGTCAAAGATCAAAAGAGAATTTGACACCTATCTTGATAGAATGGTGGTATAAGGTCTGAAGTAGTATATCAGGGATCATGACAAGTAGCTGCACACACAATCGGTACAGACTAGAACAAATATTAGGAAAATGTGGCTTCTATGATGCGACTGCTATTGAGTATTGACCATAAGAAAAACAGTCAGTAGTAAAAGGCTGAAGAAAGAAGAATGGGTAAACCACAACTTTACTCGATTTAAGATAGGGAAAAATGTTGAATTTCATTAAATCCAAGCCAGAAAGCAAAATATTATGCCAGAAAGCAAAATATTAGCTATGCAATTTATACAAACAGAAGAAAAATCAAATGTATCATACAAGAAATAACTTAACATCTATACATAGTGAAAACCAATCATAATAAACACACTAATCTAATATGGACATTGGGTATTAACGTTAAATTCACAAAACCAAGTTACCCGATTAACTTTAAAAAAAAAGTAATTACAATTGTCCACATTTAAACATTACCGTAAAATCGAATGAAATTCCAAAAGAGGCTCACAACAAAAACAAAACAATCACTAGAGATGAAATCAATTATGAAAATTGAAAAGCTTACCTGGAAACATAATCAATACCAAACATACAAATCAGTTGAAATTAGATTCAATGGATTACCCACGATGTATTCATCAAATTGGTTTCTAAAATCAAGTCATCAAATAAAGCTTCAAATTATACACTTCGATTTTTTCATATCGATTCTCTCATAGCAATCAATCCAAACAAGAAAAAGAACTCACTCACTCATAAATAAGAAAACAAATGCCCCAACATTTCATCAGATTGCAAATAAGAAATTAAGATGAAATTGAGAAGCTTATTGGGATTGGTTGTAAAAATATAAAAAAAAAGCTTAATAGGAATGGGATTACGTGACTCCCCAGAAAGCAATTCAGTTTTAGGGCACTAGAAATATAAGAGCGTTTAGGAACGAAACACATCGTCAAGCGCGTCTTAAAAAAATGAAAAAAGTGAAACACATATTTATAAATAGAAAGAAAAAAAGAAAAAAAGGAAAAAAAAATAGTGCCACCATGACCCAAAACGACGTTGTTTTAATACAGCAAAACACATTTGGTTTACAAAAATATCACACCCGAGTCTATTGCTTGGGAAATAAGTCACCAAACAAATCTGTTCCAGTTGTTGATTTCCCTCCAACGGTCGAATAGAGTTTCCAAAAACTCAATCCCGAACTACTCTAAATTTCACTACTTTCTTGTATGTTTCCCGTAAACTCTTGAAATCTCATCTCTCTCAACTCTATTACTTTCCAAAATAATCAACTTTATTACTCTCTCTTTGTTAACTAAGAATCTGTGGAAAATCATCTCTCTCAGCTCTGTTTGTTTTCCGGAAATTCTCTCCGTCTCTGTCCATGGCGGCCGGTTTTGGACTTGCCGTGGGAATGAAATTCCATCCAAGCGATAAGGATTTGGTGGGTTTTTACTTGCTCAACAAAATCTGCAAAAAAACAGAGTCTTTCAATGATTTGGAAAGGGTTTTGGTGAATGAATGCGATCTCTACGGCTGTGAAGAGGCATGGCAGATCTGGGAGTCGTACGGAGGAGCCCACTTGGAAGACGGTGAAGGTCTTCACCTCTTCACTCGGCTGAAGAAGGTTTCGGCGAGGGGTTCCAGAGTTAGCAGAAGGGTGGGCTCTGGTACTTGGGCAGGAGAAGACGGAGGTGAGAAAATTTTTGTGGGGGATGTTGTGGGTTTCAAGAAACGCTTCCGGTACGAGAATCGACACTCCCCACAACATGACGGGGCTTGGATCATGCACGAGTTCGCTCTGGATTCCAATATGTTTATGGGTCCAAATGAAAATGACATTGTTCTGTGTTGCTTGAGGAAGAATCTTTCAGGAGGACGGAGAGGTCCAGAGAAGAAGAGGAAGAGAAATCCCTCGTGCGATTCCGAGTCATCTAAGAGCTCCAAGGTTCAGGTTCAAGAAAATCAAGCTCATGTGCTGTCTGAGACACAAACTTCTGTTCCGAAACAAGTGGACTCGTGCGATTCCGAGTCATCTAAGAGCTCCAAGGTTCTGGTTCAAGAAAATCAAACTCATGAGCTGTCTGAGACACAAACTTCTGTTGCTTTAATGGATTCATCGACCAGAGTGACAACACAATTTGATTGGGTTGATGCAGCAGATGATGATGTCTGGCTCGAGTTCTTGAATACTCCCACATCGCCTGATCTTGACAACACTGATTTATGTAGTCTGGATTATGTGTTTTGAGTATATAAACGAGTCTTTTACTGAAAATATTGTTGTTTTGTCATGGTTTCAATGACAACAAAACAATTTTGTTTTAGTAAATTTTCAAAATATATAGTTTCATTTTGAGACTTTGTTTAAATCTGTCTTGTTTTCATAATCTGATTGGGTGTTGTTTTATATTTTTATGCCAAAGTTTGTTAGTTAATGATCAAACGTTCAAATTACAGCTATACTTAAGAACCCTTTAATCTCATTAACATGTTGCATCCCCCCACTTAACAGTTGCCACTGATATTAACCTCCTTTTGGTTAATGTCAAATGTAAGCAGGTTTCCTTGCAAATGCAGTTGATTTTAAGCCAACAGAGCTTTATGTTGTTTTGCTATCATTATCATTATTATTGTTTTTAAATTTCATACATTGCATGGCTAGTTGTTGCTTTACTCAAATTAAGCTCTGATCTGAAAATAATTGACCTGAGTCAACAGTTCATGCATTGCAATAAACACATATATATATATATATATATTTATGGGAAACTTGCCGTTTCCAGTACAAAGTGGAATGCAGTAAACTTGCTACAATACAATCATGAACTGATGAAATCACAAAAAGCATCTAAAGGCAGCCAATGAACTTAAAATTCTCTTTCTGGGCTAATATCAACTTATGTCCTTTCGTTTCCATTGTATTACGAAACTGTGAAAGTTATTCATTTTTCATTTTATTACATACTGTTTTTTGAAATATCGTAGGAATACGGTTAGAAATCCAAACTTTATAACTTATTTTTTGAATTTCAAGTGAAATTTTTATTTGAAGCACATATTTTAAGAGAATGAAGGCAGTAATAAGTAACTAAAATCATCTGAGGGCAAGTTCAAGTTATTTTATTTTATACCGTATATATAGGCTTTATAGCATAAATGAGAAATCATTCGCATTAACTAAGAAATGAAACAAAGTTGGAAGTTGGCAGAACGGCAGTTGTGGTCTTAATCTCTAAGGTCAAACCACAACTGTAAATTAATAAGTAAATAGTATGTAAGCTTATGTGAGTGATCTATAAATTGCCTTCCAAAGTTTTAGCAAACAAGTTGAAGCTCATTCTTCACGATTGTAACCTCTATAAATTAGTGTCTTTGTACCCCAAGTGTCCTATTACTAACATTGCGGTGGTAGGTTTTGATTGTCTTCATTTCCTTAACAACACAATGCTGGTCCTTTAGGTCATATTGCGTTTAAACTCAATGAGTAAAACGTTTGAAAAGGTTGAGTTAGATATCTTCGAAAAATTATGAAAGAGCTTGGGTTTGAGTTAGGTTGGATTAGCAAGATCATGAAGTTTGTAGAACCATTTTCATGCACTTACCTAAGTGAGAATGGATGGTGCACCTAGATGGAGAGTAGTGCGTAATAGAGTATGAGACAACTGTTCATTGTCCTGTAATTTATGCTGTGCGTTGAAGGTTTATCATCTATGCTGCCACAAGCTGAATTTGAGGGGAAAATTCATGGTGTCAAAATTGCTAGGGGAGCTCCATCTATAATCTGTCTCATCTTTTCTTTGTAGATGATAGTTTGGTTTTATGAAACATTTCCCTTTCGTATCCTCCCTTCTGAAATGTGAACTCTTGTGACTACATTAAGTTCTATGAAACAAAGAAAATTTAGACTTAAGACGGATGGTCATAATGAAAAATATCTGATTTGGACATTTGGTGGTAATTTGGAAGTGAGGAGAGAAGGGATCAGATCTCAATATATACAAAAACAGGATTCCCCATCTAATAGAAAATCATGACAAAGGATCAACATGAAATAATTAAGACCGGAGGTTCTTGATATGCTGAAATAAATCATTAATGGGGTTGCACAGTTCCAGATCATTAAACAAACGCAATATTTATCATTTGCACCATAAGATGAATAGCTGAATAATGGAAAAATAGCACTCAAGATGAAATAAAACAGATAATTATGGGAAAAAGGAAATTAACAGTTAATTATTTCATGAAGAACCACAAAATGCAAATTGCAGGACTTACACCCACCATGCAACATATTATACCAGTGTACTAGTGTACCAAAGAGCCAGTTTCAGCATTTCTGTTGATAAAACTAAAGCATTTTCAAACATAAAAGATAGAATTTATAATATTATTTCCATAGCCGATGCCTCCAAAAGATCATTACCTGAATTTCTGAAAGTATACACCCGTGCAGTGCCATAACCATAAATGCAAAATGCCTCAGTGCACCACTTACTTTGACATAATTCTTCCGTGGATATTTAAGCGATCTGTAAGGACCGTGAGGTGGCTCCCAAATAGCAAATCCCATCTTCAAATTAGAAGAAGGAAAAATTAAATTAAATAAAAAGAGTTGAGACAATAATGGAATCGTTCTATTACACATAATGAGTTGCAGATTGCAATTAATAATACCAGAGCATCCTCTTGGCTTGTAGATTCCACAGCTGATCTGTAGCCACTGTAAACCGGATCGTCAGATGCTTGGTAAGTAAGAATCTTGGAAGGGATCCTCTCATATTCAAGACAACTAAGGTACCCGTTAACACAACCTAAAGAGAAGCTCAAGAAAATTAGTCATTCATGAGAAGTAAGCTGGGAAGAACAAAAAAGAAATTTCAGTAACAGAATCATTTCCATCATTTAACATAGATAATGGAAAAAGTAATGCAAAATAACCTTCCAAAGATATTGCCACGCTAATGAAAATTTTCACCACCAATCTAACGAATCACATATCTTGAATAAAACATGCCTAGCACAGTGTTCAAAGAAGCTCATGAAACAGACAGCCCCATGAGATCACAATTAAATGTCAAACTTTACATTTCAAGGAATGTAGATTTCGATAAAGATAAAAAATTAATAAAAGTTTATGATTAATTCAAAAATATTATCAACAATATGATATCTTTACCTGTGAGAAATTAACTATAACAGGGAGAATATGTGCCACACAATATTGGGGTTCCAACAACTTTCCTAAGCTCCACAACCCTCAACAGCCAATAATCGAACTGAATCTTGGTCTGAAATTAATATGCATTCAAGAAATATCATATTAATCGCCTATAACGAAAAACGAAACAAGTAATTTTATAATCCCCCTCCCCAGTAAGATAAAGACACTTGTAATGCTTTGAATGATTAACCAAACTGTGTACTTAATAAGACGCACTAGAATGCATTTCATAAATATCCTTATAACATAGGAAAAATCAGAACAATTTCTGCTATTTCAATCATGTTTTTTCTAATCAAAAGAAACAAAAAACTGGGGGAAAAGCAGCTTTAGTTCGAAAATAGAATACTATTAGTAAATGCAGTGGATAGGAAGACTCCTTATTTTTTCTGTGATACGGATATATGAGCAGTTACTATAGAAGGGGTACAAACTTTTTTCCCATTATTATGGAACCATTAGCTGTGTACACCCAATTAACATATGACATAAGCTAAGTGCCTAACATGTAGACAACAATCACACGTCACATGATAAAATGAAGGAAGAAAAGTTGCATACAGATTTAATCTGTCGATAGACGTTTTTCTAAAAAATATATATATCTGATAAGAATGATGAAGTGATGAACGACATATAATTACTTCATCAAATAATGAGATTGAACAAATACACAATTAAATCTACATACCGTCATTTGTAAGTTCCTCAAATATAGATATGATTTCAGCCTTCAAATGAGCAGCTTCAACAGTAGCAGCAAATTTTCCAAGGTTAGTTGCAGCAGATCTCCTAACCATAGGCATGTCATCTTGACACAGCTGCCTGTATATTGTTCTTAGTTCAGTTTTTAATTCCTCGGGGGCACTTGAGTAAGCAATATGAAACAA
This sequence comes from Dipteronia dyeriana, assembly GCA_032871835.1. Taxonomy (NCBI): domain Eukaryota; kingdom Viridiplantae; phylum Streptophyta; class Magnoliopsida; order Sapindales; family Sapindaceae; genus Dipteronia; species Dipteronia dyeriana. The sequence goes on from CM065299.1 coordinate 20,925,421, forward strand.
TCCACATGAGGAAACCCGAGCCGTAAACCACTCTCCAGCAGCCAGTCTCTAAATGATTGGAGAACACAATAGGTGAAAGAAAATATTTAGTTATTCTACTTTAGTAACGCCAAACTATACCATATGTTAAATTAATCATAAGTGAACATAATGGCTGAAATAAGACATGAAAAAAATATTATTAAGATGATATATAAGCAATCATATTTAAAATAGCATGGTTTAACGGTAAAAAAAAAAAACGAATCGGAACCGTAGATTCCAGACTTGTTCCGTAATTTTAAGAATTGGAATCAAAACCTTATAGATTCCGATCCGATTCTCCAAACCATGGTTCTGATTCGAACCGAACTGTGGTCATCTACATAAGTTAATAAGCTAGGCCTATATATTTAATAATTTTAAGTGGGGTTTGACGTTAGAGATTAAAACTACACTTGGTAGAATGATTTAACATTGTGTTATAGATGTTTTATGTTCAAACTTTCTATCGTTTCAGTAGAGCCCCGTTTTTATTTGAAACAAGATTTTATAGTTTTCTGGAAAAAAACTCTTTGATGGTCTTATGTAAATCCTGTTGATAGACAGTTATGGACTTAAAGAGAATTTGAAAACTCGTTTTGAATAAGTAAAAACCATAGGATCTTAAAAGATCTATTATTTTGCATAACCGTCTTGGAATCTAATAATTTTTTTTTCTTTTCAAAAATTGGATAGCTTTCTTTAATGCTAATATAAGCTAGTTAACGGAATGATTTATTATCTATGCTATAAAGCCTATATACCATATAAAATAAAATAATTTGAACTTGCTTTTAATGTTTTTAGTTACTTAATGTCTTTGTTCTCTTAAAATATGTGCTTCAAATACAATTTCTTTTGAAATTCAACAAATAAGATATAAAGTTAGGATTTCTATTAGTTTTCATTCAAAATAATGTATACATTGATATACCTCTATAAATCGGAGTGACTCTGTACTCAGGCCGGTATCGGAGGGTAGTGACTTTGTACCCGTGCCTTTAGACGCAGTAGTGCCTAATAGAGTAGTGACTTTGTACCCGTGCCTTTAGACGCAGTAGTGCCTAATAGAGTATGAGACAAATATGTTGGTACTCCCATATTTATCTGCCTCATTTATTAACCGAACCGAATCCTAACTATAGAAAAAAAATTGGAACCGAAACCGGAATGATTCCAGTTCACCTTGAGCCACATATTTTTTTAAAAATTGTTTTAATTTTTTTTTGCCCAAGAAACGGTCACCGGGCCGTTGCCCCCAAATTCATTTCCCCTCATATCAATTCTCTATAATTCTCTTCGATTCTCTCTCAACTCCCAATTATTCAATTGTTTATATTTATTTTATTGCAATTTTTTTTAATCAATTCAAAATCATTTTCAAAATTAATTCCACTCATTTATTCATATTTTTAATTCCGACTTACCCAATAAACTTCGTTTACAATTTCACATCATTACATATCTAATATATTTTTTTAGTTAGTATGTAATATTAAAAAAAAAACAAACCGGGGAACTGGAACTGGAATCGGAACCCCCTTCCAGGCAGTTTCGATTCCGATTCTATGCCTACTAGAACTGGAACTGCACCGGAACCGAACTGCAGTCATGTATAATAGTTTGGTTTTGTGAAACATGCTTTTTCCCACCCTCTCCTCCGAAATGTGAACTCCAGTGACTACATTATGTTTTATGAAAAAAATGGAAATTAAGAGTAGCAACCTGAAAATATGCAAAGATTTGAAGATATTGAGTTTGGCAACCAAACCAAAACCCATTTGAACCTGTAGTGTGACAACTTCAAGTTAAGCTTTGCAACTCTAAATTTTAGTTGTGATTTTACGGGATACAAACTCTGGATATTCCAGACAGGAAGCAAAGGAAACAAGGAGAGAAATATATGAAAGAATTGAGGAAATTATCAGCAAAACAGATGTTATGAGCTAGAAGAAACTCTATATTATATAAGATTTGAGCTTTTTTGGTCTACATAATATATGTCGACAGATATATGTATATATATATATATATATATATATATATATATATATATATATATATATACATGTATATTGTTTCATAAATTATATCAGTTCTTTCCTCATTGCTTGAGATTTCTAGTTTTCCTTCAGATCAGCTTCATTCTTATCATCCAAATTTGAAATGGATTGCCATGGAACAGGAGCCTTTATATGTTGTTGAGAAAAAATCGCATACATACAAATCTAATCACAAACACAAAGTAACATAAAGACATAAGAAGAAAGAAGACACCAAATATTTTACATGGTTCAACAAATTGCCTACGTCCACGGAGCATACCGCACTCAATCCACTATATCTCAGTGTTGATTACAATCTCTCTGTCTATTTTTCAGTCTCTCTACAATTGCTCTATCTTTATAGTAATTTTTCTCACACACTACGCACTATTTTTCTGCTCTCTTATTTCTTTTATGGAATACAAATAATTGTAGTATTTATATGAGAGCACTAGTGTTAGCCAAATCCCAATTGGAATCTATTTCTTATTCTAATTACTTATTCACGCAAGATTTCCTCTTCTCGTGAAAATTCGCTTGTACCACAATCTGGGCCGCTGTGTAGGCACATGCATGCGCCGTAGTCCACAACGCATGACACGCATGTGGAACTCGCTCCACAGACCACGATGTGTGCACCATGTCTGTGCCGCGGTCTGCACATCATGTCACGCCTGGACATCACCGTTGTGTATGCCGCGAACCAAGCTCTTGCCTCCGCCGCGCCACCTGTTAGAACTCGTTTTCTCCGCTTGTTTCTAGCTTCACATATCCCAACAATCTCCCACTTGAAGACTAAAACTCAATAGGCGTTCTCTATCCTTCCTTGATGACTCAGTGGATAAATAACGGTGCGCTCATTCCCCACGTCTTCACTCTTGAAGACCTACTGAAGTTGTACACAATTCCAGCTTTTTAATAGTTACTGGTTTGGTTAACATGTCAGCAGGATTCCTAGTTTCTACAATCTTCACTAACTTCAACACTCATTCTTCGATTAACGATCGACTAAAGTGGTCGCGTAGGTCTATATGTTTGTTCCTAGAATGGAATGCTGAATTCTTGGTCAAGTGTAGTGCACTATAACTGTCACTATGCAACATATTCATCACCTGATCGAATCCCAACTCGGCTAATAACCCTTGTAGCCATATCAACTCTTTGCTTGCTTCTGTCACAACCACATACTCTGCTTCAGTTGTAGAGATTGTCACTATCTTCTGTAACTGGGACACCCAACTAATTACAGTACTTACCATCATAAATACATATCTGGTGGTACTTATTCTATGATCCACCTTTCCGATAAAATCTGAATCCACATAACCTTCTAGCTTGATTTCATCTCTTTTGAAGATTAGACATCTCTCCGTCGTACCTCCGCAGGTAACTTAGGATCCACTTCACGACTTTCCAGTGAGGCTTGCCCGGATTGGACATGTATCGGCTCACAACTCCCACTGCTTGGGAAATGTCTGGTCTTGTGCAAGTCATGGCATACATTAGGCTTCCAATGGCTGAAGCGTAAGGAACTCTAGCCATAAAGTCTTTTTCTTCTTCTGTCTTCGAACTCTGATCCTTGAACAACTTGAAATGACTAGACAAAGGTGTTCTCACCGGTTTCGCATCTCCCATGCTGAATCTCTATAACACCTTCCGAATGTACTCTACTTATTAAAGCTTCAATGTACCTTCATGTTTGTCTCTGCTAATCCTCATTCCAAGAATCTGTTTGCTAGACCTAAATCCTTCATCTCGAATTCACTCAAAAGTTGCATCTTCAAATTATTTATCTCTTCTAAATCTGCACCAGCTACTAACATGTCATCAACATAAAGTAGCAATATTATAAAACTGGACTTAACCTTTTTAAAGTAGCAGCAATGGTCAACATTGCATCTCAAGTAGTCATCCCCTCGCATAAACCTATCAAACTTCTTGTACCACTGTCGGGGAGCTTGTTTTAAACCATACAAGCTTTTCGTCAACTTGCATACTAACTCTTCCTTGCCAATTTTCTTAAACCCCTCTAGTTGCTTCATTTATATCTCTTCCTCCAATTCTCCATGAAGAAAGACAATTTTCACATCTAACTACTTCTGATATAATCCTTTTGCTGCGACAATACTTAACACTAACTGGATCGTAGTTAGTTTAACAACAGGAGAAAAAAATTCAGAGTATTCAATACCTTCAATTTGTTGGAAACCTTCGACTACAAGCCATGCCTTATATCTCTTGGAGCCGTCATGTTCCTTCTTGATCCGAAACACCCACTTATTCTGTAGGGCTTTCTTTCCTTCAGGCAACTTGGCTAACTCCCAAGTTTGGTTAGATACTAACGACTTCATCTCATCCTTCATTGCAAGCTCCCACTTGCTCGCATTTTCTCCCTGATAAGCTTCATCATAGCACTCAGGTTCTCCCGCATCTGTCAGTAGCATGTATTGCAAGTACTTCCTATTTGGTATAGGAGTTCGAGTTGATCTTCTTAATGTATTATGGACCTGTATCGCTAGAACATCTCTAAGTGGGAAATGTTCTTATACCTGGGGCTGCACACTTTGCTCTTTATCATTCTGTTTAATGTGTTCCATGATCCCTCTATCTTGTACATCATTCAATCCAAAAAACTCTGGCTCTTCCGGCTCAGACACTTGTGTATTCCAATCTTTGTACATGAACCTTTCGTTGAAGACTACATATCTACTTCTGATCATCTTACGGTTTTAGTCATCCCACAGCTTTTAACCAAATTCATCTTCTCCGTAGCCCACCAAAGTGCACTTCACTGACTTCGTGTCTAGCTTACTTCACATGTGATCACCTACATGTACATAAGAAACACACCCAAACACTTTAAGATTAGAAAGTTTTACCTCTTTCCTAGTCTGAATCTCTTTTGATATAGCGAGGTCCAAGGGCTTTGATGGTCCTCTGTTGATCAAATATGTTGCTGTATTGACTGCTTCTGCCCAAAACTGTTTTGGCAGTCTGATGGGGACACGTCGTTGCAGTGTCATCAAATATGAACATTTAAGTTCGGTCTCGTAAGGGAGCAAGTCACAGAGACTAGCACATCGGCAAGCAAGGGATCGATCCACAGGGAAGTGAGATTCACCGACCGTCTCTAATTCTATCTATTATTACAACACTCTAAGCGGACTCGTGTGTTGCGTGTGTGAAAAAGTGAATAATAATATAACTAAATAACTTATATAAATGATATATACAATGATAGATGGAATGGAGATATGCATGAAATGTGGTTACACTAGGAAAATGACTCAACCGTGACAATCCTCCTAATTACGTTTTAGACTCACCTAATCCTCAAGTGTGCAAGTATACATAGGCTCATATCCCCTTAATTAATCTCTAATATCTCTTGATGTCTTAGAGATAGTATCCATATATACCCGAAATCTCTCTCGAGCAATCCGGACAATATATATGAACTCATTAAGCACATGAAATACAAATCGAACCCTATACGCTAGCCTAGTGGTTTTAACACTTTCTATTCAAGCGTAGTGAATGTTTATCTAAGCATTGTCAAACGCGTCTCCTCTCGGTACATAGCATCTAATCATGGATCAATTACAAAGTGATCAATTAAGCAAAGGCTTTAAGCACTCAAGACATCCATATAACAACACAAGCACAAAAGAAATGTCGGTGGTCATTACTTCTAGGTCAAAGATTCGGTTTAGTCAACTCCCTAGGATGACTAAACATGGGAAACAAGTTTACCTAACAACTACATGCAACAATGTGATTGTTATATCATTAAGAACATTCAATTTAGGTTAAAGGTTCATCATCTTGATTAGGGAATTTTCTCACAATCAATTCATCACCCAATCCTGTCACGTGGATGGATAATCGTGTCTTAATACAAAGACCCATTAAGAACAAGGATATGAACCAAGGTCAATTTAACAACTAAAAGCCCGAACTGAAACCTTTTCTACTCTTTGGGGCTAAAATCCATATTACTCAAATTACTCAATATATGGAATTTCAAGTCATTCATCAATCAATCAACAATCATGGGTATCTAATTTCTACTCTAAATTACAACTACTCCTAAACCCAATCATGGACACATATTGATTTCTAACAATTCATACACATACATATCATATTAAGAGCATAAAAACACATATATCAAAGAGCAAAACAAAACCCAAATGAATTTAAGAACAATCAATACATTTATTACACAAGTGTAGGTTTACAATATCCCCAAATTGGTGAAATACATCAAAGAATACAAGAAATACAAAGAAATGAGTAAATAAGAGCAAACCCTTGAAGACAAGTCCTCAAATATGCTCCTAGCATTCCTAGCTCGGATTTGGCTCATAATTCCTTTGTAATCTACTCTAAGATGGATGGAGGAAGTGTATAATGGTGAGGTGGAGATGTATGGTGAGCTCCCATGGAGGAAAAACCTCCATGGAAGCAAGAGGTGAAAGAAAATGGAAGAAGAAGGGAAGAGGTGTGAGAAGGGGAAAAGAGGGAAAGAGAGGTCTGAAAAGAGGAGAGAAAGTGGGTTATTTATAGGCTTGGAAGTTAGGGTAAGATATTTGGGTGAAAAGAGAAGAATACCCTTAAAAAAATGGCCAAAAAATGCATTTTCGCGCATATATGCGATACGTCACGTGGTACGCATCAACAAACGTACCGCACATCACTTTTGGAACCTACTACCAAAAAATGCGGTACGAAGCGTGGTACGCAAATTGGTCTCGCGCGGTTGCATACTGCACATCTGCGCACCATTACAAAAACGGTCATAACTTTCTCTACAAACCTCGGAATCGCGATATGTAAAGTGCGTTGGAAAGAAGACCTCCGGGGCTTTCCGAAAAGTGGTTAAGTGAGACGTATTTAGATCGGAGAAGATAGATATGACCTTCTAAAGTTGAGGTGTCTGCATAATCTATTCCAAATTCTGCCCTTGAACCTCAAAAACTCTTCATTTAAGCTCAAATACCTTCAGTAGGGAACATGTACCTACACAAGGCTCACAAACACATCAAATACCAAAATATACTCAAAAACAAGAACAAAAATGAGATAATGGGGATCTCAAATAGGTATATAAATCGTTCCGATCACTGTCCTGAATGTTGCCTCATGCTTCTGGCTCTCTCAGTCAATGTTCTGTTCATCTGTTTTCCTATGCCATTCTGTTGTGGGGTTCCAGGAACCATCCTAATGAGCTTTATTCCGCTCTGGTAGCAGAACTTCTTGAACTAATTATCTTCATATTCTCCACCATTATCTGAATGCAGTCTTTTGATCTTCAAACCTGTCTCTTTCTCAACCATAGCTTTCCACTTCTTGAAAGCCTAAAATACATCAGATTTTTATTTTAGAAAGTAAACCCATACCTTTCTTGAATGATCGTCGATGAATGTGATGAAGTACAGTTTACCTCTGGTTGATGAGACTGAAGCTGGACCTCAAACATCGGTGTGCACTAGTTCCAGCTTCTCTTTTACCAGTGTTCTTTCGATCCTCTTAAAGCTCACTCCCTTCTGTTTTCCCAGAATGTAGCTCTCATAGAAATCAACCTCAACACTTTTCAAATCTGGCAAATTACCTTTCGAATACAGACAGTTCAACCTCTGAGAACTCATGTGCCCAAATCTCTGGTGCCATATGTTCAGATCGTCTTTGCCTTCCGTCATAGCGATTGAACCATAACCATCCGTGGTTGTGTAAAGCGACCCAGCCTTACTTCCTCGGGCGATTGTCATTTCATTTTTCAAAATCTTCCACTTATCACCTCTGAAAGTCGTCACATAACCATCTGAAGCTAGTTGCTCAATGAAAATCAAATTATTCCTCAAATCCGGTATATGCCTCACATTGTCGAGCTTCCAAACTGACCCTTGCAGTTGAATCTTCACATCTCCCTTCCTGGTAATGTCGCATGCTTGATCGTCACCAGGATACACTTTACCTAAATTTTCGGAGACGTAGTTATCGAACAATTCCCTGTGAGGTGTGGCATGGAATGACGCTCCCGAATCCAAGACCCAGGACTCCGTCTTGCTTTCCAATGAGCAGTTGAAGCAGTCATCTAACTCCTTTGATACACGATTTGCATTGTTTTTGCCTTTATCTTTCTGCTAAGATCTACACTTATATGAGAGATGACCTTTCTTACCACAATTCCAGCAATCTGCATCCTTTTTGCTTCGTTGATGGTTTTCCGAATAGTGAGTCTGATTATTGGACTTGAACTTTCCTCTTGACTTAGATCTTTCCAGTTGATTTTTATTCCAATTCTTGCTTCTGCCTTCTCTACCTTCTATATTGAATGCTAAATATGTGGATGCCCATAATCCTTCTTCACACATCCTGATCTCTTCGTCATGATCATGTTTATAACCTGCTGAAGTTTCATTTTTTCTTTCCCGAACGAGTTGGCAATCTACTGCCATATCGTTTTCCAACTTTCTAGTATTTGGGTAAGTAGAAACGTTGCCATAAACTCCTCATCAAAACCCATAAACAAAGAACACAACCCATCATTCACTTCATTGAACTGGTTCAAAAAATCTTTAAAGTTCTGACCCTCCACCATATTCAAAGTTGACAATTTATTGACAATATGAACTTTCCTTATCGTAGAAGGCTGTTCGTATAGGTATGATAAGGTATCCATTAGATCTTTGGCTATCTTTGATCCTTTACACTGAAGGTGACTTGGTTCGTCAAACTGAGACAAATTGTTCCCATGCTTTTCTGTCCAGGAGTTCAAAGTCATCATCATCTATGGTCTTCGGTTTCCGTTTCTTTTCCCACTCTTCATCGGTCATATCCTTTGGTCTCTTTTTTATCGATTAATGCAGATCCTTCTGGTATAGATAATCTTCCATCTGTATCTTTCAGAAGCTGAAATTCAAACCATTAAATTTCTCAATCTTGTGCGTTTCCTTCTTTGACTTCATCTCTACGACGAAATCGATGACCTCGAGAGAACCTAGATTTGTGTGAAAATAATTTACCCCAACCCGGGGCTCTGATACCAATTGTTGTAGAGAAAAAATCGTACACACACAAATCTAATCACAAACACAAAGTAACAGAAAGCAATAAGAATAAATGAAACACTAAAGATTTTACGGGGTTCAGCAAATTACCTACGTCCACGGAGCGCACCACACTCAATCCACTATATCTCAGAGTTGATTACAATCTCTGTCTGTCTTTCAGTCTCTCTACAATTGCTCTCTCTTTCTAGCAATTTTTCTCACACACTACTCACTATTTTTCTGCTCTCTTCTCTCTTTTATGGAATACTAATAGTTGTAGTATTTATATGAGAGCACTAGGGTTAACCAAATCCCAATTGGAATATATTTCTTATTCCAATTACTTATGCACACAAGATTTGCTCTTCTCGTGAAAATTTGCTTGTACTGCGGTCTGGACCGCTATGTAGGCACATGCCTGTGCCGTAGTCCACAACGCATGACACATTTGTGGAACTCCGTTCCATAGACCGCTGTGTGTGCACCATGTCACGCCTGGACATCACCGTTGTGTATGCCACGGTCTGAGCTCTTGCCTCCACCGCGGTCTCCGTCACGCCACCTGCTAGAACTCGTTTTCTCCGCTTGTTTCTGGCTTCACATATCCCAGCATTATAATGAACAACCGAACAGTGAATGAAGAACCCAAGAGTGAAGAAAACTCAAACCAAGCCCTGGAAAAACACAAGTCAAAAAAGCAGCATTGGCTTTTCAAGTTGATTAGAAACCAATTACCCAATGTCCTAATGCATTCTTACACACTTCCAATCTGTGGTTAAAGGACCATCCAACATCACCCTTTGGGGGAAAAGAAAAAAAATCCTTAAACACTTTATATAGCACATCAAAAGCATATAGAATATCTTAAAGAGTCAAACTCAAATCTGAAAACATATAGATTTGTCTTAGGGCGACTTTCAATTCTATTTTAATGTGAACAAGCAGTCCACTGGCTACCGAAAAAGGGTCTCAAAGGACAGAGAGAAAGATGTACAAATTAAGAGACATGACAAACCAAAATCAGTCCCCAAAAAGAATAAAAAACTATCTCACAACACCCTTTCAGAAATGACAAAAGACTATTTTAGAGCAGCCACCCAACTATCTTTACTTCACTTTCACAAAAAAAAAAACCTATCTCTACTTTGGCATATATGATATATATAAATCATTTATCCAAAAAAATTTGACAATTAACACGGAATAATAATTACCTTAACATTAGATTTAGAGACTTAAGATATTGGTCCAACACCATAAACATTTCCTATACATCAAATTCATATGGTGGTCATTTTCGAGGAGCTTTAACTATGTAAATTTTCTTCATATCTAAAATTTTAAATTTTCCTGTACTTTCAAAAATTGAACATAAACAACACTTCTGAATACCCCACCAAGTTACATTATTTAATCGAGATAACATTAGAAGTCAATTACATTCTAATGTTAAACGTTATATACGAAAACGTCACAAACAACACTCCCAAATACTCCGCCAAATTACAATATTCAATCAAGTAAAAAAATCTATATACATAACAAGATCAACTACCAGCAGACACAAAATCCTTTAAATGAAATCATAAATGTTTAGAAAAACTCACAGGAAGTGTATGTGTTTAATTCTTTGAATTGCCAGCATAACCTTGGCGAAGGGTTCCTCATGCCAAATATACGGGGAACTTTCATGGTGTCAGGTATATAGAAATCGAAAACCTACGTAATTGTCAAGATGAAGTATATCATCAGTACTATAACAAGTGCAAAGAATAATCTGAAATCAATTTTAATTTCTATGGCCATTACTTTCATGATCTGAGCATAAGGATGATTGCTATTGACTTGAGCATTATGGCACTCGTCAAAGATCAAAAGAGAAATTGACACCCATCTTGATAGAATGGTGGTATAAGGTCAGAAGTAGTATATCAGGGATAATGACAAATAGATGCACACATAGTCGGTACAGACTAGAACAAATTTTAGGAAAATATGGCTTCTATGATGTGACTGTTATTTAGTATTGACCATAAGAAAAATAGTCAGTAGTAAAAGGCTGAAGAAGAAGAGTGTGCAAACCACAACTTTACTCGATTTAAGATTGGGGAAATATGTTGAATTTCATTAAATCCTAACCAAAAAGCAAAATTAATAAGAACAAGTCCCCTACGGATCATCAGCCTTTTCCCTACATTATCTATACAAGTTACACAAACAGAAGAAAAATCAAATGTATCATATAAGAAATAACTTAACATCTATACAAAGTGAAAACAATACATAATAGACACACTAATCTAAGATGGGCATTGAGTATTAATGTTAAATCCACAAAACCAAGTTACCCGTTTAACTTTAAAAAGAGGTAATTACAATTGTCCCACATTTAAACATTGCTCTAAAACCGAATGAAATTCCAAAAGACGAAGGAGAGCAATCATAGAGCCCAACAACAAAAACAAAACAAGCACTAGAGATAAAATCAGTTATGTAAATTGAGAAGCTTAGTGGGTAACATAATTAATACCAAACATACAAATCAACTGAAATTAGATACAATGGCGCACCTACAATGCATTCATCAAAGTGGTTTATAAAATCAAGTCATCAAAGAAAGCTTCAAATTATACACTTCGAATTTTTCATATCCATTCTCTTATAACAATTAATCCAAAAAAGAAGAACTCATTCATAAATAAGAAAATAAATGCCCCAACATTTCATCAGATTGCAAACAAGAATTTACGATGAAATTAAGAACCTTACTGAGAGTGTTTTAAAAAAAACGCTTAATGGGATTACGTGACTCACCTGAAAGCAATTTAGTTTTAGGACATTAGAGATACAAGAGCGTTTGGGAATGAAACACATCGTCAAAGCGCTCCTTAAAAAAATAAAAAAGTCAAACACGTATTTATAAATAAAAAGAAAAAAAACTTGTAACCAAAACTACATTGTTTTAACACAGCAAAACACATTCGGTTTACAAAAGTAACACACCGACTGTATTGCTTGGGAAATAAGTCACCAAACAATTGTAATCTATTCCGGTTGTAGATTTCCCTCTAACAGTCGAATTGAGTTTCCAAAAACCTTAATCCCGAATTACTCTGCAAATATCATCTCTCTCAACTCTAAACAAAAACTCTAAATTTCATTACTTTCTTTGTTTGTTTCCCGAAAACTCTTGAAATATATCTCTCACAACTCTATTACTTTATCAATTTCCAGAACCACTATACTGTTTCTTGCCTGAGAACAAAAATATACTCCTTTTCTTTTATTCAATTCTTTGTCTTTCTACTCAAACAATGACCGAGGTTATGCTCGATATAACGGAGGAGCACTTCTTGAAACACAACCCCATCTCTGCTTTCAAGTGGGTCTCCCTCACCCAACAATTGGATCCCATTTTTGGATCCGTTAATAGGTATGTGGAGGCCTACCGTATCAACTTAGCGACTCTTATTGTACACTGCAACGGGGAGTGTAATTGGTGCAGCGTTCTTGGTATCGAACAAAACTTGTCTCGGTCTGTTTCTTGTCAAGCCTTACACATATATACGTGAAGCTAGCCAAGATGATTGATCCTGAAGTTCACTGCTCGGCAGCTGCTCCCACAGCCTTAAAACATATAACAATGGCATCGGAGAATCTTGGAGAGCCTGATAAGCGTTGCGCCTATCACGCTCTAGTCGGTCTACCGCCACCCATATTCGAGAAGTCGTTGGAAATTGCTTGTAGGAAAAGATACCGAATGGAGGAACTGTTTGAAATTGCATCCAAGAAAAATGCAGATCGGAGAAACCACATAAAAGATTCCAAGTTTCTCATCCACCGAAAAATGTGTTCGTCCCAGAAAAGATGCTCTCATCTGTCGAAATTTGTTTCTCAGAAAAGATTCCAACTCAAGTCATCGAGTTCTCATATGCCGGAAAGTGCTTCCCCAAAAAGATGTCGTGTTAAGTCTAGTACTTGTCATGTCAACAGACACATGGTCAACTTTTGATTCTTTTGATTTGTTTTACATTTCAGTTGTAACACGACTCTGAATTTTTGTTTTCTTTATGAAATGTAAATGTTGTCTTTTGTGCGGTTTTATTTTCATGGTAATATGTTGGATTCGATTGATTTATTTGTTTGAATCCAGATCTTTTTGTCGTAATTTTGTTATATATAAGTGGATTGCATTGGTCAATTCAATCTGAAGAAATTCCTTGTCTTTTAATGGTCATGGTGCTGTTGGGAAAATGTGAACTTTTGGAAGTATTGTGATCATGTAGTCATAATGAGTGTTATACAAACTGCTTTGGATGTGAGCAAATGCAACTTTCACAGATGAATTGAAAGAAGAAAGCAAGACATTCTTGATGTTGAAAACTAGTTACATTTTTAGCAATGAAGAGTACAATAAGCAGAGAACTACTTTGTAAGGCCCAAGTCTCTCAACTCTCAAGAACTACTTTGTTTTTTCTGGATTTTTATTTATTTAATCACTTTCAAAATCTTGCAATACATTCATGTTACTTAAGGCCTTGTTACTTAGGGTCTTCCTACTAACAAAGTAACAATATACATGCTTTCAAAATATGCAGCGAGATTCAACCCCACCACTAATGTGGAAGGGAAGGTACACATCATCTATACAAAGAGTTGTAAGGTGATTTATTTATTATTTAATTTCTTTTCTCTTGACAACCAATCCTAAGCTCCAATTTAATATGACTAAATCAAGTTTTTTGCAATGATTTGAACCTAAGAATGAAATATTATTAGACTGAATGAACGCATTATCATCAAAATACATTAGACGATACCAAGTTCTTTTTGTGAGAGGCAGTTTATAAAACCATTCAATAACATTACAAATATAAACATTTTTTACTCATAATTTCCATTTCTTTGGAAGAACCGAAGAGTAGAGAAAATCAAACTCCAACCAAGCCCTAGAAAAACACAATTGAAATAAGGTGGCTTCTAGGCAATGAAACTAATGCACTGGACTTGTCGAGCATTGTCGGATAGGATAATCCTAAGGAAGGCGTTTGGGTAAGCTTTGATGGCCTCATCCAATTCCTTCAACATTTGGACCTGAACATTGGCAACATCCACATTGTCCAGTACCTCCTGTCGTAGTATCCAGAGGACTTGTGGTTCTCTCTGTACACAAATCCGTCCTGTGCATCACATAATTAACTGCAATCCTTGATCAGTATACATGATAAGAAAATATCATAGGTTTTTATGACAGGTTTCTGATGAATTTCGACAGTAAATAAGTAGTGAACCTTCAACTCGAATTCCAAGCAAAGAATCCATCCTGTGCGAAGAAGGTATTCAACTTCCTTAACCAATTGTTCACGGTTATGTGGCGGAAGATATGAGAGTCTCGTACTTCTTCAAGCCAATCGGTGGCCATACCTACACTCACATTCATATATATATATGACATGATAAAACCTGGCAACCAAATACAAGTCAGAAAGAGCAAAACATACAACAACTATTTGGAGATAAAATCAATAGAAACTCTTACAACATAGCAAAGATTGCAAAAACAAACCTAGAATGAATATACTAAGAACAATAAAAACTTCCTCCCACTCTCCAGCCAACTGTGAAAGCTCTGTCATACACAAAGCAAGCCCTTCAGCTGACAATGTTTCCAATCCACAGTAAAATTCTGCTAAGTGTTGCTCCAGCACAAAAAGAAAACCACTAATAATAAACGCCTTTTATTTTCTAAACATTAGGTAACCATACAATGCAAGTAATTGTAATCAGGATTATTCGTAAATAAGAAAAGAACTTGTTATACAGAAAAGGGAAAAAGAGATAGAAGAAGACATATTTGTTAAATGCTAAGTGTAGATATGATAGAAATTTGGGAAGCTGGATTGGTCATGTGCAATTAATATCAAAGATCAACCGAAGAGCATAAGAATTTTGTTCAATTAAGCAGAAGAAAAAAATAAATGACAACCTACAAATTTGTTATATTTACCTAAACTAATGGACAAAACTCATAAGAAAGCTACATGTATGTGCATAAGATTTAAAATCGGTAATTTGCCTATGTGGAAACTTTTTCTATCATATCAATCAAAGTACTTCCTAGCTTATCAACTCAATCCAGTAATGCAACACAAATACTTTCCAATTGATTGTACAAATGAATCTCAGATACATAACACCATAAATTGGCCACCTCCAACAAAGTTTCTTTTAATAATTATATGATAATATAACTCAAAACTCAAAAGATAGAAACTTTGTAGCATTGGAATTCTAGAGTACAAAACAAACATTTAGTTACTACCCACATAAGAAATCATAACTTAAAATGGGAAACAAAGTGAATATCAGCAAAAAGAATTGTACACTGATATCAGACATACACGCGAAGTTGCACACAACAATACATGTAAAAAAGTACATACTTACATCCAACCAATACAATACCCACAAACCCATGGATACAATGCGAATTACTCTTAAGGACCTCAACTAGTAACATGTACACATGAAGATCTGAATAAACTATGAAACAGGCAAGTATTAACACCACAAACCCAAACTACATAACTACTCAGTTCGTTAGTCAATAGAAAGACATCAATTGCTAGCAGGGTTCCTGGATACAACCATATGGCAATGAAATCCAAGAATCTCGAGTGATGTGTACATACAAGCATTGCTAAAATTCTTAAGATTCATGTTAACTTTGCTAAGCAAAATATCTTATTTTTCCCATTTTTCTTGTTTGGATTCAGAAAGCAGCAATGAGTTAGATAAGTAAGTAATGGTTGTCCCGCAAATTAGCCATCCAGCTGATAAAGGAATTGATCCAAAGTCTACCGGACAAACTCATTGTTTCCAGAGATTCAAATAATGCATGTATATATGCACACAGACACAGAGAAGTTGCTTGTTCATATGTTGTTGTTGCAGTGAGGTAAGCACAAGTCAAAGTACATTCAACAATACATGGGCTTCCATTCTATCCCTCACAAAGTAACTCACCAACATGATTTTGAATTGAACTCGAAGCTCTATTGAGAATGATATGTAAATATGATAAACAACATATATATAACCAACATGATTCTGCGTATCATTGAACACATTACATTGCAATGTATATATAGGGGAACTTTTGTGGTGTTTGGTTTATAGAAATCCTACACAATTGTCAAGATGAACTATATCAACAGTACTATAACAAGTGCAAAGAAGAATCTGAAAACAATTTGAATTTATCAAGCGATTTTTCTGTAACTCTGGCTTGTTGCAATACAAAATCTTCGACATGAAAACCAAACATAAGATTGACAATTATATCTCACCACTAACTTTAGAATCCTCTTCCAACTCATAAAACAAATACATGGGCAAGCCACTGGAATGGGTCCAGAGAACAAATACAATTTTTTTTTATATATTCATTTGAGTGTACTAGACAAAGTGTGCATGTATGAAATAAATTTTTAAGAGGATGTAAGAACCTCATATTGTGCAGGCAGAAATGACCCTTTTAAAGCTTTAGCAATCAAGTTGTACAAATACCATGATCCCAAACATGCTCATGATTGTTATCAGGGATGAGCAGGGATGAGCCACTCTAGTTGGAAAAATGTTTCAGAAGTTAAAGTAAAACTAATGAATTGTATCAAAAGTTAAAAGTAAATACTCTATGAATATGTTATACCTCCTTATCTAGTGTTGGGAACCTTGGTGGAAAAGGCCTGATCCATTGGGGACCTAATCCCTTCAATGAAAGATTTGCTAGCAATCTGGCTACGGCCTCATCTCTGTCCCCATATATGAGTTTAGTTTAAGCTCCAGTTTGCAACTCGAACCTAAAACATGATGCTTTTAAGACATTAGCCAGAGAAGGTAAGGCCATATGCCCACATCCCTAACTAGAAAATTCATGCAAACATAACACCTATTTACTCTCATTAATGCAATTGAAGATAAGATTTACAACTTAAAAGGGATAAAGTATCAAAACCATTTATGTAATCTGCAGTTCACTGTTTCAGGAACTGAAATAAAAAAAAGCATAACCGGATCCTTTTTCGAGGTCAGAGCCTGACGGAACGGAATTTCACTAATCACTAAGTAGTCGATTTTGTTGAATAAGCAGTTGAGCTAGTCGATACTAAGCTGTTCAGCATTCGAGTGAGTGTAGACAGTCATACCCATATCAACCTGTGCTTTTGTCTTCTCCCTCAGGTAACAGAGTGGTTTTTAAACTTGAAACAGTACCTTCTGAGACAAGTCAAACAGGTAGGGAGTTTTGTATCTCCTACATGGAAGCTGGCCGAGAACTCCCTACGTACCATACTTGAAAAGAAAGCCCATCTGACACTAGAGACCCCAAAAGGGCGCTAAGGCCAAATCTCCTAACGTTAGCGAGAAAACTACCTATTTCAAGGTAGGACCCAAACCGATAGATTTATTCTATGGCGAAGGATCTGAAGGTCTGAAAGCGCATAAATAGCTTCTGAGAGAATCCAACTACTTAGGGTCTTTTCCAAAATTCAATTAATGAAACCATTCTTCAGCCATACCAGACTAATTCCGTTTACGCCATTAACAGGTTGAAGAGAGCTCTAACAGGCCTTGGATGACCGAACCCACGTATGTGAGGAAGGATTTGAATGCATGCTATGTATTGAATTGAGTATTGAATGCCATGATCTTCTATTTCATAAGAAAGGATCAATGATCAAAAAGTCAATCTTGCAAACAACTTTTTAATACCATGATTTGTACTTCATGAAGTTCACTGGTGAATGCCTACTTTTCTGCCTATGCGGACCAACTTTAAAGATTAGAATCTTAAAAAGTTGCTCAAGACTTAGTCCCATTCTTTCTAATTGTCTTTCTCATACTGTGTAAACGAACTCCGAGAAAGAAAAGTCAGTAAGGAGAAACATTCAGAGATAAGATGTCAACTTGTAGAATGTCATATCAACAAACAAAATTGAGATGATAAACAATTAGTTTGGCCATCAATTGTTACCATATAATTAACTAAAACAAGTGCAATATAATACACAACAGTAGTATAACAAGTGCAGAGAAGAATCAGAAAACAATTTGAATTATCAAGTGATTCTTCTATAACTCTTTAAGGGCTTGTTACAATACAAAATCTTCAACTCTAAGATGGACATTGAGTATTAACGTTAAATTCCCAAAACAAAAGTTACCCATTTAACTTTAAAAAAACGTTACAATTGTCCCACACTTATTTAAACATTACTCTGAAACTGAATGAAAAAAGTGCACGAAATTCCAATCAATCGAAGCAAGAAACAAAGCGAATATCAGTAAAAACAATTGTACAACTAAAACAGAGTAAAAAAGAGACAAATTCACATTTTCTTCCTTTCGTTTTCGCTAGCAAGACATACACACAAAGTTTCACACAACAATACATGCAAAAAAATATATGCTTTCATCCCACGATAACAATTACAACATAAAATCAAAGAGATGTTGCTTGATCATATGCTATTGTTGCACTAAGGTAAGCGGAAGTCAAAATCCAATAAGAAGTATCATCAACACAAGGGGTTCCATTCTATCCCTCATAAAGTATCTCACCGACATGATTTTGAATTGAAATCGATGCTTTATTGACAATGATATGTAAACATGTCAAACAGTATATATAAAAACCAACATGATTCTGTGTTATCAATTTTTCAACATTGAACACATTGACCAAAAGTAACTGCACACACAGTTAGTACAGACTAGAATAAATTTTAGGAAAATGCGGCTTCCATGATGTGACTGTTATTGAGTATTGACAAAAAAAAACAATCAGTAATAAAAGGCCGACGAAGAAGAGTGGGTTAACCGCAACTTTACTCGATTTAAGTAAGGAAAAACATTGAATTTCATTAGCCATTTCCTAAGGATCATTAGCAAAAAAGCAAAATTAATTAATAAGAACAACTCCCCTAAGGATCATTAGCCATTTCCTCATAGTATCTTTGCAATTTACACAAACAATAAAGAATCAAATGTATCAATAATGTATCAAACAATAAATAACTTCACATTTATACATAGTGAATACCAAACATAATAAACACACTAATCTAAGATGGACATTGGGTATTAACGTTAAATTCACAAAACCAAGTTACCCGAATAACTTAAAAAAAAAAAGTAATTACAATTGTCCACATTTAAACATTACCATAAAATCGAATGAAATTCCAAAAGAGGCTCACAACAAAAACAAAACAATCACTAGAGATGAAATCAATTATGAAAATTGAAAAGCTTACCGGGTAACATAATCAATACCAAACATACAAATCAGTTGAAATTAGATTCAATGGATTACCCACGATGCATTCATCAAATTGGTTTCTAAAATCAAGTCATCAAATAAAGCTTCAAATTATACACTTCGATTTTTTCATATCGATTCTCTCATAGCAATCAATCCAAACAAGAAAAAGAACTCACTCACTCATAAATAAGAAAACAAATGCCCCAACATTTCATCAGATTGCAAATAAGAAATTAAGATGAAATTAAGATGAAATTGAGAAGCTTATTGGGATTGGTTGTAAAAATATAAAAAAAAAAAGCTTAATAGGAATGGGATTACGTGACTCCCCAGAAAGCAATTCAGTTTTAGGGCACTAGAAATATAAGAGCGTTTAGGAACGAAACACATCGTCAAGCGCGTCTTAAAAAAATGAAAAAAGTGAAACACATATTTATAAATAGAAAGAAAAAAAGAAAAAAAGAAAAAAAGAAAAAAAAAACAGTGCCACCATGACCCAAAACGACGTTGTTTTAATACAGCAAAACACATTTGGTTTACAAAAATAACACACCCGAGTCTATTGCTTGGGAAATAAGTCACCAAACAAATCTGTTCCAGTTGTTGATTTCCCTCCAACGGTCGAATAGAGTTTCCAAAAACTCAATCCCGAACTACTCTAAATTTCACTACTTTCTTGTATGTTTCCCGTAAACTCTTGAAATCTCATCTCTCTCAACTCTATTACTTTCCAAAATAATCAACTTTATTACTCTCTCTTTGTTAACTAAGAATCTGTGGAAAATCATCTCTCTCAGCTCTGTTTGTTTTCCGGAAATTCTCTCCGTCTCTGTCCATGGCGGCCGGTTTTGGACTTGCCGTGGGAATGAAATTCCATCCAAGCGATAAGGATTTGGTGGGTTTTTACTTGCTCAACAAAATCTGCAAAAAAACAGAGTCTTTCAATGATTTGGAAAGGGTTTTGGTGAATGAATGCGATCTCTACGGCTGTGAAGAGGCATGGCAGATCTGGGAGTCGTACGGAGGAGCCCACTTGGAAGACGGTGAAGGTCTTCACCTCTTCACTCGGCTGAAGAAGGTTTCGGCGAGGGGTTCCAGAGTTAGCAGAAGGGTGGGCTCTGGTACTTGGGCAGGAGAAGACGGAGGTGAGAAAATTTTTGTGGGGGATGTTGTGGGTTTCAAGAAACGCTTCCGGTACGAGAATCGACACTCCCCACAACATGACGGGGCTTGGATCATGCACGAGTTCGCTCTGGATTCCAATATGTTTATGGGTCCAAATGAAAATGACATTGTTCTGTGTTGCTTGAGGAAGAATCTTTCAGGAGGACGGAGAGGTCCAGAGAAGAAGAGGAAGAGAAATCCCTCGTGCGATTCCGAGTCATCTAAGAGCTCCAAGGTTCAGGTTCAAGAAAATCAAGCTCATGTGCTGTCTGAGACACAAACTTCTGTTCCGAAACAAGTGGACTCGTGCGATTCCGAGTCATCTAAGAGCTCCAAGGTTCTGGTTCAAGAAAATCAAACTCATGAGCTGTCTGAGACACAAACTTCTGTTGCTTTAATGGATTCATCGACCAGAGTGACAACACAATTTGATTGGGTTGATGCAGCAGATGATGATGTCTGGCTCGAGTTCTTGAATACCCCCACATCGCCTGATCTTGACAACACTGATTTATGTAGTCTGGATTATGTGTTTTGAGTATATAAACGAGTCTTTTACTGAAAATATTGTTGTTTTGTCATGGTTTCAATGACAACAAAACAATTTTGTTTTAGTAAATTTTCAAAATATATAGTTTCATTTTGAGACTTTGTTTAAATCTGTCTTGTTTTCATAATCTGATTGGGTGTTGTTTTATATTTTTATGCCAAAGTTTGTTAGTTAATGATCAAACGTTCAAATTACAGCTATACTTAAGAACCCTTTAATCTCATTAACATGTTGCATCCCCCCACTTAACAGTTGCCACTGATATTAACCTCCTTTTGGTTAATGTCAAATGTAAGCAGGTTTCCTTGCAAATGCAGTTGATTTTAAGCCAACAGAGCTTTATGTTGTTTTGCTATCATTATCATTATTATTGTTTTTAAATTTCATACATTGCATGGCTAGTTGTTGCTTTACTCAAATTAAGCTCTGATCTGAAAATAATTGACCTGAGTCAACAGTTCATGCATTGCAATAAACACATATATATATATATATATATTTATGGGAAACTTGCCGTTTCCAGTACAAAGTGGAATGCAGTAAACTTGCTACAATACAATCATGAACTGATGAAATCACAAAAAGCATCTAAAGGCAGCCAATGAACTTAAAATTCTCTTTCTGGGCTAATATCAACTTATGTCCTTTCGTTTCCATTGTATTACGAAACTGTGAAAGTTATTCATTTTTCATTTTATTACATACTGTTTTTTGAAATATCGTAGGAATACGGTTAGAAATCCAAACTTTATAACTTATTTTTTGAATTTCAAGTGAAATTTTTATTTGAAGCACATATTTTAAGAGAATGAAGGCAGTAATAAGTAACTAAAATCATCTGAGGGCAAGTTCAAGTTATTTTATTTTATACCGTATATATAGGCTTTATAGCATAAATGAGAAATCATTCGCATTAACTAAGAAATGAAACAAAGTTGGAAGTTGGCAGAACGGCAGTTGTGGTCTTAATCTCTAAGGTCAAACCACAACTGTAAATTAATAAGTAAATAGTATGTAAGCTTATGTGAGTGATCTATAAATTGCCTTCCAAAGTTTTAGCAAACAAGTTGAAGCTCATTCTTCACGATTGTAACCTCTATAAATTAGTGTCTTTGTACCCCAAGTGTCCTATTACTAACATTGCGGTGGTAGGTTTTGATTGTTTTCATTTCCTTAACAACACAATGCTGGTCCTTTAGGTCATATTGCGTTTAAACTCAATGAGTAAAGCGTTTGATAAGTTTTAGTTAGATATCTTCGAAAAATTATGAAAGAGCTTGGGTTTGAGTTAGGTTGGATTAGCAAGATCATGAAGTTTGTAGAACCATTTTCATGCACTTACCTAAGTGAGAATGGATGGTGCACCTAGATGGAGAGTGTGCGTAATAGAGTATGAGACAACTGTTCATTGTCCTGTAATTTATGCTGTGCGTTGAAGGTTTATCATCTCCTGAATTTGAGGGGAAAATTCATGGTGTCAAAATTGCTAGGGGAGCTCCATCTATAATCTCTCATCTTTTCTTTGTAGATGACAGCATAGATGATAAACCTTTTGAACCCGGAAGGGTCTTCAAGTGAAGCTTTGCAACTCCCAATTTTACTAGCAGTTTTATGGGATGCAGACTCTAGATATTCCAGACAGTCAGCAAAGGAAACAAGAAGAGAAAAATATGAAAGAATTGAGGAAATAATCAGCAAAACATATGATACACGCTTCAACAAACTCTATATTATATAAGATTTGAGCATTTCTTTTGCCTACATAATATATATTGTTTAATATATGTCAACAACAAAAAATATATATCTCATTTCATAAATTATATCAGTTCTTTCCTCCTTGCTTGACATTTCCAGTTCCTCTTCAGATCAGCTCCATTCTTATCATCTAGATTGAGCAACTACGCAGCCAACCAGAAATGGATTGCCATGGAACAGGATTTAGTCTCATAGGAAAGTAGTTCTTCTCTAATTCAGTTTCAGTCATACTTCGGAGTCTGATTTGTTGGAGACATTTCATAATCAATGATTATCCAACAAGGTTATTTGCAAGATAACTATTTACATTTGATGCCTTTCCAGATCTTTAACCGAGTAAATGTTACCATCTCGATTCTAGAATTTCAGAAATTTGCGCAATCTGGTCCATAATCCAATTGGCTGTGCTGGTGCTGCAGCTGTTAGCTCAACAGGTTCTCTAAAATTTGCTTTCTCACTCAACTCTTCAAAGGAGTTAACAACATTTTGCAGCCTGGCAACAAATTCAATCAGAATAGATGTGAAAGTTGCTAAAGACAATGCACTCGCACTTTCATATGTCTTTGATTTTTCTAGTTGCGGTACTGCATCAGCATCAAATGAGATACGATTAGGCCATGATATCTGTTTCTTTAATTCAGGTGGAACATTTCGAGTCAAGCCAGACTGTGCACCCATGTTGGGGCCCCGGGGATCCCAGTTTGATGGTACTGTAATCGATCTTAGATCAAGCACAGCTTCACTACGGGATTTAAATTCTAGGATTTTCTTTTCGTCATCATCCAAGCTTAGCAATTCCTGGGGCTCTCCTCGGTTTCCAATTTCCCAGCTCTCTGCATTGACAAGAAGGTATGATTTTCGGTCAACCTTGTTTTGCAATTCTTCTGCTGCTTCGTGCACTTCATAGAGTATATCTACTGGACCTAATTTCTCCATATTTTTAACTTTGTTCCCTAGTTCACGTAGCACTTTAGCACCTGCAGAACCCACCCTCTGGAGCTCATCACGAAAGACCTGTCTCCGCTCTTCTGAAGCCTATAAATACAAGTATCTTAATTTTAGTAGATATTCAGATAGTTCCAATCAAGGAAATAGGTGTATAGACATGGAGAAGATAAACAACAATTTTGGAGAGGATTAATTGTCATGGATCAAAATGGTTGACGAACCATGAGCACTAAACCATTGTTTTAATATGTGATTTGTTTGCCCCATGTTATTGCAGTAATAAATATGCACAATGTACTGTTGAATACTTTATAAAAAGAAAAAAGAAAAAAAAAAAAGAAGAAGAAAAAAAAAACATGTCATGGTGGCAGAGTAAATTTGTGAACAGCACAAAATTAACATTAAGACGGATGGTCATAATGAAAAATTTCTGATTTGGACATTTGGTGATAATTTGGAAGTGAGGAGAGAAGGGATCAGATCTCAATATATACAAAAACAGGATTCCCCATCTAATAGAAAATCATGACAAAGGATCAACTTGAAATAATTAAGACCGGAGGTTCTTGATATGCTGAAATAAATCATTAATGGGGTTGCACAGTTCCAGATCATTAAACAAACGCAATATTTATCATTTGCACCATAAGATGAATAGCTGAATAATGGAAAAATAGCACTCAAGATGACATAAAACAGATAATTATGCGAAAAAGGAAATTAACAGTTAATTCTTTCATGAAGAACCACAAAATGCAAATTGCAGGACTTACACCCACCATGCAACATATTATACCAGTGTACCAAAGAGCCAGTTTCGGCATTTCTGTTGATAAAACTAAAGTATTTTCAAACATAAAAGATAAAATTTATAATATTATTTCCACAGCCGATGCCTCCAAAAGATCATTACCTGAATTTCTGAAAGTATACACCCGTGCAGTGCCATAACCATAAATGCACAATGCCTCAGTGCACCACTTACTTTGACATAATTCTTCCATGGATATTTAAGCGATCTGTAAGGACCGTGAGGTGGCTCCCAAATGGCAAATCCCATCTTCAAATTAAAAGATGGAAAAATAAAATAAAATAAAAAGAGTTGAGACAATAATTGAATCGTTCTATTACACATAATGAGTTGCAGATTGCAATTAATAATACCAGAGCATCCTCTTGGCTTGTAGATTCCACAGCTGATCTGTAGCCACTGTAAACCGGATCATCAGATGCTTGGTAAGTAAGAATCTTGGAAGGGATCCTCTCATATTCAAGACAACTAAGGTACCCGTTAACACAACCTAAAGAGAAGCTCAAGGAAATTAGTCATTCATGAGAAGTAAGCTGGGAAGAACAAAAAAGAAATTTCAATAACAGAATCATTTCCATCATTTAACATAGATAATTAAGGAAAAGGTAATGCAAAATAACCTTCCAAAGAAGTTGCCACGCTCATGAAATTTTTCACCACCAATCTATGTAGATCTTCGCCAGCCCAGATCGGATAAATGCATATATTTACCACCAAACAAACACCAGCACCCAATGCAATAAGCAAGAATCGTGTTACAGCTGTATGGATAAATTCCCTTGTCCTATACCCAGATACCATTATGAAACAATATGTTATCAAGAACACTCGAAACCCATATTCATAAGCCTTCATTGTTGGGTATAGTTTTGCATAAGTCATGATAAAACCTGGCAAACAAAAACATATCAGAAAGAGCAAAACTTACAGCAAATATTTGGAAACAAAATCAATAGAAACTATTAAAACATAGCATAGATTGCAAAAACAAACCTACGATGAATATACTAAGAATAATAACGACTTCTTCCCACTCTCCAGCCAACTGTGAAAGCTCTGCCATACCCAAAGCAAGCCCTCCAGCTGACAATGTCCCCAATCCACGGTTAAATCCTTTGCTAAGGGTTGCTCCTGCACAAAAAGTCAACCACTAATAATAAACGCCTTTTATTTTCAGAATATTAGGTAATCAAACAATGAGAATAATTGTAACCAGGACTGTTCGTAAATAAGACAAGGACTTGCTAAGCAGAAAAGGGGAAACAAAGATAGAAGACGAAATATTTGTTAAATGCTACATGCAGAAAATGATAGAAATTTGGGAAGCTGGATTGGTCATGTGCAATTAATATCAAAGAAGAGCACAAGAATTTCGTTCAATTAAGTAGAAGAAAAAATTAAATGATAACCTCAAAAATTTGTCATATTTACCTAAACAGCTAAACTAATGACTAGAACTCATAAGAAAGCTGAATGTATATGAATATGGTATAAATCGATAATTTGCCTCTAGAACCTTGTTCCATCATATCAATCAAAGTAATTTCTAGTGTATCGACCCAATCCAGTAACGCAGCACAAATCCTTTCCAATTGACAGTACAAATGAATCTCAGATACACAACACTATAAATTGGCCACCTCCAACAAAGTTTTATATAATAATTATGTTATAATATAACTAAAAAGATGGAAACTTTGTAGCATAGGAATTCTAGAGCACAAAACAAACATTTAGTAACTACTCACAGAAAAATCAGAACATAGACAAGAAACAAAGTGAATATCAGCAAAAACAATTGTAGACCCATATCAGAGTAAAAAAGACAAATGCACATTTTCGCTAGCAAGACATACACGCGAAGTTGCACACAACAATACATACAAAAAAAAAAATCACACGAATACAATACCCACATAGCTCCAATGAAGAAAAAGACAAGATACATACCTATGCTGAACTCAAAGACAACGACAACAGTAAGTATAGCCCAAACGGAGTAGCGACTGAGCTCTTTGATAGGTTCTTTCAAGAAAATGAGAAGCGAGATTAGCATCAGAGCAAGACCCATCTTAGCCGAGAAAACAATTTTCCTGGGATCGGACTTGCCCATTTGAATAGCATCGGCGACAACATCATGCAAATTCCTCACAAAGCTCGTCACTTTGTCGCTGATGGACCTGTACGAGAAACAACTTCCTCGTTCCACGTCACCGGAGTCTATGGAGGTCAGGCCCAGCTCCGAGCCACCCTTCACAGAGAGAAGTTTCTCTCTCAACGAACCGACTCTCGCCGCCATTGATGTTCGAGAATCGAGAACCATGTCTAAATTTTTGTTGCGGTAATTGAATTCAAATCTGGGTTTCTACTTTCTACTTTCTAGTTTCTACACACATGAAGAAGATAATTTTGCTTTTTAATGGTGACAAGTGAGAAGATAATACAGAATCACTGAATTCGAGAGAATTGTTTAATTTAATAATTGAATAGGAGATCCGGTAGGGAATATCTGTTTCGAAACGACGTCGTGCGAGAGAGTTTACGTACTGTGATTTGTGGGATATAAAAATGTTTTGACTTTTTACTTTTAGGGTGAAATTCCAAAAACGTCTCTAAGGTTTGACAAAATACCACTCTTTTTATTGTTTGTAAAGTTTTTGAAAGAGGTCCTTAGTTTTTAGGGAATACCAAATTAGTCCATCAAATCAAACTTATGTTAGTCGATCTAACGGTATAATACAGTATTATATTTTCTTTTCTTTTCTAAAACAAATAATATTGTACTTCCTTAAAAAAATATAAATATACTAAAAATAAAAAGTGTATATATATATATGAGTAATGTTGGACGCTCCAATTTTTTTCTCAAATTTTATCACAAATGATTTGGTAAGTGAGATGTCAATATCTTAAAAATTATGAGATTATATGTTGATAAATGTGATATTGACACCTCACAAGCCACATCATTTGATATCAAATTTAGGTGATGTGATATCGAATTTAGGAAAAAAAAGTTGAGACATCTAATATTATTATTATTATTATTATTATTATTATTATTATTATTATTATATATATATGTATATATATATATGAAAAAAATTCAAAATATTTTCTTTCGAATATGAATACTTTATATGGTTTCTTTTTTTTTTCTTCCTTTTTTTTAAATATTACATCAATTTAGTTTTGAGGGGAGGAACTCGAATCTATGATTTCGTAGCTTAGGAGTGAGGGATTTACCACTTATGGGTAGGTGTTTTCGGGTTGGGTTGGGTTGAAATTTTTTCAACACAATCCAACCCAATATAAATTTTAACCCAACCCAACCCACCCAATATTTGTCGGGTTGGGTTGGATTGGGTTGATCGGGTTGAGCTTTTTAAACCCAATAGAAAAAATATTTGAATTCAAATTTTGTTATATCAAAATTCAAATTTAAAATATTTTTTCATCATAATATCATATCATATAGAGTTTAGATTTTTTAAAATCATCTAAATCGAATTACAACATATAATATAAATTGTTTAAATATATGTTGCATAATTAAAAAATAAAAATACAACAATTTATCCAACTTGGAAAGTCTCTATCTAAGTCTCCTATCAATTTTATTATTATAATTGCTTCATCAAATATCTCGTAATTGGATAATCTATTATTTACTTCAACCAACATAATAGTTTGAGTTTATATATAATTATTAGATTTTTTCTACTAAATTCTTAATCAATTCCTAAGAAGAAAAAAAAAAGCATTTTAAAGTATAATTAATGATGTCAATTAACACAAAAGATGAAGACAATATAATTGTATGTTTTAATAAATGTAATTAACACAAAAGATGAAGACAATATAATTGCATGTTTTAATAAATGTATTATATATTTATGGTATAAAATATTAAAAAATATGTATTTATATTTATCATTTATAATATTATCAATGGTGCATGAGTAAATTTTTTATATATTTAAAAAAAAATGAGATTTCATAATAGATCTAATAATAAATAAAATTATTTAATTTATTTTTTATTATTAATGTCGGATTGTCGGATTGAGTTATATTTTATTAACCCAACCCAACCCAACTCAATCTTAAAAACAACCCAACCCAATCTAGTCGGATTGGGTTGGGTTGGGTTAGCGGGTTGGTACCCACCCTTATTACCACTTGACCAATCTATCTTGCCCCTTCATTCTACTCAGTGCTCTAATTGCATTTAATTGTATATTTTTTTTTAAAATTACAAATGATCCATGTTTTTTATATTAGGGTTTTATTTTTTGTCAAATTAAAACCTTATAAAAAGAAACAAATGAGAAATAACATGCATGCAACCTTTCTTTCACTAAATAAAAAGAATCATTTGACCTCAAATTACAGAGATGTAGGAAATTTTATTCTTTGTACAAGCTTACCTCCCAAAACTAAACCCAAATGAACTGATATCGTTAAGGATGAAAAAATAAATCTACAAGTACAATTAGACAAAGAAACCGGATGATATGAGGTTTTTTTTATGGTCAACCATTCACACTTACGCCACGGGTCGTAGGTTTGAGTCTTTCTCTTTCTAAAAAAACTCTAAATTTTTGTAATATATTTTTTTTAAAATTAGACAAGGAAACTATAGAAAGAAAAAAAATATACCAAAATACCAGAAGGGGGAAGGTGTAAATTTCATTGGATAAGACTTGTTTTGTGTTTAGGGTGTGTTTGGTATGCGGGACGGAACGGGACAAGGTGAGACAATTTCCTCTTGTCCCATGTTTGATGCGTCCTTAACATGGGACATGCCGAGATAAGGTGAGATAAAAAAACACAAAAAATTATCCCACTCAGAACCCTCGGCCAGACTTGTCCCATGCGTGGGACAAGTCGTGAAAAGAATTTTTTACCCTTAATTATTCTAAATATTATAAAAATATCCAAGATAAAATGAAACCCTAATCAGAACACAACCATTTATCCTTCTCTTTCTCTAATCTCTAGCTTGTTTCCTTCGTGAAATCAAACAACCCAACTCAAACCAAACGAGACAACATAAGCCATCAAACACCCGACATCTTCTCAATCATCTTTATAGTCCCATTCTCGATCTCGCTAATCTTCAGAGAGTTCTTCGATCCTTTCTTTCTAATTAATTTTTATGGGTTTTTTGTGAGTTGTTCGCTCATTTTCGGCATCTTCTCAATCATTTCGCTCATCTTGTTGTCATGCTTTGTTTTTGTTCGTTTTGTTTGGCTCCCTGTTTGCCCTTAGTGGCTCTTTATAAAATATTATTCAAAAAATAATAATCCAAATCTAGGTTGTAGTTAATAGAGTTTGAGCGGCTCTGACTCTATTTTGTTTCCCTATTTTTCTTGTTAAGGACAACTGACTTTCTATACTTGTGAAACTTTATGATTAAAATGGAAAAGTATGTTTATATTCAAAAAAATTACTCATCCAGTATTTTTTTAGAGTCTATTTCTTACAAGAAAAAAGTGAGAACTTAATAGGTATTTCTTATGGATGGTACTTGAGCCTATCAAATATTTTATTTTTCATGGTTATTTGAAGGTATCTTGTTTAATTTGTTTGTTATTAGGTTTTTGTTATTGATATCGGTTTATACTTTCTATTTTATGATTGTATATTTTTTGTTTTTACGGCTTGACTTCAACTGATTTGTATGACTTTTTTTTTCATCAAGTTTGCAGTAATATATGGATGCTAACTTGATCCTAATACTCAATTTCTCGTGTCTAACTTATAAGCTTTATGGCTTTCAGAAAGACAATGTCTCCAAGACCCCAACCAGCGTGAACATATAGTTCTTCTCCTTGTAAATTGGCAATCACAACTTGGTATTCCTAAAGAACTTGAGCTGCTAAGTTTCATATATTTGGTCATGAATTTGCTTTATTATTGGTTATTTGATACCATACTAGATGTTGGTCAAGAATTTCTTTTTATGAGATAGTACCATTTCTTTGTTTTCTCCCCTCAAGACGTCATACTAGATGTCTTAATTTTTTTTTAGCCTTTATGTGGCTTAGTGGAATAATATGTTGTTTTACTCTTGCTTTATTATCTACCTCAAATTAATATAAATTGTCTTTCATTTAATAAAATTATAAGAGGGTTTTGAGTTTTGATATGAGTTGTGATGTGTTTTGGAAATAAGTTACACCAGTTGCGCATTTGCAATGGCTTGAATACACCTACAAGCCAGATTTCGTGAAGATAATTATGGAGGAATTAACAATTTTATAAATGATTTTGTGAATATGTATGAATCATATGTTTTGTTAGAATTGTGAACATGTCTTAAGCATATTTAAACTTGTTTTGGGATGTTTAGATGTTACCTTTAGTGAAGCTTTTCTTTATAGAATTGTGAACATGGATGAAACATATTTAAACTTGTTTTGGGATGTTTAGATGTTACCTTTTGTGATGATTTTTTTTTTTAAAAGCTAAAAGATTTTATTAATCAAAGCAACAGATTTTATTAAACAATGCCAACAAACTGGCACCAAAACAGATAAGAGACCAAGCAAAGCAAACACAAAAGGCAAGCACAACCCATTACCAAACAACCCTAAAAAAATGACCATACAAATCCAAAGAATGACAAAAATGATGTTTGTCAAAATAAATAATATTTTGGGATATTCCTTTTTTTTTTATGAAATTCATTTTATAACATGTATATTACAGTACATGATAAAGATGAAAAACAATGAAGCAAAAAAAAAAATCATTGTTATTTTATCGTACCAAACACAAGAATGTGCTTTCGGATACAATATATATAGTCTTTTTTATCGATGAAATTATATAAGAACATTGAATGTGAGTTATTCATTTATAAAAGAGCTTTGACAAGTATATACATGCCAAGTCAAAGTATGTAAAATGAGTAGTTCACATTCAATGTCCTTATATAATTTCATCAGTGCGCACTTATGTTAAAATTTTCATATATATATATATATATTAATGAATCAAATATATATTGTCTTGTCCCATTTATCACTATTTATGTCATAACAAACATAAGATAGGACAAGAGAGACTCAGATCATTTGAAACTCGTGTCCCGTCCTGTCTCAGCCATACCAAAGGCATAAACAGAATAGATAATAGTTATGTCTCAGACACACCAAACTCAACATGGGACAACTGTCTCGTGTAAACAGTTTGTCCATTCTTATTTTCTTATTGATTTTTTTTCGTTTTTGATCCAAAAAAATAATAATGTCAAAACGGTTTTGCTAATTATGGTCCAAACATTTAATCTTAAATTCAATAGTTTTTTATATTAAACATTACTCATCAGTTAAAAATGAAAAGGTGGTAACATATTCATTCATGGATATAAAAGCTTGATGGGAGCTAGGCTATATAAAGGGATTTGGTCCCTAAGCTCGAACACTTGTGACATACATCATACACCATCATTTTCGGAGTGTTTTGAGAGCTTAGTAGGGCCAAAATCCGAGAGCAAACAGTAGGAGTGCAATGTCTGGAGGTATTCCGATCCCGGGTATTTCTTGAGTTTTACATGATTTTTTTATTGTTTGCTTAATTTTAGGTCATGTTTAGCTTACAGTTGGTATCAGAGCAACTTGTGCTACTGTCTTGCTATTATTTCTTCATTTGTGCTACTGTCTTGCTATTATTATTTCTGAAACCGGTTCATACAGGTCAAAACGACCCCGCTAGTGGTTGAAGACGATACATTTGTGTGACTATTTCAATTTTGGGCCTTTTATTTGTGGGCCTATTTCATTTATGTGGGCATAAATTTAGTTTGAGATTTTGGCAAAATTTAAATTTTGGGCATTTATTATGGAAAGTGGTGATTATTTGCACAAATTTTTATTTATGGCATATATTATTTATTTTGTTTCATGTACAATATTCAATTTTTTCCATTGCTCATATTTATTTGCATGAATTAATATTAGTGTATTTTGTTCATGTTAAATTTATGCAATAATTTTGGATGAGTTTATATTATGTTTAATTATGCAATATCCTTATTTATGTATAATTCTTAATTTATGAGAATATTTGGTGCATAAAATAACACATTGTTCATTTTTGGATAAAGTTAAATTATGTAATATAGGTCTATTTTCATAACACTTAATTTTATGCATAAAATTTAAATGTCTAGTGATCCATATAATTTTAATTAATTAATGATTAGCCACGACATCTTTAATTATATATATATATATATATATATATATATATATATATATTATGTTTGTTTAGAATCACATACATGATTATAGACATTAGTTGTGATTAATTATAATTAATATAATAATTTTTATCTCACAGGAAATTTTATTATATTTATATAATTAATTAGGATAAAATATCAAATTATTTTCATAATATATCCACATGAATTATGAATTAGTATATAATTTAATAGTTTTATCATAAAGTTCATCAAATTATTCCCATAATGTACTCATGTATTAAGTACATAATTTGATCATGAGTAACATGAATCTGGTTGTAATAATTTAGCCCACAGACAATTTTTATGTCAGTAGATTCAATTTTTGCTTGATTTACATTGGTCAAACATACAATTTAATGGTGTAGGCCTCAATTTTGACATAAGCATGTATTTTATGAAGCTTTACAATTATCTAATTTCTATGATATTCGTTGTGATATTCTTGAACTAAAGGGTGGTAACTATAAAGTATGGAAAGAGAGAATTCTTCTTTATTTAGGATGGATGGACATAGACTATGCTATCAGGAAAGATGAACCACCAGCAATCACTAATACCAGCACTCCAGCGAACATCACCCTTTATGAACAATGGGAGTGATCTAATCGTCTCAGCGTGATGTTCATTAAGACCAAGATTTCTATTGGTATACGTGGTTCAGTTGATCAGCATGAAAAGGTCTGGGACATACTAAAAGCCATTGATGATCAATTCATCACTTCAGATAAGGCACTTGTAAGCACCCTAATCATGAAGTTCTCATCCATGAGACTCACCAGCGTGAAGGGTGTGTACGAGCACATCATGCAAGTGAGGGGCATTGCGGCTCAACTTAAGAAACTAGAGGTTGAGATGTCCGAATCCTTTATGTTGCACTATATCCTGAACACCCTCTCACAACAATATGAGCCATTCAAAATCTCGTACAACACACATAAGGATAAATGGTCATTCAATGAATTAATGACCATCTGTGTTCAAGAGGAAGTGAGGCTTATGATGGAGCTTGGTGAAAATGCAATGCTGGCTACAACACGCGGGAAAGGCAAACCTCAAGCCAATCAAAAGGGGAAAGGTAAAGCACCACCCCAGGCTGATATCAAGAAAGAGGCCAAGTGTTTTTTCTGTAAGAATAAGGGATATATGAAGAAGTAATGCGCCAAATTCTAGAAATGGCTTGAGGATAAAGGTAATCCAACCGCGTTTGTTTGTTATGAATCTAATATGGCTAATGCTAATATTAACACCTAGTGGATAAACACTGGATCTACAATCCATATTAAAAACTCCTTGTAGGGTATGCAAAACCTAAGGAAGCCAATGGGAAGTGAGCAAAACATCTTATCCGGAAACAATATAGGCTCACATGTGGAAACCATAGGGACATGTGTTTTAACTTTAAGTAATGATTTTGTTTTAGAATTAGATAGAACCTTCTATGTTCCAAGTTTTTCACGAAACTTGATTTCAGTTTCCAGACTTGTACTTTTGTGATATTCCTTTAATTTTTCAAACACTTCATTCAGTTTATTTAATAATTCTGATTGTGTTGGGAATGGAATTTTGTCTGATGGCCTTTATAATATTAATTTACAAAACAATGTCATTAATAATTCAATGCATGTTCTCATTGGCACTAAACAGTGTCTTATTAACGAGGACTTCTCTATGTTATGGCATCAGAGATTATGACATATCTCCATAGAAAGAATTAAGAGA
Source organism: Dipteronia dyeriana (assembly GCA_032871835.1). NCBI lineage: Eukaryota > Viridiplantae > Streptophyta > Magnoliopsida > Sapindales > Sapindaceae > Dipteronia > Dipteronia dyeriana. Next base: position 20,960,076 of record CM065299.1, read on the forward strand.
TTAGTGCATGATAGAGTACTTATTACTCTAGATTTCACTGATTTTGAGACATCTGTGGATTGTATTAAGGGAAAGCAGACCAACAAGTCCAAGAAAGGTGCCAATAAGAGTTCAGACATATTAGAAATCATACATATTGATACATGCAGTCCAGACATGGATTCACATGGTCAGAGATACTTTATCACCTTTATTGATGATTATTCACTATATATGTATCTCTATTTGCTTCATAACAAGAACGAAGCATTATATGCCTTTAAGATTTTAAGGCTGAAGTAGAGAAACAATGTGGAAAGCAAATAAAGATCATGAGATTAGAGAGGTGGAGAGTACTATGGTAGATACACTGAGAATGGACAAGCACCTGGTATGTTGGCTAAGTTTCTTCAAGAGCATAGGATAGTTGCCCAATACACCATGCCTGGTTCACCAGACCAGAATGGTATAGTAGAAAGAAGAAACCGAACATTGTTAGACATGGTGCAAAGTATGCTTAGCAGCTTCAATCTACCTAAGTCCATGTGGACTGAAGCACTTAAGACTGCAATGTATATATCAAATCGAGTTCCAACTAAGGGTGTCTCAAATACACCATTTGAATTATGCAAAGGTTGGAAACTGAGTTTGCGACATATGCATGTTTGAGGATGCCCGTCTGAAGTGAGAATTTATAACCCACAAGAGAAGAAGTTAGACTCAAGGACCATTAGTGGAAATTTCGTTGGATATGCCGAAAGGTCTAAAGGGTACAAATTTTATTTTCCATCTCACAACACTATGATTGTGGAATCAAGAAACGCTAAGTTTCTCGAGAATAACTTGATCAGTGGGAGGGATCAAATCAGGAATAAAGTTCTTGAACATGATCATTCAGAATCTCAACCTTCCACCTTGAGTTATAGGCTGGTTATTGTTCATAGCACTCCTCAAGTACAAAGTAGTGTTGAACAACCAATTACTGAAGAAGTTCCACAAGTTGCTGACAATATTCCAATGGATCAAGTAGTTCAGGAATTACCAGAACCTTCTAAACAACCAGTTGAACCACATGCTTCTCAGGAAAATGACGGTACAACATTAAAGAGATCCACTAGAACTAAGAGGTCAGTTATTCCTAGTGATTATGAAGTGTACCTATAAGAATTTGACTACAGTATTGAAGCCAAAAGTGATCACGAATCTTTTTCATAGGCCACAAGTTGTAAAGAATCAGAATTATGGTACAATGCCATGAAAGAAGAGATAAGTTCCATGAAGAGTAACGAAGTCTGGGATCTTATTGAGTTGCCTGATGGTGCAACAACCATTGGTTATAAATGGGTCTTTAAGACTAAGAAAAACTTATTAGGCAATATTGAGAGGTACAAGGTGAGACTTGTTGCTAGGGGATTCACTCAAAAGGAAGGAATCGATTACACGGAGACCTTTTCTCCAGTATCTAAAAAGGATTCTCTGCGCATTATTTTGGCATTAGTAGCTTATTTTGACCTTGAGTTGCAACAAATGGATGTGAAAATGACATTTCTTAATAAAGATCTAGAGGAAGTGGTTTATATGAAACAACTTGAAGGATTCCCCTCTAGTAATGGTGAGCATTTGGTCTATAAGCTCAAGAAATCCATATACGGTCTAAAATAAGCGTCTCGTTAATGGTATTTTTAATTCCATGGAGTAATTTCTTCATTCAGCTTTCTTGAGAACCCTATGGATCAATCTATATACCAGAAGGTCAGTGCGAATAAGATTTGTTTTCTTGTTTTATATGTGGATGACATTTTTTTTGCAACCAATAATAAGGGTTTACTGTATGAGGTAAAACAATTCCCCTAAAAAAAATTGATATGAAGGATATGGGAGAGACATCTTATGTCATTGGCATTACGATCCATAAAGACAGATTTCGAGGCATCTTGGGTCTGTCTCAGGAAACCTATATCAATAAAGTTTTAGAGAGATTTCAGATGAAGGATTGCTCACCAAGTGTAGCTCCCATTGTGAAGGGTGATAGGTTCAATTTGAAAGGGATAAAATAAGAACATTCCATATGCTTATGTTGTCGGAAGCCTGATGTATGCTCAGGTCTGAACAAGACATGACATTGCATTTGTTGTAGGAATGTTAGGACGATATCAGAGTAATCTAGGTATGGACCACTGGAGAGCTGCAAAGAAAGTGTTGATGTACCTTCAAGGAACCACAGACTACATGCTTATTTATAGACGAATGGATAATCTGGAAGTGATTGGCTACTCAGATTCCGACTTTGCTGGCTGTGTTGATTCACGCAAATCAACATCAGGGTACATTTTCATGATGGCTGGTGGAGCTATATCATGGAGGAGTGCCAAGCAGACCTTGACTGCTACTTCCACTATGGAAGCCGAGTTCATCTCTTGTTTTGAGGCTACTTCATACGGTGTATGGATTAAAAGTTTCATATATGTGTTTAAAGTTATGGATTCCATATCTAGGCCATTGAGAATTTACTACGACAATTCAGCTACTGTCTTTATGGCTAAAAACAACAAAAGTGGAAGTCAAATTAAACACATCGACATTAAGTACTTAGCCATAAGGGAACGTGTTAAAGAAAAGAAAGTGGTCATTGAGCACGTCTATATTGAATTGATGATTGTTGATCCTTTGACTAAGGGCATGCCACCATTGAAATACAGGGGTCATGTAGAGAAAATGGGACTTGGTTCTACTATGTAATTGTATACACAATGTATGAATGAAAATCTTATTTATTTTGATGTTTTCTCATATTCATGTGCACCTTAATTAATTTGAAAAAAAAATCATATGTCTAGGATCAAGAATAAAACATAGGGCTTATTCATTAAGTAACATTACCACATGCAGAATAATACTTGAGGAATTAAATACATCGTAATACATGGAAGGTAATACTCGTTATTAGAGGACTTATCGTCATGATTCATGTATTTATTTCTTAAGAAAGTTAAACGATGGGATTAAGTTAAAACATTAAGTTAAACGTATGGACAAAGTGGGAGAATGTAAACATTTTTTCCATTATTATTTTCTTATTGATTTTCTTCCGTTTTAGATCCCAAAAAAAAAAAATCAAAACGGTTTTGCTAATTATGGTCCAAACATTTAATGTTAAATTCAAAAAAAAATTATATTAAACATTACCCATCAGTTACAACTAGAAAGATGGTAACATATTCATTCATGGCCATAAAAGCTTGATGGGAGCTAGGCTATACAAAGGGATTTGGTCCCTAAGCTCGAACATTCGTGGCATATATCATACACCATCATTTTCAGAGTGTGCTGAGAGCTTAGAAGAGCCAAAATCTGAGAGCAAACAGTAGGAGTGCAATGGCTGAGGTTTTGCCCGATCCCGGGTATTTCAAGTAGATTAGAAAACAAATCCACAATGTCAAACTCCAAGTTATAAAGCAATGAATACAAAGACAATCCCCAACTAAAGGTCTGTCCTGTAATCGTTTTCGAATTTAAAAAACACGTTTGGTAACATATATTGAGAACTGTATTTTGGAAATGAAAAAAGAAAAAACAAGTCTGGTAGGTTTTCCTTAAACTATCAAAAATTATAATATTAATTTTTACATTTTGTTTTATATTATAACAATTATAAATTGAATGATTAAATAATTAACCAATACGATTTTTGTATTGTAATTTATAAATTAAATAAAAGTAACACTTCAAACATTACTTAAAAAAACATATAAAAAATCAATTAATCAAAACTAAACTCTTAAATTATAAATAATATATATATATATATTATAATAATATATAAAATATATATTAAATACTATTACATATATTGTAATTTATAGTATAATAATATATATTATAATATTATTGTATTTTTATAATATATTATATTTTTATATATAATATGATATATAAATATATAATATTTGATATATATATTATATAATGTATTATTGTATATAATAACTATATATATATAATATTATATATATTAATAATATATAATAACATATTATTATATAAAAATATTATAATATATATTGTAAAATATATATAAAATATATAAAATATAAAATATTTTATTATTATATATAATAAAATATAATATATTATTATATATTATATATATATTATAGAATATTAATATAATATATCATATTATATATATATATATATTATTGTTGACGTCGATTTCTTGATGGTCAAGAAAGTTAACAGTGTTGGATTCGGTTATGACCAGTTAAAAGAGAAAGAGAAAGAGAATGCAATTGATATGTTAGTAACACGAGTTTACGTGGTAAAACTCTGATGATCGGAGAAACGTCCACTGGTGGTTGAATGACCAACCAAGCCAAATTCACTATTGAATAATCAGTTACACCACTCGATTTCTTTTTTTTTTCTCTCTTACAGTGATTTCTCTTCTATTCTGTTTACCGTCTTACCTATCTTTTTTTTTTACATTTTGTATCCATAGTGTATTATAGACTTATCCTTTGTATCTTCTTTCTTTATAGTAAGATTATGGATCTATTTATATATGCATAGATCCCTAATCCGTGTTGTACAAGTAAAAGAAACTGTATTTAATTGAGACTGGTTGATTGGTGTTTGTCTTCTTTCCTGTTTCTGAGATCTTATGGATCAAATATGAGTCTTCATGAGATTCTAGTGGCACAGTCCGTTTAGGACTTATTTCCTTATCGGTGTGCAGTCTTCTAGAAGAATAGAGTTATTACTTAACTTGGACTCGCTTCCTGTTTGGTGTTTTATCATTCTAAAAACTTTTTAAACCCTTTCCTCATTTGATACGGGGGATGAAATACAGATGTTTGCATACCAGAGTATGATTCTAGATTCTTTCTTGGGCTTATTCACATATGTAGATCGAGTATCGAACATCTTTGTTGTCCCGAGTAGAACATAATCTGCCGAGTACCCGTATTCGGGTTTACTCGGGCTCTTGTTCCTTAGTAATGTTAACGGATAATGTCTTCAAGATGCTAGCTTGGATGCTCATCTGACAATCTCTTTAGGGGATTGTCTTACCTGTCAGTGGCGTATACATCCAATAAAATATACATATAACAATTATATATCAATATTCTATAATATATATATATATATTATATATATATATATATATATATATATCATAAAAAAAATATGTAATAATTATAATATTATATATATATATATATATTATTGTGTGAATGCTTTTTGTTATAATTGGAAATAAATTATTCTGGAATATATATATAAGAGGGACACTTTGATCATTTAAAACTTTTGTCATGTCCCGTCTCGTGCTAGTCATACAAAATATATAACTGAATAATTAATAGTTTGAAAATAAATGATTTTTTTTATATATATATAAAAAAAATACAAAAACAAGTATTTTATATTTTTCAAATATTTCACTGTTAGCACTGATTTTATTTTTCATTATGTTTTTTGTTTTTTGAAAATAAAATGAAAAACGGTTAACGAATGCGAATTCAAATTTGTTTTTGAAGAACAAAAATGAAAACGGACTGAAAAACAGCTATAGAACAGAGCTTAAACATCCCTAACTTTTAATTTCAATTTCTTCAACAACAACAACAACAAAATTGTATGTCATAACAAGGGAGGCAATAGGATGTCAAACGGATCATATTCGACTATGATATGTGTTTGTGTTGTGTAGATCCAATATTATACAAATTCAGAAGATATGATCTGATAAATATATTATTTGAACTCGGGTCGACTTTACGGGTTATATTTTCGGATTTGATCTAACATAGAAAAAATCTTAATTTAATCGGATTTGGTTCATGCATGTTCCGGAAATTTTATAATATACAATATTAAATGAACTCTTGCATGTTAAAATTTACAAATTAAACTTGAGTGTTGTGAAATCGGTAAACTTGACTGTTGAAATAGACATCAATAGTTTAATATATTTTTAAAATTTTAAATTAAAAAAAGACATTTAAATATTTAAATTTGACTAAATTAAAATAAAAATTTATTCAATTTCAACAAAATAGAAAATAATTAGTTTGTGAATTCCAATTGTTTGTCAAACAAAAAGACGCTCCAGGCCTTGATTTTTGAACTTAATTACCAAAAGTCAAAAACTCTGCTTGATATTCTTCATTTTGCATATTGCAAACAAATTTATTTGTCATTAAAGTCTGAAATTCATTTCAATTTTCATTCATCATTGGTTCCTTAAAAGTTTCAACAACCGTAATTCTGAAAATATTGCATTCCATCTCAAACGATTATCACAACATTATGCTTTTAATGTAAAAGATCTTATTTTCTTCCCTCTCTAACTACTCACAATCTGATATGAACTATCTTCTCTCAAATTCAACTCTCTCGATCTTAAAAATCTAAGTCCTAATTCCTAAATTATGTCACACTATCAGCCTCATTTTTTAATTCATAATTGAACCTATGATAAGTAATCTTAAATGTCCATTCTTTGAATTTTGTTACGATGATAATTATTATATAAATGGATTTGATGGTGGAATAAGTAGTAATCAACATGCACATATCACACATGATGATGATGCATTGTTGGGATATGTGAAGCCAGAAACAAGCTGAGAAAACGAGTTCTAGCAGGTGACGCGGTAGAGACCGCGACGGAGGCAAGAGCTCGGACCGCGGCATATACAACGGTGATGTCCAGGCGTGACATGCTATGCAAACCGCGGCGCAGACATGGTGCACACCCCGCGGCACAAAGAGCCAAGTCTCACAGGCGAATTGTGCGTTGTGGACCGCTGCACAGGCATGTGCCTACACAGCGGTCCAGACCGCGGTAGAGACGAATTTCACGAGGAAAGAGGAAATCTTGTGCAAATAAGTAATTGAAAAAGGAAATAGATTTCAATTGGGATTTGGCTAACCCTAGTGCTCCCATATAAACACTATCATTATTTGTACTGGGAGAGAGAACAAAAAATAGTGCGTAGTGTGTGAGAAAATTTGTTAGAGAGAGAAAGCAATTGTAGAGAGACTGAAAGAGAGACTGAGAGATTGTAATCAACTCTGAGAAATAGTGGATTGAGTGTGATGCGCTCCGTGGACGTAGGCAAATTGTTGAACCACGTAAAATCTTTTGTGTCTTCTTTTCTTATTGCTTTCTGTTTGTGATTAGATTTGTGTGTGTGCAATTTTTCTCAACAACAATTGGTATCAGAGCTCCGGGTTGGGGCAAATTATTTTTCACACAAATCTAGGTTCTCTCGAGGTCATTGATTTCGTCGTAGAGATGGAGTCAGAGAAGGAAACGCACAAGATTGAGAAATTCAATGGAGCGAATTTCAGCTTCTGGAAGATGCAGATGGAAGATTATCTGTACCAGAAGGATCTGCATTGGCCGATAAAAGAGAGACCAAAGGATATGACCGATAAAGATTGGGAAAAGAAACGGAAACTGAAGAACATGGATGATGATGACTTTGAACTCCTGGTTATGAAAGCATTGGGAGCAATTTGTTTCAGTTTGATGAAGTAGGTCGCCTTCAACGTAAAGGATCAACAGACAATCAAAGATCTAATGGATACCCTATCATACCTATACGAACAGCCTTCTGCGATAAGAAAAGTCCATATTGTCAAAAAGTTATCAACCTTGAAGATGACGGAGGGTCAGAACTTTAAAGATTTTATGAACCAGTTCAACGAAGTGAAAGATGGATTGTGTTCTTTGTCTATGGGTTTTGATGGGGAGTTTATGGCGACGTTTCTATTCACCCAAATGCTAGAAAGTTGGAAGACGATATGCCAGTCGATTGCCAACTCGTTCGGGAAAGAAAAATTAAATCTTCAGCAGGTTATAAACATGATCATGACGGAAGAGATCAGGATGTGTGAAAAGGGATTAGGGGCGTCTACATCTTCAACATTGAATTTGGAAGGTAGGGAAGGCAGAAGCAGAAATTGGAACACAAATCAACTGGGAAGATCAAAGTCAAGAGGTAAGTCCAAGTCTAAGAACCATGTCAACTATTCGGAAAACCAGCAACGAAGCAAAAAGGATGCAGAATGCTAGAATTATGGTAAGAAAGGCCATCTCTCGTATGAGTGTAGATCTGAGAAGAAAGATAAGGGCAAGAGCAGTGTAAATTGTGTATCGGAGGAGTCAGATGACTACCTTATCTGTTTGTTAGAAAGCAAGACAGAGTCCTGGGTCTTGGATTCAGGAGCGTCATTCCATGCCACACCTCACAGGGAATTGTTCGAGAACTACGTCTCCAGAAATTTAGGTAAAGTGTATCTTGGTGACGATCAAGCATGCGACATTACCGGGAAGGGAGATGTGAAGATTCAACTGAAAGGGTCAGTTTGGAAGCTCGACAACGTGAGACACATATCGGACTTGAGAAAGAATTTGATCTCCATTGGGCAACTGACGTCAGATGGTTATGTGATGACTTTCATAGGTGATAAGTGGAAGATTTCGAAATGTGTAATGACAATCGCCTGAGGAAGTAAGAATGGGTCGCTTTACACAACCACATATGTTTGTGGTTCAATCGCTATGGCGGAAGGCAAAGACGATCCAAACTTGTGTCACCAGAGGTTTGGGCACATAAGTACTTAGGGGTTGAAGTGTCTGCATTCGAAAGGTAAGTTGCCAGATTTGAAAAGTGTTGAGATCGATTTCTATGAGAGCTGTATTCTGGGAAAACATAAACGAGTGAGCTTCAAGAGGATCGAAAGAACACCGGTAAATGAGAAGCTGGAACTAGTGCACACCGATTTTTGGGGCCCAGCGTTAGTCTTATCAACCGGTGGTAAACTGTACTTCGTCACGTTCATCGAAGACCATTCCAGAAGGGTATGAGTTTACTTTCTAAAATACAAGTCTGAGGTATTTAATGCTTTCAAGAGATGGAAATCCAGTGTTGAAAATGAGACAGGTTTGAAGATCAAAAAGCTGCATTCAGATAATGGTGGAGAATACGAAGACAGTGAGTTCAAGAAGTTCTGCTACCAGAACGGAATAAAGCTCAGTAAGACGATTCCTGGAACCCCACAGCAGAATGGCAAAGCATAACAAATGAGCAGGACATTGACTGAGAGAGCCAGAATTATGAGGCTACATTCAGGGCTGCCAAAACAGTTTCGGGCAGAATCACTCAATACAGCAACATATTTGATCAACAGAGGACCATCAAAGCCTTTGGACCTCGCTATACCAGAAGAGATCTGGACTGGGAAAGAGGTAAAACTTTCTCACCTTAAAGTGTTTGGGTGTGTTTCTTATGTACATGTAGGTGATCACGGGCGGAGTAAGCTAGACGCCAAGTCAGTGAAGTGTACTTTGGTGGGCTATGGAGAAGATAATTTTGGTTACAAGTTGTGGGATGACCAAAACTATAAGATGATTAGAAGTAAAGACGTTGTCTTCAATGAAAGGGTCATGTATAAAGACAGGAACACACAGATGTCTGAGCCGGAAGAGCCAGAGTTTTTTGGACCAAATGATGTTCAAGTTAGAGGGATCATGGGACATATTAAACAGAATGATGAAGAGCAAGGTGTGCAGCCCCAGGTACGAGAACCTATCCCACCTAGAGATGTTCTAATGACACAGGTCTATAATACATTGAGAAGATCAACTCGAACACCTATACCAAATAGGAAATACTTGCACTACATGATGTTGATAGATGCGGGAGAACTTGAGTGATATGATGAAGTTTGTCAGGGAGAAGATGAGAGCAAGTGGGAGCTTGCAATGAAGGATGAGATGGAGTCGTTGGCATCTAACCAAACTTGGGAGTTAGCTAAGTTGCCTGAAGGAAAGAAAGCCCTACAGAATAAGTGGGTGTTTCGGATCAAGGAGGAACATGATGGTTCAAGAGATACAAGGCACGACTCATAGTCAAAGGTTTCCAACAAATTGAAGGTATCGACTACTCTGAATTTTTTTCTCCTGTTGTTAAACTAACTACGATCCGGTTAATGTTAAGTATTATAGCAGCAAAATGGTTATATCTGGAGCAGTTAGATGTGAAGATTGCCTTCCTTCATGGAGAATTGGAAGAAGAGATATACATGAAGCAACCAGAGGGGTTTGTATAAATTAGCAAGGAAGTGTTGGTATGCAAGTTGAAGAAGAGCTTGTATGGTTTAAAACAAGCTCCCCGACAGTGGTACAAGAAGTTTGATGGGTTTATGCAAGGGAATGGCTACTTGAGATACAATGCTGACCACTACTGCTACTTCAAAAGGGTTAGGTCTAGTTTTATAATATTGCTACTTTATGTTGATGACATGTTAGTAGCTGGTGCATATTTAGAAGAAATAAATAATTTGAAGAATCAACTTTCAAGTGAATTCGAGATGAAGGATTAGGTCCAGCAAAGCAAATTACTGGAATGAGGATTAGCAGTGACAAACAGGAAGGTACATTAAAGTTTTCACAAGCAGAGTACATTCGTAAGGTGTTACAGAGATTCAGCATGGGAGATGCTAAACTGGTGAGAACACTTTTGGCTAGTCACTTCAAGTTGTCCAAGGATCAGAGTCCGAAGACGGAAGAAGAAAAAGACTTCATGGCTAGAGTTTCTTACGCTTCAGCCATTGGAAGTCTAATGTATGCCATGACTTGCACAAGACCAGACATTTCCTAAACAGTGAGAGTTGTGAGCCGATACATGTCCAATCCTGGCAAGCCTCACTGGGAGGCCGTGAAGTGGATCCTAAGATATCTGCAGGGTACTACGGAGAGATGTCTAACCTTCAAAAGAGATGAAATCAAGCTAGAAGGTTATGTGGATTCAGATTTTACCGTAGAAGTGGATCATAGAAGAAGTACCACCGGATATGTGTTTACAATGGCAAGTGCCGCGGTTAGTTGGGTATCTCAGTTGCACAAGATAATGTTAATCTCTACAACTGAAGTAGAGTATGTGGTTGTGACAGAAGCAAGCAAATAGCTGATATGGTTACAAGGGTTATTAGTCGAGTTGGGATTCGATCAGGTGATGAATGTGTTGTATAATGACAGTCAAAGTGTCATACACCTGGCCAAGAATTCAACGTTTCATTATAGGATCTGAAAGTTCCCTAAAACATGTGTGTCTATAACCTAAAGGGGGGGTGAATAGGTTTTAATCGAATCAATTACCGATTTTTTGATTAATCAATATTAACACAAATTACCCCGAGTAAACAAGCATTCAATAAAATCAATTATGCTTAAAAGAATAACAACACAAAATATTTACGTGGAAACCCTCCAAATGGAAAAAACCACGGGTTGATATGTGAGCCACACTAGATCCTCAAATCCACTATTGAATGAAAGTTTACAACATAGGTTGACCTCCCGTCACACCCTCCAGTTACTAACCCTTTCACTCTACCCAGCGGGCCTTAATAGTGATTCTTGATCTATTTGCTTGTGCCCTAACCACTTAGTCACAAGACTTAACCTCAATGAAGAGTCAAACACGACCTAAGTGAATATGATAAAATATTCAAACATGCAAGTAATGCTAGGCAACACTAAATACTTATCTAGGAATTTAAGAATGTCACTAAGTATACTTCCTAGATATCAATATCTAAATGAATGTTCATTAAGACTTAACTAGATATAATTATGCATCAATATATCCTAGTTATCAAACAAAGAGCCAATCAACACATGTTGTCATAAAACATGGCAATGACTATAATGCAATCACAAAATGCAAGTAATGAGTCCTAAACAATATATAAATGCAAAGTATAAAGATTTAGCTAGAAGGGTAAAATGGTCATAAACCCTAGCTGTCACAAAATATAAATCTCAACCAACAATCAACAACCCAAGCATGTTATAAATGCAATTAAACTCAATAACATACATTTAATGAACAATAATTGCTAAACCTAGGCATACATGTCATAAGAATGGAACAAGAAATTATAAGGCATGTAGAGATTACCTAGTCAATGACAAACAAGAAAAACCATGCTTGAAAGATGCTAGATGCTCATTGATTGGAATTTGGTTGAGTCAAAATGGGTTCTTGGGAGCTCTCTCTCTTGGAGTCAATTTCTCTCTCAAGGAAAAACTTGGTGAGTAAAAATGGCTTCTTGAACTCACACACCAAAGAGAAGAGAAGAGAAGAGAACATATATATATTGTGCCCTACACGAAATGGCATCGTTTTAAACAAAGGGCAACTGATTCCCGTCGTGACCGATGTGCGTGCCGCGGCTTAGGCAAGTGTCCAGACCGCTGTATAGCGAGCAGTACATCGCCTGAGAATCTCCACTGTCTGGATCGCAGTATAGGCAATGTCTAGACCTCGGTAGAGCCAGCGGTGCATCACTGGGAAACTCCACTTGGGAGACCGTTGTGCATGCAACGTGCACAGACCGCGGTAGCAGCAGCGTGCAACGCCTGGAGAGCACCGCTGTGCATGCCGCGGCCGTGGCAATGCATAGGGAGCGGTCCCTGTCGCGATCAAGGTGAAAAAACTCTTCTAAGGGCAAACTAAAAAGCAACAAACACCCAAACAAGATTTATGGCAAATAGGCACACAATTAAGGCAATTAAGCATTCATGCAAGATGATCAAAGACATGCATGAGTGTGTGTGTGTGTGCACTAAAAACTCTTCAGAAAGGGTTAAGCAAGTGATATAACTTCTGAAGCTTGAACTGGGTCTTGAGCAATGATGACCTAAACTACCCTTACACATTAATCCCCAAATGTGGTTGTCAACGAAATGAGCCAATAAAAAACTGAGGAACTTACAGGAACAAGCATATAGACATGCGATACCACTTTATTCGATCGTTAATCGAAGAAGGAGTTTTGAAGTTAGAAAAGATTGCAGGAACTAAGAATCTGGTTGACATGTTAACCAAACCAACCACTACTGAAAAACTGGAGTTGTGCGCAACTTCAGTAAGTCTTCAAGAGTGAAGACGTGAGGAATGAGTGCACCATTATTTATCCACTAAGTCATTAAGGAAGGATAGAGAACGTCTATTGAGTTTCAGTCTTCAAGTGGGAGATTATTGGGATATGTGAAGCCAGAAACAAGCGGAGAAAATGAGTTCTAGCAGGTGGGGCGGAAGAGACCACGGTGGAGGTAAGAGCTCAGGCCGCGGTATATACAGTGGTAATGTCCAGACGTGACATGTTGTGCAGACTGCGGCGCAGACATGGTGCACACACTGTGGCGCGAATAGTGAAATCTCACAGGCGAATTGTGTGTTGTGGACCGCAGCACAGGCATCTGTCTACACAGCGGTCCAGATCGCGGTAGAGACGAATTTCAGGAGGAAAGAGGAAATCCTGTGCAAATAAGTAATTCAAAAAGGAAATAGATTCCAATTGGGATTTGGCTAACCTTAGTGCTCCCATATAAATACTACCATTATTTGTACTGAGAGAGAGAGCAGAAAAATAGTGCGTAGTGTGTGAAAAGAATTGTTAGAGAGAGAAAGCAATTGTAGAGAGACTGAAAGAGAGATAGAGAGATTGTAATCAACTCTGAGAAATAGTGGATGAGTGCGGTGCGCTCCATGGACGTAGGTAAATTGATGAACCACGTAAAATCTTTTGTGTCTTCTTTTCTTATTGCTTTCTATTTGTGATTAGATTTGTGTGTGTGCGATTTTTCTCAACAACAGCTATGGTTGCTTTTGCTCCAACCGATTCTTATGTTGACATTGGTGATTCTGTGCATAGTGGTTTTGGAGTTAGACGCGGACACGGATGCAAACAACAACAATCCTTCACCACGATAACAAGTATTCGCAAACCCAACAGAGTTAATTTGTAGAAATATTTCACCACAAAGTAAGGTGAAATACTCTCTGAAAAAATATGAGGAGAAGTTAGCACGATTAAGTGGTTTGAAATGTCCAAAACAAACACAGTTGAGAAAAATGAATGAGGTAAGATCTTAACTTTTAAATATTCACAAAGTCGAATGCATAAGAGATTAACATTATACATTGCCTCAGTCAAGCTGTCATTCAAAAACGTAAAATGTTAACATCTTACTAAGTTTATCTAAAGGTATGTTCAACGTTCATTTGAACATGTTAGTAGAAATATTTATAGATCAAATATTTTGAAATTATTTAATTGATTAAAACAAGATTTAATTCATATTTATAATGTGTTCAAATGTGTTGTTTTTATTGCGTATATTCTTTGGATCGGTTGCAATCAAGCTAGTTACATTTGTGTTACGGCTCGCTTTTTTCATGATAACTATAGAACCCTAAAATCTATAGTTGAATTTTTGTAGGACAGTGGGCAATGACAATGATATTGAAAAAAAAAACAGTAGGCCGAACATTTTGAGATCATGTAAAAATGAAAAGTTAAAACAAAGTGAGATGGGGGTGTGATGTTCAAGTTAGACACTTTATCAAGAAATAAGATAAATCAAATTAATAATGAAATTGAATAAAATCTAAGGCAAACGGTAAACAAAACTAGTCGGGTCTCATGACGGACTCTCCGACGTTCAAGTTTAGCCTTATTTTGCTTGGGTGTAGGGATCTCAATATTTCAAATTTGTTTTAGCAATATTGACTACGTCAGTTCCTTGAGTTACACACCTAACTTAGTCATTCACAGACTTGGTCAAGACTTGAGTCCTTTTTGGACCCACGTTAGGCCTAGAGATGCATATTTTTTCCCGGGGTTCCAATTCCCCGCGTCCCCATCCCTATTTGGGGATTTTTTTAAAAGAAAAAAATAGGGAAATGGGGGGGCGCATCCCCAAATTGAAATGGGCTCCATCCCCATTTTTCCCACAATTATATTGAAATGGGTATATGGATGAGATCCCCCATCCCCCATCCCCCATCCCCCATCCCCATTTCCCCATTCCCCAAAACATATATAAATATAATTATAATATATATTTTTATTTGTAATGCATTAATGGATTTTATTTTGTATTTGTAATAGAATGTTTATTTTTTTAGTTTAATTTGTAATTTGTAGTTATATGGAAAAACGAGAAAACGGAAAAAAACCGGAAAAATGGGGAAAATGGGAAACTAGGGATGGGGATGGATATACCTTCGTCCAAAATTCCTCATCCCCATTTTCTCCAAATGGGTAAATGGACGGGGGAAGATGGGGGAAGGGTCTAGGAAGTAGGGACGAGGATGGGGAGACTTATATCCATTCACATTCCCCAAATATACGTCTCTAGTTGGACTTGTCTTTCGTTGGGCCTGACCATACTTGTATTTTGATATCAACAATGGCCCGATTCCTTATTTGGATTTCCGAAATTGGGCAGCATTTGGACTATGCTAGTTTTTGCTACCACAATAACTAGATTTTACAAAAATAATAATAATTGTATTTCGTTGAAATACATTTCATCGAATTGCAATCAACATTTTTCAAATAATGATGGATGTTTTTAAAGAAATGCATACTCAAGAGAAAAAAAAAATTACAACATCACTTTTGGCAATGCCTCCCTCTATGTATGTTGCAACAATTAGAAGTTTTTCTTCCACATTATCTCACCCAAGGGGTAAAGAATTTTATCATATGAAGTTTTTATTAGATTTAATTTGTAAAATATTTTTTTTTTTTTAAAAAGATTATGTCTTTTTAAGTAATTTTGATATATAAAAAAATACTAAATAATTTAAAAAATGGAGTATAAATAGGTTAGTAGAGGGGTGCCATAGCACCACTCATTTCTTTTTTTTTCTTTTTTTATTAACTTTTCCCTATGTAGTTACCATTATACATTTATACCCTTACTAACCTAATATAATATTCTATTTGTTTAACGGAACAGTAAAATCAGGGGACATAATGACAATTATTTAAAATTGTAAGGTGTAAAACGGCCATTATTGAAATTAGAGGGTACAAAATTACTATCATCTCAAACTATAGAGATATTTTAATAATAAACCATATATTGGGTTAATTGCATAGACTCCATGAATTTAAATGAAATTGTACAAATATTCAACCTTTTCTTTTATTGCACAAAGCACCTCTAGAAAATATTGACCGCCATTAGATATAACATTTGACTAACGTTATAGCATGAAAATCAAAATGCATGTAGTTGTAATCTAGAGCCGACATGGCATGAAATTTGAAAAAAAAAATGTATTACCCCTAATTTTTAAGTAATTACAAACCGACCCCAAACACCTCTTCATCATCTTCCTCCCCTACAATCGCATTTAGGGATCATTTGATATGGGGTAATATTTGCATGAGAATAAGAATCTAACAACATTCTCATATCTGGTAGCAGGTTTAGATTTTTTTAAACATGGGAAAGTGAATCTCATGGGAATCACACTGCCCACCATGAGGGTAATGTGAAACCCATCCCAATAGGTGGGTTTCACATTACCATCAATCTGATTCGCACAGCGGGGACCCACATTTAATTAAAAAAAAAATTCTAACCTAGTTGATACCAAAATATCGTTCACTTCTCAAATCTTTTCACTTGAGTCGAACTCACCTCCCTTTCTCTCACTCTGTCAAACCAACTGGGTTCCACTAAACTCGCCGCCCTCTCTCTCTCTCTCTCTCCGTTGAGGTATGCCTCCGATTGCTTTTAGTTTTGTCTAATCAACTAATCGATATATATATATACACATGTATATTTGTTTATATAGTTCAAGCATGCATGTGATTTTTTTTTTATGGATTTTGATGATGGGTGAGTTGAGTTTTTGTTGATCTTTTGATTTATTTGAAGTAAAGATCTGAGCTTGACTGTTAGATTTGATTGTTTTGTTGTGTATGTGGATACAACCATTTATTATCCTATCTCATTGGGGTTTTTGATCAACGTGAGTTTAGTGATACATGATTGTATATATGTGTATATTTTTTTTAACATTTTTCATTTTTAGTAATTTTGAGAATGAAAAGTTTATGAAATGATCATATCCCTTGTTAGGTATTCACCGAAGGCTGATAAGGTTGAAGAAAAGTTTGGTTGGTTTTCTGTTTAGGTTTTGATTTAGTGCTTATAGTTGTTTCATGTTATGATAACAATGATAGTGATGTTGTATATAAATGTGCATACTCGTGATAAAATCTTCTTTGGTACCACGTTTGTATTGTCTAAGGTGTAGTCTAAGATAAAATTGAGATAGGTTCCATGATCGTATGAATGAATATAGGTCAAATTGCCAAACAAATATTTTAACAACCGATCAAATTAGCTCAATTAGCTCTGTTTTCATTTATGTTCAATTAGCTCTGTTTTTCTAGCTTAAAATTTGACTTTGAAAAGAGATATAGTATGAGTTTTGTCCATTTCTAAAGACACTTTATTCTATAAATTCAAATAAAAAAAATTATAAAGACACTTTTTTTTTCAAATTTACCTCTTTTATCTTTTGACACAACTATTCTAAAGACACTCCATTTAAGGAAAAAAAAATCTAAATGTAGTTCATTTTATTCAAATATTACCTATTTTGAATACCTCTCTTTAGAAAATTTGAAACGGAAAATGGAAAAGAGACGTGAAGTAATCAAATAAAAATAATATTTGTTTTTCTCTTTTGGATTTTAAGTTGAGTAAAAAAAATCAATTGAGTAAAAAATAAATAAATAAATTTTTATGGAATATATATATATATATAACTAGTGATGAAAAAAACACAAACGTGGAAAAAAAAAACTAAAGATGGGAAAAAAAAGTTTGGAGAGTGTTTAGAACTTTCTTGTTTTGTTTAGTATGAATTAAAATTGTCATTAATAAAAAAAATTAAAATGAAGTATAAATAGATAATTAATGGATTGTCAATAGCTTTTTTATTTGGATCATTTCCTCACCTCATATTGTCCTCACCTAAATCAATAGTTCAGATTTATTCTATATTTTGGTTGCGTAAAACATAAAAATCAATAGAAATAATCTAAACCATTGATTTGCTATATTAGACACGTGTTGATAGATTATAAAAGTGATGAGAGAAAATGTGAGAAAATGATCCCTATCCATATATACCACGTGCGGTTGTGCGACTCGAATCTGTGATATGATTGAGTTAAATGAGTATTATTGACCACATTTAACGATCGTTAATTTTTAGTTTTTAATCAACTATTTATAATACAAGTTAATTTTTTCTTTATCAACGTATGTTTTTATATAATTCCAACCTAGAGGACTTCGGAGGATATCAGATTATCCTTTGACACCGCGGACAATTTGTCCTCCTTTAGCGGTTACATGTCTTCTTCTTTTTTTAAAAAAAAATTATATAAATTCGGAGCTTGGGGAGGGAGAAGGTTCGAATCTATAACCTCTTGTTGTAGATATGAGGGAATACAACTAGACCAATTTCATCTCGTCCTTCGCATATCCTTAATTAATTTATTTTTATAATAAAAATAATATTATTTTAGATAAATCCATTTTTATTTGAAAAAGAAGAAGAAGAAGAAAAAGATATTAAAAGATATTTAAAGCTATATCCATTTAAAAAAAAATCAAAATAAATAATTTTTTGGATCCAAATCCATACATTGTATCGTAATGTCCATTTTATTATTATAAAATTATATCTAAAGCTAAATAATTTTACTATAAGCGAATTATGTCTTACTATCAGTGATTATTTTGTAAACTACACAATCTATTGGGTACGAAGTATCAATGGCCATGAAATTAAAAAAAAAAATCCAAACCCAAACTGGAACCTATTGGGCATTGGCTACCAAAAGCAAGCAACACATCCTCTGCCCACCAAAATTCCTTACCTAAGCAGTCGTGGATACAGAGTAACAGAGTTTCGAGTTTAAGAGGCCTAAGTGTCTGAAAGAGCTTGTATAGGGGTTAAATAGCCTTTAAAAAATAATTGTATCGTTTGATTGTCATTCAGTAGAGCTTTTAGATGATTAAAAAAAAATTTAGACTTTTTAAAATAGATCTTTTTGAGTTTTTTTTAATAACACTAAAAGTCTAATATAACCTTATTATTTAAAACAATTTTTAAATATTTTAGTAATCTTACCATTTAATCCTCTTAAAAGCTCTGCTTGTAAAATGTCTACTTTAAAAGATCTACTTTTAAAATATCTACTGGAAGAAGCTTTTCCAAACGAAGTCTTATAGTATTTTTTTTAAATAAAAAAAAAACTATTTGTTCAATTAAAATTTAGGGTTTAAAAACACTGACCTCTCCTGAAATTTGATATAAATATAATTAGAAAACAAATATACGTTTATCTATTCAAACCTCACACACTATTTAAATTTAACAAATATAAAGACCAAATGGCCTAGTTATTAAAGTTTCAAAATGAAGATAATCTTTTAATAAAATAATTAAATTAAATTAATTCAAGATAATTCTTTTAATGGAATATAAATTATAAAATGAGTTTAAAATGGAAAAATAAAAAACTATTTTTAAAATCTGAAATTATCTTACTTTTAAACTTCCTTTTTTTTTTACTATTTGTAAAGGTTAGCTATAAAAAATGACAATAATTTAATAACTTATAAAATACTTTATTTTTTGTTTTAATATTTTAATATTTTGTATTTTAAAACCATCAAACAAAATTTTTTATTTAAAAATTAAGCTAAATTTAAAAACATTTTTTTATTCAATTTAAAAATAGTAAAAAAAATATAAGGTGAAGATAATTTAAAATTTTAAAAATAGTTTTTTAATTTTCCATTTTAAAATTATTTTTTGTTTATATTTCATTGAATAGATTATCTTCGATTAATTTAATTTAATTGTTTTTTCAAAAGTAACCCTTCAAAACATTAAACTTTCGTTTTTAAGCACATACAAAAGTTTAATCGTTAATAACCATATTTTTTAGAAATTACTTGTATGTCCTCATATAAAAACTATCATCAAACACTCTCTCTCTCTTTCTCTCTCTTCTCTCTTCTCTCTCCCTGTTAATCTCTCTTTCCCTGCTCATCACCGCTCTTCTCTCTCTCCCCTCCTCTTTCTCTTCTCCTCTCTCTCTCTTCTCGAACCAAGAACAACGTTGTCCTTTCGCCGGCATTGTGATCTGTAGAAAAAAGAGAAAGAAAAAATATAATTTGAGGAAGAAGGGATATTAGTCAAGATTTCAAGTATGTTTCGATTTCAAGTTTTTAGTCAAGATTTCAAGTTTGTTTCTAGATTTCAAGTTTTTAGTCAATATCTCAAGTTTCAAGTCAAGATTTCAAGTTTCAAAATTCAAGTTTTGTCAACATTTTGAGTTTTTATAAAAGATTTCAAGTTTTTGAACCAGTAAAACTTGAAATCTTCTGGAAAAAAACGTGAAACTTTAATTCATTTGATTCTTCATAAAAAGCACACAAAAGTGATGCAATAACATTAAAATCATGTTAAACCAACTGTTTTGAACTCAATTAATTCTCAAATGGAAGATATTTACACACCTTAAACCGATTTAGAGTAAATCAGAAAAGTTTTTCCTCATTCACTTCTTCAAACCATCAAACCTTCAAACCATCAAATCTTCATCTCGACATGCAGGAATAACAATGGTGCGATTGTGTTTGATTTGCGGGATACAATAGTATTTTAGGAAACTGAAGAACGCACAGAGAAAAAAAGATGGTAAAAAAATTACAAAACAAATTAGAAAAATTATTTTGGGGCTATTTTGATAATTTATGGATATACACTGATTTTTTTTCAAAAAAGTGGTTATTAACAATTAAATTTTCGTATGTGGTTAAAAACAAATTTCTTATGTTAGATGTGGTTATTTTTAGCAATTTCCATAGTAAATAAATGCATATTTGTTCTCTAACTATATTTATGTCAAAATTCATGGGAGGTCAATGTATTTACCCCTAAAATTTACATCATTACACCATACACAAATCGTCTATAATATGATGAGATGAGGTTGACCCAGTAATTTTCTTCTCACACCCATATCATTGAGGTTGTGAGTTTGAGTAGTGTTCATTTCCTGAAAGAGTAATACTATACAATTCAAAATTAAACTCAAATAATATGGTAAATGAGTTGTCGTTACCATACAAATTGTAAGATGATGTGGAGAATGAATAAATCATTTACCACATCATTTTTATTACAACTATTACAAAAGGACTGTCGAGAACCGTCAATATTAGACAATACATGTACGGTCCGATATCTATTCTCATAAATAAAAAGAAAACTCCTCACACGCACTTCTAAAATACACATGATGTAACTCAAACCCCTGACTACCAATGTGGAATGGAGATGCACAACCACCAATACTAAGAGGTGATATGTACTCGCCACATCATTTGAGTTGGTTTTTAAACTAAATTTTTAGATTGTCTAGCATTAATGTTCATGAAAACCAAATTAATTGTACTAGTTCACCCAAAAAAAAACCCTTGCTTTGACCCTCAAATTATTGATAATTCAAAGCCAGTTGTATTCGATTTTTTCTTTTCTCATCAACATTTGTTTATGAGTTGACAAAAATCCCCCGCATAATAGAGGAATGACAAAGGGGTTGTTCGGTAGTGTTTTTGTTTTTTTTTTATTTTATATACTTTCATTTGAAAACCAGAAATTAATTTTTCATATTTTCAAAAGCTGAAAACACTAAAAATGCATATGATAGAAATAATTGAAAATAGTATTCTAAAAAAAAACCTTAAATAATTGTATTATAAAATTCATTTAGTGGAATTATTTTTGAAGACCTATTTTTAACCTGTTGTGAGAGTAAAAACAATATAAGTTATAGTTACATTAATTTAAATTGATTTAATTTATTAAAAATATAAGAAAATGTATATATTCTTTTATTGTAATATATATATTTAACAAAATTGTTTAAAATTTTATTTTTTAATATATTGTAAGAGTCGAAACAATATTTGTGTACTTAATATATATATATTAATTATTAATAAGAGCTGATTTAAATTAATAAAAAGTAATTTGCAATTGGTATGTGTTTTTTAATAAAACAAATTTCCTGAAAATACAATAAAAATAATTTTTATCATTATATAATTATAAATAATTAACTGCTATACATTACATGATATATAATTACCATCTTTTTAAATTATTATTATTATGTCATTTGGTTAAATTTTAGTGAATAATAAGAATACTTTTTTATTATATTTTCATTGTTAATAAATAAGCTGTTAATTATTAAATGTATTTCATAAAAAAACAAGAAGCAAAAACAGAAATAAAATATCAAAACGAAACATTAAATATGGAAAGAAAAATTGTGAAAGCATCAAATAAATGTTTTCAATAAACTGTTCTCACATGCTTTAAATGAGCATTACAGTTTTCCGAAAATTTTAGGCTTGAAAATTCAACCTCATGCATTCCCTTCGTTTTAGACCCCGTCTTGCAGCTGTTTTTCAATCCGTTTTCATTTTTGTTTTTTAAAAACGATTCGCATTTGTTAACCGTTTTTTATTTTATTTTCAAAATAACGAAAAACAAAATTAGTAGTAACAGTGAAAATTTTAAAAAATATGAAATCCATATTGTTAGCCGAAAATTCGCTCAATGTGTGAAATTTCAGTTAACACCTCCAGGACCGCTACCTTGGTGGATCACGGTCCGGGTTAGGTACCTTTGGTACCAGGTGCACATGTAAGTTTAATAAGAAGATGAAGACAAACGAAATGGTAGACTGAGCAACACTCTTTTATTATCAATAAATCGAGATACAATATCTAGTACAACGAAATGGGACACTCAATCACTCTCTCTATATTTCGCTTCATCGAATGGAGATGGCAACCTCGTTTCTGTCGATAAATAGATACTAATCACAATGGTGATGGCTCTTAAGGCTTTTTGGTCTCTATCCTCTTTTTCTCCCCCATTTCCATTGATATTCTTCTTCTATTTATACATGAAGTCTATGGTTTTCTCTTGGCGAACAAGTCTGAGGTCAACAGATTGATCATCTTTCCCCGTCTGACGAGATTTTCTGTTTAATGGGATTGATTCTGGAGAAAGGCGAAGAATACCATGGCGGGAAAAGGTGTTTGTTTCCTATTTAAACTCTTCAATTATGACGGTGTACACGTGGAGTTCACCCACAGTGTTTGGCGAATAACCCGATGTCATCTGCTGGTGGTGTATCACCTTAGAGCCTCGACCTGGTGGCGTGGCAGGGTACCAGTCTATTGATGAGGTACCCCGAGGTATCATCCTAGTGAGGTGACGCTTGACCAATGGAGATGGTGAGGTACCTCGTGGTACTATTCCGGTAGCGAGATGCTTGGTTGATCTTGTTGGAACTTTACGATCTCCTATGAGCTTTACATGCATCTTCTTTCCTACTAGAAAGGTAGAATACATACCTCGACAAGAGTGCAGATCGTTGTCATGGTGCCTAAGTACCAGCTGGGGGAGTCCGCGATGGTGTAGAAATTTCGTCATGCTTTTACAATGATGTCGAGACCTCTAGATCGTGTTGGACCTGGTACTGCGATGTAGATCACGGCCCCGGTGCCTATGTAGTACATAGAGGTGTTCTTAGGCTTTAATCAGGTGGAAAATTTCCCTTTGACCCCTTTACCAAAAATGGCTATTAACAGAAGTCCCCTCTGACTTGAACACCGGTGATTGATTTTGGGTTGGAGTTAGATTTCTCATCTCGCTTGGGAAATTTTTCATTTTCAAATAAGTCACTCGAATCTGGGAAGAAATCTTCTCATTAAATGTAGTGTACATGTGTCAAGCTAGAGAGAGGTTTCCCATTTTAAAAAGGCAACGTTTTTGGAGGTATACGGCTATCGAGGCGAAAATCTGTCTCCTCGATCACGCTATCGTCTTTGATCGCCACTATATCACTTATATATAAGCCTAGCCTTCTTTTCACTTTTCTCACACTTTCAAAAATCCCTTCTTTCAAATTTTGAAAAGACTCCTAGCTCTCACGTTTAGTCTCCTTCCTCGGTTCTCAAGCTTCCACTCTGCTGTTACCATGTCGAACTTCGACCACGACAGTGTCGAAAGATTAGTGGAGAGCGATTCCCCAAGCTTTACTAGCAAACAACGGGCTTGAGAAGAAGACATTGGGAGAGTGACACCAATCCTCTGTAACTGCATCATCGTTTCGGTCAAAATGTTTCTATCGGGACCGGTTTCTCTAATAGTCTTAATCCCCCAATGGAGATAGTGGTGGGTGACTCGGGTGATGACTCTAACAAGGTAGGAGGTCAGGTCATGGCCGCCACTGTCTCGACGGGAGAAGTGCTTACTCTCTCATACGACTTCAAGATCATCCCTGATTCCACATTACAGTTAACTCCATCGATCGTTTAAAGAAGAGGTTCAGGATTCCTAACAGCATCCCTATCGTTGTCCCCCCCCCCCAGAATTACGATGTGTATAGTCCACCTCATGGTGTGTTGTCTATCCACACTGCCGCTTTCAAGTGCAGGGTTAGGTTGCCCGTCCATCCCTCTCTTCGTAGGGCTTTATATACCTTGCAGTTCGCCCCTCTTCAAATGACGCTTGGGTTCTGTAGGCATCTGGTAGGCTTCCTCATGTTGTGGAATGAGCAATGCGAGAAGGAGAGTGTTGATAGGGAATCGGGACCAGATGAATTGGGTTTCCTTTTTCAGGTTACTGCTAACTCATCTCCTTCAAGGGGGCAATTTTACCTCCGGGCTAGGAATAGTTTGAACTTTATAGTCCATGGTGCCACCAATAAGGACAATCTATGGAAGGAGGAATGGGTGGTGGTCAGCGGATATTGGGGGAGCTTGGTCTACATTGGTGGTATAGAGTACCAAGTCCCCACCCAGTCCAGTGGTAAGCCAACCTGAGGGAAGATTACCCTTACAGCAGACTCCAGAACGATTTTGGAGGCGATCGTTGAGCAGAACTTCGTCAATCTGAAACATCCCACCACGAATGCTTACGATCCTAGCCGGGTGGACTAGTGCTTACGCATCTTCGCTGCTTCTCCTAGTATGTCAAACCTTTCTACTCTTGTTGAATTGATTTTTCTGCTTCACTAGCTGCTTATTCTAACTTGTTGGTGACTCGTGCAGTTTTAGCTACTCTTTTACTGGCCTAGCAAGAGCTAGGTCACTGGAAGATACTCTTTCTCCTCTGGGTCCAACCCCACATAGGTCCTCTATCACTCAGGTTGTCAGGACTCTTCCTCTTCCTGTTGTGATGAGGGGTAATGGGCGCATCCCTACTTGGATTCCCAGGGTACCTCCTACCACTCTCTCTGGTCCTACCTCAAAGATGGATATGTTCACTTCCTCGGCTGATCACGGTGAAGGGTCAAGGTTCCGCTGCTCCAACTGCTACTTTTCCTTCTACTATAGTCGCCTATACATTATTGCTACTGATTCTATGCCACCTCTTTCGCCTATTTCAATACCTTCCCAATCTTAGGGGGGAGGGGGGGGGGGGGGGGGGGGGTGGGCGGGTCCTGAGACAACTATGTTACCACTACCGTGACTTCTCAATGGTGAAATTGGCCAGAACGAGGTCATAGATCGGTTTATCATATCCTGTCCTGGTGGAAGCCTTACTACGATGACCTTGATGCCCTTTGAGATTCTACTTAGTGTACCGCCCTTATTACCGAGGTAATATGAAGCTCACATTATGTTTTAATATTGCTCTGATGTAGACGTGGCTAGTGCTTAGGTAATGATTGACTGGGTTTTGTGTCTTGTAGACTTTCAAATACAACGTCGCGGTAAGCCACCAGATGTCTCCATTAAGGAGGCGTGCTGAAAAGGTCGAATCTGATATTGAGACGGCTAGAGAGGAGCTAGTTCAGACTCAGGGTGCGGTGTAGGCGTTGAACCTCAATCTTGACACAATCAAGAAAAAATTGGAGGAGACTCGTTGTGGCTTGGAGCGGCTGAAGCACGCCCTTGATCAGGAGACCCTCAAATCAGATAGAGGGGCTATGGAGAGGAACTCTTGGAGAAGGATAGCTAGGGAGCAGACAGAGGAGAACAAGGCTCTGCGCAATCATTTAGCTAGCTTGGAAGCTGAGGTGGACTATTCTTTTGGTGAGGAATACTTCTATGTTGCCTTCCAAGCTGCACAAGCATTGCCTCCTCCTTTTGACCTGTCCACCATCGCAGACTAGAACCGGGAAGTGATCCTGGAGAGGGTTGGGAAATTGTCCACTGATCGGTCTATTTTTATACATGTTTTAGGTCCCCATTTCCTATTATTTGTGCTTTATTCTTGAGTGAAATTAGGTATTTTATGTGTTTGTTGATCATGTATAGGTCACATTCCATTCAAGAGGTGTTGGATGTTATTTTGGAGAAAATGAGCAAAAAGATGAATTTCAACCAATGCAGAATAGTCATATTGCGGGGCCAATATCTCTCAGCTTCAATTAAATTGTGTGTCCTACTACCTATGGATTGAAAGCCCCAGAAGTCTAGTTTTCAGCGCACTTTACGGATTGCAATCCCGATATTTCTAGAAGAAGTTATGCATAATTTAGTAACTAAAGGTCAATGCTGGAAGGTCAACCGCGGGCTAGACCACCATCCAAGCATGAGACCTAGCCAGCAGTCTGCGAAGCAGTACATGGTAGAAGAATTCCACGGTCTGGACTGCGGTGACCTCCAGAGCGACCCATGCCGCGGTTTGATGGATTTTTGGTAGAAAACCACTCTGAATTGTTCCAAAACTTTCCTAATCAAATTCTAATGATTTTAGAAGACCAAAACATGTTTGCGAAACTTCCTAAACTCAAATTATGAGTCAAACATCAAAAGAGGAAATTCAATTTAGGAAAGGATTCTCATTCCTTATTTCATTCTACTTTTCCACTTGATGGATTTCCAAAACCTAGAAAGAATTGGGGGTTCACAAGGAAAAATCACTTATAAATACTTCATATTCTTTGCAATTCAAAGAGGAGACACAAGCCAAGGTAGGTCCCAAGCCGCCAAGGGGGCCGTCCCTTACCACTCCATCACCATACACATTCTATTCATCTTTACACATCGAATATTCAATGACGAAGAAGAATTCATCATTGAAGACTTGAAGAACTCATTGAAGACCAAGATGGGTTTTATCTTTTCTTTCTCTTCTCTTATTTTCACCATGTGTAACTAACTCATATTAGGGAATCAATGCGAACCTCTATAAATGCTCTTTATTAGAATTGACGATATTTTCATTAATTCGAGTGTTGATTTATTTAATTCATCCTATGTCTTAATTCTTTATTCTTTTTAATGCATGATCATACGTTGGCATGAATTTAGAGTTTTGATAATTTAATGATTGAGGTTGGAGTATTGATCTATACGGAATCTTAATTAATATTTAATTGAATGGATAAAACTGATCTTAGCATTGATCTATGCAAGTAGGTTTTGGTTCATTGTTATTGTACTTAATGGGTTCTCGGTTGTAGTTTGCACCATTGATCTATGGGTAAATTGTAATTGAGAACACTTGATTCATCCAGGATCATACGGTAACAATCATACTTAAGATAAGAACGAACCCTTAACTTGATTAATATTCTGTTTTCAAAGTCAATTTGAAACATTGAGTAGACATAGTAAGGGAACATTAATGACCTAGTTTTTCTTCCATTGATCACAAACCAATATTCTAAATTGCTTTCATTAGTTTAATTTAATTTAGTTTTTAGTTTAAATCAATCAACATCAATCTTTTGGTTACTTTCGGTTTAACTTTAATTAGAATTAGATTTAACCATATAAATCACTTTTCCTCATGGAAACGATCCTTACTTGCCGATGTACGATATCTTCACGATTCGTACACTTGCGAGTATTGTTTTTATAACTACGGTCTTACAACAATCATCCACCTCAACTAGTGACACGGCAACCCCCTCTAGAATTGTTGGTGCTGATGTAAGTGCACATGATGAAGAACAACATTATGGGATTATGGAGGTCTTGCCTGCTTTCTAGATGGTGGAAGAAGGACCATCTGTTGTTCAAGAGATGGTGGAAGATCAGTCTGCCTCCAATGATGTAGTAGAAAACCAAGCTGATATAGCTCTGGTGGAGGCCGTGACTGGAGCAAAATCAACGGAGGAGCAACTTGAGGCAGGGGTGACTCCTGCTTCTCAGACCGAGATAGTTCCTTTTGAGATCCTGACTGAGGTTGCCCAGGTGCTGATCAAAGAGCAAGCTGCGGAGCAGGAGGAAGGCGAGCAGCCACCAGATGAGGGAGTAGAAGGAGACCACTAAGAAGAAGTCGATGCATGACCTCATTCATAGTTTTTTTTTCTGCTTCCCGGAAAGAGGGGTGGGCACCCTGCTTGATCATGAGCCAGGCTAATTCATACTTTTTTTTTTGTAGCCCAGAACCAAGGGATGTGCTCCCTTGATTTTATGAATGATATCTTCTTTCTTCTTCTTATCTGTATCTAATTTATCTTTACCTTGACTAACTCTATGTATATCTGACTTAAATAAAAGTCCGATAATGCTAGGAAATTACAAATCCTGTTAAGTGTAAAGGATCAACATATATCGAGAAATTAACATCTCTTCTCGGTACTTAGTCAAGGTGTTGACCTTGCAGTCCCCATGTCTATAAGACCCTCTGTTTTCTTAATTTTTCCAGTCTCTTAAGGATGCTGCATTTGCACATTGGATTGTTCACGTAGCCAAACTTTGGTGAAATAATATGTGGCAAATACTTATGTATCAGGGATCCTCTATTAGTCGCGGTACCCTGGTACCCGGGTGACGGTTTGGTTGAGGCGTTCCCGACCGCTAACTTGAGTCCCCATTGTGTGCTTAGTTTAATCGGGATCTGACAACACAAAACAACTTGAAAATTTTGGTGAAAATATAGGTAGGAGTAGAAAAATTATTAGTACCAGGTTGCCGAGGTACTTTGGTCGATGTGCCCCTCTTGGGACCCTTTATTGCACCGATTTCCCTTTCCTGGAGAATCTAGTTACCATGTATCCCTACTTTTTGGGATTCTGGTACTTTGTCGAAATACCTTGGTCGAACTGATCCAGATACCTTTGGTCCCTGTACCAGAGGGTACAATTTTGTAGTGATTTCGATCTAGCAGGTAACTATGCACTTACACCTAAACCCTTCTTGAGGGGAGGTATCCCGATCAAGGCATCAGGGATGGTGAATGGGTCTCAATAACCGAATCCTTGGTCTTAAGGTATGGCAGACAACTATACCTTATAAACCAGACCCTTCTTAGCGAGGGGTGGTACCCGACCAAGGCTTCGGAGATGGTGAGGGGGCTTCCCTTACCGGTCTCTGGTATTGTGATCTAACAGGCAACTATGCTCTTACGTTCAGGTCCTTCTTTACGGGGGGTGGTACACAGCCAAAGCATCTGGATGGCTACATAGCTTTCCCGGCTCAAGGCGATCATGATGAATTTCCACTGGCAAAAGCATAAACAGAATGAAGATGCAGAAAACTTAGAAAAAACTAACTGAAAATTTTATTTATGGTCAAATAGGAGTACGGAAATGTTTAAAGGCAACTAATGCTGACATTTAGGTAGAACCAAACTACTTGGAGTCCCTGTTTAGGGGTAGAACCTCTCCAGATGATTTGCGTTCTATGTATGGTCGATGGGTCATCCATCTATATCTTCGAGCTTGTAGGCCTCGCTTCGGACCACTATTTTTATCAAGTAAGGACCATCCCAACTTGGTCCTATGACCCCATCTGACCTGACCCCGGTGTTCTGGGTCACCTTGCGGAGCACAAAGTCCCTTTCTTTGAAGCTCCGGGCTTTTACTCTTTTGTTAAAGTATCTCGCAATCTGGCTTTGGTAGACAGCTACCCTTACTGTCCCTCTGTCTTGTTTTTCTTCCAAGAGGTCGCGTGGCTCTGATTTTAGCTTCGTTACTCTCAGGCTCAAAGTGCTAGACCCGGAACGAGATCAGTTTGTGCTCGATATGTAAGACAACATCTACCCCAAAAGCTAGGAAGTAAGGTGTTTCTCCGGTCGCGGTCCTTTTGGTGGTCCGGTAGTCCCAAAGTACCTCGGGCAGCTCTTCTGCCCACTTGCCCTTTTTCTGCTGGAGCTTCTTGATTGTTTTGTTGGTAGCCTCTACCAGGCCATTGGTTTAGGGATGTGCTACTAAAGCGAAGCGAAGGTCGATTCCCAAGTCCTTATAGAAATTTCTGACTCGAGCATTGTCAAACTGCTTCCTGAGGTCGGTGACCAAACTAGCACACTACATTTGTCTTAACAAACCTGGTGGTGTTTTTCTCAATGATCTGAGACAGCGGCCCCGCTTCCACCCACTGAGTGAAGTAGTCAATCGCAATGATTGCGTGATTGGCCTGACCTGGAGCGGTAGACAGAGGTCCAATCAAATCAACTCCCTAGATCGTGAATGGGTATGGTGAGCTGATTAATGATAGGCGTTCTGGGGTTAAGTGGTTTAAGCTCGAAGTCCTTTGGCACGGTCCACATGACTGTACAAATGTCCTCGTATCTTGGTGTATTGTTGGCAGTAGTATCCCATACTAAGCACCTGGTATGCTAATGCTTCTCCACCTGTGTGACTTCCATAGTCCTCATAATGGACCTCTCTTAGTGCCCAGCTGACATTGTCGAGATGTATTTACTTGAGTAAAGAAAGGGATTTTTCCCGCCTGTAAAGGTACCTGTCTACTAGACAATAGAGAATAGAGATTCACTTAACTTTACGGGCTTGGTCGGGATCCTCTAGGAGCCTTCCCTCTTGGAGGTAGGTGGCTTTAGAGTACATCCAGCATGGAGATCAATCAACTGGATAGACTTTCTTCCCTGTTGTTATACTAGGCTGGGAGATCACCTGAAGAGGTACTCTCTTAGGTAGAGATTGCCCCCCATTGGTAGCTATCTTTGCTAAGACGTCTGCCCTATGATTATGTATGCATTGGATCTGTTCAATCTTGAATCTCTTAAGCTACTCTGGAGCAATTGGACCTGTTTGAGATAAGCGGCCATGTTATCCTCCTTAGACTAGTATAGACCGGTGACCTGGTTGACGACGAGCTGGAAATCGCTATTGACATGCAAACAGTCTATCCCCGAGCTCGAGGGCTATCCTCATTCCTACCAGGAGGACTTCGTATTCCGCCTCATTGTTTGTAGTCTTGAACTCAAACTTGAGACTGTGGCAACATTCTGATTTTCTTGGATCTATCAGGTAGAAGGCGGTACGTAAACCGGTTAGGGGGAGGGGTATATTCTGTACCTTCGAGGCTAGTGCCGTTTTGAGAGTCTATTTTGTTTAACACTTGACGGTCTTTATATCCTCATGCTTGATTTTAACCCTG
This sequence comes from Dipteronia dyeriana, assembly GCA_032871835.1. Taxonomy (NCBI): domain Eukaryota; kingdom Viridiplantae; phylum Streptophyta; class Magnoliopsida; order Sapindales; family Sapindaceae; genus Dipteronia; species Dipteronia dyeriana. The sequence continues at coordinate 20,991,358 of CM065299.1, forward strand.
AGCTGTTCTTCTATCTCGACCTGCTCGAGGGCTCTATCATAGGCTTCATGATAGGTCTCTTTCGTTTAACATTTGACGGTCTTTATATCCTCATGCTTGATTTTAACCCTGAGCTGTTCTTCTATCTCGACCTGCTCGAGGGCTCTATCATATGCCTCATGATAGGTCTAAGGAGGGTGATTGGCAAATGACCGAAATAGTTTGCCTGCCTACAGGTTCCTACGGAAGTTGGCAAAGGTCTCCTTCTCAACAAAGACTCTCATCTGGATCACCTATTTGTGGAACCTTTCCAAGTAGGACCTAAGTGTCCCCCCCCCCCCCCCCCCCCCCCCCCTCCGCTCCTAGATCACATACTGCAGATGGATTGGGTCCTTTGGTCATGGCTTGACCCTAGAGAACTACGGACAGAAGTCACTAAACAATTTGGTGAACCTATCTACTCTGCCTGTTGGTAGCTTCTTGAACCAAGTCCTGGCATAATCAATCAGTGTAGTCGGGAACATTCTACACATAGCTGCTCTGGTCGCATTCTGGACCTTCATCTGCTGGACGTAGCTCTCTAGGTGGCTTAGAGGGTCCTCGGTTCCAAAAAACTTATCTGCTGACATTTTAAATTTTTCGGGAAGCTTTGCTTCCCTGATCCTCCGGGAGAAGGGGGCATTCATCTAGCCCAATGGGTCTTTTCAGTTCTCCTTATGCTTACTCCCTCTCAACTCCTAGATCTCCTTCTGCATAGCAGATGCTTATTTCCATCGTTCTTAGACTCAACCTCGGAGCTCTCATTGTCTGACCCTTCTGATGAGATATGATCCTCATCTGGTTGTCTTCTTGAGAGAGGTTTTCTCGGTGACTCCTTCTGCTACCTCATACGCCAGCTCGGGGCTCTCTTCTGGTGTCCGCTGGTTGTGCTAGGTGGCTAGACCTCTTTGGCGGTAAATCAACGACTTATTTCACCTGTCGGGGTAGGTAACTGGTCGATCCACACGGATCTGGGGGTATGGGCTCTAAGCTATTCTGGATTGAGGGCAGGGGCCCTAACCTATCACAGACTGGTACTGTTGGTGATGACCCTAATCTATCGAAAGCAGTGGTCATAGCCCTTAACCGATTAGGCTCCTCACGCACGTTTGGTTCTACTGGTTGAGGGGTGATTCCCTTTGTAACCAGTCGTTGACGGATACTTTCAACGAAAGCCGCAGCCTGCTGATCAAGAATGGCTTGGCCCATCACCGAGGGAGCAGAGCTTGAGCGGTATTAACCGGTGCTGGAGCAAGATATGGATTCTTCGATCTCTTGCCACTTTTTCGAGCCTTCTGGGTGGAAAATACGGATTGGTGCTTAAATACCTCAGGCTATAAAAGAAAACTCAAACACGTGATTTTAAAAAGGGTGTGGATTTTTTTCCCACAGACAGCGTCAAAAAGTGTTTACCAAAAATTCGCTCAAGGTGAGGAATTTTAGTTAACACCCTCAAGACCTCTACCCTGGTGGATCGCGGTCGGGGTTAGGTACATTCGGTACTAGGAGCACGTGTAAGTTTAATAAGAAGATGAAGACAAAAGAAATGGTAGACTAAGCAAGGTTCTAGATACAATCTCTAGTACAACGAAATGGGACACTCAATCATTCTCTCTATATTTCACTTCAACGAATGGAAATGACGAACTCGTTTATGTCGATAAGTGGATATACTCACAATGGCAATGGCTCTTAAGGCATTTTGGTCTCTATCTTATTTTTCTCCTCCATTTTCGTTGATATTCTCCTTCTATTTATACATGAAGTCTAGGGTTTTCTCTTGACGAACAAGTCTGAGGTCAACATATTGATCCTCTTTCCCCGTTTGACGGGATTTTATATTTAATGCGATTGATCCATGAGAATATATGGAGAATACCTTAGCAATAAAGGGTGTTTGTTTCCCTTTTAAACTCTTCAATTATGACGATATACACGTGGAGTTCACCCACAGTGTTTGGCGAATAACTCGGCGTCATCTGCTGATGGTGTATCACCTCAGAGCCTCGACCTGGTGGCCTGGCAGGGTACCTTGGGGTTCCAGCCTTTTGATGGGGTACCCCGAGTATCATCCTGATGAGGTGGCGCTTGACTGATGGAGATGGCGAGGTACCTTGGGGTACCATTCTGGTGGCGAGATGCTTGGTTGATCTTGTTGGAGCTTTACGATCTCCTAGGGGCTTTTTGGACATCTTTCTTCATGTTAGAAAGGTAGAATACGTACCTCGACAGGAGTGCAGATCGTTGTCGTGGTCCTAGGTACCAGCTGGGGGGTCCGCGTGGGTGTAGGAATTTCGTCCTACTCTTACGACGATGTCGAGACCCCTAGATCGTGCTGAACCTAGTACTGCGAGGTAGACCACTGCGCCTGGGGCCTATATAGTACATGAAGGTGTTCTCAGACTCTAACCAGGTGGAAAATTTCTTTTTGACCCCTTGCTAAAAATGGATATTAACACTTGTTTTCTTTGTTTTTGTTTTTCATTTTTTTTTTCTTCTTCTTTTTCGATCCTCTTCTCTGATCCTCTTCTTCTTCTTCTTCTTCTTCATCAATCCTCTTCTTCTTCTTCTCCTTCTCTGATGCTTATTCTTCTCCGACCATTCTCCTTCTTCGATCCTCTTCATCCTCTTCATCCTCTTCTTCTTCGATCTTCTTCCTTTCTTTTTCTTTTTTTGTTTTTCTTGACCGATCTGGTTTCCTTTTTTTTTCTTATTTTTTAATTATATATATATATATTATTGTTATTATTTATATTTATTAAAATGATACTTATTTACAATCTAAGAGTTTAGTTTTGATTAATTGATTATTGATTTTTTTTAGTAATTTGTGAGGTATTACTTTTTTTTTAATTTAAAAATTAAAATACAAAAATTATATTGGTTAATTATTTAATCAATATGTTTATAATTGTAATAATATTAAACAAAATGCAAAAAATGATATTTCAAATTTTGATAGTTTTCAGTTAACCTATCAGACGAGTTTTTTCCGTTTTTATTTTCAAAATATAGCTTTCAGTATATGCTACTATATGTGTTTTCAAAATTCGAAACTGAAACCAAAAACACTATTTTCATTTTCATTTATATTTTCGAAAAACAGCAACAGAAAACGCTCACAAGAAGGGTCCTTAAGGACTTTAAAAACAAAAAATACTGCTTTGAAAACTACACCGAACAACCCCTACATTACCCATCTAAGATCATCTCCATTGTAAATATATATTTTTGAGTTTCTAAATAGTATCACATCAGCATTCCTATTCATTATGAGCTCACTTTAAAAAAAAAAAAAATAGACAAATGCATATACACATCTCTAATGCAATTATTTATAGTCAAATATGCATCTATTTTATGATCAATCATAATAAAACAATTATTTAACTATCTCTCATCTTTAATTTTACAATTAAATGAGCATTAATTTTATTGGTGGAAAGAGTTAGAAATCCAAATCAGTATTTCTATGATAGTTTTTAGAATTAGAAACTCAGCTTCATGTTCTCTAACTTTTTTTTTACCATATCATCTCCATATTAAAGTTAGATAATTGCATTGGAGAGAAATTTTTTAATTTTTTAACTATCTATTCTATGTGGTACTCAATTTTCTCCAAATACATATTTGTATTGGAGACGCTTTAAGAAAAACTTGAGTTACTTCTCTCTCTTGTGTCTCTCAATTGTTTATGTTTCTCTCTCTATGATTTCTTCCATAGGTCCATTAGGATTTTATACTTCATATTCTCTTCTATTGTCTCTAACATTAGCAATGGGAAAACTTTTCTCTTCGATATGTACAGATAAATATATATTAATGTTTTATATTTAGACTATAAAATTCAACTATTTTAATTCGGTCTTTAATTCCAGTGAATGTACCGATATATTTTATGTTAGTATGCGATTTAGTAAAGAATAACTATCGGTAATATTGTAATAGTATCTATGCTTTATATTTTTCCTCGATCGTCTCTATCATTAGTTTGTATATTCTCTCTTTTTTCTTTTTTTCTATTCTCTACGATTTTGTCTTCTTAGTCGACACGTATCCATTTTCCAGCGGCACAAAATCGACATTGCTTACCCCTCAGTCCTTCAAAAGTTTTATATATCACGGAGAACAAAAAGCTTCACACGCTAATAACAACAAATCTTGTTAAGACTCAAAGAAGAAATCTTCACATACCAGGGCAAAAATATTGAGGGGTCAAGATAACATCAATTCATCAAATGTTCTCCAAAATGTACACTGTACACATACAAAACCCTGTTAGATAGATTTAAAAAGAAATAAATAATAATAAATGAAAACTTGAAGATATTGCAATTTGCAGACGCGTTAAGAATATTTTTGATATTATTTTAATAAAGCAATCCATCACGTGTCGGACTCTAACGCCGTCTATACTCTATAGTCTAAACACACCAAAAAAGTATAAAGACATGGGGGACCGTGCCCCACGCCATCCGACTCCATCCAATTCTTTCAAGTTTCAACTTAAAAGTCGGATTAATTAATAATGAAATATGGATATGATTGTTTCTTCACGCGGTATTTGGGGCCTATATTCACCATTGGATCGCATCCAACGGTTCCAATTTATTTGCTTAAAAATTAAGACTATTGAAACCTAGAATCGGCTATACGCGCTTCCAACACAGTATCAATCTATATATATATAGTCATATAGATCTGGTTCTAAAACGATATTTTATCTCTAGATATTTGTTATTGTGTCAAGTCAATCGTTATCTGGGTATGTCTCTTTTCCCTCTCTTTAATTCGCTTGATACATGTTTTTTTTTTTGACAAATATATGTTCAACTGTGGTTGAAATTGAAAATCTTGATCTGGGTATCGTTTATTTGTATGGGTTTTTCAAGTTTTAGATTCTTTTGATTCACTCTGTTCTGTGTATCAGTGATTACGTTTTTATGGCCTTTAAGAGTGGATGTGTTTTTTGCTCTCTAGCTATTGTAAATTACTAAATTGAGTAAAATCCAGATGCATGCTCATGTAATTGGTTTGATCAAATTTATTGTGTTGGTAGACTTGATTTCAAGATTACAAGTTGTATTAGTTCATTAATTGATTGTAATGGTGTTTATGATCATTGTTGTAGAACCAATTCCAATTATTTGCTGATCAAGATTGGACTTTAATTGAATGTAATGATGTTTATGATCATTGTTGTTGATGCAATTCCAATTATTTTCTGATCAAAATTGGAAGTTGTATTTGTTCTTCAATTGATTGTAATGTGTGTTTATGGTCATTTTTTGCAGAACCAATTATTTGCTGATCAGGAAGAAAAAACATGGGAGGTGGCAAGGACGAGTCTGATAAGGGGCTGTTTTCACATGGTCATCATAATTATGGATATCCTCCTGGACAGCAGTATCCACCTGCACCCGGAGGCTATCCGCCACAAGGCTACCCACCAGCACAGGGAGGGTATCCTCCTCCTGCCGGTTATCCGCCACAAGGCTACCCGCCACCAGGGGGGTACCCACAACCTGGTGGATACCCACCCGCAGGTCACTATCCCGGTTCATCAGCTCCACATCAGGGAGGTACAAATCTATCTTTGAGCCGCATAATATGGGTAATAGTATTGATCTGGATCCATTAATGGAATTTATAGAAAAAGGAAAAAAAAATGTGACAGTAAAATTGTCTTAGGTATGATGTTATCAATCTGTTTTGAGTTCATAGACTTAAATCTTACTTTTGATTGGCCAATCATTGTCAAATATCAATCTCAATTTCAAAATCACCGGTAACATTGTCTTAGTTATGACGTTATCAATCTGTTTTGAGTTCATAGACTTAATCTTACTTTGGATTGGCCAATCATTGTCAAATATCAATCTCAATTTCAAAATCTACTTTGTTGGTGGCCATATTTGGTTGGTCCTTTCATGACTTATTAGTGTTAGTAACCATCTGACCAAAAGCTTAAGCCGATAGAAAATGACCCAACAATAGTATTTAAGCACTCAACAATTAGGTTCTATGATTAATGAATTGGTTTTGTTTGGGTGCCATTCTGCGGCCCTTGCATATTGTATTTGGGAGCTTGTGTGTATCTATTAGTTGCTCTTGCTGAAATTGTTTTGTATCTCAGGACATGGTGGCGTAGGGGCAGTGTTAGCCGGAGGTGCTGCTGCTGCTGCTGCAGCTGCCCTTGGTGCTCACCACCTTTCACATGGAAGTCATGGTATGCCCGGGATGTCCCATGGCGGTGGCCACATGCCCGGGATGTCCCATGGTGGCTACATGCCCGGGATGCCCCATGGCGGTGTCATGCACGGGAAGCACGGGAAGTTCAAGCACGGGAAGCACGGGAAGTTCAAGCACGGAAAGCACGGGAAGCATGGAATGTTCGGAGGCGGCAAGTTCAAGAAGTGGAAGTAATGAGTTTGTTTATCAACTGAATCAATCCTGTTTCTTAAATAATCCTTTCATTTTTATGATGACTGGTCTGCTAGCTACACTTTGATGGCTGTTTTTATTTGACATTGTTGGATACTTGGAGTTGACATAACTACTATATAAATACACATATTTGTTGGCTTCTATCATTTGTTGTAAATACGTACATCTTTGAAGTCTTGTATGTTTATCATTATGTTATAGAATATTGATCTTTTTGGCGGGACTGGTTCTCGCCATGATCAAATACATCAAATCCATTTTATATGTCAAATTGTTCAAAAGCTTCTAGAGTATCATTTTGTTTTGTTTTTTATATTCTAAAGTGTGTCGTCATACTTTTCTCAAATATATGTTGAGGTAATAGTCCATATTAGTGGATTGACTGAGCCAATTTTGGTTAACTTACCGTTTCAAGAATTTTATAATGTACACAATAATACATACAATATTGAAGTGGAAATGGTGAGATGTCACCTTTTTATGTGTGTTGTAATGATGTTATCGTTTTAATAGCTTAAGTTTAAAAGGCACCTATTACGGTGAACTACATAAATTATCTTTAAATAATCTATTTTTATTCTCATTGTGTTTCTATCTACACTTTGAAAACGATAACTCTTCTCTCTCCAAAATAGTTGTCTGAAAATCGATCTACTACTCATCTCTCTCCAAAAAACTTGTTTCTCTCCAGATTCTGTTCAAAAAAATAACATATGTTTGTGATATTCTTTTATACATTATCATATATTTCTGTATGGTTTAATAATGTACCATTCGTTATGATTTGTTGTCTCAATCTTTGTATGAACATGTATGAACATTTAGTCTCCAGATTCTGTTCGAGACTTTTTTAAAATACTTCGAACCTTTTTTATTATTGTCCGAGCTATTTTTATATGAACGAGTTTTTTTATACTCTTCCGAGTTTTTTTTATTTGTCTTCGAGTTGTTTTGTCAGAAAAGCTCAAATCAAGTAAAAAAAAGCTCGGGCACTTGGTAAAAAAACTCGAATCTTTTTTAACAAGTGTCCGACCTTTTTTTTAACTTGGCAAAAAGTCTCGATTTTTACTTGATTCGAGACTTTTTGTCAAGTTAAAAAAAAGCTCGGGCACTTGGTAAAAAAGCTCGATGGTTCGAGCGTTTTTACCAAGTGCCCGAGTTTTTTTTTTTAACTTGGCAAAAATGCTCGAATCAAGTAAAAAAAAACTCGGGCACTTGATAAAAAAGCTCGTTTCGGTAAAAAAGCTCGTTTAAAAAAAGGTCGAAACGAGTTATTTTACCAAGTGCCCGAGCTTTTTTTTAACTTGGCAAAAAGTCTCGAATCAAGTAAAAATCGAGCTTTTTTGTCAAGTGCCCGAGCTTTTTTTTACTTGATTCGAGACTTTTTACCAAGTTAAAAAAAAGCTCGGGCACTTGGTAAAAAAGCTCGAACCCAGTAAAAAAAGCTCAGGCACTTGGCAAAAAAGCTCGAACCCTTACCAAAAAAGAGCTTGACCCCCGAATGCGTCTACGTAGCACCTAAGTTTCAATGAAACTTTCTCTCTCTATTTCATATCTCTCACTGTAAAATAATAAATGAAAGATTCTGATGAAACAACTATTGGGGGCATTTTTACCCGTTCACCATAATAGGTGTCTTTTAAACATAAGTCATAAAATCAGTGATAATCTTGAAACGTCACATCTAAAAAGTGCTATTTATTTTTTGATCCCCAATATTGAATCCTTGCCGAATATTGTTGTAATGTGATATGAACCTGTTTTTTTTTTCCTGAAATAGATATGACTTGTTTTTAAAAACAAGAATTTTGATAAAATATGAATAATTAAGAGGGGTTGATTCAGGAAAGGGATTTTAGCAAAACTACCCTATTTGAAGGACCGAATAGTAAATCTACCCTAAAACCTAAAACAATTGCAAAAATGCTCTAATATTCCCAAAATACCCTAACTTATAACTTCACTCAATTTATTATATAATTTATTAGATTTACCTAACGTCAACTAACAATTTACCAACCATCAACTAAAATTTACTAACAAACTCATAAAACCAATAACTAAACATCTAACAATTATATTTTCTTTTCATTTTAATATTTTAGGTTTAAAAAACATTAGGGAAATAAGGTTATTTAAAAGGTAATACTACATTTTTATTTTTTATTTTTTATTTTTTCCAACCTTATAATCCTTATTTTGATAATGACATTGACATATCATTAGAGTTTTTAATTTTTTTTCTTCTTAAAATCGAAGAGTGAAACCGATGGGAAAAATCATCGGGTCATGGTGACTCGATATCGGGTCACCCATATCCGATGATTTTTCCCATCGGGTCGGGGTGACCCGATGATTTTTTCCATCGGTTTCACCCTTTCTGAAAAATGTAGGGTCATGGTGACCCGACATCGAGTCACCATGACCCGATGGAAAACAGTATCGGGTCAGTGTGACCCGATGTCAGGTCAGACTGACCCGAGAAGTTTTTCCATCGGGTCATGGTGACCCAATGTCGAGTCACCATGACCCGACAATAATTTTTATCGGGTCGTGGTGACCCGATGTCGGGTCACCATGACCCGACATCTATTTTCCTACAATTAAATTTCTTGCAAAATTGATCGGGTCAGGGTGACCCGATATCGGGTCACCCCTACCCAATCGATTTCGGTAGAAATTTAATTGTAGGAAAATAGATGTCGGGTCATGGTAACCCGATGTCGGGTCACCACGACCCGAGAAAAAAAAAGAATCGGGTCACCATTACCTGACAATTTTGTTGTGGATTTTTTTTTCGAGTTATGCTCTTTGAAATAATTATTATTATAATGGTTTTAAATCTTTGTTGTATTATTTTTCATGATTGACAATGAAAAACGTGCATTTGGTTTTGAATTGGGGTGGAGAATGGAAAAATCATCATGGTAAGTATTGGTATGAAGGTCAAAGTGCGAAGACGTTTAATTTTTCAGGGGATTCAAATTATTATCAATTGTTAGGTAAGGTATACAACGTCACAGGAATTGACAAAGATCATTATCGGATTAGTATGACGACTCTTCTACAAATGTATCGTCCTAGCATGTCAATTGAGATTGTAGATGATGAGGACGTTGCATTGTTGCTTCGTCGAGAGAATGTTGACCCATTAGTTTGCATAAGTGTTGAGGAAATCGGCCATGAGACTCCAAAAATGAAACATAAACAACCAGAGTCCTGTCACAACCTACACCATGTAACTCCTCATCATGAATTTCATTATACACATAAAAGCAATATACAGGTCAGTACTATGGATGAGTTTGAAAGGTCGGATGTACCTAACATGGTTGCCCATTTGGATGATATTCGAGAGGGATTACAATCTCCTTCTCGTCATTTTAGTTTTGAAGATACGATGGGTAACCAACACATTCCTGAGCATGAAGAAACATAAACACAATTTAATTACATTCCTGAACGAGTTTCCAGTCGGTATGACGAGCAGTTTGCCTATATTCAGAGGCTTGTTCCACATCCATGTACATTTTATTCTATTAATTCTGGTGAAGTTGCACCTAGACCTGTTACTATGCGTCTTGAAGTGGGTGAATTGTTTCCAAGCAAGAAACAACTAAAATCGTAATTAGGTAATTATGCACTTGCCAACCGGTTCCAGATTAAGGTGTTCAAGTTTGATACAACACGATATCAAGTGAGGTGCATTGTTGAGGATTGCAATTGGCAATTGGGTGCAGCTAAAGTTCAGAATTCAGATTATTTTCAGATTAGAAAATTTGACAATCAGCACACATGCTCTACTGAAGCACGATTTCCGCATCAGAGGCAAGCAAGTGCACGGGTTATAGGGGAACACATACAAGAGAAATTTCGTGATCATCGTTCATACAAGCCCAAGGAAATTATACACGACATGCAAAGAGAGTTTGGCATACCGAGCTAGACATATTGCTTTAGAAGAGGTTCAAGGAACACCAGTTGAGTCATACAGTATTTTGCCATCATACTTATACATGTTGGAGCAAGCAAATCCTGGGATTGTTACAGACCTCCATACAGATTCGTCTAACAGGTTCATGTATATGTTCTTTTGCTTGAAAGCCTGTATAGATGGTTTTTTATCTTCTATTAGACCGGTCATTGCTATTGACTGGACATTTTTGAAAGGTCCTCATAAAGGGGTTCTATTTGTTATTGTGTGTATGGATGGTAATGATCAAATATTTCCTCTAGCTTTTGGTGTTAGTGATTCGGAGACAAATGAGGCTTGTGAATGGTTTTTAAGTAGGTTGCATAAAGCTGCTGGCGAAGTTGATGATTTGGTTATCGTTTCCGACAGAAAAGACAGTATCACAACCGGTGTAGAAAAAGTGTTCTCAAATTCATTCCACGGTGCATGTGCGGTACATTTAGAACGGAACATGGTTGGTCACTATGGTATGAATAAGGCACTAAATCAGTACTTTCGAAGGGCAACCAGGGTGTATCGGGAAAGTCAATTCCTGCAGCGTATAGAACAGTTGGCACATATTAATCCCAAAGCAGCTCAGTATGTAACGGATGTTGGGATTGAGCGATGGGCAAGAGCATACAGTCCAAGAAAAAGGTACAACATAATGTCAACCAATATTGCAGAGGCAATGAATAATGCAATTAAAAAATGCAAGGAATTGCCTATTACTGGAGTGATTGATTACATCAGAGGGATCCTTCAGCGTTGGTTCCATGATCGACACACAACTGCACTTAAACTTACAACTCAGTTGACTACAGCCGCGGATGTAGCCATCGGTGTCAAGGATGAGGAAGCACGATATATGCGGGTTCACCCCATCACATTTTACACGTTCCACGTTAAAGATGGAGGTTTAGATGAAAATGTGGATTTGACAACAAAAACTTGTACCTATAAAGAATTTGATGTCGACCAACTCCCATGTGCACATGCATTAACTTGCATTAGGTTACGGGGATTTTCATTTGTTGATTATTGTTCTTCTTATTACTTATTACTCTAGTGCATACAGTGGGGAAATACATCCCGTTGGACAACCCAGTGAATGGTTGGTTCCTAAGGATATTGCATCAAAAATTGTTCACCTACCAGTAGGTCGTCGTGGTCCTGGAAGACCTAAACAGAATCGCACTCCGTCATTTGGAGAGGAAGTAACTAGAAGGAGTTGCACCACTTGTCATCGTATTGGTCACAATAGCCATACATGCACATACCCGAAGTCAAGTAGACCATCAAGTGCTATGGGAAATATTAGTGAAATTGGTGAGGCAAGCGGATCGCATAACTAATGTATTTGAATTATCTTTTATTTGAACATGTGTTATGAACATGTAATATTACCCTTTTTTTTAACATGTAATGTGAACTTGTATTATTATTTATGAAATTTTGACAGAGTTTCGTTTGAAATTTTAACAAACCATATCTTCTTTGGGTACCTACAAAGATAACACTTCTAATAGTCACACAACAATCTCTACACCGTTCACACAGGTCACAAGTATCAACCACAACATATAGCAAGTTGCATTATTTACACCTAATTTTGTTTCCAACTGATAGTGCATACAAATATCATTTACACATCAAGTTACATTATTTACACATAAAGGTTTATCATTTACACAAGAAACTTCTTTTGAATTTCGAAATATTTCTATTGCTATTTGAACTCTAAAGGGTTCTCCGTCTTTGTCTTCGAAGTAGAATTGTTTTCTAACATTGTATTATCCCATTGGTAGGTTTCATGCTTAAATTGTTTTTTACCCTTGGTTACAGTTGACCACCTTCCTTGAATTTGAGTCTACAAAACATATATATTTTGAAATATGATTAGACTTTGTTAAAGAAATAAAAAATGATAAATGTTATTTTGGAAAATGTATTTCAACACCATAAAAGAGTAATCCAATAACACACTGTCCCGTTTGTATAACTGATGATAGTAATAGCCACACCGCCTTATTAAACGACAATATGTCTCTATATGCTGTCATGAAACAAATGCGTGTTACCAAAAAATACATACATAGTAAAGAACTGCAGTACAAGGTATATAACTTATATCTCCCTCTAACCACCCGTTTTTAGATAGCAGTAGCTCAAACCAAGCAGGCTTTGCTTCGAGTAATCCTGTGAACATGTTGTAGAGGTTCAACAATAAAAACTTATTAAAGACATGTGAGTGGGGTTACAATAAAAATACATGAGTCAACATACCATGTGTTCTTGTTCTCATTTATCCATGATTGCATTGAACGTATAATGTCATCATCCACTTGACTAATGCTTCCAAATTCTGGCATTTTCGGTTTCCTAGGCCTTTTCGTCGTGGGATCAATGTACGGGCTCACGATAACGGCCGACCGTTTGCGATCCCCAGGTACTTTTATGGTCAACTTCGGTGGTCTTGTCAATTGTTTGACATCTTCACTTGTCTCAGAGACGACAACAAATTCTGGAGGCTTCACAACACGGGAAACTAAAGGTTGATAGTCGTGGATGTTCTCATTTTGGCTAACATCGATAATATTTTCTTCATTTAACTGCATCAAATATATATTCACATTTATTAGAACCATTTACGAATTAGAGGAATTTACAAATTAAACCATATGAGCTCCGTCAAACGAAGGAATCCCATTCGCATCTCATCCATCAGTGAATTCTGCATAGAAGTCATCTGATCTTGTAAAGCATTTTGTTTACTTGTATAGCATCCATTCTTTTTTGGAGCTGCTCAAGTTTAATCAATTTTTTCTTCTTTCCTCCAACTTCAACTTATGTAAATATTTTGGTTGAATGATCTCCCTCAATATCATCATGATTAGTATCATCCAAGTCATCCTTAACATCATCCTCATCATCATCCTCATCATCCTCATCATCATCCTCATCGCATAACCATCCACATTGGGTGATACATACTGGAGTTGATCCATACCTATCCAATACGGTTTTCTTGCTTCTTCATCAGAGGGGCCAAGTTTTTTGTAAATGGTAAGCTGAAATTATTTTAAAACACGGCATTATAGTATAATCCCTAAAATATAACAAATTAAAATATTTAACTTAAATAAAACTTACGTTTTTGAACTTAAATATGGATTTCTGAATTTCTACAAACGTGGGAGTTTCCGTGCATTGCCAATTCAAAATTCCGGGGGCGACATTGCTCACCCTAATGGCATAGCCAAGTGTGACCCATTTTGGTATTGCTTCGATTGTCCAACCCTGAAAACGAAACAAAACAAATGATATTTAGGTTAGTGTATGGAAACATGCATGTTCCCTCAAATGTATTTTAATAAAATTCATCAATTAACACATTACCTGGAAAGCCGTCACAAACCTATAAACATTGTACCTCTCCACTTTCCATTTCACTGGACCATCGACCTTCTCCTTCAACTTATCATTAAACTTATTCTTGAATTTATCATCACGGCCAAGAAGACAAGTAGAAAGAGAGTTAAATGTCATATCATATAAGAATGATCCCCACAGAAACTTATTAAATGCATCCAAGTTATCCACTAGTTCTAATGTTGAATACAGAATGCTAGTCCTATCATCTTCTCCAACCAAAGTCATCTCCAATATAAGTATTAAAGCCAACTTCACAATATCATCATCACTATATTTATTAGTGGGACCCAAATTTCTAAACCAATCAATAATCATTTTAACATGAACTTTACTATCTTGGAAGTAGGATCAACGAAGTCTACTGTCCTTTCGTTTGAAAATCTCTAATGTGGATTCAGAGTATGCACCAAAGGTTAGCCCACTAACCAAACAAAACTCCACTGGGTTGAACCGTATCACCCTGTTGCCAACATGGTACCACAAAGAAGATGTATTCTCATTGGCATTCTTAACATGACACTCCCTAAGCAAGATATGGTGACAAAATTGCCCGGACAACACCATATCACCCCACATTCAAAAAATAGCCGAAACATGTCACTCCAAACAACTCGAGTTGTTTTGGTGTCAGACACGACTTAATAAGTCTGATACTTTCTCAGTTACAATACCCAGTAACTCGAGAGGGAAAACGATCACACTCTTTAATCTTGAGTGATTCAAGTAATTTGGTTCCACCCATGTGTATCGACCTAAACACATTTCATAATTATATTCAAACAACTTTAATTATTAAAACAAAACTAATATAAAAGACAATTTCATCAAAAATACATTTTTTTAACGGTAGTATTAAAGGCCAAAAGCCATAAACCAAAAACAAGATTACAAAAATACAATCGGAAACCACCAAGTATTCACCATAAACATGCCAGAAACCAAAAACAAACCATTTACTATGTTTTTCTGAGAATACAGACCTCAACACAACAGTAGCATGACAAGACGAAACAGAGTGAAGTAAATTCAGTTAGGTGTTCTAGTTGATACAAATATAGGGAGTTCAAATTTTCTTTTGGTCTGACTTTTCCTAATACAGTGACACCTAAGCATAAAAAAAAAGAACATATATTGTCCAAAATTTTAACTTTTGTTCTCTCATGCAAACAAGCAAATCATTCAAACTAAAGTGTTTAAAACCAACCTATCAATGCAAACTAAAGTCCACAAAGCATGAGTCTCATTTTTCACCTGCATCAATGTCAATACAACTACTTCACTCAAATTTACTTTGCAATCACTCACAATTTACAACAATGAGATATAAACAGTTTCCACAATTTTACGTTTTTGTTTAAATTCCATTCTTAAATATTCTCTCTAACTCTACATCAAAACTATTGGAAACTATTCCAACAGATGTAAGTGAAGACCAGAGACTCGTTTTCGAGCAATCCCATTTAACCCCCAAATCAAAGCTAGAAACCACAAACGACCTAATTTTAATCAAAATAAAATCAATCCCATATAATTCAACAGTTTTTCGAATCTTTTGTTAGGATTCGAAAATTGAAAACCAAATAATTTTTATTTCAAAACCAAAAAATCCTAAATCAATCCACCAAATCAAACCAATCAAACTGAAAAATTGAAAACCCAAATAACAATTTCAACTCAAAATCAGAATAGGGTTCAAAAATCAATTTACCTCGAAACCAACGGCGGCTGGAATAGAGACGGTGGCTAGAATGGCGACGATGCCTGGAATGGGATGGAGTGGGATTGACGACGATGGCTCGAAGGCGACGGCGGCTGGAATGGAGACGGTGGCTGGATTGGCGACGATGGCTCGAAGGTGACGGCAGCTGGAATGGAGATGGTGGCTGGAATGGCGACGATTGGGATCAAGGACGATGGCTCGAAGGCGACGGCGGCTGGAATGGAGACGGTGGTTGGAATGGCGACGATTGGGATCTACGACGATGGCTCGAAGGCGACGGCAACTGGATTGGAGACACTGGCTGGAACGAGATGGAGTGGGATCGACGACGGTGGCTTGAAGGAGACGGTGCCGACGATGACTTGAACGACGACGTGATAGGGTGGTCAGATCGGGACATGGCGACCAGATGATTTAGGTGGCCTGATTATTTGGATGTTAGGGCAACAACCCATTCTTTTTCATTTAAGACAAGGGTAAGAGCGTCATTTTAGGGCATTTTTACAATTGAAATAGGTTTTATGGCAGATTTGCAAATGGTCCCTTAAAACCAGGCATTTTTGCTAAAATCCCTTCAGGAGATTGGTTATTCGGTGAATTCTATAATGGAATAACTTTGACGAATAATTCAATTGTGTAAAAAAAAAATCACATATTTTATTGTTCAACTTGTTCATATAGGTTAGCATGTTACTTAACATTTTTTTTATTTAGATTCATAAACTGAGTAGTTACTAGTTATTTTAAGGAAAGTAGAAAACATTACTTTTTTACTCGACTGATAAATTTTAAGATCTTGTCTTCATTTTTTTTGGAAATGTATTATGGTTTTTTGATCAAAAAAGTAACACATAACAAATGTCATGAAAGTACTATTTTACACCCATTTAAAAAAAATTGTATATTAAAAAATTGAAAAAAAAAAGAGATTATTGAAAAATTTTAAAAAAAAAATAGAAAATAGATCTCCACCGTCCATTGACCCTATCCATCCCAATAGATGGTGGAGATTAAATAAAATCTAAAATAAATGTTTTATTAAAAATAACAATTTAAAAGGTTATATTTAAAAAAAAAAATTGAAAAAACTTTTAAAAAAAATTGACCTCCACCATCCACCTCAAATATGAACGGTGAAGAATGGTTATAAAAAAAAAGACTAATTTATATTTATATATATATATATAAATGTATTGTTTGAAAATTATTAAAACATTAAAAAAAAATGGTTTGATGGAGATCAAATCGTAGATTATATCTCAAACCCAGTCCTATAGATTAGATCTCCATCCGCGCAGCCTCCATCTCTGCCAAGATTGAGGTTGTGTGACCTCCACTTTCGCGCCAATGGAAATTCGATGGATCTTTATCAATTTTTTTTTTTTTTTTCAAATTTGAGGACAGTGGAGATTTGTGTAATTTTTTTTCCTTTAATTTTCAATATTATTTTTTTCCCAGTTTATTTTTTTCTTTCTTAAAATATGAAACTTTTTTTTTTTCTTTTTCAACTTTTTAAATTTTCATTAGTACACATGTCACAATTGTATACTAATTATTTATAAAGACATGAATACCTCTGTTCACGTTACTTTTTGACTAACCACTGACGTTTTGATGTATTTTAAAAAAGAAGTGGACCAAAGACCATATTACACATAAGTCGAATAAAAAAGTAACTTTTCCTTAGAACATAAAGACTTAAATGTAATTCTCCCTTGAAAACAAAAAATAGGAACTTTATATACAGGGGCAGGTTTCATGATCCCATTTTTTTACATAATTTTTGACAAAACTTTTTGGCATTTGGATCTTACTTCTTTGTATGGATATGATTTAATTAATTTATTCTCTATTTTATCTTTCTTTATGGAATAATGAATATAGACATTGTCTCTCACCTGATTATAGGGATATCCATTTATCCCGGAGACTCAAATATCCGCTTCTCCATCCCAATTGGAGAGAAATTTTTTAGAAAAAAAATAGGAAAATGGGGGGTGTGCATGAGGATGATCTTTATCCCCAAATTGAGACATCTTCCAATGGACCTACCCCCATCCCCATTTCCTCATTTTTCTAAAACCTTTTATATTATATATATATTCTTAATATTTTTATTCTTTCCATTTTGCTAAGTTTATATACTTCTTTATAACTTTAAAACCTAACCCTAAATCCTGTATACTTCTTTGTAATGGATTTTGTTATTTTTTTTATTATGTAATTTTTACTTAAACATGGAAAATATGGAAACAGTGAAGAAGGGGTAAACGGGAAATAGGAAAAAATAGTAAAAAAACGGAAAAATAAGAATGGGGATAGAAGGACCTCCTCCAAAACTACCCCATCCTCATTTCCCCATTTTGTAAGGAGTGTGGGGGGTAGGGGAGAGGGTTTGGAAAATAGGGATTAGGAAGGGGGAGATATATCCTTCCCCATTTTTCCAATGACCATACCTGCCTATTTAATACTTTATCTCTCCAAAATATTCTTATTTTATTCAATTCTCTCACCTTATTTAATTTCTCTCTCTCTCTTTCTTTTTTCCTTTAAACGTTTTTTTTTTCCTTTTCTTTCTTAAGCAAAATATCACTTTGACTTTCACTCTTTAGTTTTTAAAATCCTTTTAATTTTTATCTATTTTTAATCTAAAATCAGAAACTTTGTAAATGTAATCACTTGCTTCTTTTCACTCTCCTTTTTTTTTTATTCTTTTCCTCTTTTATCATTTCTTATTGTAAAGTTGTACAACAAAATTATTTTCACTTGTATCGGTCTTATTAATATAATTGCAAAGTTGAATAGTAACATCATATATGACTTAATCTATACCAAATTTTTGTTCTATCTATCTTTTTTTTTATTAACCAGAAAACAAAAGGATACAATTAAATAAATATAAAAATTTGAAGAATAGAAAGAAAAAAAAAACCGTAGATAGACCAAGAGCATTTGTTGATAAGTCTTCCAATTACAAGTTTTGTTTTTAACATTTTTGAAGATGATAAAAATTAGTTTATGCTAATCCAAAGAAGTAGATAGAAAAAAAAAATGAAATGAAAGATTTTAAAGAATGCTGTGAAAGTTAAAGGCCCATATTGTAAGCATTTTTCAGTTGTTGTTTTTCAAAAATAAAAATGAAAATGAAAATGAAAACAGTATTTTTTTGTTTAAGTTTCGAATTCTGAAAACGCGTCTGGTAGCATATACCGAAAGCTGTATTTTGAAAATGAAAACGAAAAAAACGCGTCTGGTAGGTTAATCAAAAACTATCAAAAACTGAAATATCAATTTTGACATTTTGTTTAATATTATTACAACTATAAACAAATTGATTAAATAATTAACCAATATAATTTTTGTATTGTAATTTTTATATTAAACAAAAGTAACACATCAAAAATTGATTCAAAAAGACATATCAAAAATTGAATTAATCAAAGCTAAACTCTTAAATTATATATAAATAATTATAATATATATGATTATATAATAAAAATATAACTGTATATATTATATTAATATATTATATTAATATATAAATATACATATTATAATAATATATAAAATATATATTTAATATTACATTATATCTTATATAAATATATAATATTTGATATTATATATATATATATAATATTATATAATATATATATATATAATAATTGTGTGAATGCTTTTAGTTTTAGTGGAAAATAAATTAATCTAGAATATATATATATATGTGACACTTTGGTCATTTGAAAATCTTGTCCTATCTTGTTCTAGTCATATCAAACGCATAACAATACAATTAATAGTTTTTTTAAAAAAAATTATATAAAAAAAGTGAAAAACAAAAACAAAAATGAAAAACAAGTATTTTGTGTTTTTCAAATCTTTCACTTTTAACGTTGGTTTCTTTTTTCATTTTTTTTTGTTTTTCAAAAATAAAATGAAAAACGGTTAACGAACGCGTTTTCAAAATAGTTTTTGAAAAATAAAAACGAAAACGGACTGAAAAATTGCTGCATGACGGGACCTTATATTCTGGTTTCAGTTAAGTAAAAGAAAAGAAAATTAAAAAAGAGAGCTAATTAAATAACGTGAGAGAATTGAATAAAATAATAATATTTCAAAGAGATCGAGTATTATATATGTGAGAGACAATATCAGCATTCAATAATAAGATAAAGAGAGAATAAAATGATAAATCATATCCATCCAAGAAAAGTAAGATCTAATGGTCCAGGAGTTGTGTCAAAAATTGTGCGTGTGTATGTGTGAGAGTAATGCTACGTTGTCTAAATCTGGTATCCAAATGATGTGACAATACTTCAGTCCATTCCTTTAAACTATATTATATTTGCATGAATTAAATGCATGGACTAATTTATGTATACTCAATGTAATGTAGGATTGTGAGACTATATAAAGGATCCCTCACCATTGTATTTTATATACGTTGTGATGAGAACAATTAAAGAATAAAATATTTAACTCTCTCTGGCTGTTCTTTATCTCTTTTCTTCTATAAGTTTATGATTTATATTTTGGTTTATTCTTAATCAATTTATAAAAATTTAATAATAATATTTTTAAATATAATAAAAATAATATAATATTAATTTATTTTAATATTTAATTTAAAATTAAATTAATATTATATAAATTAAATGAAATAAAATGTTATTCCAATATAATAAGTGTTAAAATTTATAAGTTAAATAAATTTATATAGCCTATGATGTAATCATATAGAACTGGGTCACGATCTATGTGAATCTCTCATCAATATCCGTTACATGAGGAGATTCATATATTTCGACAAATGATGGTAGTATATTGGCGATCTTAATCATGAGTATCTTACTGACTCCTTCAGGTTAGATCGTGGTTTTTGATTTACCATGGGTGAGATCAAAGTAGCATTCCCGATCAATATCTCTGTATCTTAGAATCGCGGTTTGACTTGTGGTTGGGAAAGTCTATACACAATAGTATAATCTACCCCTTCTTACGAGAAGTAGTGAAGTGGTTCTCTTATGGATTGATTCGGAGCTTGAATAATTAAGAGCTCTCTTCTTCTTCTGTAATGGAATGAAGGATATAATTGTTCATTAGAGAATCAATGACATTTACTGGAAAAGATATAATTAGAGGGGTATAACGGACTTTATGATCTAACTCTAATTATAAACTGCTTGTAGAGGATCATACTATATGTAATAGTTATATCGATGGACACTGAATTTGCTTTATGTAAAAACATCTACAGATACGAGAGCACAACATTGGGTTTTTAATGGAGTAACTCCAAGATTAATAATCGTGAAATATTAATTAAAGAGTTTAATTAATTTTTCGAAGGATTATTGAAGCTCAAGATTGTAGGTTCATTAAGTCCCCTTGCTAGCCCGAATGATTAAAGATAACATGGGTCACAGTTAATTAATTGGATTGTCCAATTAATTGCATTACGAAAGTGACACATATTTATTCAGAAAATTAATTAAATGATGAGATTATTTAATTAATATATTAATAATTAAATTAATTAAATTAATTAAATAATTAGATTATTTAATTAATAAACAAATAATTATGAATTATTAAGTAAATATTAATTTGAGGTTACAGGTTTGAACCATGACTAAGACAAAGGATAAAATAATAAGATTATTTTATTTCCTAACTAGGTCAAGTGTTCAAGTCTTAGTGAACTAAGGATATATGGGATTTAGAATCATATACTAACTTGGTCACTAAAATACTAATTATCAATTATTATCTTATTTTAAATATATAGAGATATATTTGGAAAATGATTAGTATCTTGTTTTTAAAATATATAGAGATATATTATTAAAACAAGGGACTAACTAATTATGAATCACGTAACAAAAATAGAGTATTCACTCCTTAAAGAATTCGGCCACACGAAGAAAAAAAACGTTTTTTATGCTTCTTTAAGCTTGGCTGAAATTCTCAAGAGGGCAAAGGGGTTTGTTTGTAGCCTATTTCTCATTCCTTGAAGTCTGTGATGTGCCCACACACAGTTGCCGGGTCGCGGGACATAACGAGAAAGATTTGGTGGTGACAAATCGGAAGTAATGAAAGCAAAGTGAAAAGAAGGAGTTAGCATGATGAGTATGATCTAAATCCTTCTCAATTCTATTCATATAAATCAAGTGGTTTGTAAGTTGCAAATTAAAATTTCAAAATACCATATTCCGTTGCGCTACTGATATCCGGGGCCATCAGTTCATACGCCAATGCTCAAAGTTTATTAAAATTTAGAGAGATGTTAGCGTTTGGAGAGACAAAGAGCCATAAATATGGTAAAAAAAGACCTCCTACATTTATGAGGGTTCTTTCTCTATTTATATGCGAGATGGAGTAAATACACATCGATACACGAGTAGTAATACTCGATTCTGTTGGTTCTGAGCTTTGTGGCATCAATGTTGTTCCATTAAAGGTCTAGGTTCGTGAGATACCTTGAGTGTTGAAATGGGTTATCCCATGCATGCTTGCCACGCGTCCTCATAGCCTATGGTTCTGACATGCTAGGGAAGTTCGAAGCTCAAGATGATTTCTACGGTCCTACTTAACTCACTTTTCCTTAACCAAGAAGTTTTCTATCTAGTGTTTTTGATGACCTATCTTGGTCCCAAGGAATAGTGCAAGCCGATTGTCCTAAATGACTTATGTCAGTCTCGAGGGAGAGTGAAAGCTAAGGTTCTAAATAACCTATGTCGATCCCGAGAGAGAATGTCAGTCAAGGGTTCTGCATGACATATTTCGGTCCTGAGGGAGAGTTAAAACCGAGGGTCTTGAATCCTATATCGGTCCCAAGAGAGAGTGCAAGCCGGGGGTCCTCAATGACCTATGTCAATCTCGAGGGAGAGTAAATGCCGAGGGTCCTGAATGACCAATGTTGGTCCCAAGGGAGAATGCAAGCCGAGGGTCGTGAATTTGGGCCAATGGCAGATGGCCCAAAGTGGTGTTAGGGGCATATTTCTTACAGATATCCTCATTTAGCTCATACGATTACAGGACAAAATGAGGTAGGTAACTTTCTCCTACACTCGAAAAGTTTCCAACAAAGTGGCCAATAAACTAGCTCTATATGTGCTAAGGGTTAACAAGGATACCTATCGGATGGAGGATTATCCCCTCTGCCTTAGGAAGGTTGTGGAGGCTGATATGCCTGATTAATTAGGTATTTTCTTCTTCTTCTTTTACTTTGTGTTATTTTGTCTGTTTGTTGTTTTCTGTTATCAATTACATCAAAAAAAAAAAAAAAAAAACTGTGGTCCAACGGTAGCCCAGATATCTTTTAGGTAAAATATGAAAATTGTTTGACTTCTCAACGCTACTACCGTGGTGTACATATTGAAAATTTACGGTATACCTATTATTATTATTATTATTATTATTAGAATATACTCTCATTAGTCGACTTTAAAATAGTTACAGAGCCCTGGTGAGATTAGCTAGTTTGTCAACTTGTCCGTTCAGATAATCATATTCCATGTATTCTAAGTTAATTATTCTTCGACAACAAAATCCTAAATAACTGGAAAGAATTAATAAAAAGATAACATAGTACTTATTCTAAGTCGAGTGATCAATTGATTAAATAAATCAAAGAATAAATGTCTTTCTAGTATATAATTATTCTATTATAAGCACCAGATTCCTTCCCACTTATAATGTTTGGAGTTATTCGACTAATCATAAAAATCTAATCAATTTTTTTCAACATATCATAATCAGAAGATATCATCTCACACATATTTTGTGTCTTCTGATCTATATTACTTTTTATCGTGTTTTTAATTGTTCGAGATAATAAAAATTACTTGTTTGAATTTCTAGAAAAGGTATCAAATGGTAATATTTTGGTTGAATGATAATGGCAGCACTTGTAATAATCACTTTAGATTACTTTTTTTTTATATATATATATACTTTTATTGACCGGAGGGAATTAGTCCAAAAGTCAATATCTCATAACAACATAATAAGGTTACACCTAAATTATAATAGTTTAATTTTATTTTTAAATTAATCGATGTAAAAAAAAATGTTACCGTTACGTCCAAATTATAATAGTTTAATTTTATTTTTTAATTGTTCAATATATATATATATTACCGTTACACCCATTTTGTAATAGTTTAATTTTATTTTTTAATTGTTCAAGATAAAATAAAAAAATTACTTGTTTGAATGAATGAAATCTTCGCTCTAAGATAAAGATCAAATTGCGGTCCAATCCTGTGCCCAAGATTTATTATAGTTGGGATAGGTGAGTGAGCCATGCTTGACAATCAATTCCCGTGAGTTTGGAGAGTTCGGTTGGGGATAGGTGAGTTAGGACTTAAAAAGAATGAAAATAATAATAAAGCTATATTAATTTAAGTTTCTGATTCAATATTTTGAATTCATTCTCAATAGTACAATAGTAAATAAATGGTTGAGATATAAAAATAAAAAAATAAAGCCAGAAATTTACATAGATATAATCTGACCTATAATAATAATAATAATAATAATAAAATAATGATATTCACACCCTCAAAAATTGTATGTATACTCAAGTACTCAACAGTAATATTTTTTTCAAAGTTCCAATATTACCCTTAATTCAAAGAATTTTAAATGCAAGTCTTATATCATATTAATAAAACTGCTAATATATTGAGCATTTAAAAAAATTATAAATAATTAATATATCATATTAATAAAACTATTAATATATTGAGCATTTAAAAACTATAAACTATTCATTAATTGAAACTTTAACCGTGAAAAAAAAAAATAAACATAATAAATAACTAAATAACATAAAATAAAAAATTTAAAAAATAAAATAAAAAATAAACAAATGTTTGAAGTTGAAGAATGCTGCCAACTTGCCACCTGATAAGTCCGAGACAAACCCTCCATGCTTTTCATTTTTTATTTAATTATTTTAAATTTATTAATTTCTCAAAACTTAAAAGAAAAGGCATATTTTGTAACATTTGGATGTATTTACGAGTTATAATATTTTAGAAAAATTAATACGGTTTACATACGAAAAAGGGCACACATACAATTTTTCACTTTCTTTTAAGGAATACAAATTGATTGATTTGATCAACAATTTATTGTGATAATTGAGTGAAATGAAAATCAATACAAACAATAAACTTTCTATTTAAAAAAAAACAATAAAATTTCTTAAGAACAGAGGAATTGAAATGCATTATTGTGTGTTGAGAGCTAGTAGTTTTTTAACTCGGTAGAATTGGAGAATTTTGAGCTTAACAAATATTAAAGAAATAAAAAAAAAGTTTTAATACAATGATAAGAAAATTTTTAGTGACATCAAATGTTTTTACAGGAGTTAGAATATTCTTTTAAAGAGAAATTATTTATTTGAATAAAAAGATATAAAATGATAAAAATTTAAATAAATCTAATTCGATAACAAAATAGTATGGTGTACCATTTTTTTAATTAAGTGGGGTTTATTTACGAAATATAGATTTTTAAAATATTTTAGGGTTACATTTACGAAAGGGGTGTACATACAAATTTTGAGAGATACCAATATCGTCACTTTAATTTGAAAGGCTGTTCGGTGGGCTTCCAACACCCATATATCTGCACTAGCTAACTCGACCCATTCAACACATCGAGTCTAAGGCAATCCTAGACTAATTAGAATTTCAATATTGTTAAAAAACAAATATATATAAAAAAAGTTTAAAAATCAGTTCAAATGATTTATGTTTAGGTGTCAATTTTACCACCCATAAATATGATTTACACACTAATTTTATAAATACCCTAAAATTTGAAATTAAACCATTAATATAAGTATCAATTCCATAATAGCCATAAGATTAGGGTAGTTTCTAAATTTGTCAATTTTCAATAGTTTGATTGTTTTTGTCAAACAAACCATTTTTTAGATAAAACTGCCCTTAATGAATTTTTGAAATAAAAATACTTTCATTTTTTTTTTTAAATGAAGGTATCTAACCATAGACCTCCAATGAAGGTCTGTGTGATGGAGGTCACACAGACCCCTGATTCCGTTGGAGGCCAAATAAAAGAAACGGAAGAAGAAAGAAGAAACAAAATCAATAAAATAAGGTTGAGAGTAATTTTGTCGGTTTAAGAAAAAAGTTGATAAAAACAATCAAAACATTGATTCATGATAAAAATAGAATGTCAAAAAAGAGGTATTCTCTCTTAATTATAAACACCCATTCTATTGTTAATAGTACCCTTATTAAAATGAATAAATTAATTATTAATACACCCAATTTAATCCTTACATAACCATGTTAGTTGAAAATGCATAAACAACATTCATTATAATTCTTTTGAATATAAATGGGAATTGCTATTATTTTTTCAAAAAATTGTTACAACAAACAACATAATTTCTTTTTCGATCATTGTTCTAACTTTCTACCGATTAACAAGCTATCATTGACCATAAAAACAAATAACAGCATAAAGAGGTCGTTTGTTTTTTTCACTTAAAACTTAATGGGTCTGAATCATAATTATTAAGTTGTTTTGTTTGTTTTTTTAAGTGGACAAACAACTTAAAAATACCAAAAAAACAACTTAAAATAAAAAATAAAAAATCATGACTTTTCACTTAACCATTGAATTGCATTAAATACAATCCAAAATCTTTTCTTCCGATACTATCCCCCATATATAATATATTTTCAATTTCATCACAATTATATATGGTATTGAAATCTTTATTTTAATATATTACTTATTTTAAACAACTTTAAAAATAAAAAAGAACCATAATCGCTTTCCATATTGGTGTTTAATATCAATATTATTTTATAATATTATGGTGACGTATTTATATATATATATATATATATATATATATATATATATATATATATATATATATATATATATATAGTGTTTTGTATGAGTTTTCCTATTGTCCCTTTTATTTTTTGAAATAAAAAACTTTTCTTTTCTTAATAAAAATGAAGTTTGTTTGTAATAAAAAAAGAAGATCATGATCATATATGTTTATATATAATTATTATTTTTAGTTTTTTTTTATTCCATATTATATGTATAATTGTTTAATATGGGTATGAGTGTAAAATTACTTATTTTCAGATAATTTTATTTTTTAAAAATAAACGTGTTGACAATACATTCAGATGTGAGGGAAAAAAAAACAATCATGTCATTCAAGTTCAGATTTCAATCCCTATTCAGTCTTAAGAAAAATTCAGAACTATTCAGTCTTCATACAAAAAAAAAACGACCATATACTTGATTTTTTTTAAATAAATAAATAAAAAATCTCACGAAGAAACATCGATTTATGCTTAAAAAAATAATATAAAAAATCTCATGAATAAACATCGATCTATGCATCATTATTATTTAAAAAAAAAATATTAAAAGAAAATACGTTTCACTTTTTGTTTAGTTTATTGGTAGAGTCCATACTAGACATAATAGACATAAAAAGAGATTAAAAAAATCTACGATATAAAATTGAAAGAAATATATACCTTTGCATAATCATAATCTTCTGAAAAAATCTTTTTCTATATATATATGATAATCATATATTTCAAAAGAAATTTCAATACTTAAAATAAAATTAGGGTTTAACGAGGGTCATGTTTTTTTTAATAAAGAGTTTAATCTATTTCAAAATAAGATGCGTGTAATTAATGGATGTACATAGTATTTGTAATTTTAATTAAAGTAATTTGTCCTTATAAGTTGGTTTATGTTGGGATATTTTTGTTTTTAAAAGTTTTAATAAAATATGGTGTACATGAATTGATATCTACGGGGGACTCTATATATAGACAGTTGGACACCCTTGTCCTTACCATATCATTATGATATGGTAAAAACAAATTGCTTGATAGATAATTTGCTTTCAATTGTTGGGCTAGTATTGAATTACTTTAAATATTTGGTAGTAGAGAGAAGGATAAAATCGAGCATTTGATTCCTTCGATATAGAGATCTGTAGTCAGAAAAAATAAATTGCTGACATGAACTGACTTTATTTATTTATTAAAGCTTATTATTGTAAGATACTTTGGTCTTAATTAAGAGTTAAGCTAAATATATATAGATCCAATAAGAGTTTATAAAGAAAAAAATAAAAACGAACTTTAATTAATATTTGACATAATGAGAAGTTGAGAACTATCTATACATATATAAGAGTAACAAATTAATCAAATATTGTATATACAATATAATTCACATGAGACAAATATAAATAAATATATATATATATTCATGATTGTCTATTGATTCTTGTCTCACGTTACAGAAGTTGCGAATTGGTGATGGTTTGATGGGTAAGTCCAGGAACTGATGTACGGTCCATGAGGCTGATGATGCTGCTGAGTCTGATGTTCTTGATGATGATTTTCCTGTTGGTTTTCATTATGATGGTTTTCGTCGTTGTCGTTGTCGTTGTTGTCGTTGCTGAACTCTTGTATTTCCAATATCTCTACTCTTCGATTTGTTTTCTTTCTTATTTTGATGGCCACATCCTGGGGGATGAATTTTCCACAAACGCTCACTCTGCATTGCTTCCTCTCTATCAAATGTGTCTCCAACTCTAATCAGTAATCACCATCACGGAAAATTAATGAACAACAGTTATATATATATTTCAAACAACTTGTATGAAACAAAAACAATAAAATTTTGTTTATTCGAATAAGACAATATTATTGAACGTACGTGTTCTTTGTTTGATATCTGATTTTCGAAAGCATTTTAGAAAACCTTACCTTGCATATTAAGAAGGGCTCTGCGTACTTTTCTGAAACAGCCATTGCAGTCGATGTTGATTCTCATCACCATGCAATAAAACTGCATTATAATTTCTTTTCCAAATTAGGAGAAATAATTAATTGGCTACGTACAAAGAAAGCTCAATTTATCGTTGTGACAAATTGCTCCAAATGTTGGCTTGGCTATTCTGTCAATGGAGGCCTGCAAGGTTTGATCAGAATCCGGACCAAAGAAAAGTATACATTGATCGAGAATATAAGAATGATCATGGGGTTTGATCAAGAGAAAATTCTTCTTTTCTTCTTAGAATCTGATTCTCTCTCTCTCTCTCTCTCTCTCTCTATATATATATGATATTTAAGATGATAATCAATGAGAATATTGCAAATATGTATATGTAGATATAGAAGGTAGCGTAGCGTTGATAGCCCATTATTCTTGACTTGTTTGCATTCCTTTTATCATGTGTAGACCGTATAGAGAGCATCCTTTTGTTGGAGCTTTAAAGCATCCTTTTTTGTCTATATACTGATTGTTCTCTAAAGTGGTGAAAAAAGAGAACCAAAAGGGAAAAATATAATAGTTGACAAAATTCTCTCTCCCTCTACTTTTTGATATTTATATCTATGTTTGTGAGCATATTAATTACAATAGATGAATAGAAAAACCTCCCATTGGCTGGCTATGCGATAAAGAATTAAGAGTATGTTCGATGCTATTATATATTTGAAGAAAATAAAATGTCACATAGAATATATATTAAAGAATATAGAAAAACTCTCTTCAATACAATTATCTAAATTGAATATAGAGATGATGTGATAAAAAAAAAATTAAAAGAATATGGAGTCGAATTTATAATTCTAAAAACTCACCTAGAAATAATTATAAAGATTTTTAAATCTTTTCACTGATAATATTAAAAAGCTCATTTAATTGTATAATAAAATAGGAGAAAGAATGTAATAATTTTTTTATTATGATTGATCATGAAATAGATACATATTTGACTTTAGATAATTGCATTGAAGTTGTAAATATACATTTATCTAAAAAAAATCAAAAATGGATCTATAGTGAATAGAAATACATATGTTAATATTTGTATCGAAGATGTTCTACTAAGCCTATTGTGATTGGAATGTTTAAAATATAATACTTATGTTTTTATTATTTAGTTCAATGTTTTTTTTTAAACGATTGAATTTATTTTTTTGGTTTTAAGATTTATGTTTATGCGATGATTTTCAATTTATTTTTTAAAATTACTTTATATATTATATCATATTTATTATTTTAATAAATATTATTTTTGATAAGATTTTAATAAATAATTTTGTTAAACGGGTTAAATTGGGTGGCTCGTTCCGCTCCATCTATCTTGAGGTTTTATAAAGGGATGGGTTTTCAAAAAATAAATGGACAATGTGAGTGAAGAGTCACCCCTCCCCGAACCCACTACGTTACAGTCCCTTACAACAAGCTCACCCAGACTTAGAGGAGCTGATAATTAGGACAGTACTCTCTGTCCAATAAATTCACACCATGTGTCAATAGCAAAACAAAAACAACCGGAATGCCCAAGTTGGCAGCAAAGGAGACAAGGAAATTTATAACAAAAGGAGGGCACACAAATATCAATCACCTCATGAAATCTAACTCAAAAAAATTGTAGAATGCATTAATTATCATCCATTCAGTTTATATAATGTAGCACAATTAATTAAATTAATCCCAAATGGACCTAAAATTAATCTGTGAACCACACAGAAACAGTAGTTCCATCTTAAGGCGTTGCGATGCGAGGTAGGTTATCGTGTTTATAAGCGGCAGCAGCAGTAGCAGCTTTTCTTGGCATATCCTTGCTAGTAACCGTAAGAATCACTTTCTTCTTCGACAACTGCACCTCCATACACTCCACATCTGCATAGCATTGCACTTATATGCATCAAGACACTGCAATTCAAGCGTAAAGGGGATTCCATTCTTGATCTAGATAATTTTTTCTGTTTTTCTTTACAAAAATACTTCGATGATCAGATGTATGCAAAATATAAAAAACAGCCCCTGATGCCATTTGGATACATAGGTCTTGAAAACATACCAGCAAGTCTTGAAATTGCATCGGCCACCTTGTCTCGGCAGTTGGCACATCTTAAATCAGCTGCTAAAATCACTTCCTGTTCCTGACAACAAAATTAAAACCCAATTTATCATACAAAATTGCTAATTTTTCTTATAATCATTCGATCATCATCAGAAAGAGAGCAACTAACCAGCTCATGAGATGACATTATATATTGCTATAAGAACTCAATTTGTTGCTCGAAGAATTCAAGCAAAGTGTGTTTTACTTTCAACTTGCCCAACAATCCAACACTAAAATAATTATGCTAGATAAGCTTGGAATTCATGGCTTAGCTTTTATTATGAGCCTGGACAAATTAATTAAGGAGGAGATTTTGATCGACAGAAATTGGACCACATATTTTGATTTTGATGGAGAAATCACATCTTTTTGTTCAATATTCACAGCGAATTGATGGTGATAGGGCATGTGATGGCACAATAATTAATATATAATAAATATGTTGAAATTTGATAGGGATAGCAGATTTGTTCGTTACGTGCTGTTTCTATAATCTCTTTACAGCGATAACCTTTAACAGGACCAGCATATCACATGCGCCTGGCCTGCAATAATAATATATTTTCGATGACATCATTTGTACATCTTTTCGAAAAATCAATAAACTTTGATCATGATATTACATTACACATTAAATTCATAGGTGCATGCATAAATGTTTTCATTTTAGATATTATTGACTCATCTTCAATAATAGATATTTTTTACGCTTTAATATTTCGAAATTCAAGAATCTTCTTGTATATTGCACGCATTTTTTTTCCCCTTATCTTTTGTGTTTCTTTTTATCAATGCTATACAGTCTAAAAACCAACTCAAACGGGGCGGAACCCAAAAACTTTTTTCAGCTAGTCTTTCAAGAAAAAAAAATAAAAAATTATAGGTAAACTGTCGTATTATTCAAGATTAAATATTACTTTTTATTTTAATGGTAAATTCTGTCAAGAATTTTCACTAATTAAAATAAAATATAAATAGTTGAAATTGACAAATTAATATCAAATATTTCAAAACAAGTCTAATTCAACTATTTATTTTAAAATTAAAAATTAACAAATAAAAATTAAAAATTAAATACTTTAAAATTGCAGCTCTTTGAAAGAAAAAACATATCTGAATGTCTGATGTCTACTATAAGGGTCTATTGTTATGAGTTTATGACATTCTTATCTGATCAATTAAATAGTTTTAAACTATATAATAATTTTTTTAATTTCTTACTTAAATTCGAGGTTTTTTTAGATAGAAAAGTCTCGAACCCACAACCATGTAGTATAAATGAAGGGGGTATACAACACATGAGTCTCATTTACTTGTTAATATTTTTGATTTAGAAAACTAATTGAATAATGGAATAAGCTTAAGAGCAATATACTGACTAATAATAATTAACAATATTAAAAGTGGAAAATAGGAATCGTTTTATTTTAATTTTTTAAAAATCATTAGGTGGGCTATAGCCCATCCGAGTTAGGACTATATCAACCGTTGAGCTTCAATGATATGACAAGTAATTATCATTACCGTATGATTCACTATATTATCCTATTTGTATTAATATAGTAATGACAACTCACTTATTAAATCATTTGGATTGTAAAAATGAGATGGTGAACATCGCCGGCTACCTCCTCCATTCCCCTACATATCCTACACACATCCAAAATCCCATTTGGGGGAAATGGGGGATCGAGGTGTTTTGGGGAGGTTCCAAACACCAAACAAGGTAAATTACTAAATTCAATCCAATATCGCCCAATACTATCTAGTATAATCCTATACAATATAGTCCAATCCAGTACTTTACGGTATGTTGAACATGTCCTTACGGACCACACAATACATACATGCAATTATGCAAACATCGTTTTATATAACCAATGAATTGAAGAATCGGGATCAAACTGATAATCACCCAATTTTTATATTAAAACTTTTACTAATTATTAAACACATCCATAACATATACTAAATATATAAACAAATGATTATTATTCTTGTTAATAGTTTCTACTGCATTTTTTTTCAACATTTGTTAAAGTCTCTTCTAAACATGAATTCCAGTTCATGGCAAACTGTTCCAGCTTGTAAGTACAGCGGTTTGGTTATGCAACAGAGAGTGAACGAGTGATACAGTGAACAATAAATGCATGAAGAAAAACACACACCATGCATGTAACCACCTACTCACCCAGAGAATGCACTTTCTGTTTATAATAACACTCCTCCGTAACCCTAATTTATCCACTCCACAACTCAACTCACCTTTGACCAATATTGACCATGGCCTCTCTCCACTCACTCCCTTTCATTGCTATAACCTCTTTGATCATTCTCCTCCTCACTGCATTTCCTCAAGCTGCCTTTTCTCAAGACCCCAACACACCAGGTCCAACCTTGACTGACTGTGTGTCGGGACTACTGCCACTGTCCCCGTGTGCACCATATGTGCAGGGGAGAGTGCAATCACCGGCTGATATGTGTTGTGTCAATCTCAAACGAGTCTACAGCCAGCAACCAGCTTGTCTATGCCTCTTGCTCAATGGCAAAAGCTTGAGTAATATGCCTATTAACACCACATTAGCCCTACAGCTTCCTGTTCTTTGCGATCTTCAAGCTGATGTCTCTGCTTGTCCAGGTATCAGTATCATCCCATTGTTTACATTTTTTTTTTTTTTTTTTTTTGTTCCTTAGTTCCTATACCTCCAATCTAAGTCACAATTACGTATTTATGAACATAAGAACATTAGCCTTAAAAGGTATACATTAAGAGAGTCTCACTACTGGTAATGGCTTAAAAAACAATCTTTCAAGATATAAGATGCAACCCAACCAATCAAATTGAATCAAATTGTCTTTTTCTACAACTCTAACCGAAAAGAATATTTTCTTACCGTGTGCTTCAACTCTTGTTTAACCTAAGATTTTATGGTTTTATTGAAGGGGTAACTGTGTCTCCTGGTTCTAACGGTTCTGATCATCAAGTTTCCCTAGGGACACACAACAACTCCATTGTTGCTGGTATGCTTAATCATTTGACCTCTAACTAGTTACAACCCTTTTAATACTGTTATAATTATATGAAATCTCTGCTAAAGCACCCATCAGTTAGAACTAATGAAGCATATTAAGAGAGAGATTGAATTCCACAACAAGATGTCTAAAACTGTTAACTATCAATTTTCTAATCTTTAATCTCCCATCAGGTTTTTTTCTTTTTCTCCTTGACCTACTTCATTGTAACTCCCCATTTCTATTCTTTTTGGTATTTTAGCATCTCCTACGGTGGTTCAGGTGTCACCAAGATCCGGTATCATGGGATTTGGACTCGGGCAGAGTGCTGGTATCAAGTGTAAGACAAAAGGTGGATTGGAGATTCTTGCAGCTGCAGCAGCAATTCTAGTTACTATATATTGAATCTAAATATAGCAGAATGCCATCATTCATAGAAGCTTATGATATGTCTGGTTATTTATCTAGAATTTAGAACTGTTAAAATAAATAATTTTCAGTAAATTCAGCTTAGTTCGCTATATCAACATGAATTTCGATTTATTAACTTTCTATGATCTATCTTTTTTTGGAAGAGCATATAGTGAAAACAAACATGAATTATCCATGGCTTTGTCCTACCCCGGCCTTCTATAAACAAATGCAATATGATAGTCACGCACGAACAGATGTTATCAGTACTAAATTTATAATCCATGCATCAATGCTCTCTATTCATTAAACAAGGCTATACAAAGCATTCTTCCACAACAAATTCATCTTCTATAAAAATCTATCTACTTGATATGTATTGAGATTTCCCTAAGAGCTAGCATGTATCAAAAACAAATTTTCCTCTCTAAAAGATAGTTCCCCCGAAGCTTCTCAGCGATTTTCTGTTTCAAGAATGCTATGCTCATATAAATGTAGGGAACAGAAACGATAAAACTTAGTTACAAGCACAATCATGTGAAAACAGCAGAGACCAAACTTAAGGAAAATTTACACAATTTGCTTGTCACAAAATGCACAATTATAAATTTCTCTGTATCATCACGCCACAAAATATTACGATACATTCTCGGGAATTTTGTAGTACAAACATTACCTTATAAACTGAGGCCAATGTCTTGTGTGGAATTTTTCCTTTTGCCTAGAACTATATCACTTCTGCATTCATTTTTAAGCAACTATTCCAAACTAGGCGCTACCTCGGTTGGGTTGGAATCGAAGACATCGGGGTTGGATGCATCGGGTTCTTCTAAAAACTCTTGAGATTGGATGGACTCTTTGTATGCAGGTGTGTCCTTGAAATCAGTTGCCCCTTCATTATATGTAGCCACCGCAATCCCACACGCTATTAGCTGTTTTAAAAACAAACATCAGTTGAAGACACACCAAAAATATCACCAATCCAATGATATAAATAAACATATTAGGTTTATTATAAAATCACAAATTTCAACTGAATTTTCTTAATTACCCCAATTTTACAAGCTTTTCTTTCTATCATATTATATATCCAAATATCTTCACAGGAGCCATCAAATTATGTTACCACATCGAAATCATGTTCATGAACTTCAATTCATTTTATCTAAAATCACTAACTAGCATCATATATTACTACAAATACACATATTTATCAAAGAAAAAATATATATATACCGCGAAAACAATGCCAAAAGCCCACATGTATTGAAGAAAGAACCCGAAACCGTCCCACTGCGGACCCTCCCAGAAGTCGGGTTGCAAACCCGGAAGATCAGAAATCACAAACCCATCAACAACTGCATTCTCAATCTCAATCTGACCAACACTCTCCTCTCCGATCCCCACCGTCCGATTCTGCTGCTGATCGTCTTTCTCTTCTTCTGTGGTGGTGGTGTAGCTCCTCCGGTTCTTGCTGTCGAAGCGTCCGGTTTTAGAGGAGAATTTCTTGGCAGCCGAGGCTACGTGGAGAGTCCGGGCTCGAGCTAGGGCTTGAGTTTGAGTTGTGCTAGTTGAGGGGAAGAGGATGACGTGGCAGTGGCAACGGCAGCGGCGGCGTAGTGGGTCTACGGTGGGTTTAATGTAGTGGAGTCTGCCTCCACCAGCGGTGTTGCCTATGGTGAGAGCCATAGAACTATAGAAGAGTGAGTGGGTGCTGACCTTTTTTTTTATCCTTGTACCTTGTTTGTGGTCGTGGATGAGGAACAAACAAGATTACGTTTGTTCCGGATCCGATCACTTTTTACCCGACTCGTTTTTTATTTGGGCTATTGGGCTGGATCCATGTTGAAAAAAATGATTATATTTACACCCTTAAAAAACCACGACGATATTTGGCTACGGAGGTGGAATGAGAATGAGAATAAGAATTGGAATAGAAAGAATGGAAAGTTGATCTCTTTGATTGGTTGGGACTTTAAAATCAATATCTAAATCAGTATCATTTTGTTTGATTAATAACTGAATAAAATGGAAATACCTGTATTTAGACTAAAATACCTCTAATTATAAAACATTTATAATAACATGATATATTATGGATAATATTATTAATAATAAAATATAAAAGTATATATAATATGTTATATGTTATAATATTAAAATATTTATTATATATTTATATATAATTTATTATTATTATTATATAATTTATTTATTTTTAGTATATATTTATATATAATTTATAATACATAATAATAAATATTAGAAATATTGATATTATTAATATTAGTAATATAAAAGTATATATATTATGTATATATATATATATATATATATATTATAATATATGTAACAATAATATTATAGTATGATATATATAATCTGAAAAATGTTAATATATAATATGTATATAATATTATTTTTGGAAAGGAGGGTATTTTTGGAATAGAGTTGGCGTATAGATGGTTATTTTTGAATGAGAAAATGTGTTAATGAAATGGGCATTCTAAGGATGACAACGGGTCGGGTTCGGGTGGGTTTTGTAAAATCCAAACCCTCACCCGTGAAAATTTTTCTCACCCACGTCCGCCCGCCAACCTGCTTACCCTCGAACCCGCGTAGGTAAGTAGGTTCGCGGGCGGGTTTGAACCTGCAGGTTATGGTTGCACCCATACCCTCACCTGTGAACCCGCGAAATAATGTGGGTTCATGGGTGGATGCTTCACCCGCGAGATACCCACAAACCCGTAACCCACGAACCCGCGAACCCGCGATTTGTCATTTTTAAATTTCCACGTGCAATCACCTATTGGATACTTAAATGAATTAAAATTTCATTTTTAATTCTCTACTTGATACATTACAAAAAAAAAAACCATAAAAATAAAACGACAAAAAATAATTCAAATGTCTATATATATTTATATAAAAGTATTTTATTTATGCGGGTTCGCAGGTTCGTTTTTTCAACCCGTATCCGCCCACAAACCCACCGGATTTTTCATTAAACTGGTTCGTGGGTCAGCGAGTCGTAAATTCACCATCCACACCTGACCCTACCAGGTCGGGTTTGGGCTGGTGGGGGTCAAATTGTCACCTCTAGGGCATTTCATTGGTTTTTGGATGGAATGTTCATTCTACCAAAATAGTAGAATCCTCATTTCAATGGAATCCACATTCCATTGCATTTTAACAAACCAAACAAATGGAATGACTTCCATTTCATTCCATTTCATGCAACCAAGTATGACTTATATGTACTTAGGGATCGTTTGTTTTTTTCACTTAAAACTTAATGGATCTGAATTAAACTCATTAAGTTGTTATATTTGTATTTTTAAGTGCTCCAACAATTTAAAAAGAGATATTATTGATTTAATCCCTAGGTTTTTTTGAATTATATATTTTTACTCATTTATTCATTTTTCACTGGATTGGTTCCTATGTTATCAAAAACCATTCAATTCCATCCCTCTAACTAGAATTTTGACGGTCAACCGTCATAAAAAATTCTAATTGACCTTTTTTACCCTTCACTCTAAAATAAAAATAAAATAAAAATAAAACTTTTATTTTCTTAAAAACGCAAAAACTGAAAAAAAAAAACTAAAAAAATTAGAAAAAAAGAGAGGTGAAGATCCAATCTTCAGATTGGTTCTCCACCGTCCATCATGATTGATGAACGATGGAGATCTAATCTGGAGATTGGTCTCCACCAACATCTCTAGCTCATTATCTTCAATCTCTATACTTCCTCTACAACCTGCAGATACAAAGCAAATTAATCTCACAAACACCACAATATAACGACTTATTTTCACTCAAACACTCAAGCATAAGAGATTTTCTCTCTCGATTCCCTCATTCACAGATCTGATTCTTCTCTTTTCTCAAAACCAGATTCAAGTCCGATCTCTCTAATTTCTTACCAAAATGACACCCAAATCAAATCCCTTTTTCAACTCTTTCACTTCAATCACCCAAATCAAATCCCCAATTCATCTCTTCCATTTCGATCTTCAAACTCTAGCAATTTCGTATCTGCCCAACATCCCATTTTCACTCTGTTTCTGTCTCAATTCCAATTCTATGTCCTCCGTCAACATTGCCGCATTCATACTTTGCTCCGTATAAAGAGGCCAGGCAATTAACGAAACCCCATTGACAACACTCTCTAGAACAGAATTCCAATCGAAGTAGGTGAGGGATAGATTCGAGAGTTAGGGTTGTTTGACAGTGGGGTTCTAGGTTTGGTTCATGTTTAAGTTTGGTTTAGGTTTAAGGCAGAACTCGAAATTACGAACGATCGATTTCTCGATGATGAAGAAGATGATAAAGACGACGACGACTTCATATATACTACTAATGATGATGAAGCAAAATACAAGGAGGAGAAGGAGGTTGAGGAATCATTGCCTAGGGTTTCAGATTCTGGTCAGGGAGTGTCGGTGACGAAGAGAAGTGAATGAGAGTGGAGAGAGGGTTTCAAATTGTTCAAGGCATTCAATGGAATCGAAGTTATATTTGTTTAGATTGGGTTTAGGTTTCCAGATAGAGATATATTTAATTTTTAATTTTTTAATTTTCCTTTTTTTAGTTTTTTTTTTTCAATTTTGTAATTGATCTTTTATTTAAAAATTTTAATTTGTATTTTTATATTAATTTAATTATATATATATATATATATATATATATATATATATATATATATATATATGTGTGTGTTGACATGTGGCATATTATGTTTAAAGACTAGAATACCATTGGAACCGTTTAATTTGACTAACGGTTGACTAATGAAAGGATGAAATCGAATGATTTTTTAAAACATAGAGGACAATCCAATGAAAAATGAATAAGTGAGTAAAAAGCAGACAATTCAAAATAATAGAATGACTAAATCAATAATATCCCATTTAAAATAAAATAAAAAAACAATTTAAAAAATGAAGTAAGAAATCATGACTTTTAATTTAATTCCAAATCACTACATTACAATTAAAATATTTGCTTTCAAATCTATCCTCCCAATGAAAATATATTTCCGAGTTTATCTTAATTTGATATTGTATAGAGATCTTTCATTTAAAATATTTCTTATTTTAAATCAGGAAAGAAAAAAAAAACTAAAAACTTCTCATAGAGAATGATACATATAATTCGGGAACTTGTTTTTTTATATATAAAAAAATTAATAACTTCTTTTATTTGGTTTTCCGTGCGTATGATCCAAGAAACAAAAAAAAATGATTTAATCAATTATATACGTCGAAAACATGGACAATATGCAAAATAACTTGATTTTTTTTTTACAATAAATTGAATTTGAACTTTGTTTGCAGAACATGCAAAATTTTGTTCTTTGATGAATTTCTTTTTTATTTTTTGTTAAATTAAACTTTGTTTGAAGAACATGCATTTTAAATTACTTATATTAATTAGCATGTGTATAAATGTAAAATTACTTATTTTCGGACAATTTTGTTTTTAAAAAACAAATATACTGACGGTACATTCAAATGTGAGAAAACAAAAAAAAAACGCCATTCAGATTCATATTTCAGTTCCTATTCAGTCTTTAGAAAAATTTAAGACTATTTAATCTTAAGATAAAAAAACAAACGACCGCTTAATATGTTTTCAATTTCTCTTTTAAAATTTAATTTTAGATATGTTTTTAATTTCATTTAAGGAAATACAAATAAACTACCAAAGAACGAAACAAATTTTTCTAAAGTTGGTTGTAAAATTTTCCAAGTTTTAAATTATTTAGAAGAACAAAATCATTATAAATTATTTTCTTTATAATATTTATAAAAAAAAAAATCAAACACGTTTCAGACTTTTTTTTTTTTTCAATATTAGTTGTTCTTCAATTTCATTACATTTTTCTACTTCCAAATCAATTGGTACATGATATAAACCTTACTTCTTCACAACTTTCATAAACAAAAAATGGATCTCCAACGGGAAAAACCTCAAAACGGAGTGATTTTATTGATAGAAAACAATAAAAAAGAAATGAAGAGAGCTACTGGACATGAGAATAGGGAAAATAAAAAAAATGGAATTTGATTATATGGAAAGAAAACATAAAAGATAAAAAGAAGTAAGGAAAAAAAGAATAATAAAAGATTTTTTTAAGAACAGTGATAAAGGTGTTTTTTTTAATAAAAAGAATTAAAGATAATAATAAAATTTTAAATAATAATAAAATTGATTAAATATTATAATAATAATAAAAATGAGTGTATGATATATAATATCATCTCAATCAAGCGATTGTGACATTTAGGGTGCGTTTGGTATGCGGGACGGGACGGGACAGGGCAACGTGAGACAGTTTATTCTTGTCCCACGGTTGGTGTGTCATTAACATGGGATATAACCAAACGTGAGACATGACGAGACAAGGGGGGACAAAAATCATAAAACGTTATCTCACTCAAGACCCTAGGACAACTTGTCCCATGACATAAGATAAGTGTCAAAAAGACCAATTTACCCTTTAAATTTTTAAACAATTACAATCATGTCCAATAAATTATATATTATATTATATATAATATTATATTATTAAAATAAATATATATAATATAAATATATACATTAAAAAATATATATATAATATAAATATATACATTAAAAAATATATATGTAATATAAATATAATATATATATAATATTATTAATAATTACATTAAATAATATATATAAATATTATATTTTCTATATAATATTATAGTCTATGTTATTATATATATGAAAGGGATATTCTAATAATTTGAGTTCGTTGTTCTGTCATGTTTCAGTCATACCAAACACAAAACAGTACAGTTTTCAGTTCTGTCCAGATCTTTCAAACACAATATAGAATAACATATCCTGTTCTGTTCTGTCTCTCTTTATCCTATCTCGTTCATGTACCAAACGCACCCTTCAAGACTTTACTGACATTTGTTTTGTAGACCCACATTGAGTGTAAACAAACTAAAAGCTTACGTTAGTTTGACTTTGTTCACTCATTTGACTTTTATCAAACTACAAGCCATGTGTAACTCGACATAAGGAATTCAAACTTATCAATTCAACAAACTTGATGTATACATGTAATGAAAATTCTGTAGCTGGACATTAAGTAAAAGAGATTGTATAGCAATCAAATCATAGCTCAGCATGGACCTATATATACTCTTTCATCGACTTTATTAAAGTTGGCTCGACGTTGAACATTTCACTTATATGTTTTATAAAAGTTTCCTAAAAATATGTGTGTCTATAACCTAGAGGGGATGAATAGATTTTAATCAAGTCAATTACCAATTTTTTTTATTAGTCAATATTCAAAATTCACCTAATAAAACAAACATACAA
This sequence comes from Dipteronia dyeriana, assembly GCA_032871835.1. Classification (NCBI taxonomy): domain Eukaryota; kingdom Viridiplantae; phylum Streptophyta; class Magnoliopsida; order Sapindales; family Sapindaceae; genus Dipteronia; species Dipteronia dyeriana. The sequence continues at coordinate 21,032,686 of CM065299.1, forward strand.
CATCAAGTGTAAAGTGCAGAAATATAAACAACACAAGATGTATACGTGGAAACCTTTCAAATGGGAAAAACCACGGGCTGTTAAGTACGCCACACTCGGTCACAGAAATCCACTATATGAATAAAAGGTTATACCCTCAAGTGATACTCGGATTCTCACTCTCGACAACCTCAAGCTATGGACACCGCCACTCACCACTCTTGGTTCAATCCCTAGTGATATCCCCTGATCCACTACTCTTGGCGTGAGCACCTCCTACTCTACCCCTCGAGCCTTTTACAATGGATACCCGACCAATTGCTTGCCAACCTACCCTTGGTTGCAAGGCTTCTCTTGCTTGTGCAACTTCACACCGAAGCCACAAGACTTTGACTCAATGAAGAGTATATGGTCTAAGTGTATATATGACACTATGCTCAAATGCAATTATGTGTAAGACCAAACACAAAATGCTTAACTAGATGTAGATAATGTAATTAAACATCTTAGTTATCAAGCAATGCCTACATGCCCATACCAAGGACTCAATTAGATGTGTAGATAAAATCTAACAACCTAATTGTCAATAAAAGTTCAACCAACACAAGTTGTCACAATAAATAATCAAGGGTAATTTTGTAATCAAGAAATGCAATCAATGAGGCATACACATAAATTTTCATAAACTAGACTAGATGCACAAAGTCAACCTAATCATCAATTATGTATACATGAACATTCATGGATTAGCTATTTAGGCATAAATGACCTAATAATGCAAGCTATTACAATACAAACCGACATGTCATAATTTCAATAAATATGCAATTAATATGAAGAAATGCTAATTTAAGCAATAAATGACATGTCTTGGTAAGCTAGAACAATAAATGAACAACAATGGTAGTTCTACTTACCAATCAATGAAAACTCATGCTTGGAATGATGCTTGAATGTATGATGAAGATGAGTTTGGGGTTTGGAGAGTCAAATAACAAAGCTTGAAGCTTTCTCTCTCTAATGGAGGTTCTCTCACTCTAAATATGGGTTCTTTGAGCTCTAAGAAGGCAAGGAAGAAGTAGAGAACATATATAAAGAAGCCCTACACAAAACGGCATCGTTTTGGACTTGGGAGACAAAGTCTTGCACGACCGTTGTGCATGTCGCGGCCTAGGCAAGTGTCCAGACCGTGGTCTGTGCAGCATGGCATGGCTGGACATTACCGCTGCCTAGGTCGCTGGTTAGGCATGGCACCAACAGCGGTCTATGCCGCGGTACAAGCTAGACAGCACAACAGCTAGAGCTTCGAGCAACCCAAAACATGACCAAACGACATCCAAACCTTTCGTATAATATACCGTTGGAAAGGTATGGAAGCCTATTTTCTACTATAATTTACAAAATATGATTTAGATGTCTGTAGAAAAATTATGGTCATTTTAGTGACCAAAGGTCAGAAACGGACAACAACAGAGATGCCCTGTTTTTGTGGTCACTTTGGAGATTTCAAAACCAATCCAAACGGTCATAAAATATAACGAATAATATACTGTTGGAAAGATATGGGTGTCTAGTTTGTATAAAAAATTTCAAAACTCATTTTGAATCATTTTATAAAAAGATATGGTCACAAGATCATACAAAGGTTAGTTTTAAAAAACATTAAATCATTGAAATACACTCTTTGAAACTAGACACCTTACTCCATATAACCAAACCAAGAGAAGAATGAGACCTCCTCATATAGTCACTCAACGTGCTAAAACAAGCACACCATCGTGCAAGCGCAGACACAACACAATACCACACTTAAATCTACAAATAAAGTGCAAGTGTGATTGTGAAGAGTTGCACACATATAAACAATATCAACACAAATGTAAGATCAATAAAGCATGCATGAAGTGTGTGTGTGTGCACCTAAACTCTTCAAGAGGCAAAGTCAAGTGAATATACCTTTTGCTCTTGAAGTCATGGAGATGCTTGGAAGCTTGGCAATGAGATCCTAAGTTACCCATTACACAATCAACCCCAATGTGATGTAGTTTGTCATGAAATAAGCCAATCATAAAATTGAGGTCCTTACAATCTCCCCATTTGGCTATTTCATGACAAAACAACCAATCACAAATAAATCCTCACAAAATAAAAAATAATCTAGTTATTGTTCATGAGAGTCCATTCTACGTTACAAAAAGAGATACCTAAGAATCTAAGTCTTCAAGGTCTTCAATCTCTTCATAGATCATCATAACTGCACACAATAACAAGAAAACACTTTCCAAGAACAAATGCGTGTGAGGTGAACAAACATAAAAGGCAATTACACTCAATAAAGCAATATAAACAAATGCATGTGTAATGCTCCCCCTAAATGGGTTACTCTCTCTCAAACTCTCTCCCCAAAGTACAATCAATGCTCCCCCTATATTTATCAAGACTTCTCCCTCTTTTTGTCATGAGATAGGCAAAGGAGCTCCCCCAATCGGGTTGCTTTAGCAAAGAGAGCTATTCGCACAAGAACATTGCATAATCATATACACAAACTTAATGCAACTTAAATAATTGTGAGAGATTCAAGGAGTTTTAATTAAAGAAAAATGCGTGACAAGGATGCTTTGCAAGCAAGACATGTTGCATTCAAATCCAAAACAAATGGTATTTAGCAAAGCAAACATCAAAAGGGTTTCCAAAAGAATTCAAACCAATTTGTTCCCTTTTGTCATAAGCTAACAAGATATAGTTTCAAAATTTTGAAAATAAAGCAACTATATCAATCCTTAAAGGCAAATCAAGACATGAGCGACTATTGCACCCTTTTTTATTTTTCCGGATAATTATTCGTATGATAGTAGTCTTGTTTCACCATTAAGAAAAGAGAGAAGACTAATTTGGATATAAAATCCTTATTAATTACATGGATACAAGATCCTTATTGATTAGTCTTCTCATTTGCACTCACACATATTTGCATTAAAGCAATCAAACTCAATTCATGCATATCATTTTAAAACATGTCATTAAAAGTAAGTTCACATGTCATGGAGATAAATTATAGGTCATTCAAATTTACTTTCCCAATTAATTCTCCTAGTCCAAAATACATGTTTGAACATAAACATGACTTGGATTGCAAACAAAACAATGTTGCACACTTATTAAAGAAAAATATATAAGCATATATGTGCAACCAAGAATCTCAAGCAATTTTCAAAAGAGCATAAAATTAATCAACTTTTTGCACATAGCAAATCATGCAAGTTTGCTCTCTTTGCTTGAGCTCCCCAAATGGGGTCAAATCCAACCAAGTCAATAGAAGACATGAGCCCCTATAAACTTACCAAGTCCAAAGGACTTAGTTACATCTACGGGTGTCTCATGGTCACTAAGGCAAGCGGGTTCATTCTTTTTAACCCACCTAGGTTCCATCTTTTCATTTTTAGTGGACATAAGAAAATTTCTAAACTCCCTAGGTTCATGCAAACTTGCCCTCTTTTTCAACTGTTTTACTTTCATGCTCTCTAATCTACACCTCTTGATGTATTTAAATCAATTTGGTCTTAAGTGACCAATCATACCACAAAAATGACAAGTAGGTACAAAGTAAGAATTTATACCATTGCATTGTGTTCTCATCGAGGCATCACCATGTTGATGAGGTTGTCTTTGATGATACACTGGTTGGATTTTCCTTGGAACTTGAGCCGATCAGTGGCATCTTTATAGTCTAGCTTCTTGAGGTGGTTGAGCCTGTTGATATTGCCTCCTTGGTTGGTCATGCTTCTTGTGGTCACCTCATTTCCTCATAGTTGGTTTGTTGGAGGAGATGATTGACTTCTCAAGAACTTATCCTTTCTTTTTGAATTGCCTAGGTTTTGGTTGAGTTGCCAAGGCTTGTGTGGACTTTTCTTGAGTTGAAGATTTCTTAGATGAAGATTTGATCTTGCCTTGAGCTTGAGGTTGTTTGACCTTGGCCTTCTTTAATTCTTCAAGGCATCTCATCTCTCTTTCCTTGACAATTTTCAAGGAGTTTTCTTTGTTGGCTCATCTTTCATTCATCCTTTGGTGGCAATCTTCAATCTCCTTCTCATACTTGGACACATCAATCTTGTCCATCATCAAGGAGTCATCAATGGAGGTCACTTTCTCCATGGTCTTCAATTTGAAGACAAGAATGGAGATGTCTTCCATTTGGTCTTCCATGATCTCTTTGTACCGATGAAGTTGATTTTGACTATTTTGCTTGCTATCTTCAAGGGTATGGATCTTTTCCTCCGAGGAAATCTTCCACATTCTCAAAGTCTCATTCTCGAGAGCTCTTCATTTTGCTTCAAAACTTTGAGAAAGGTCACTTGACATTCCTCAATTGAGTCAATTCCCTCATCAAGACCTTTGCCTTGGTCACTTGTTACCATACGAAAATCTTCCACATAGGAAGCACCCAAGGCCGTGAAGTTAAGCACATGCTCTTCACTATTCTTGAGCAAGGTCTTCTTGTTTACCTCCTTCACTTTGGAGTTCATCATTTTCTCCTCTTTCACATTGGAGGTCATACTCTTCTTGTGAGACTTTGTGAATCTCTTAAATCTCTTAACCATGAGAGTCATCTCCTCATCGGAGTCATATTCCTCCCTCTTAATTTTAGAGGTCAAATCTCCCTCTAACATATCAATGACACTCATGGTGTTTAATGAATGAGATGAATGCAAATGAATGCAACAATCAAATGCAAACAAATGGAAGACACACAAACAAGAGCTTGGATCACCTAAGTATGTCTAGAAACCTGCTCTGATACCAATTGAAAGTTCTCTAAAAACGTGTGTGTCTATAACCTAGAGGGGGGGTGATCGGTCTATTACTGTACATGTTTTAAGTCTCTATTTCCTATTATTTATGCTTTGTTCTTAGGTAAAATTAGGTATTTTATATGTTTGTTAAGCATGTGTAGGTCAAGTTCCATTTAAGAGGTGTTGGATGTTATTTTGGAGAAAAATAGCAAAAAATAAATTTTCGGACCAATGCAGAACAGTCATATTGCGGGGCCTATATATCTCATCTCAGATCAAATTGTGTGTCCTACTACCTATGGATTGAAATCCTCAAAAGTCTAGTTTATGACGCACTTTACGGATCGCAATTCCGATATTCCTAGAAGAAGTTATGCCCATTTTAGTACCCAATGGTCAGGTGAGTCATAATTCCGTGAATAATGACGGGATTTATTTTACAAGTTGTCAGAATGTGAAATATTTCCTTCTTGGAATTGTTTGGGAGTCTGGTGCAAACAAGTTTACACCTAATCCTAATCTTACTTCAATAAGTAGTCTTTTTATTGGATTAGGAAAGAAATAAAATCCCAAAAAGGTAGAGTTCTATATTGGAATTGATTTTCTTGTTGTTTAAGGACATGACATAACTGTTGACAAATTGGCTCAACTACCACATTCTATCTACCACTACTTACCCACCACCTACATTGTTGACAATGTGGAAATCAAACCACCAACCATTAACCACCTTGTTGAAAATGGGGGAGGGTTGTCTCTACCTTTCCCCTATAAATAAGACCATCAGCAAAGCAATCAAGGGGCAAGACAAGAAGCAATTCAGTATTCAGTGCTTCTAGAGAGAGTTCTTGAGAGTTGAGAGAAAAACTCTGTTTTTGTATTATTTTTGAAATAATATAGTTTGCTGTCTCCCGTGGACGTAGGCAATTGCCGAACAACGTAAATATCTGTGTTTTTGTATTGTGTGCACTTTTCTCTATAATTTCTGGCCATTTCCGCAACAAATTGGTATCAAAGCTTTGGTTTTTTGTAAAGTTTGGAAATTTTAAAGTGCTCAAATCGTTGTTTGGAGGATACTATTGTGTTCCTCTTGGAAATACGATTCCAACGCCGGTGACCGCATCTAAAACGGAGCTCTAACGAACCCTCTAGCTTCCGTTAAAGTTCGATCAACATTGAAAAATTTTCCAGAATTTTTTCTGCAAATTTTCAAGGAAGAAGACGACATTGTAGCAGCCACGTCATCCGCGACATCGTCGTACAGTCATCCGCTACATCATCATCCGCCAGCCATATCAGCTCCAGTCATCCGCCACGTCAGCACCAGTCATCCGCCACTTCAGCACCAGTCATTCGCCACATCAGCAGAAATAGCATCAGATTGGGCCACGTCAGCTCGGCAGGCGCCATGTCATCTCAGTTAGGGCCGGTCAGTAGCCATGTCATCACCAGTTATTCGCCAAGTCAGCTACCATCCACGTCAGTGCCACATCGTCAGTCAGAATATTTTGTTTCCATCAGAGAATATTCCGTTTCCGTCAGAATATTCTGTTAGCCTAACGGAATATTTGAGTCAACTAGGTCCAGAAGTGTTTTTTGCCCAACTCAGTGCAATTTTCACATGTTTTCGACAGAGTCGGACCTATTTCCAACTATTTCGACCGTTCTGGACGCAACTATGCCATCAGTTTTAGCTAATTCTGCTTGTAAGTACTGTTTGTGACTTATTCAAGCTTTATAAACTCTTTTTTCGGGCACGATGGATGATCCAAAAGCCGGAGAAAACTTGGAACAAACAACCGATGATCAAACCTCAGTCTCAACCAGCAGAACTTGGCAGAAACTCTGTCGATTCTAGTATAAGAAAGGTATTTCTATGATTGAGCATTTGGATAATTACAATAAAATTCTCGCTGATTTACAAAATTTAGATGTTGAAATTAGCGATGAGGATCAAACACTACTATTATTAAATTCTCTACCTGATAACTATGAACACTTAACCACGACTCTGTTATGTGGAAAAGGTTAGGTTAAATTCATAGACGTTTCTAATGCTCTGGTGAATAATGAGTATCGGAAGAAGGATCAGCTTGATCATAGAGACTCAACATCAGAAGCACTGACTGTTTCCTGAGGCAGGACAAACAATAGAAGATCTGGAGTACCTAGTGAGCATGGTAAATCTCGCTCAAAATCAAAAGGAGCATCTCGCTCAAAATCAAAAGGAGCATCTCGCTCAAAGCCAAGAGGAGAATCATCATTCAGACGACCTGCGAAGGACGAGTGTGCCTATTGTCATCAGAAAGAGCACTGGAAGAAAGATTGTCCAAATAAGGACAAATCTAATGTGAATGTTGCAGAAAAAACTGATGATGGAGAGGATTCAGCTTTTACAGTTTCATCATCAGACAACCACTATAATAAATGGATTCTAGATTTCGGCTGTTCCTATCATATGTGTCCCAACAGGCAGTGGTTCTCAAGCTTCCAGGATCTTGACAGGGGAGTTGTGCTTATGGGCAACGACAATACTTGTCAGACGAAAGGGATAGGAACAATTCATTTAAAGATGCACGATGGTACAACCAGACGATTGACAGATGTTAAGTATGTCCCTGATTTGAAGAAGAACCTCATTTCACTAGGGGTCTTAGACTCCAGCGGTTACAAGGTGACCATGGAAGGTGGAATCCTTAAAGTTGTACGAGGTGCATTCTTGGCAATGAAAGGTACTCGACAGAGAAATCTATATTTCCTGGACGGGTACACAGTCATAGGGAGAGCAGCCGTCTCCAGCAGTTCCGACGATGAACCATCTGATACTTCCCGACTCTGGCATATGCGCTTAGGGCATGTCGGGGAGAAGACTTTGTGAGGTTTGGTGAAGCAAGGTATTCTGAAAGGTGCCAAGACAGGTAAACTTGATTTCTACGAGCATTGTGTCATGGGAAAGCAGACGAGAGTCAAGTTCGGCACCGCCATTCATCGTACAAATGCATCACTGGATTACATTCACACTGATGTTTGGGGGCCTTCCAAAAATGCTTCATTGGGAGGTAAACATTATTTTGTGACTTTTATTGATGATTTCTCTAGGTATGTCTGGGTATATACCATCAAGCATAAAGATGAAGTTCTAGATATCTTTCTTCAATGGAAGAAGATGATTGAAACCCAGACAGACAGAAAAATCAGAAGGCTCAGATCAAACAATGGCGGAGAATACAAATCAGATCCTTTCATGAAATACTGTCAGGATGAAGAGATAATCAGACATTTTATAGTTCTTGGTACGCCACAGCAAAACGGCTTTGCAGAACGGATGAACTGTACTTTGGTGGAGAAAGTTCGATGTATGCTTTCTCAATCTGGCCTTAGCAAGGCATTCTAGGCAGAGGCTTTGATGTATGCCTCTCATATTGTCAACAGACTACCCGCTTCTGCACTTGATGGGAAAACTCCCAAGGAGGTATGGTTCAAACAATCTATTTCTGATTACGACCGATTACATATATTTGGATGACCAGCATACTTTCATGTTACTGAATCCAAACTGGATCCTCGAGCCAAGAAAGCTATTTTTATAGGTTTTAGTGAAGGAGATAAGGGATTCAGACTATGGAATTTCGAGTCAAAGAAGATCATCATGAGTCGAGATGTTACCTTTGACGAATCTGCGATGTTGAAGCAGACACCTCGAGACACAGAGAATGAGAATCCAAATTCTCTACGACATATAGAGTTTGAGACTCCTAAGAAGTCAGAAAAGGCTTCTTCGATAGTCGATCATTCTGATGATGATCTTGATAGCCAGGACGAGATATTAGTTGAGGTGGAGGATACAACACCATTATTTGAGATCAGACAACAACCAAAATCTATTGCCACCAACAGATCGAAAAGAGATATTCGGAAGCCTACTCGTTACACAGACATGGTGGCATACGCTTTTCCAGTGACTGATGATGAAGTCCAGTACACATACAGAGAAGCTATGGACTGTATGGACAATGTCAAGTGGAAGATGGCAATGGATGAGGAGATGAAATCACTTCACCAAAATGAAACTTGGAAGCTGACACGACTTTCAAAGGGAAAAAGAGCTATTGGTTGCAAATGGGTCTATGCCAAGAAGAAAGGTGCTCATGGCAAAGACAATATCAGATACAAAGCCAGATTGGTAGTGAAAGGATACGTACAGAAAGAAGGAATAGACTACAATGAGGTATTCTCACCAGTTGTCAAGCATTCGTCTATTCGGATCCTGTTGGCTTTGGTTGCACAATTTGATCTCGAGTTAGCTCAACTCAACGTGAAGACTGTATTTCTCCATGGTACTTTGAACGAAGAAATTTATATGTCTCATCCAAAAGGGTTCAAAGTTCCAGGACGTGAGAATTGGGCTTGCAAGCTAAACAAGTCCCTGTATGGTTTGAAGCAGTCACCGCGACAGTGGTATAAGTGGTTTGACAGATTCACGATGACTCAGAAGTACACGCGTAGTCATTTTGATCACTGTGTATACTTTTGCAAACTCCAAGATGGTACATTTGTCTATTTGCTCTTATATGTGGATGATATGCTGATGGCATCTAAGAGCAAGGTGGAGATCGATAGGCTGAAGGCTCAATTAAGCTCAGAATTCGACATGAAGGATCTTGGAGAGGCCAAGAAGATTCTTGGTATGGAGATCAAAAGGGACAGAGCAAAAGGTACCATTTTTTTGACACAGACTCAGTATTTGAAGACTGTACCATAGAGGTTTGGCATTGATAGCAAGTCTAAACATGTAAGCACACCGTTGGCTTCACATTTCAAGCTGAGTGCACTGATGTCACCGACTACTGATGATGCAAAGAGGGAAATGGATCATGTTCCTTATACAAATGCAGTTGGTGCCTTAATGTATGCGATGGTGTGTACCAGACCCGACATTTCACACGCCGTAAGTATGGTGAGCCGTTGCATGCACAATCCTGGTAAGGGCCACTGGCAAGCTGTGAAATAGATTTTACGGTATATCCATGGTACTGTAGATGTTGGTTTGAATTTCAAGAGAGATCAGACTATTGACAAACATATCGTAGGATATGTTGATTCTGATTATGCTAGTGATTTAGATAAGCGTCGATCTACTACTGGTTATGTGATCACTATGGCATGAGGACCAGTAAGTTGGAGATCAACTTTACAATCAATAGTGGCTTTGTCTACTACTGAGGCAGAGTATATTGTTGTAACAGAAGCTTTCAAAGAAGCCATTTGGTTTCGTGGTTTAATCAAGGATTTGGGCATTATTCAGAAAAGTGTGGAGATTTTCTGTGATAGCCAGAGTGCCATTTGTTTGGCAAAGAACCAAGTCCATCATGTTCACACCAAGCATACAGACTTACATTACCATTTTGTTCGGGAAATAGTAGATGAAATGAACATTCTACTCCAGAAAATATGAACTGCAGACAATCCTACAGATATGTTAATAAATGTGGTAACAGAGATCAAGTTCCAACATTGCTTGGACTTGATCAATATCTCTCGAGCTCGTATCGCCTAAGGGCGTAATGGAGGCAGTATTGATTGGTGGATTCTCGCCAAAGTGGAGATTGTTGACAAATTGGCTCAACTACCACCTTCTATCTACCACCACCTACATTGTTGACAATGTGGAAATCAAACCACCAACCATTAACCACCTTGTTGAAAATGGGGGAGGGTTGTCTCTGTCTTTCCCCTATAAATAAGACCATCAGCAAAGCAATCAAGGGGCAAGGCAAGAAGCAATTCAGTATTCAGTGCTTCCAGAGAGAGTTCTTGAGAGTTGAGAGAAAAACTTTGTTTTTGTATTATTTTTGAAATAATATAGTTTGCTGCCTCCCGTGGACGTAGGCAATTGCCGAACCATGTAAATAGTTGTGTTTTTGTGTTGTGTGAACTTTTCTCTATAATTTCTGGCCATTTCCGCAACAATAACATCTATACCTATTTAAACCCCATGTGAACCCTAATTTCGAGGGAGACAAGCCAAGGGAGGTCCCAAGCCACCAAGGGGGTCGTCCCCTACCACTCCACCACCACTCCACCACCATACATCTTCCATTCATCTTTACACATCGAATATTCAAAGACGAAGAAGAAGAATTCATCATTGAAGATTTGAAGAACTCATTGATGGCCAAGATGGGTTTTATCTTTTCTTTCTCTTCTCTTATTTTCATCATATGTAACTAACTCATATAAGGGAATCAATGTGAACCTTTATAAATGTTCTTTATTAGAATTGACGATATTTTCATTAATTCGAGTTTTGATTTATTCAATTCATTCTATGTCTTAATTCTTTATTCTTGTTAATGCATGATAATACGTTGGCATGAATTTAGGGTTTTGATAATTTAATGATTGAGGTTGAAGTATTGATCTATACGTAATCTTAATTAATATTCAATTGAATGCATAAAACCGATCTTAGCATTGATCTATACAAGTAGGTTTTGGTTCACTGTTCTAGTACTTAATGGGTTCTCGGTTGTAGTTTGCGCCATTGATCTATGGGTAAATTGTAATTGAGAACACTTGATTCATCCAAGGATCATACGGTAACAATCATGCTTAAGATAAGAACGAACCCTTAACTTGATTAATATTTTGTTTTCAAAATCAATTCGAAACATTAAGTAAGCATAGTTGGGGAGCATTGATGACATAATTCTTCCATCTCTTGACAACAACCCAATCTTATCAACTGCTTTCATAATTTTAATTTAATTTAGTTTTAGTTTTAAATCAAATTCAACAATCTTTTTGGTTACTTTTAATTTAGCTTTAAATAGAATTAGTTTTAATCGATAAATCTCTAGTCCTCGTGGGAACGATCCTTACTTGTCACTGTACGATATCTTCATGATTCGTGCACTTGCGAGTATTGTTTTTATAAACACGATTTACACACATCAATTTTTTGGCACCGCTGCCGGGAAGTAGTTGAATTTATTGGTTATTTCTAGTTTCAGTTTTAGTTATTTTTGTTTTGTTTTGTAGTAGTCATTAATTAATAGTTTTTATTCTTGTCTTTTTGTTTCCTTTTTCTTGTTTTCTTTTTCAGGTACAATGGACTTCTACGGACAACACGCTTATGATGAGGAAAGAGAAACACTTCATGGATTTACTATGCAACTAGCTGATTTAAGTCAACAGATAGAGAGACTGATTTCGATGACTCCGAGGAGAAAATAAGAGGTTTGCAAGATATGTGAAATGGTTTGTTATGATCTATAGGGCTACCATTTGAGAGGAGAATTTCCAGAATATGTTGAAAAATGGACTCAAGCGTTGAATTCCTACAACTTGAGGCCTATGCATGAACAATTTGAAAATTTCTACAACATGAGGCCTATGCATGAACCATTTGAAAATTCCTACAAATCGTGGACTATTAATGAACCATATGGAAATTCCCACAATCAGTGGTCGAATTATGAACCATATGACAATACTTACAACACGGATTGGAGGAATCATCAAGACTTCTCATGGAGCTACAATAAAGTCAATACCTATGAGCAGCTGGTCTCACCATCATTGGAGGATACAATGAACCAATTTATACAAACTATGGACCAAATGATGAATCAACAAGATAAGAGATTCCAAGACACTGATGTGAGAATGCAGAATTTTGAAGCTTCATTAAGAAAGATAGAAACACAAATTGGGCAATTGATAGAAGATTTTCAAAATGAGGAGCCCGAAGAATTCCCCTGCCAAACGGAGCAGGAAGAAGCTACCAACATCCTTTCAAATGATGAGATTATCAATACCATAGTAACCCATGAATTTTCTAATGAAAAGTGTTGTTGGTGAAGAAGTTGAAAAGGAGGATATGGAAGAAAAAGCGAAGGAAACGGAAGATATCCCTTTTGAGGCACCGCTCCTATACAAGGAACTCAAGCCTTATGTTCCTCCTATAGATTTTCCGAGAAGCCTACACAACATCAAATGGAATAAGTGGTTTTCTGAACTTATTTCACCATACTTTATATTGAACATTTACTTGCCTTTGCTTATTATGTGTAGGAACATGCCGACACGTGAATTTTTTTTCCAAGACTTGATCGCGCTTAAACGTAAATTTGAGACATTGGAATTTGGTTGAGTTTTCCAAGCATCCGTCTTGCCGAGACGTTAAATAAAGCGCTTGGTGGGAGGCAACCAACCTAGGTAACTTTTTGTTTTTGTTTTAGTTTTTAGTTTTTAGTTTTTAGTTTTCTTTAGTTTTTTTGTGTTTTAAGTTCTTGCCTTCCATACTTTTTCTTTATTCGTTGTCCATGCTTTTAATATCATATAAACATTGAGGACAATGTTTAGATTGAGTTTGGGGGTGTGAATTTGTGTTTATTTTATTTTTTGAGCGGTTTGTTCAAATCTACGAAAAAAGTGACATGTTTTGAATTTTTTTGAGGCAAACGTTTTGTTAAAACTGTATTCATTGGTGAAGAAATAAATTTTTCTGTACATACTAGGTTTTTTATTTTTTCGATACGAATTTAACAGTATAAATAACGTAAAATTATGGGAACTGGTTTAAAAGTTATGAATATTTATTCGACCAAAGGTCATGGGCGATGCCCTGTTTTTGCAAATCTGCACGTGAACTGTTTTCAACGACTGTTTTCTCATTTTTTCGATTCGAATTTTGAAATATTTCTAAATGAAAAGTGTGAATTTATATGTCTAGTTTCTTGTGTTAAAATATGGTTAAACTTCATTATGTTATTTGAGAGATATAAATTAAAGAACGGACATAGGTCGTTTAGAAAGTCACCAGTTTTTGAATTATTTGTCCTCTATTTTTCGATGCTTCTTTTGTGTGCTTTAAGAGCCGTAATATATGCTTTAATCACTCAGTTTAAACTAACGTCTTGCCACTTAGAGTAATGTATTGCATTTTTCAAAAATTATGGCATGCTCTCGATATGATGGTGGATAGGATGCTTAGTTGGATAACCATGATTAATAGTGGAGACTACCTTTGTGAGTTCACTAAGCCAAAAAGCGGACATAATTATCATTATAGAGGTTTTGTTTATTTCTACTCCTAAACACTCATTAGGTTCTTAGCATTAGAAATTGATCTCAATAGGTTATGCATTGGATATTAAAGAACATTCATCATAAAAGATATCACATGTGAACTTTGCTCTTGTTTTGGTTGAACCATTAGAAGTGATATACGCAATGTGTGTTTTAACTCACTTAAAAGGCCTTAAATATTTCCAACCTTATGTGTGTGCTCCATAGCCAATTTTAAAGTCAAACACTATAAGCACTTTTCTTTCATCACCCACATTAACTTAACCTCATTGAGCCATATATTAGCCATACCTTATAGCTTGGGATCATATTGAGATGATGAAGATAATTGAAGAGAGTTCGAAATGGGTGATTTGTGATGTGCATGTACCAAGACAAAGCAAGAAGATCAAATGCAAAAAAGGTGTTGGATGAATTATGTAATTGATATACAAATTCTCATCTAAAAAAAAGATAAAAAAAAAGATAAAAAAAAGATAAAAAAAAAAGATTAAAAAAAAGATAAAAAAAAAGTTTTAAAAAAAAGGGTTGAAAAAAAAATGAATGAGATGATGAATCAAATGAAAGTAAGTGAAAAGGGATAGAGCTTTATTATGAAATTGATGAGAAATCAAAATCAACTCAAGAAGGAGAATTAACGAAAATTGTTCAAGAAGCCTGGATGCAAGTGGAATGAAGAATTCGAAGAAATTCGATCGAGTATGAAGATTACCGAATAATTTCTCGATATGATCCTAGGTTTGTTTGCTATCCTTTTCCCATTCTTTCTTAACCTTCACCCAATGGCCCCGTTACAACCAAATAAAAGACCTAATTGATCTTTTGGGAATGCTAGCTCGAGAGTAAAGGTAAACATGTGATCTATCTTGTTCTTAATGTCTGATTCCATTCATGAGATCCTTTGAATAAAATCAAGCGTTCCTTTTATTATATATTCATATGCGATTATATCTTGAAATTTTTTGTGCATAAACTCCATTCGCATATGCTTGATGAGTGTATCTGCCTAGGTTTTGTGAGAAATTAAGAGTGTCATCATGTGAGAATTAGAGTCGAGGCGAATTATATCTATGGCGTTTGACGATGCGTTTTTGAAGCTAGAGTGTCTTGAGTATGGACTTTCTTCAATGGCTCTAGCATGTATTGGCTTTGAATGGTATATTTGAGTTTGCGTCTTGATAATTTTGCTTTTCGTAGAAATATGTTTGTGGGTAGCATAGCTGTAAACCCTCAGGAGACAAAACTCCTCCTACTAAGGACACCTAGATGTTTAAAGGCTTGTAGCATACGCTCAATGCTATCGTGTTCCCTACGAAAGTGGCTTAGTTTATTTTTATTTTATTTTTAGATTTTTGTTTGTTTTTAGTTTTTGTTTTTATTCTAGTTTTGCTCGATGACTAGCAAAAGATAGGTTTTGGGGGTATTTGATCGGTCTATTTCTGTACATGTTTTAGGTCCCCATTTCCTATTATTTGTGCCTTGTTCTTAGGTAAAATTAGGTATTTTATATGTTTGTTGAGCATGTGTAGGTCACGTTCCATTCAAGAGGTGTTGGATGTTATTTTGGAGAAAAATGGCAAAAAATAAATTTTCGTACCAGTGCAGAACAATAATATTGCGGGGCCTATATCTCTCTTCTCAGATCTAATTGTGTGTCCTACTACCTATGGATTGAAATCCCCAAAAGTCTAGTTTCTGACGCACTTTACGGATCGTAATTTCGATATTCCTAGAAGAAGTTATGCCCATTTTAGTACCCAATGGTTAGGTCAGTCATAATTCCGTAAATAATGACGGGATTTATTTTACAAGTTGTCAGAATGGAAAATATTCTCTTCTTGGAATTGTTTGGGAGTCTTGTGCAAAACAAGTTGACACCTAATCCTAATCTTACTTCAATAAGTAGTTTTTTTATTGGATTAGGAAAAAAATAAAATCTCAAAAAGGTAGAGTTCTATATTGGAATTGATTTCCTTGTTGTTTAAGGACATGACATAACATCTCTACCTATTTAAACCCCATGTGAACCCTAATTTCGGGGGAGACAAGCCAAGGGAGGTCCCAAGCCACCAAGGGGGTCGTCCCCTACCACTCCACCACCACTCCACCACCATACACCTTCAATTCATCTTTGCACATCGAATATTCAAAGACGAAGAAGAAGAATTCATCATTGAAGACTTGAAGAACTCATTGATGGCCAAGATGGGTTTTTTCTTTTCTTTCTCTTCTCTTATTTTCATCATGTGTAACTAACTCATATAAGGGAATCAATGTGAACCTTTATGAATGTTCTTTATTAGAATTGACGATATTTTCATTAATTCGAGTTTTGATTTATTCAATTCATTCTATGTCTTAATTCTTTATTCTTGTTAATGCATGATAATACGTTGGCATGAATTTAGGGTTTTGATAATTTAATGATTGAGGTTGAAGTATTGATCTATACGTAATCTTAATTAATATTCAATTGAATGCATAAAACCGATCTTAGCATTGATCTATACAAGTAGGTTTTGGTTCACTGTTCTAGTACTTAATGGGTTCTCGGTTGTAGTTTGCGCCATTGATCTATGGGTAAATTGTAATTGAGAACACTTGATTCATCCCAGGATCATACGGTAACAATCATGCTTAAGATAAGAACGAACCCTTAACTTGATTAATATTTTGTTTTCAAAGTCAATTCGAAACATTAAGTAAGCATAGTTGGGGAGCATTGATGACATAATTCTTCCATCTCTTGACAACAACCCAATCTTATCAACTGCTTTCATAATTTTAATTTAATTTAGTTTTAGTTTTAAATCAAATTCAACAATCTTTTTGGTTACTTTTAATTTAGCTTTAAATAGAATCAGTTTTAATCGATAAATCTCTAGTCCTCGTGGGAACAATCCTTACTTGCCACTGTACAATATCTTCATGATTCGTGCACTTGCAAGTATTGTTTTTATAAACACGATTTACACAAATCAGATAGTGAATAGGTTTTAATCAAGTCAATTACCAATTTTTCTTGATTATTCAATATTCAAAATTCAAAATTCACTCAATATAACAAACATACAACATCAAGTGTAAAGTGCAGAAATATAAACAACACAAGATGTATACGTGGAAACCCTCCAAATGGAAAAAACCACGGGCTGTTAAGTGCGCCACACTCGGTCACAGAAATCCACTATATGAATAAAAGGTTACACCTTCAAGTGATACTTGGACTCTCACTCTCTACAACCTCAGGCTATGGACACCGCCACTCACCACTCTTGGTTCAATCCCTAGTGATATCCCCTGATCCACTACTCTTGGCGTGAGCACCTTCTACTCTACCCCTCGGGCCTTTTACAGTGGATACCCGACCAATTGCTTGCCAACCTACCCTTGGTTGCAAGGCTTCTCTTGCTTGTGCAACTTCACACCGAAGCCACAAGACTTTGACTCAATGAAGAGTATATGGTCTAAGTGTATATATGACACTATGCTCAAATGCAATTATGTGTAAGACCAAACACAAAATGCTTAACTAGATGTAGATAATGTAATTAAACATCCTAGTTATCAAGCAATGCCTACATGCCCATACCAAGGACTCAATTAGATGTGTAGATAAAATCTAACAACCTAATTGTCAATAAAAGTCCAACCAACACAAGTTGTCACAACAAATGATCAAGGGCAATTTTACAATCAAGAAATGCAATCAATGAGGCATACACATAAATTTTCATAAACTAGACTAGATGCACAAAGTCAACCTAATCATTAATTATGTATACATGAACATTCATGGATTAGCTATTTAGGCATAAATGACCTAATAATGCAAGCTATTACAATACAAACCGAAACATGTCATAATTTCAATAAATATGCAATTAATATGAAGAAATGCTAATTTAAGCAATAAATGACATGTCTTGGTAAGCTAGAACAATAAATGAACAACAATGGTAGTTCTACTTACCAATCAATGAAAACTCATGCTTGGAATGATGCTTGAATGTATGATGAAGATGAGTTTGGGGTTTGGAGAGTCAAATAACAAAGCTTGAAGATTTCTCTCTCTAATGGAGGTTCTCTCACTTTAAAGATGAGTTCTTTGAGCTCTAAGAAGGCAAGGAAGAAGAAGAGAACATATATAAAGAAGCCCTACACAAAACGACATCGTTTTGGACTTGGAAGACAAAGTCCCGTACGACCGATGTACATGCCGCGGCCTAGGCAAGTGTCCAGACCGCGGTCTGTGCATCATGGCATGGCTAGACATTACCACTGCCTAGGTCGCTTGCTAGGCATGGCACCAACAGCGGTCTAGGCCGCGGTACACGCCAGACAGCACAATAGCTCGAGCTTTGAGCGACCCAAAACATGACCAAACGACATCCAAACATTTCGTATATTGCACCGTTGCAAAGGTATGGAAGCCTACTTTCTACTATAATTTACAAAACATGATTTGGATGTCTATAGAAAAAGTTATGGTTGTTTTAGTGACCAAAGATCAGAAACTAACAACAACAGAGATGCCATGTTTTAATAGTCACTTTGGAGATTTCAAAACCAATCCAAACGGTCATAAAATATAACGAATAATATACTGTTGGAAAGTTATGGGTGTCTAGTTTGTACAAAAAATTTCAAAACTCATTTTGAATCATTTTATAAAAATTATATGGTCACAAGACCATAGAAATGTCAGTTTTGAAAAACATTAAATCATTGAAATACACTCTTTTGAAACTAGACACCTTACTCCATATAACCAAACCAATAGAAGAATGAGATCTTCTCATATAGTCACTCAACGCACTAAAACAAGCACACCATCGTGCAAGCGCGAACACAACACAATACCACACTTAAATCTACAAATGAAGTGCAAGTGTGATTGTGAAGAGATGCACACATATAAACAATATCAACACAAATGCAAGATCAACAAAGCATGCATGAAGTGTGTGTGTGTGTGCATTTAAACTCTTCAAGAGGCAAAGTCAAGTGAATATACATTTTGCTCTTGAAGTCATGGAGATGCTTGTAAGCTTGCCAATGAGGTCCTAAGCTACCCATTATACAATCATCCCCAATGTGGTGTAGTTTGTCATGAAATAAGTCAATCATAAAATTGAGGTCCTTACAATTTATATTGTAACTCGATATATAGTGGGCTTTTTTTTATCTGTTTCTGATGTTTGGATCATCTTAACAATTTCTTTTTTAAAAGATTGACACAAAACAATCATTTTTTACCAACTAATTCTGACTTTGACAATGGAGATGCATAACACAACTCTATACGGTGCAACTCTACATAGAGTAAATGAAATTATAGTTGTATATCATCGTAAAGCATTGCAAAAAAAAAAAAAACTTTGGTCGATCGGATGTTGTAATTCGTTTGTCAAAGAGGATGTTTGTGTCATTTTGTTTAACGTATAATTCTGCAGATACATTAGTTTTGTCAAAGTAATTATCAAGGCCTCACGGTGGGTGCCAAACTGTAGACCCTAAAAATAATCTACAATTGAATTAGTAGAGCAGAGAGCATTAACAATCCTGTAAAACAGAAAAGAGAATGTGGAGTTGGCGTGGTCCCTTTGGTGGACTCTTTGACGCTCAAGTCAGATATTTGTAAGAGAAATCATTTGTATAGAATAAAACTTTGATATAATCAATTTCAACAACTATATTGAATTACTAAATAATAAAGATCAAATCGTAAACAATGTTGGTCGAGTCTTGGGTGGTGTCGTTCGAATAACCTTATGTTCGCTAGGGCTAAGCGTTAAGTTTAGCAAATTAAATTGCTAGGAGAACTAATAATAATATTATAATTTATTGGTCTATAAATTGACTATGAATGGAGGATAATAACTGAGAAACAATTAAGAATTAATTGAGGAAGAAAGAGAACCAGTTGAGAGGGACAAATGACAGTAATAAAACGAAAGCTAATAGGTTAGTCGAATCCACAACTATTGTCGAATCCACGACAAGATAATTGCTCCAAAAGGAACCATTTTATTAATATTGATTAAAAAGCTACAATAATTGGAAATAATAAGACTATTTATAAAAAACTAGTTCTAATACGACTCGAGTATGTCATTCCTAAAAAAATGACTAAAACATGAAAAGATTAAAAGAAATCAGAATCTTCTCAGAATCTTCTCAGAATCTTCTAAGAATCATGACTCCTAACTTGACTGAAAAACAAAGATCAAATCTTACCCAAAAGGTAAGTTTGATTTATTTCCAAAACTTAAATTTATTTCATAATCAAACTAAAATAAATAAATCTTTCCTAATTAAAAGCCACATAAATTATAGATATAGAATAAAATAATAAAACACCTAAAACTGTCTGAGTCTAAAGTTGGGTGCGGTATGGTCCGTGGGAAATCGGTCATGGTTTGGGCCACGGTTGACTCCAGCGATTTCTCTAGAATTGGATACGGCTTAGGTCGCTGGACGTCGATAACGGTACATGTCGTGGTTATTTCTTCTTTGTCCTACATCAGTCACCCCTTCTTAAAAAGAACTCGTCCTCGAGTTTGGTTAACGCATGAGGACCGATAAGTAAACAAAGAAAAACCCTTATTCGTCTTGTGGGAGTGGTAAACTCAGACCGAAAAAAATGCTCCATAGTCCATCCCAAATCCACAATGGCACCACAGTAATCGTCCAACGGAATGCAGAAGATGCCCAAGCTATTCGCCATTAGCGATGCCTATTGGTTAAGCCTTGGGCCACTGGACACCTATGGAGGTTTGGACGACAACGATTCCTCCCGCTAGACACCTTTGGAGGTTTGGAAAGCAATGGTTCCTCGCTGATAGCTCTTCCCATCACACGTAGTATTCTCCTCTTCTTAAAAAAAAACTTCCTCGAGTTTGGTAGGTTTTGTTTGGGTGGATAATACTTGAGATGTACCATCTTGTCAATCATTAGTTTGAATGAATATTCTCTATTTTTTATGGATTTTCAAATATGTTACGAAGAAATTGTAAGCCAATCTAGTTTGATATCCTAAGCGAATAAGATTTCATACCATTAACATCATGCAAGTTGTCATCCTTGCAAACTTTCTCCAAGGACAACAATTTATCTTCCAATTGTTTTTCAACCATACCTAAATGCAATTAATATCGATGATTAGATCACAGTTGGCATCTTCAAACATCCAAGACTCATCTTTAATTCCTTCAACAATTTCTACTTCATAAGAAGTATCTTCAATATGATGGGTGGCCTTGAGTGCCAAAAAATCCATATTAACCTTGTAATTTTTGTCTTCTTGTGGTCTCCTTAGACCTTTGTCATCTACCTCCACCATTTGTAATTTTTTTACTTAAAGCGTTGGTTCAGGATTCTGTATCAATGTCGTCGAACCATGAGTCATCTCATCTGCCCCTCTACGCCCTTGCTTCATCACCTTGTTGCCATTAGGCGACATCACCTCTAATCGTTGAAGAATTTTCGCTAACTGAATCTGTATTAGCGGAATCAAGGTCAGTGTAGGACAAATCTCATCTATGGCAGCAACAACAACCCTGACTGTTGTTGTCCTCATTCTCTGATCTTCACCAAGAGAATGGTTGCCCCCAGTATCGTCGCGTGCCATCAGAAGGCTTGTGGAAACTTACGCTTTGATACCACTTAACGTAGCGGAAGCATGATAACTCTCGAATCCACAAGAGGGTTTTGTTCAAAAGAACGATTTTATTGATAACGATGAAAAAGTTACAATAATTGTAAATAATAAGATTATTTATAATAAACTAGTTCTAATACGACTCGAGTACGACATTCCTAAAAAAAAAACTAAAATAGGAAAAGATCAAAACAAATCAGAATCTTCTAAGATTCATGACTCCTAATTTGATTGGAAAACAAAAATCAAATTCTTACCCAAAAGGTAAGTTTGACTTATTTCCAAAACCTAAATTTAATTTTTAATCAAACTAAAATAAATAAATCTTTCCTAATTAAAAGTCACCTAAATTATAGAAATAAAATAAAATAAGAAAACATCCAAAACCATCTGAATCTAGAGTTGGACGCAGTCTGGTCCGTTGGAAATCGACTGTGGTTTGGGCCATGGCTGACTCCAACGATTTCTTTGGAATTGGACGCGGCTTGGGTTGCCAGACACCGATAGCGGTATAGGCTGCGGTTCCTTCTTCTTTGTTCTACATTAGACAACTTTTGGGTGAATATGTGTCCCAAGTTGTAATCCCCTTGAAATGAAAGGGTTGCTATTAATGATAGCCAATGAATGGGCGCCCTAGTTGGGAAAAGGTCTCCTCAAAGCTTGGCTAAGATCATGGGGAAATCTCAAGAATCTTTGGAAATTTAGATAAGTTAGTTTGAATTGCAATGCTGACTTGGTCTTTTTTTAAGACTCGGTCACATTTTGCTTTCACATTTTGCTTTCCTTTTGGACCATAGTTTGCAACCATCTTGGGTATGTGCTTGGGCTTTACTTTCATAAAGTTTGACTTGCTTGTTCGGTCCATATCTAATAATATCGAATTAAGTTCTCGGACTCGAAGAACCGGGTATGACTATTTTTGACTACCACAATCGTCATTTCATACTTCATATATTTTCATTAAAATTTTAAAATAGTATAAATATTGTATAGTGTGATGTGTGCCTCCACTACATGTCTACAACATTTTAGTTGTTGAGTTTAATTTCAAATCCCTTCTAAAATAAAAATATGTTTTAGATATTTTCTTCAACTTCAAAGGAAAAATTGGATCTCATGTCTTAATTTAGATCTTAATAAAACTCCAGTTTTTTTTTTTAAAAAGGAAGAATTGCACAAACAACCTCGAGGTTTGATAAAATTATACGAATATGTCAGTTTTACTATATACACACAAACTTCCCCCAACATTTCAAAATTGTTGTACAAACACCCCTACTGGTAGATGGAAATGTTATTCATTGTCAAAAGTATAAAAAGTTTAAAATACCATTTATTTCTATTTTAAATAAACTAAAAAAATTTAAAAAAATAAGACAAAGAAATTTTAAAAATATATAGAAAACATAAATATATCTTTAAAAAAAACCAGAAAAAAAAATCATCTTCATAAATAAAAAACAGTTATTTTTGTAAATATTAATAAATAATTTTTAAATTTTAAATTTATTTAAAATGAAGGGAAAATTACACTAACTATTTTTTTTAGAAGATGAATTTTTTTTTCCATATTTCATATTTCAGACACATTCAATCATTCATTACACATTGACGGATCTAACAATAAGGGATGTTTATGAAACATGTTTCAAATATTAAAAATATATATATACATATATAACTAAAATGGCTATATTTGTACATTTTCAAACCGAGGACGTTTGTACAATTCCCTTTTAAAAAAATATATATATTAATATTCAACACAAGACATCACTCTCAATATGACTTAACGGTAAACGAAAAAAGAAAAATAACTTAATGGTAAAAAATTATTTACGTGTTCAACATAGAATCCATTAGATCCCCTACCCCTATACGGGCTATACCCTCACAAAGTGGGGGGACTTTGAGGACAGGTTCTTCCACCCCATCCCCAAACCCTATTGGGGAAGTACCCTATTAGCTTTTACCCCTAATCCAGCCCCTATAACCCTATGCAAGAGGTGTCCATGGTTCGGTTAAACCGTTCGAAACCATCCTCCCAAAACCGTAACCGTAACCGAAACCGTTAGTTACAAAACCGGTTGGAAACCGGTTCCCGACGGTTCGATTACGATTACGATTTCTAAAAAACCTTCCAAAAATCACCGGTTAAACTGGCGGTTCCGATTATATATATATGCAACAACAAATCACTTGCTGACATGTGACAATGTTTATGAAGAAAAAAAAAACCAGACCAAACCGAAAACCGAAATCGTAACCGAAAAACCGCTGTAACCGAAACCGTCCCATTCCGATTACGGTTACTGTTCGGTCTTTCCATAAAACCGAAACCGAAACCGAACCGTGGACACCATTGCCCTATGCACACTTGAGGGTAAAAAAATTATTTTTATGTCCACTGTTCGGTGTGAAATGTGTTAAATTGGGAATCGATTCATTACTAAGTGATGATAATGAGAAACTTCTCTCATTTCACATATATTTGAATTATTGAAGTACATATTCTGTTAGGATCCCTGAAAATCCAAGACGATATTTAACATTTTTAATCCTTTTCATTTTCTACATTACAAGTGTTTAAACATCTTCAGTCTTAATGCAATTGGTATTTATTTATTTTAACCTGATAATTAAAAACAAAAAAACAAACAAATTGATAATTGGGATAATTTGATCTTTAGCTTGAACAAGCCAACTGTGGTCTTGCTTTGCATGAACTTCTACATTCCTACGTATTATCAACAGTCCTTTTTCTAACAACACGTCCAGCCGGAACGTGAACCGGCCCGAAACTTTTCGGTTCCTTACGAAGCCGAAAGCGACTCGGGCCGCCACAAGAACTCCGAGACATCGCCCGATTCGTAACTTTCAAACAAACCGCCTCCTAACGTGATAAAATCGTTGGGAACCGTATTATCCGATTCGCCGCCCAATGCAAACCTGTACGGCTCAAAATTCAGCATCCCGTCGTCAAACCCTAACCCAATATCCTCCAAAGTAACGGGTCCTGAACCGGATCCATACGTCTCCAAATCGACGGTCTCGATCTTCTGCTCATCTCCTCCCGACGAGAAACTCGGCGGCAGCCCCAGCTCGTCGTCCGAAGCTTCAAGCAGGTAACCGAGCTCCGGCCTCGACTCGCCGGAATCTGACGTCATCTTTGCCGGACCCGGAACCAGGATTTCCTCTTCGAAGCTCCTAATAACCGAGTCGAGATCCTGAATCGCCGGGTCAGGGTCAGGGTCATCGAATATGTCGAGCAAATCGTTTTGGATCCGCATCGCCACCGGCGAGCTCACGCCCGAGTCCTTGGAAGCGTTCGTGTTCGACTCAGTCGAGTTGAGTGAGTCGACCCGGGCGAGCTTTGAGTCGGGTGAGTTGACCCCCACCGCGTCCTCCGACACATCCCGGGCTCGCTTCTTCTTGTTGTTTACTTCTTTGTAGCCTTCCATTATAATTACCGTAAATCAACGGCAACGTTACCGGTGAGTTATTCGGTTTCAGTCTTAGAGGAGACAACACAAAACCTAGTACTATGTTTTTGTCCGTAACAACGAGATTTTAGTCGGTAGTGGGAAGAGAGAGGTGATTTTATTTTTATTTTTTTGAGAGAGAAAACCAAGTTGAGTGGTTTGGGGTTATTGGAATAAAAGCTGGGGTGTTTGTTTGGTATGTGGGAAAAGAGTAGGAAATTTGGAGCGAGCAAATAGAAGGGTTTTGCAAGTTTTAGAGAAAGAAAGCACAAAGTATTAGAGAGAGAAAATATGAGGCGGATGATGAGAGGGAAATAGAATTGAAGAGGGTATATATAGTGAATGGAAAAGAGGGAAGATCTAGATTTTGCTTTTATTTAAAAAAAAAACAATTTAATTTAATTTTAATATTTTTTGTTGAATTTAATTATAGGTGACAGTGACAGGCGCGTGTAGAGCGGGACGGGATGTTAAGGGCCCCACTCCTTCACGGACGTCTCATGCCTTTTCCTTTTTTAAAAAAAATATATTTTTATTTTACTTTTTTCTTTATTTGTGTTTGCTTTTCTGCCAATTTAACTAAATTTAAATGAAGGCTTTGAAGTCCGCTC
Organism: Dipteronia dyeriana; assembly: GCA_032871835.1. Classification (NCBI taxonomy): domain Eukaryota; kingdom Viridiplantae; phylum Streptophyta; class Magnoliopsida; order Sapindales; family Sapindaceae; genus Dipteronia; species Dipteronia dyeriana. The sequence goes on from CM065299.1 coordinate 21,058,304, forward strand.
CGGGCCCACCGGGGTAGGGGGTAGAACTGGAATCGTGTGGGTGTGGTGGTGTGTGTGTGCAGGGCACTGACTTCGTTCAGACGAACACACAAGTGGTTTTGCTTTGCTTTTGTTGTCTGTCACCGTCAACATTATTATTATTATTATTAATTATGTTTTTAGTTTTTTACCCTTTTTGACACGTTCCATTTTTGTTAATTATTATTTATTTTATTTTACAGGCAAATCATAAATGTGGAAATAATAAATTTTTGTTGAGGATAATAAGCGGTGGATATTTTAGTCAAATTGTGGTTCTGATTTTCAGTTGGATCCGTTGGGACTTGGGAGAACTGGGTTATTAACTTAATTAAGACAGATCATTTGTATTTTTAAAAAGTCTTCACAACTTTTAAATCTCCTCAAATAAGGAACTTCTGCCACCAATTTTTGTTGAAATGAAACAACGGTTACCAAAATTGAGGAATTCCTGATCTACCTACATCAAAATAAAAGTATTTTACCATTTGAACTAAAATATACAACCATTTGAACTCAAATAAGTTTTTCCATCATTTAACATAAGTTTTACAAATTTAACTCAAATAAGTTTTTGAATTATATAACATAAATTATTACAAAGTTGGAAGTTACCAGGAATATGTCATTTAAAAAACACACAAAATCTCTTTATAATATTTAAATAACCCATCCCATCATAATTATATATACCGTATGATAGATTCAAACCCATAAATTTATAGTATTGATCTAAGGGAGAGATGTGATATGTCTCTTTACGTCGAATAGCATTATTATACAGCGTTACTATTGGTCCAAAACAATATAATTTGGCGGGACCAATCCAATAACTTAAAGAACAAACAAATTTGTAAAAAAATAATTATAAAAAAAATATATATATATATTATTATTATAAAAAAACTACTAACCTCTTAAAAATGACCATTTCAATTTTTAGTAGATAATGTTAAATTAATTATAATAGGTAGAAAAACATATATATATATATTACTTATGTGTAAGCATAGTTAATTATGTTTAATTAAATTTATAATTACTAGAGTCTATGTTAAGTATTACACTATTATATAAATTAGGGTTTTCTGTATAGGAGAGGATTCAAACTTATAACTTCGTGGCACATATAAGATTTACCACTGAATCAACCACATCTTATCTCTAGTACACGAGATACCATAAATTCAATCTCCATAAATTCTCTACAAAAGCCTTTTACATTGTTGTCATGGACTTTCATAACACTATTTATCACCCAGCTTTTAGCCTTTTTTTTTCTTATATTATATCATATTATTTGAGGTGCATAACTTTTACGTATTTAATTAGTTTTTTTTTCCATACTATGTTTCATTATAATTACATCTCGAGAAAGATGTTACTATTATCCAATCAAGTTAAAAGTCATTCAAAATTTAATGAGATGAACAATTTGAAAAAATAACTCTAATACAAATTACAAGCCTTTTAATACTTTATGATATTATAAATATAGATCAAACATGAAGAGCACAAGTTAATCATTTTCATGTTCAATTTATTTATGTCATAAATCATAATTCATTACTTATTATAGTTCAACTACAATATAGATCTTATATAGTTATATGGTTGGTTTTTAATCATTAAATTTCAATAGAAGAGTTTATAAGCATCAAATATTTGAATATTAAGAAAATAAATAAAACTGTTGATTATTATTACGATTAATAATAAATATCTAATCAAAGAATTTTATAGTATTCAAATTAATAATTTTCATCGTTTATGTGACAAAAATGGAATGATTAGCATGTTGCATTACTGATTGGAGAATGATCACGGATCAAAATTCGAAAAGTTTCTTCAATCAATATGATCTAGACTTCTATCTAAATTTAAATTTAATATTCTATTTATTAATTTAACCTAATTGTCTTTATATGTGATAATTTAAATTTAAATTTAAATTATTATGTAATTTAGTTTTATCAGCAATTTTTAATTAATTAACCGATCCAACTAAAATTATATATATATATATAAAAGGACAAACATCTCTCCCTCACATAATAGTAGCTAAATTCTAACTACTATACACAAATATTCTTAAAAAAAAATCTAACGACAAAAAATCTTGGTTGACTAACGAACACAACCAACGTGTACCCCATTTTCTAACTGTCTCGTCTCGTCTGATGGGTCCCTTCCTCAGATTTGCAATGACCTGGTCCCATATTGTACTAGAAAACACATCACAGCCACTCAAAAAAGAAAAATTAAATACGACAATACAAGAGGATAAAATCGAAAGGCTCCAACCAACGTAAGCAACCTAATCAATCTATCTTCCCCATAAAATTAAAATATTTAACTTTTTTTTAAAGAAAATGGGCCCCAACACCTCTCCCACATGGCCACTTGACAGCTACAACGAAAAACCTTTCTCTCGCATACAACTTGTCGCGCCGAATATCCGTAACTGAGCCGCTAACAAAGCGGCGCCGACAGAGATTTTTTAAAATAAAAAGAAAAGTCTTGTTGGCTTCACGAAATTCAAGAGTCTGCGGCTTTGATACACATGCAAGCCGACACGTCACGGGGGACGTCTCGCCACGTGTCTTGGCCGCCACAATAGTCGCCCACGCAACCGGCATTTTACAGCTTTTCGAGAATATCTTCTGTGATTCTTCCACGAAAACATTACACGTGTCAGAAATGTATTAGAATATTGGGAGAAGAAAATACAAAAGATTTACTGATATAATTTTTAAAAGCTTACACTGTCACGTGTCGAATTTTAATAAGTAAGTGCACCGATCACCTTCTATAACCAACGCACTGAACGCACCGAATATTTGCTCCTACTTACCGGATGAGTACAAACCGCCCATGAGTTTCGGTAACGGCTATTCCGGTGAACGAGGTACGAAAAGTTGAGACCTAAGAGAGGATGACGACACGTGTCAGAGGGTGACACGAGGACAGTTCACATGGTGTGTTTGGTGGTTTTTGTCAGTGCAGTAAGTGAACTAGTGAAGGTATCAATGCTTTTATTATAATGACGTGGGCGTGACTGTGGTATTGTTTGGGATAATTTGTAGGATAATTATCCTGTTGCCGTCAACTTGGTTTCAATTATCGAAATAAATTACCATTTAATAGGGAATTGATTTCAAAAAAAAATTCTTTTACAAACAACGTTACATTAACGTATTCTATCTTATTTCACGAAACGAATGTTATTTTAATAAATGAAAGGATGATATTAAGTTATTTTAGATATCTTTTATAAATATATTTTTTCTTGTGTTTTTTTTTAATAAATAATTATATTTATTGTGTATATATATTTAGTATATCTCATATATATAAAAAATTTCACGTAATTGAATATTGATGGAATTATATAAGGACATTGAATGTGAATCGCTTATTTTATATACTTTGATTTAATATGTATATACTTATCAAAGCTCTTTTATAAATAAATTGCTCACATTCAATATCCATGTATAATTTAATCACTGTACACACACATATATATATATATATATAAGAGATATTTTATACGTATATACACAATATTGTTTCAAAAAACAAAAGAAAAAATTGATTTTTAAAAAATATCTAAAATAAATTAATGTTATTCCCTTATATATCAAAATGTCATTCATTTAATGGAATTAGATGAAATGATCATTAGTGTAACAGTGTTATCAAAAAATGACCATTTTAAACCCAATTCTTCATCTAATGGCTATTTTAATAGTGATGACCCAAATTAATGGTAATCAAGATAATTATCCATAATTTTTATTTGATCTGCATAAGAGTCTAAAATTCTCCGAATCAAATCTATATGATATTAGGCCATGTCAGCTCAACAAGCCATAAGTGGCATTGGCGAGCTAGGAAGCAAAGAATAAATCACCCATCAAGAAAACCAGTTCGCCGAGCAAATTGGCAAATGCTCGCCACACACAAAGCAAAATAGAAGGCATCGTCTTGTAGCTGTTTTCAGTCCGTTTTCGTTTTTATTTTTCAAAAACGATTTTAAAAATGCGTTTGTTAACCGTTTTTTATTTTTTTTTTTCAAAAAAAAAAAATGAAAAACAAACCCAGTGTTAAAAATGAAGGATTTGAAAAACATAAAATACTTGTTTTTCGTTTTTCGTTTTCCGTTTTCGTTTTTCATTTTATTTTTCATTTTTTTTATATTAAAAAAAATCTTAAACTATTAATTGTACTGTTATGCGTTTAATATGACTATAACAAGAAGGAACAAGATTTTTAAATTATCAAAGTGCCCCTCTTATATATATATATATATATTCCAGAATAATTTATTTCCAATTAGAACTAAAAGTATTCATACAATAATATATATATAATATTATATATATAAAATATTAATATATAATATATATTATAGTAATATAATATTTACATAATTAGTAATTTAATAAATAATATTGTAAAATAATAAAATATAATATATATATATATATAAATATAAATATATAATAATATATTATATAATATTATATATATATATATAATATCAAATATTATATATTTATATAGGATATAATGTGATACACTATGTATTATTATATATAAAAATATAATAATATTTCATATATAAAAAATATAATAATTTTTGAATTAATTTTTGATGTGTTATTTTTGTTTAATATAAAAATTACAATACAAAAATTATAGTGGTTAATTATTTAATCAATTTGGTTGTAGTTGTAATAATATTAAACAAAATACTAAAATTGATATTTCAATTTTTGATAGTTTTCGGTTAACCTACCAGATGTATTTTTTCCGTTTTTATTTTCAAAATACAGCTTTCAGTATTTGCTACCAGACGCGTTTTCAGAATTCGAAAATGAAACCAAAAATACTGTTTTCATTTTTATTTTCGAAAAACAACAACTGAAAAACGCTTACAGGACGGGCCCAAAGATATCCTCAATATCATTACAAAACTGAATTCCAACATGACTTTCGTAAACTCAGTCTTATAATAGGCAAGACAATTACCAACAATCCATCGGTTGATAAATCAAATAATAAATACGAAGATTCAGAAGACAACTCCATCGATGAATGGAGATCTTTACATCATAAATGCCCGAAGACCCGCTTCATTAGGAATCTCTCCTAGATGCAATCCTTTTAGGATCTCGCAAAACCATAATCTTTGTTTGCACAACAAGGACCGGGGCAACACCCTAATCCCTATATAAGCACATCTTTCAACCAAAGAAAGGTATAGGCACCTCAAGCACAACATTACTTGTAAGATTGTAACCATATTTTACATAGTGAATATTAGTCGTTACGACGACCGAGGTTTGGACTTTAGAGATGTCAATCGGGGACAATACCAATATATTATAACAGGCAACATTTGAGCAAGAGATGTCAAATTCAAAAGTTGTGTATATGTTGTTTGGTAAAACATTGATTCAAGATTCATCGATTCATGCTCAAATTAAACCTTTAATTGAAGAATTTGCATGTGTTTCCTGAAAAAGATGCGGCTAATCCAAATTTGAGAGAGAATTTTCTCTGCCTTAGGAATGATAATGCGGTACACAGAAAATGAGAATTTATGGCTCGTTAAGAACACTCTAAAAGTAATTTATGGCTGGATAATTTGGACTTTACAGAAACTATTGCATATTTTATTTATTTTATTTGTTTTTATTTTTTTCATTATGTTGGGTATTTTTTATATTTTTGTATTTTCTTATTATAGTTATTTAGATTGTGAAAGACATTTTTCCTATTTTAAGAAGAAATGAGTTTCGCTGTGATTTACTCTATTCCTCTTGCTATTCCTGCAAGAATCGACAAGAGTAAGAATTTGTTGTTCGATTGTTCATCATTGTATACCTTCCACTGCATCACTTAGGCAGCTCAACAAATGCCTAGTCACAGGAGATGAGATATATTATATATACTTATATTGTATGAGTCAAAATACTGAAATACTTATTCCAAACTTCACATAAAATTACAACCAAGTTATTTGCGTTGATTTTTTTTTATTTAAGTTTAGGAATATAATTTGTTAACGGAAAATTCGCTCGGCATGAGGAATTCCCGTTAACACCCTCGAGACCACTAACGCGGAGGTGGTGACCGGGGATGATACCTTTGGTACCTAGTTTAATTGAATAATGGTAGATGTTTAAAGTAGATGTAAATACAACGAGAAAGAGAAAACAACGCTTTTATTATCAATTACGTATATCGTACAAAAATCTCTCAAATGCTTTCAATTTTTCTGGGGTATAATGGGGGGTGGCTTTGTGCCTATCAAAAAGAAGATAACAATGGTTGTTGTGTTCTGATAATATAATTTAGGCTCTAAAGTAAACTCTCTTCCCTTGTGCCTTTTTTTCCCTTCCATTTTGTATATGCTTGGGCGTATTTATGGATAGTCCAACTAGGTTTAACTTGTGATCCTCCCGCATTTATCTTCATAATCCAATCCCCCCCTTATCGGGCGGGATCCACTATTTTGAAAGTTGTTGACTTTGATTAATAACGGATTCAAAAATATCTTAGGTGGAGATAAGGTTTATTTCCTCTTCGGACTCAATCACTTGCCCTACACGTATACGGTATTTTAATGTTCGTTGGGGTGTAGATATGATCATGTGTGCCTTCATGGCGTGATGTCTCATGGAAGTCGTCGAGTATGGCGTTTGCTTCCTCAAAGAGAGAGGTATATCTGTGTTCTGGTTTCGGTACTAGAAGCTTGGTCTAACCTTTCCAGGTCTCTTGGAGCTTGAAATGGCCCTCGGGGGAGCTCTTTGGTGGTAACGGAGCTTCAGTGAGCTTCCACCTACCTGTCCAGATAGGTTCGAATCTTCCTTTGGTGAAGTGTAGTGATACTATAGTATGAACTTGATGTCCTTGTAGGTCCCTTTTTATGTTTGGAGACTACGACAGGCTTCTGAGGAGGTTGCGAGGTAATTTCGACCTCGGGAAGCCTGACTCGTCATGTATTAGGCGTGTTCCGGGCTCTAGTTTCGGTATAAGGAGCTCGATCTGATTGTGTCGGGATTCACTTGGGGTCTTCCCAATGTGTGACGACCTTTCCTTGCTTATGCAGGATGACCCAATAGCTTAACCCCCGGAACCGTGGTACTAGGGTAGGTAATCCCGGATTGTACCCGGGCTAGGAGAGTGAAAGATTTCCCTTTGGTCCCTAGTCAAATTTGGCTATTAATAGAATTATACTATTGTTGAATAATGCTAAATGTTAGAATATGGTTCTTTTTTCATTCAATTAACTTAGTGGAAATTGTGATGAATGTCACCCTTTTTGTTGTGTTGCAATGATGTCACCAGTTTAATAGCTTATGTTTAAAAAACATCTATTATGGTGAACTACCCAAATTGCCCTTAAAATTTATCTTTATGCTTCCATCTACACTTTGAAAAGAATTGTCTTCTCTCTCAGAAAAAATTGTCTGAAAATCGATCTCCTTATTTTCTTTCATTCATTTGCGACTGGTTTAACAATGTATTAATTCATGTATGAACATGTAGTCTCCAGAATGTGTACGAGGTTTTTTTAATAGTCCGAGATTTTTTCTATTGTTTCGAGTTTTTTAATTTTTTTTTCGAGCTTTTTTTAATTATTTTTCAAGGTTATTTTTCTTCATTTTCGAGTTTTTTTCTATTGGTTCGAGTTTTTCTTAATTATTTTTCGAGGTTATTTTTTACATTTTCTAGTTTTTTTTCTTTTCCGAGCTTTTTTTAAATTTTTTTCGAGTTTTTTTTTCTATTGGTTCGAGTTTTTTTTTTATATTGATCCGAGATTTTATTTTTTTGACTATTTGAGATTTTTTGAAAAGAATTCGAGGATTTTTGTGAAAAAAACTCAAACATGTTTTAAAAAAGTTCAGATAGTTACCGTAAAAGCTCGGACAGTTGTCAAAAAAGTTCGGACAGTTGTCAAAAAAGCTCGGGTATTTATAAAAAAACTCGAGTTTGAAAAAAAAAAGAAGCTTGGAGCTTTGAATAAAAAAGCTCGGATTTGGTTCTATAAAGCTCGATCATGTTTCAAAAAGTCTCGAAGATTCAAAGTTAAACAAACATGATTTTTTAAAACAAAAGGCTTGGACGTCTTTCAAAAAAGCTCGGATTTGATTCAAAAAAGCTCAGAAACCCAAAAAATCATATTCGTCAAAAAAAAAATTCAACCTGATTTCAAACCCTAACCTAACCCAGAACCATCCTCAAATCTTTTAACAACACACACCAAATCAAATTAAAAAGAAAAAGCTCGGATTTGATTCAAAAAAGCCGATATGATGTTTGGTTTTCCACATAAAAGATTATGATAGTGATTGGATTCCTTCATCTTACTTTTTAGTTATTGTTTTTTTTTTGTACTTATTAGAAGATGTTTCCCCGTTATTTTTTTCAACATAATGTCACTTAAAAAAATTGTAAAATAAAAATAAAAAGTTGAGAGAATATGTGAAGGTTTAAAGATGCCTCTCGAAAATTGATTGATTAGTTTTTTCATCAGCTGGAAGAGGTGGAAAAATGATTGATTAGTTCATTTCATCAGCCAGAAGAGTTGGAAAAATGAGAGATATATTTAAATTTGGTTTAAGTTCCTAGAATTTTATTTAAATTTGGCAACGATTCGAATCTTAAACATTGACAGATCTAAAAAATATCATTCACTACTAAACAACATTAGGATGCGGTTTTTAGGATCAAACATTTTAGTTAAACTATCAAGCTGAAGTTAGAAATTCAATACTTTGGAATATAAATTCATGTGTAGATTATATATATATATATATATATATATATATATGTATATATATATATATTAAATGTTTAGAATAAGGGTAAATAGTACCAATACCCCTAAACTTATAGCGCGGTAGCAAAGTACTTCATGGATTTTTTTTCTTAGCATTAAACCTCCTGAATTTTCATTTATTTGCAATTGCTGACAGAAGTGAAACGGACGTCAATAGAAAATTACACTCACACCCTGATTATATGACTAATTGCATTAAAACTGAAAAAATATAATAATATCACACAAAAATTTTTTGACCTGTTTGATTAATGTCTAAAAAAAAAATTAATAATGTTTAGTTTTTCTATTTAGAAAAAAAGAGAAAATTTTATTAAAAATTAAAATATATCATAAAAAAATTAAAGAAAAATGAAAAAAAAAAGATTTTTTCTTGAAAGAAAATTAAAAAAAAATAAATTGAATCTTCAAATTGGATCCAAAGTTGGAAAACAAAATGAAAAAAAAAAACACCCAAATCATATCTCCCAAAATCTCCAAATACACCTCTACTTGACTATTTCATCTTCTAATTTTATTATTTTGGAGCAGATGTGCTCTAATGGTGGTTCCATCTGTGATGAAGAAGATCCATTGCAGAGTCATCCTCTTTTCTAATCTAACATCGAATTCTCTCCCTCATTTGTCATATTGTTTCATTCTCCACCAACATCTCCATCCATTCTAACAGTAATGCTACTGGACCCACCTCTAACATCTCCACAAAAATGGAAATCAACAAAAAAAACCTACATTAAGAGACCAAACACCAAAATAAATGTAAAACACCAAACGAAACCCAATATTTCAACACTTCCGGTCACAAATCACAATAATTCTGAATCCACCATAATCAAAATAAATAGTCACTAAAAACCTAAATCTCCCTCAATCAAAATCCCAAACCAAAACCCACCAGATATGAAGTTAAACAAAAAACTACAAAATCAGAAATGAAATCGTAAAACTTTAATGATTCTCGCATTGGAGCATATTAATGCTGTAAAAATGGACCAGCCTGGCCCATTAGGCACGGCCTGGCCAGTCCATTTTTGGAAACAGATCTGGTCGGGCCTGGCACGCGACGCTGTCGCGTGCCGGCCGGGCCCGGCCTGTTTTCAAAACATGAGGCATTGCACGGCAAGCTAGCCTGCCTCAGGCGGGCCGGGCCGCGTGCCCATTCTGGCGGGCCCGGTCCGGCAGGCTTGACGGGTCTGGTCTAATTTTTTTTTTCCAAATTACGTTTGTTTGGATTTAGGGTTTAGGTTTTAGGGTTTAGGGTTTAGGGTTTAGGATTTGAAATGAATAAAGAGAACGAACAATTTTTAGGATTTGAAATGAATAAAGAAAACGAATAATTTTTTGTTATTTAATTATTTTTCACTTATGGAATTCAGTATTACATATTTACATGATTGCCTAATTAAAAACCTTACCAAGAAAAACCCAGTGGGATAAAAACTTGGTAAGGGAAAAAGAGTGCAACCGTTTTACAACTTACAAGTAAATAATAAATACATATATAAAAGTATAATCTAGTTTTAGCTCTGACCACTACTTGCAGGGACATCAATATATAGATTGTCGAAATTTAGAATAAGCTCTTTATCTACAGTTAGATTTTGCAACATTTTTTTAGCATGCTCCCAATCCCGAAGGCATGTTAGTACCTCCACCATCTCCGGAGATAAACCGCTTCTTCTTGGTTTAATTATGCGTCCACTGGTGCTGAAAGCTTGTTCTGAAGACACCGTTGTTCTGAAGACACCGTTGACACTGGAATAACCAGTACTTCACGTGCTAAGTGTGACAGAACTGGATACCTGTGCGTATAGGTCTTCCATCATAACAACAAATCAAACTCTTCATTATCTTCAACATCATCGAACTGTGCTTCAAGGTACCTAATAAGTTCGGTACAAGAAGATGAGCTAGATCTTTGCCCTGAAGATGTACTTGCTGATTTGTCCTTTTTTCACCGTTTCAGAAGGCTCCAACTTGTTTGTTTCGGCTCTGTCTCTAGTTGTGTTGATTGGGGGGGTGTCAATGTTGCCAAACCTACTCTCATAAATACGAAAAATCTCAAACAACTTGGTTCGAATGTCAGTAATTTGTTCTGAATAATCTATTGACAAATTAATACCAATAAACTCAAGCAAAACTTCTAAACCAGATAATTTAACCCTAGAATCTACTATAGCACTTAAGGCATAAAGTAGAGGAATGTTAGCCCAATATTTTTTCAACTTTGTCTCCATGTCAACAACTGCAGCGCCTAAATGTTCATCTTCTCTATAACTGTTTAACAGTTCAGACATTTTCACTATCTGATGGATTGCCTGGGAAGATGTGGGGTAATATACCCCGGAAAGAGTTACAGTGGCATTGTAAAAAACCTTTAAAAATTGAACAAAAATCTTTGTCACATACCAATCATCTGTGGTAAGTATTTTTGGACTCTGTTGACCTGTTTCGGCCAATTTCATGTTATAAAAACATGTAATGGTTGTATCATATTCCAAACAATTTTGCAACATTAAATAAGTAGAGTTCCACCTTACCGGCATATCAGTTTGGAATCGTCAGGGTTTGAGACCGTTTAATTTACAATGTCTCTTGAATTCACTGAATCTAGGATTAGAACTGTAAATCCAAGAAATGGCATCTCTGATACGATCTATTTGGTCGCTTACCTGCTTTAAACCAGCCTGTACAACTAAATTTATAATATGGCATGCACACCGTTGATGGAAGAAATAACCTCCATTTTACGGGATATTTCTTGCAACAAACAATGCAATAGAGCTAGTATTTGCAGATGCATTATCTAATGTGATCGAAAGGATGCGATGCGTGATTTCATAAGTTTGTAAAACAGAAATAATGACATTAAAAATGTTTTCTGCGGTATGTGTAAAATCCATAGGACGAAAACCAATAATTCTTTTTGTTATCCTCCAGTCAGAATCTAAATAGTATCATGTGAATCATAAATAGTCCTGTTTGGAACATGCATTCCAAATATCAAAAGTTAATGTAACAGAGACACTTAAATGTTATATTTCAGCAACTAAGTCTTCTCTTTGGGTTTCAAACAATCGTATCAAATCATTTCTAGTGGTGGTTATAGAAACAGGTTCAAATTGGGGGTTATATACAGATGTGATTAATTCTTTATAAAATGGACTCTCACCAATACTGATCGGTTGATCGGTTGATCAGTTTGTACAATGTATCGTGCCAAGCACTCTCTAGCGTGCATGTCGTCGAACTGCCACGTCCTAACGGACCCTTCTAGGTGCCGTTGAAGTTGTGTCTGGGTTGTAGTGTCTGGGTTGTAGTGTCTACCTGTCCATGTGCAGGCATACATTTGGACATATGCCGTCTCAAATGTCCGGTTCCCCTCGTACTTGTAGCATAATCCTTATGACAAAACTGACATTTAGCTTTGGGGCCAGACGTCCCGTTTGGGAGTGTCATTTGGACTATGTTGAAACATTGCCACACATCTGATGTTAATTTTCTGGGACGTGATGTTGGTGTAACGGCGGAATCAGAAAGTCCCGTTTGAGTATGGGTCGGCTCTGAAATATCAAATTCATCATTGAGCATATTCAAACTGTCTGGAAAATAAGGCTGCTGGTTAGGATCCATTATCTGAAGTAAAAATATGAGCACTACAGTAGTTAATAGTCAAATTAAAAATCAATATTTACTAACAATAATCTTAATTTACTAACAATAATTAATATAAATAATACGACACTTACAATTATTATTTTACTTCAAAAAAAAATTAAATAAACAAAAAAATCATAATCTACTAACAAAAAATATTAAATTCACTACTACAAATAAAATTGATAAATTTACTAACACATATGAAATGAAATACTACACATAAAAATCTTAATATACTAATAAAACTTATTAAAATTAACCACTACTCTTAAATTCATAATATACTGAAAACAAATATTATAATAAACAACTACACAAATAATTCATAATCTACTAACAAAAAATATTAAATATACTCACCAAAAATATTAAAATAAACAACTACACTAAAAATTCATAATTTATGAATAAAATAATATTAAACGTAACTACTACACTTAATATTCATCATTTAGTTATTACAAAAATAAAATTCAGTAATACAAATTAACTTTCTGAATTTTCTAATAACAAATATTAAAATTACTACTAAACTTAAACATCTTAATATACTAAACAAATAATATTAACATTAAAGCCAAAAATTGATAAACTAACTAACTAAATAAAAATGTTTTCATTTAGTAACTAAAATCTAAATATAAACATATAAATTTACTATGAAAATATGTTTGAGTAAAAGTAATAACAAAATTGTACCTTTAAAATTTGGTGTGTTGGTGGAAAATATAGAGAATTTTGTACAGAGAGTAATAATGAAATTGAATGAAAAAGTTAAGAGAGTTGGAGAATATATTAGAGATTGAGATTTGAGAGAATGAGAGATTGAAAGAATGATAGAGAGAGTGATTGGAAAATGAAATTGATGGAAGTATTTATAGAAAAATTTGATTTGTGGGTCAAAATGTAATTTAAAAGATTTGAGGGGATGAGGGGGGGGGGGTTGTAATTATTTTACCCTTCAACGGCTGGAATTCAAATTCCAGCCGTTGGAGGGTTTTTTTTTTTTTTTTTTAAATGCTTGGTGGGAGGGACCGGCCGGCCGATCCAGGGGCCTGGCACGCCGGCCTGCTGGGCCTAGTACCAGCGCCCCGGCACGTGGCCTGTCATGGGTCGGGCCGCGACCTGGCTCTCTTCCTTCACGGTCCGTGCCAAGCACGGCCCGTTGGCTTCGTTGACCTGCCGGACCGGCCTGTCTCGGGCCGGCCCATAATTACAGCACTAGAGCAGATTGATGATTCGTTTGAAGGAGATTCGACGGTAAGTGTCACCGATTTCTAAAGTCATAAATTCTGGAGTGCTAGTGATGTCTGGTGTGGTTTTTGCTTGCCTATTCTGGATGGGGATGAGGATGGGTGTCATGAGTGATGATGAGTTTCTGAGTGTTTGTTCTTGGTGTTCTTGTTTTTATTTCTGTTTTCTGGGTGTGAGTGAATGTTCGTGTTAATTCAATCTCCATAATCATGTGTTATATTGTTTTTTTGCTGGTTTTTGGTATTTTTTTTTTATTTTCCATTTTAAAATTTTTTTAATTGTTCTTTGTTTTTTTTTTGTGTTTTAAATTTGTAGTTATATATTAATTTATTTTTTATGATATATATATCTATTGATTTAATGTTTTTTTTTTATTATTATTATTATTATTATTATTATTATTTATTAAAAAAAAACAATTGTGTGATATTATTATATTTTTTTCAGTTTTAATGCAATTATTCATATAATCAGAGTGTGTGAGTATAATTTTCCTTTGACGCCCGTTTCACTTCTGTCAACAATTTCTAATAATTGAAAGTTTAAGGGGTTTAATACTAAAAGAAAATTTCACGAGGCAATTTACTACCACACTATAAGTTTAAGGGATATTCATGCTATTAACCCTTAAAATAATTTAGGATTTAGTGAACCCACATAATGTAATGCATAAGTGGTAAACAATTGGACTTACATCATCTTATCTAGCAACTTGATTGTATGGAAAACTATTAACATCTATCATCGACTTTTTTTTATTAAATTTTTTTGTATAATGTGTGCGCGCCCGCCTATGGTTGATGTATCTGTGAATGATGATAGAAATATATAAAATACAAGTGCACATAATTTACATTTATATTCCACTTCAATGCTTTATGTCCTGACTTTTCAATGAAGAATCCCATTGTTTCAATAAAACTATCAATAAAAGAACCATCTAATCTATCTACCGAAATAGTGGTTGAGATTTTACTTTAAATAGGTAGCATTCCTTCTTCAAATTAATGAACTATACATTAATAAAAAAATTCCAACACACCAGGTGGACCCTTCATCTAATATAGCCACCCAAATAGCGGGTCATGTTTTAAATGAATTTAGATAGGTGTCCGCACCCCCTCTATTTATGTCCTATTTTTTAAAATTATTAATTTAATTAATTAAAATTAATTAATTTTATTTAATTTTTTATTTAATTTTAAAATACCCTTTTTACTTATTTTTTAAATTTAATACACACTATCTTTATTTAAAAAAAAACCATTTTTTATAATGTATTTTTGGATGATTTATAAGAGAAGATCAGATTGGATGAGTATTAGCCATAGGGATAAATACCTAACGCTGATTTTGTTTTGTAAGATGTGAATAAGAAGGAGAAACAAGGAATTCTTTGAAATTATGGTCAAAAATTTCTGCTTTTGAGAGGGGATCTTATAACCTAGCTTGCTGCAAAACTAATTTAGGGTTGTGTGTTAAGAATGTGTGAATATTGGGTTTTATTATGATTTAGTTTAATCTATATTAGTTTTGTTTTAATGCCCAAAGATTTTATTCATTTACTTTAGATTAAAATCTAAAAATTAACAATTATTCTGTAAACCACAGTTTAATAAGACCCAATAGTATAATCGATAATATTTTAAATTTATTGATTGAAAATAAAAATAAAAATTGGAACCCATGAGGTGGACCCCATAAACGGACGAGCTTCTGATTGAAAGCCCTATAATTTGAAGCATCTGATCTGATGACAATCGTGGGAATTGACATGTGTACTTGGAAATATCACATGGTGTAGTTCGTACTTGGTAGTAGCTTTGCATACGATGCCGTTCTGGGACCACTCATTCATCTTTTTTGGTATCAAATTATCGCCTTGCCAACTACCACCTCACCTACAGCAATAACTGATCAAATCCAGATATGCCCAATCTACGGTCCATAAAGTCCCACGTGGCACATCTTTCAACCACTGGATCCTGTCCTTCTGATATGCATGATCGAATGGATGAGTTTAAATGAGTGGTCACTTGCCAAAACTTAAATAAAAGTCTAAAAGTTGTTTCAACGATCTTCAATACGACGTTGGTGCCATTATATCTTTTGTTATTTGTACGTTGGTTGCATAAATTATTAATTTTCTATTTATCTTCTTTTTTTTCAACAAAAAAAATTGTTGATAAATTTGAATTTAAATTCATTAATGAAAGCATTCATGAACCATATGGTTTTATTGAGGGGTAATTATAGATTATCTAAAACATTTGTCTTTTTTTTTTTGTTTGAAAAATGATGAAATATTTGTCTAAATATTGGCATATGAACCACATTATTTAAACATGAATTTGAATCGGTATTATTTTTTAGTAAATTCACATAAGAAGATGTGATACACATGTCCTAATAAAGTAGTTTTAAATCTTTTAAGGGGTTTAAATAATTAAATCTTATCATACAAATTTTATAAATATGTGTCCGGACTGCGGACCGTATAACTGTTGTTTGGTCTTGATAGTTTTATTGTAATATTATTGTAATACTTTAAAAAAAAATACTGTTTATATTCTTATATTTTTTATCCGAAGACACAAATTATTCTTTTTTTTTTTGAAGTGTTACATAAATTCGAGATTTTTATTGTTGAGAGAACTTGAACCAATAACCTCAAAGTGCAGATACGAGGGATATACTATCGAACTAACCTTATATTGTCCTATTCAAAATATTGTATATTGTTTTTAAAAAAGATTATACTAAAAAATGAATTCAGGGTTAAATTTGGTCAATTAAATCATTATAACTTATAAGTTTAAGGGAAGTTTCCCTAACCTTTTTAGGAATAGACAATATTTTACTTATATTTTAATTCTAGTTTTGCCGAGTCTATAAATTATTAATAACAGTTCAATTAGTCCCTCTAATTAAAAACTTAAGATTGGTCAATTTGATATAATCAACAAATGGAACTTTAACCGACGATAGACCGATCAAATTATATATTTTTAATAGAGTAATGGTAGACCATTCAAAATATCAGTTTAAAATTATATCAAAATAATATAACATGATCATGATAGTGTAGTTTGAATAATATGATCTCGATAATTCATATACTTAACAGACCTCACTCCAAAATGGAAAAATAGTTTATTTTCTTCAAAAAAGCTAAAAGATTTTATTGAAATTTCCCTTAAGTTTAATGATAAATTTCTTTAGCCAAAAAAAGGTTAAAAAATCGAAGTTTCTCTTTTTTCCTCATGGATTGGAACGAATATATATATATATATATATATATATATATATATATAGAGAGAGAGAGAGAGAGAGAATAGATGCAAGTTATGTACATTTTTAAAGAAAAAGAAAAAGAAAAAAACAATTTGCTATTTGTGAAAATTTTAACACGACATCTTAATATGTCGTATATGCCGTCTACTGAACTTTCTTGCAGCCAGATGTATTGATTTACTTATAAAAAAATGAAATAAAAACTATATTAATTTGATTTTTTCTTAGACTTCGTTTTCTCGGGAAATTCTTCCTGAATCTGCCTCCTTGTAGATGTCTGTATTACCACGTCCACATATAGGAAACTTCCGACAAATAATATTTTTTTTTTTCACATTCACTTAAAAGGAATCGCATCCAATTTTTTTTTAAAATTAAAAAAAATCATAGAAGAAGAAACTTGACATGGACTAATTAACTTGAATAGTTCAAGTTTTATCTAATTACTTTGCCAAGTTTTCAAATTAAAATTTAGACTTTCAATTTTCAGAGATTATTTATCATTATGATTTTTTTTACCGGTAAATCATCTTATGACCAAGAATCGAAGGTTTATACAAATATCACTCTGTCATACAAATATTTATTTTATCACACACTTCAACTCCCCCAACTCTATATAAAAACACAAATTAATAGTGTATATTATCTCGTGGTTTGACAAAGAAATATAATCGATTATTTAAATTTGACGAAGAAAGGTCTTAGATATCTATATATATTTTTTTAATAACTGGAAGATGTAGGTTCACTGATTACCTGAATTTAAATCATAATCAAGGAAAAAAGTCTTTGTTTAGTAAAGTTTATTCAAACCTAACCACACAACAATGTCCTATACGATAAGCAATTCTCATAGTCACATCTTACTTTTCTTTGCACAAAATACAAGTTAGATAGAATGATTGAGTTCGATGGAAGCACCGATCAGCTAGTTTTGAAATTCTAGGCGCTGGGGTGTCTTCATTTATATAATATTCTCTTTCCACTCGATACGTACTGATATTATATATATAGTTATTTTCTTATCGGTATATACTGATATAAGTTATATCAGTACGTTATAAGAGGACCGTTGATTATAAAGAAGTTTGGACATATGCATGTACTTTAAATCAGAGTATATAAATCTAATGGTTCACATCCAACATATTAATAAATTTATATCAGTATTTCCTATTATAAGGGAATGGCCTCTCTGTATTTTATGATTTCATCGATAAAATGTGATATAAATGTGAAAGGAAAAAAAAGCACAATGACTTAAAAGTTTGAGTGGACGTGTCATTTCTATTTGAACCTTTATACTATGGTTTTTATTGATATATTTTAGACGGTTTGTGGTTTAGTCACCTGGGAGAATATTCGTTTATTAAGGATTATGATTTAATGGGTATAGAATAATATGATGTAATTTTCACTAACTATGTCATCTCCCAATACTGATTTGGAATTTGGAATTTTAATTATGGGTGACTTAAGATAATAGATTACATTACAATAAAAGTTCCTTACATCTTATCTTTCCTTCATTAACGATGATAATATATAATCACATTATAAAACTATAAAAGATGCTACCATTTTATTTATCTTATAAGTACCTCTCATAGATATGAAGGGCCAGCTTAAGAAAAATAATAAGGAAATTAAAAAAGGTAATTTAAGGGTCTAATAAATAAATAAATAAATAAATACTTTTTTTAGAGAAAGAAATGAAGCCATGAAGGTTTCATGTCGTTGTACACCACTGAATATTTTAGGAGAAGTTTCTTTCGAATGTAAGATATAGAAAAGTTAAAGGAAGTATTGATAAACATTAAAATTATTTGAATTAATATGTAATTAAATAATATCTTCGAAAAAGTCAAATAGAATTTATCTTTTTGTTCTTGGTGTTCATATTACTTTACCTTTTAAAAGTAGAAAGATGGACCAAATTGATAACATTTTTTCTTCCAACAATTTTGATGAGACATTCAACTCTGCCTTCTACGAGCTTCTCCGATGATATATATATAAAAAAAAAAATTATCAAAAGCTGTCTCCTCACTATTTAAAGATTACTTTTAGATCGTTAAATTTAATAATTATATAATCTATAATTGTATATTTTATTTAAATCAAAAAACTATTTTATTTAAAAAAAATATATAATTTTACCTCATTTTTCACTATTTCTATTTATTTTTATTCCAAAAGTAAAAATAAAATAAAATAAATAAATTATAATAGACAAGAGAATGTATATAATATGGGTATTGATCTATTCGTGATAAAAATACGAATTTTACCTGATTAAAATTTTTAGGGTTAAAACAATGATAAGAAATATAGATGATCATGAAAAGGAAAAAAAAAAAACCACAGATGAGAGATAAATGATAAAATTACAACAACGTTTATTTTGGGTTAAATTTGTATTTGATGATTGAAAGTCAATCTTCAAATTTAACTATTGGACCGACAATTTGATTATTGATAACTTTTATTGTTAAATTTTAATGATTCTATTGGAGATGCTCTAATTCCATAAAAAATTTCAAAACCATATTAAAAAAAACTATAAAAAAAATATAACAACTATTGTTTTAGAAAATTATTAGGATCCGGTCAGATTAATTGCTTTAAATATGATTAAAATTATAACTTTAACTATAAATGATATATTTTTCCACATTTTACGATTTAATATATAAATATAAGACTCGAATCCCATAAATATTAAAGGAGAAATGTATAAATCACTTTATTAAAAGTAGACAAGCTTGAAAATCACACTTGATGGCAAAACGAGGAAAAAAATAGAAGGAAAAGTTTAATAAAAATAATATGATGATTTTTCAACAAAAAAAAAAAAAGATCATTGGTAAGATAGATCTAGCCAACATGGGCGTAGCTCAACCAGTAGATGAACGGGTTTAAGGTTTGTACAAATAACTTCTAAATCAGCGGTTCGAATCCTAGCAACGGTGAAAGTTTTAAAAAAAATACCTGCTCCCAAATAAAAAGATACTGCAAAAAAAAAAATGAGATAGATCTATCCAAGCTAATTAAGATTGATAGTAACGTTAAGAGCATCTGTTAATAATTGTGTCTTCAATTCAAATATGTATATTGAACCTCATATTGAGATGGTAAAAAAAATAGATATTAGCAACATAACCGTCTACTTTCAGACGGTACTATTGTACAACATTTTTTTAGATTGACTCAGAAAACATTTAAAATTAACATTAAATTTTCATCAATTTTTTATTTATTTTTGGTGAAGAAATAAAATAGAAAATAAAATTGGACATGACACTAAAACAAAATGTGTTTTAAATATAAGTATTGGAGATTAAATTTTAAATCGATTGTTTTTCAAATCCATATTTATAACATCTTAAAAACGAGTTTCTTGACATTGTTTTCATATCAATAATTATTCATATACGAACCATTTTTTCTTTTGAGAATGAATATGCTCTAGGAAAAGTTGAAGCATATTCGAAGGGGATCTTATTTAAATAGAAATAAAAAGTTTTGTAGACTGATCACCACGTCTTGTACAATATACTAATATAGATAATTTGAAAAATATAGTCATTAACTTTACAGACTAAATTTTCCATTTTCAAAAATTCAATAATACGAGGAAACAAAATTAATAAAAGAATCCGATATATGGAATTGATATGGTCTAACTTTTGACTGTATTGACGTGAAATGTGGATATGAATCTAACATTAATTATGACAGAGGAATGAGAAACTTCATGGGAGAGAAATGGGTCACCTCAATTTAATATATAACTATGTTTAATTATTAATTAAAGGTAATCAAGTGAAGAAAAACAGCACACCCAAACTTAACAAAGAGGTTATACCTTTCTCGTTTTACATATGATGACATGTTTTGAACCTCATTTTTTACGTATTAAACCCTAAAATATGGGGAGATTTTTTCCTTATAGTGACAGTAGGGTTGTACGTTATGAAATATGAACCGTAATTCATTCTCAGATTTATTTTTTATTTGAAGAAAATAATAATAATAGAGAAAAAGGATAGAAGCTTTAAGGCAAGTGTAACCACCAAACATGTGGAAAGTGGAGGCATGTTGCCATAAAGAAAATTAAAGCATCATTTAAAAAGAAGCAACTCCAAAAGTCAAAAATATAAATTTATTTTTTAAAGAAAAGAATATAATGTCTTTAAAAATTTGGAAAAACAAAAGTCACATTCGTAGGCAGCTTGAATCTAAACGGAAGTTTGTGGAAATTTGGTTGGTTGTAACGTGCCGTCTTGGTCTTATGATGGAAATTTTATACTCAGGTTCAGTTTGGTATCGTTGTCCCGTGAGGAGAAGTGTTTTTAGAATTGCTGTGGAAAGAATCAGCCGAGTGTTTTGTAAACTGATTTTCAATAGTATTCTGAGAACTAAAAACAATTTCATTTTTTGATAAACTGAAGTAAAAAAAAGTTGTGAGTATGTAAAATTACTAGAAGGACATAGACATCTATAGTGCTAATGTGTTATACTTTATATTTTTTTTTTGTTTATTTGTGATTAATGTTAAGTGTTATGTAATTATAGTATTTTATTGAATTAATTAATTCTATTTTTTATTCTACTTTATTGAATTAATTAACCTCATTTATTTATTTATTTATTTCTTTTTTATTCTACTTTAATTTTTTTATTATACTTTATTGAATTAATTAGTCTCATTTTTTCTGTACAGTTATGGTAACATTTTTTTTTGTACAGTATTGTAAGTCCAATTTTTTTTTGGTAAATTTCGTTAAAGGAAAGACTAAAATTGGAAAGTTAGTAAAATTTTATTTAATATCACTGTAACACGGTTTCTAAAAACAGAAACCAAAATCTAAAAGTATGTATTTATAACTTCTCAAAAACTCAGTTAGGAGAAATTAAAAGTGATCAAAAACACTTTTTTACGATTTTATAAAACACTCTATCTTTGGTCTGAAATCACTTTTGATCTCAAAAGCAGCTGGAGAAACAATACCAAACTGGGCCTTAGTGTTTCGGTGTTTCGGTGTTTCGGTGTTTTGGTGTTTTCTTTATAAAAAAATGAACAAAATGTCCTGGTTGAAATTGAGCATTTATAATTCAGATAAAATATATAGATTAAAAAAAACAATATTCAATTAAAAAGGTCAATTACCAAGTAAGTCCTGGATGTTTTTCATAATTCCAATCAGTTTATAACTTCTACAAAAGTGATCAAACTGATCCATATTTTTTAAAATTGTTCCATTTTCATCCTCTAATTAGAGGTGCCACCTCCACTGCCAGACTCCTCATCAGTCATCATCAAACGGTTGGTTGAGGTGGCCACTGTTTCAAGCTATGAGGAGATCGCTAGACTCCTCATCGTTCGACGAACTCTTCCCAATCGAAGAAGATCGAACGATGATCTCCTCCCCATGTGGAAGGAGATCGCCAATAGCGGAGGAGGTCTTTATTTTAATATTTTATTTTTCTTTAGTTTTATTCTATTTGTTTTTGAAGAAAATTATTATTATTTTCTTATTAATTATTAATCATAAATTTTATTATGTTATTTAATTAATTTTGTTATATAAATATTTGTAGTATTTTATTAGTTGTAATGCTTATTTGATTTTATAAGGTTAAAGATAAGAATACCCTTTGACAATTAGGGTCGACTTTGTTGAAATATGAAAATGATAACATTTTAAAAAATCAGGTACCAGTTTGATCAAATGACTCAAATTTTTTAAGCATACTTGTGGCCTTCCTAATCATAGGTTTTTTTTTCATGATGGTCCTCTTTGAGTTTTACACATTTTTTTTTTTTTTTGGTTTCATCTTTTGGAACAACAGAGAATAAAAGCAAGGTAATGAATTCCTGATCGTTGATCAAATAAAAGATCCTTGATAATCAGGGATTCAGCATCAATGTATATGTAATAAGGTCCTATATCTGTATTGAGTTAGTTATAACAAAAATGACAATAGAAAAGGGTTCAAAAATTAAATAGCATTTCAACATTGTTAGTGCTTTAATAACTTATTTTTAAAAGACACCTATTATGGTGAACGGATAAAAATGCCCCAAATAGTTATTCTATTATATTTCTTTCATTTATATTTTTTACAATGAGAGTTGTGAAATAGAGAGAGAAAGTTCCGTTGAAACTCAAACACTACGCAGACGCATTCGGAGATCGAGTTCCCTGTCGAGTTCGCGGTGGTCGAGCCAATACAAAAAAAACTCGAACTAATATAAAAAAAGCTCGGGACAATACAAAAAAACTCGAACGAATATAAAAAAAGCTCGAATTCTTTCTAAAAAAGCTCGGAAATAGTCAAAAAAATAAAAGCTCGAAAATAGTCAAAAAAAATAAAAGCTTGAACCAATATAAAAAAAATCTCGAACCAATAGAAAAAAAGCTCGGACCAATATAAAAAAAGTTCGAACCAATACAAAAAAACTCGAATTCTTACTAAAAAAGCTCGGAAATAGTTAAAAAAAAAAACTCGAAGCAATAGAAAAAAAACTTGAACTAAAAGAAATAAAGCTTGGACCAATACAAAAAAAACTCGAACAAATACAAAAAAAACTCGAATTCTTTCCAAAAAAGTACAAAAATAGTCAAAAAAAAATCTCAGACCAATAAAAAAAGCTCGAATTAATAGGAAAAAAACTCGAACCAATACAAAAAAAACTCGAATTCTTAAAAAAAAAAACTCGAAAAATAGTCAAAAAATAAAATAAAATAAAATAAAATAAAATAAAAGAATGACCATATGGTTAGTATAGCCCGTCCTGTAAGCATTTTTCAATTGTTGTTTTTCGAAAATAAAAATGAAAATGAAAATAGTGTTTTTGGTTTCAGTTTTGAATTCCGAAAACGCGTCTGGTAATACATACTGAAAGATGTATTTTGAAAATGAAAACGGAAAAAATGCGTCTGGTAGGTTAACTAAAAACTATCAAAATTGATTACATAATTAACCAATATAATTTTTGTATTGTAATTTTTAAATTAAACAAAAGTAACACATCAAAAATTAATTCAAAAAAACTTATCAAAAAATGAATTTATCAAAACTAAACTCTTAAATTATAAATAAATAATTACAATCGATATATATATATATATATATATATATATATATATATATATATATATATTATTGCATGAATGCTTTTAGTTCTAGTTGGAAATAAATTATTCTGGAATATATATAGGGGTACTTTGGTCATTTAAAAATCTTATCCCGTCTTATCCTAACCATATGAAACGCATAATACAACGAAATAAAATAAAATGAAAAACAAAAACGAAAAATGAAAAACGAAAAACAAGTATTTTGTATTTTTCAAAATTTTCACTTTTAATATTGGTTTTGTTTTTCATTTCATTTCTTTTTTTCGTTTTTTGAAAATAAAATGAAAAACGGTTAACGATCGTATTTTCGAAATCGTTTTTGAAAAATAAAAACAAAAACAGACTGAAAAACAGTTGTAGGACTGGACCTAAGAATCATTAAAATGTCCGCGTTTCTCTCTTCACGACAAGTTGACGACTCAACATGGCCAGGTCATCAATTCCGGTAAGAAAGTCAAAAAAACAACAGAGAACAAAAGCAAGGTGATGAATTCCTGATCGTTGATCGAATAAAAGATCCCTTATAATCAAGGATTTGGTTAGAAGTAGAGCATTATGTATATATATATATATAATCAGGTCCTGTATCTGCATTGAGTTAGTCACAACAAGAACGAAAATAGAAAAATAGCAAAAGAGTCTCTCAATCTCTCTCTCTCAATCTCTCTATTAAAGTATTAATTATCTTTCTTAATCGTTCCTTTCTATTGTATGTTTCGTCATCTTCATGAGATTAATACATTCCATACATGTCTTAAAAGTGACACCTCACACATTGGAATACAAATAAGATACAAATAATTGAGATAGGTAGTTAAAATATGTATTTAAAAAAAAAAAAACTAGTTAAAATTAATATGATTGATAATAATACAATTTGCTTTAACAAAATTATTTCCATAACATATTGTGAAATATATCTTTATATATTTAAATATAAAAATCAGTCTCCGTATATAATATATTATTATTATTTTTTAAAGAAAGCAACTGTTGGACTCATATTGAACATGCATGAATTATTTCTTAATCTAAAAGGAAAATGTGTATCCAACAACCATAAAAATTGGGAATTAATTAAGCAAAATTGTAAATTTATATATATATTATTGGTTTAAATGTTTTGCATGGTAAGCATATAGTACTGTTACTTTCACCTTTCATCTTTTGACAACAGCAAAAAAGTGTAAAAAATTGGCATATAAAATGAATACAGCAATTAATTTATAGAATAATGTAATCTTATCATATAGAATAATGTAATCTTATCATTATGTTGTAATTTATTCTCTTTCTTAATAGCTAATCCAATTAGGCAATGTATATCCAAAAGCTATTAGCTTTCTTTAATTAGGAACGATATTTATCATCTTAATACCCATTATCTTAAGCCACCACCCAATGTAATTTAGTAGTAAATAACATTCATTCGGTTTGATAATATTTCAGATTTAAATCGCCGCATTGTATGTGGTGTGTGTATATATATTACCGACTACCCTAAAGTGGTTTAGACATTAAGATAAAGAATGGTTTTTAATCAATCCAACATTAATTGAATGGATCTCACATTCTTAGTAACACAACATATTAGAGCATCTCCAATACAAGAATGATTTGTGAAAAAAAAAAAAGATGCTAGGATTAATAGACATTCTATTAATAAATCTTTCTCTAATGGAGCTGTACATATTCAATCTCAAACTGATGTGATAAAAAAACATATTAGACATTGTCAACATGACCGTCTACTTTTAGACGTTCTATTGCACAACTATTTTTTCGATTGACTCATCAAGTTTTTAAAACTAACATTAATTTTTCATCTATTTTTATTAAGGAAATAAAATAACAAATGAAACATAATCTTTTTTTTGACACATCATTAAAAAAATGTGTTTAAGACATAAGCATTATCGTATTAGAGACCAATTTTTAAATCGATTGTTTTATACTATATAAGAAGCATGTTTATTGACATTGTTTCCATAACCATTATTATCGGTATGCAAACCACTTTTATATCGGAGATGAAATCCCATGTAGACATGTTTTAAGAATTTGCTTTTACAATTAAGGTTTTTAAGGAAACATATGACTATAAGGACTTGAGGTGGCCTTTGATTCATAATTAAGAAATATTTTATAATATATATATATATATATATATATATATATATATATATATATATATATATATATATATATATATATTTTACAAAATTTCATTTTTGAAATAATTTGATATGATTCCAAAGAATAGAAAGATAAGAATCGGTTGTTTTGAATATTGGAACAAATTTTAATTTCGAGATTATATATATATGAAAATTTTCAAGTCAGTGCACACTGATGTAATTATATTAGGACATTGAATCTGAGTCATTCATTTTACATACTTTATCTTGGTATATATGCACTTATCAAAACTCTTTTATGAATGAATGACTCATATTCAATGTCCTTATATAATTCCATTGGTACATATTGATAGGATAAGGATTATATATATATATATAGTTTTGAATTTTTAAAGAGAGAAATACAGTTCAAAACCATAATCCAATGCTCTATTGGTATAAATTTGACTTTTGAGAGACAGAATATATATATATTTTAGACATAATCTAAAAATTAGAATAAAAATATTATGCATCTTAAATGCTATTACAGTTGAATTGTAGCCTGAACTACTATTCTACTATATATTTAGATCAAGAAATGACTTGGTAAGTATTATTGTTTCTAATGTAAAAAAAGAAGAATAAAGTAACATGGTTTCGGAATATACAAATTTAAAGGTAATAAAACAATAAAACATAATACTAAAATTTTGCTTTGTCCAGAGAGAGCTCAATTACAATTTACAACACCATTGTGATATTGTTTCAGATATATATTTTTGAATTGGCAGTACTTAGTACGTATAGACGTGTTAGCAGCATTCTTGTCTTCCTAATATAATTTTTTATAATTATATAAAAAGAATAAGTTTTATCTCAAAGTTGTGACTTGTATTGGTAGTACTAGTTTAGAACATGTACTAGATGTTAGAAGTACGGAACCCACATTCTTCACATTGATACGATATTGTCCGCTTTGGGCCAAATCTGCACGGATTTGCTCTTGGGTCTCTACCCAAAAGGCCTCATACCAATGGAGATTATTTCCATACTTATATACCCAAGATCATCCCCATGTCTAGCCAATGTGGGACTTTGGTTGCACACCCAACAATCCTCCCCTCGAACAAAGGACCATCATTATCTTCACGGTCCAGACCTCCCCTCAAGCGATCATCCATCCGTCAATGTTAGGGGCACCACTCCATCGAGGTTACTCCTCTCCACCGAGCCGGAGTACACGTCTTATGTGAAGATCTAGAGCATCTCCTGCCTCGAGAGCTAACATCACGGACCCATCGCGAGCTACCTGGGGCCCACCATCTCCTGGTTTGGTTCGGCTACGTCTCGGCCAAGTCTGGGGCACGGCTCTGATACCACTTGTTAGAAGTACGGAACCCACATTCTCCACATTGATATGATATTGTCCGCTTTGGGTCAAGCCCGTACGAATTTGCTCTTGAGTCTCTACCCAAAATGCCTCATACCAATGGAGATTATTTACATACTTATATACCCAAAATCATTCTCATGTCTAGCCAATGTGGGACTTTGGTTGTACACCCAACACTAGATTACCATTAAATAATCAAAGTCATGCATATCATGAGAGTAGGTAGACTTTATATATATATAATAACTTTTAAGTGATCTATTATTTTAATTTCGGTCCACACCTCGATGAAATCACATTGATTTGTATGAATTTTGATATGATATTTTGTGTGGATGATAAGTTCATTGAAACATACTTATAACTAAAATTTGAGAATTTTTCAAATACTAGAACTATTTATCTCGATTTTGTTACATATAAAGACATTAAAAAAAATGGGAGATATATAGGAAAATTCAAAAAACTAGTTATAGTGTTTGAAATTACTTGTCAAAACTTCTCTATAATCAAGAGTTCACATGCAACGCACTGATATAAATTATATCAGCACGTACCGATAGAAAAACCAATATATATATATAAAATACTTAAAACCCTCAGCGTCAACCATTATATTAAGTAGAACATGCATGAACATCTTCTTTCGACTAAAAAGATTTATGCATTTTCTTTCATATTTATATTAAGGGTCTAAATCTCATTATATACATTTTACAAGCACGAATAATGATAAATGAGTTTTTTCTTTAATGAAAATAAGTATTCAGATTACACATATATTGTTTGATCTTGACCGATTTCGATAGATCTTTTATCCGCCAGATGTGGGATTTTCTTAAAATAGAAAAAGAGTAAGTATGATATGCATGACCCTAGCATTGGCGTTTTTGTTTCCTAATCTGATAAGTCTCGAATTGAGTTCAATTTTTATTTTTTTTTAAGTATTACACTTGAGTTCCAAACATTTTTTTTTTTTGATAATCACACCCAAACTAAACAACAGACAATGGACTGGTATCCAGCCACAAACGCTCCATAACACAGGAGAAGGCCGCCAGAGCAAGGTTGTGTGCCAAGAATTCCCTGATACAGGGGAGGCTTGACACTTACATCAACCAGCTTCGAATAGTAAGGCCTTAATATCATTGATAATAGGAAAAGAGTCTCTGAACAACGGGACCGAGCCAATTAAGAGGGACGCCACACGGGACGAAGAGATCTCGATGAGGCCCTCCCGTAAAGCAATAAGGTGGCTAATCTCCACTGAAAAGACCCCAAGCTGGGAGCTGGCCCGGGCAGCCAAAACTTTCCCTCTGTCATCCCTGATAGCTAAATCAATGCCAATAGATCTTGAGGATTTATGGGTCACAAAATCAGTATTCAGCTTTAGAGCCCCAAGAGGAGGGGCGATCCAGTCATAAGGAGTCCTGGCAGCCATAGAAGAAGGAGGGGAACCACAAGCGATCTTGGAGAGCCTGAATTCTGAAAGGAAATCCAAAGCCCTGGTTGTCACCGATTCCAGAGCCCTCATTTTACCCCCATTCAGCAGAACATTGCGGTTCTCCCAAATAGCCCAAGCAATCATACACACTTCACCAAGATTATCCAAAGAGAGATGGCCGGCTAAAGAAGTTAGAACATCTAGGATAGGAAACAAACTAACCTTTGCAAGGGAACTACTAAAACGGGGACTCTGACCAAACCATTTTCGCTGTTCTGCAACCAAAAAGAGCGTGACTAGTGGATTCTGACGATCAACAAGAATTTTCCTCTTCCAGAGATTTTCCAGGGAAGGAATCGCATTCATACACGCTCTCCAAGCAAAGATTCTGACATTTGGAGGGATATTTAACTTCCATAGTGAATTCCACCACCTGCTGCTTTTTGATGAATTAGAGGATGAGGACTGAAGCCTATCCTTCACAGCAAGATCGTAACCACTTTTCACCGAAAATTCCCCGCTCTTATCATAGTGCCATTTTAGGAAATCCTGACCACCGTTCCAACTGTTGGGAATAGAGAGGATTTCATCTCTATCGATGGGAAGAAAGTACTGGTTAATTTTTCTTAGGTTCCACACACTCCTGGACCTGTCAATGAAATCAACAACAAAAAGATTAGTGCCCGTGTCGAAAGTGACTGGAAGGAAAGAGGAAGGACGAGGGATCCACTTTTCTCTGAAAGCTCTAATGTTGTTCCCATTACC
Source organism: Dipteronia dyeriana (assembly GCA_032871835.1). Taxonomy (NCBI): domain Eukaryota; kingdom Viridiplantae; phylum Streptophyta; class Magnoliopsida; order Sapindales; family Sapindaceae; genus Dipteronia; species Dipteronia dyeriana. The sequence continues at coordinate 21,088,263 of CM065299.1, forward strand.
AACCGACCATCTAAGCCCTTTCGAAAGTAAATCTTTGCCCCAAACTAGATTACGCCATATATGAAAGCAGCCAGCCTTGACTGGAGCTGATAGGATATCAGTTTGAGGAAAATACTTGGCCTTGAGCAGTTGAACGGCCAACGAAGTCGGAGAACAGAAAATGCGCCAAACCTGTTTAGCCAGGAGGGCTTGGTTGAACAGAGAGAAGTCCTTGAACCCCATCCCACCGTGACTCTTGGGGAGGCACATGGTATCCCAACTAATCCAACTGGTTTTCCTTTTCCCTTCTCTCGAACCCCACCAAAATTTAGACATCATCGCACTTAGCTCTTTACACAGGCCGGTCGGAATTTTGAAAATACTCTTAGTATATTTGGGGATTGCTTGAGCCACTGCCTTAAGAAGAACTTCCTTGCCCCCGTAGGAAAATAAATTTCCTTTCCACCCCTGTAATTTATTGCCAACCTTTTCTTTTGTCTGGTTGAAAACCCTCCTTTTGTTTCTGCCAACCAAGGATGGAAGACCTAGATAGTAATCATGGGAATTGCAACTCTCAATTTCCAGGCAGTCCATAATATCCTTCTTCAAACAAGAATCCAATTTGGGACTAAAAGTAATGTGAGACTTCTGGAGGTTAATTTTTTGACCCGAGCCTTTTTCGTAAGTATCCAAAATAACCCGAATCCGGGTAGTGCTAGCTAGGGAAGCTTTACAAAATAGAACACTATCATCAACAAAAAATAAATGACTGATTAGAGGACTACCTCTGCAGCACCGAGTACCTAGAATCCTACCATTCCTTTCAGACATCAAGAGCAGCCCCAATAAAGCCTCAGCACACAGCAGAAACAAGTAGGGGGAGAGCAGACACCCCTGTCTAAGGCCACGGGAGGGAATCACCGTCCACAGAGCAAACGCTTTGACCATTTAGAAGAAAGGACAAGCTAGAAGTGGTAATGCAATCCATAGTAAGATTAATCCAGTTGGATGGGAAATTCATTTTTTCCATAACTGCGAACAAAAACTCCCATTCCACCCTGTCATACGCCTTGCTCATATCAAGTTTCAAAGCCATCTGCCCTCTTTTAACCGATTTCTTCCGATTAATAGAGTGCTGTATCTCAAAAGCCACTAAAACATTATCAAATATTTGTCTTCCTGGAACAAAGGCAGATTGATAGGGAGAAATTATTTCGGGTAGAATACTTTTGAGTCTCGTAGCCATTGCCTTAGTGATGATTTTGTAAACAACACTGCAAAGGGAAATAGATCTGAAATCCTTCAGCTCTACCAGATTTTTAACTTTAAGGATGAGGACAACATTCGTGTCGTTGAACTCTCTAACCGGCGAAGACCCATTCAAAATGCCCAAACAAGTTCTGGTCACATCATCTCCCACCACACCCCACGCCTTCTGGAAAAAGATCGCATGGAATCCGTCAGGCCCCGGAGCTTTGGTGGGATTTAAATCGAAAATTGTAGCCTTGACATCTTCGGCTGTGAAACTCAAACTCAACATGTCACTCATATTAGTGGAAAGTCTACCCCTGATGGCTTTTGAAGCTTCTAAGATGTCCTGAGTGGACGACCTAGAGGAGAGAAACAGGGCATAATAGAAATCTCTAACAGTACTAGCAAGACCCTTGTAAGAATCCTGAACCCGACCATTCCTATCAATTAGACTAGAGATAAAATTCTTTTTCCTCCTGGCAGTGGCTCTAGCATGAACGAGCCTGGAGTTTCGGTCACCTGATTGTAACCAATCCAGTCTAGAGCGTTGCCTCCAATATAATTCGTCACAGTCTATCAAGCCCTCAACCGATTTCTCAAGAACCCGAATAGAAGACATAATACATGGTCTACCGCTCAAACTATAGAGTCTCTCTATTTCTCTATTTTTACCCTCAATCTGTCTACGGATGTTCCCGAATCGGTACTTACTCCAGCCTCTCAAACTGGAAGCACATCCCCTCAATTTGGATGCGAGATTTGCTAAATGATTAGAACCCTTATATTTGTTCCAGGCCTCAACAACCGTACTGTGGTAATCTGCCTCCTTGAGACAAAAAGGTTCAAATTTAAAACTCCGGTCTTTCCCAAAGGAAAAAGGAAAAACCGGAGTACAATTCAGGAGAATGGGGCGATGATCAGAGGAATTGAAGCCCAAATGAAAGACACTCGCATTCCAGAATTTATCCCTCCACTGATTGGTAGGCAAATATCTGTCTAGTCTTTCTTGAATATTCCATTTACCGTCCCTCTTATTGTTCCAAGTAAGCCTCGGACCCGAATAACCCAAATCAATTAAGTTACAATCGTCGACAGCTTGTCTGAACTGATTCATACTAGAGAAAGACTTGTCGGACCCACCCACCTTGTCACTCATACTAAGCAACTCATTGAAATCCCCCACACAGACCCAAGGGAGGGTATCAACATCCCTGAGACGCCTCAAGAGGGACCAAGAAGCAGCTATTTTACTAGGATTCGATTCCCCGTAGAAACCTGTGAAACGCCACCCAAAACCATCCTCCATACTAAACCGAATATCTATATGACCAGCAGAAGAAGAGAGAACCGAGCCCATTACACAATCTTTTCATAATAGGAGCAGACCTCCACTGTTCCCAGCACTATCTACACTGAACCAGTTGTTGTACCCGCGTAACTGACTAATGTTACTATACTTGTTGCCTTTCAATTTAGTTTCCGACAGAAAAACGAAAGTAGGGGAGTGTTTTTTGGGCAACCTTAACAAGGCCGCGAACGCACAGGAGTTCCCCAGCCCTCGTACGTTCCAACAAAGGCCTATCATTGTTCCCGACGGGCCTGTAAAACAGGCTCCACCGATATAGGCTCTACTGGGTCCTAAATTGGAAATCTACCTTTTTTCTGATCTCTATTGTCTTCAATTGGAACATCAAAATCCACTTTCCTCTTGCAGAACTGGTTTTCCATCCCAGATTGGAGAGTAGCTACTTCCTGTTTTCTGGGAGAATGGGGGGAAGAGTGTGGAGATTTCATAGGGCTTTTCCCTTTTCAAATTTTCCTGATTGTTTTACTTACCATTAACAACCGATGGGAGGGGCTAGAAATATTCCCTGGAACCTGGTGGGTTTGCCCTTCTCTGGCAGCTCTCTCCCACTTCTTACTTATCATCATAGTAGGAGAAGACTTGAGTTCAACAACTTCAGAGATGAGCTAGTTAGCAGGTGATACAAGTGAAGGAGTTGGATCATCAATTTTGGTTAGGCCCAAAGCATTGTCCTCCAGGGAACCATGAGATTCCAAGGCTATTGGGATCATACTGGACTCAGAGCTTTGGGAGACCAGTCCTTTTGAGTCTATACCCGGCCCATCAACACACATCTCATCCACCTGAGTGGGCCCCTTGTTTTCTACAGTGATTAGGTTAACCGATTGCTTCTCCTTCAGCCCCCGATCTTCCCGAGGCATTCACGGGAGATGAGTGTGACCCCGATTTCTGGCTAACAGAACCTCTTCCCTCTAATTCACGCTGAGCAAAGCTTTTCTGACGAGCTCGCTAAGACCTGAGTGTTCAAACGAGCATTCGATTTCCAATGACCATATTTGGTGGACGACCCTTCAATAGCCGCCGATTTAGCATCCTCATCCAAACATTCCTTCATACCGTGACCAATTCTTCCACACGCATAGCAAAAGTCTGGTCGCCTCTCATATCTGAGACCCACCATAGTTACCTCATCAGTTTTGCCAAGTTTTAGCCTAAGCCACCTTTTCAGCAGTTTAGAAATATCTAGACAAACTTTCACTCTCATATACTTACCCCAACACTCTTTAGATTCCGACGGAATCTCGACGGTAACACCAATCTGTTCGGCTAGCCATCTGGCTGACCTCCGGTTCATACACATAATAGGTAAATCGTGAATCTGAACCCAAAAATCAGGCTTGTTGAAGTCCAACTCGGAAATATTTCCTGACCCACTCGGTTTCTCAAGAACAATCAAGCTGTTGCCAAAGTGCCAAGGTCCTCTCTGCCACACTCGATTACGATCCTCCCTGTTGATAAAATAGAACATGAAGGTATTCTCCCCAACTAGCTCTACTTCAACCTGTCCGAACGGACTCCAGATCTGCCCAATCAAGCCTTTAACCTTACCTACCAGACATTTTTTGACATCTTCCATCCCATCTGTCCTAGCTTCCTCCACAATTTCCAGAACCTCTCCATCTACATCTGCATCTGCGAGGGATAGGTTCCTATATAACTTAGCTATTTCCGTCGTATACATAGTTCCAAACAACACCCAGCAGGGTAAAAGGGAGGGAGATAGAGAAAACCCCTTCACGACGGAGAGGACGAACTACCCAGGGGACACTGACTCTATCAGAGAGAGAAAAGGGAAGACTATTTGGCTCAGTTTTATTCTATTTTTATGTTATGCTCAGTTCCAAACATTACTATTATAGACTTTGCTTAGTTTAGACGTGTAACGTGTGTTTGTGTTTTTATAAATGTTAGGTTGAGTTAAAGCTGGATCGTAACCATCAATTAATAATAGAAAACCTTATTTGATGGAAGTTTTTGCCTTGTTTTCTTATTATCACATCATTTGTCCAATTAATATCACATCATTTAGGCATTATTGAAGTCTTTTGGCAGAATTTGAAACCTAATTCACATTAAGAATTATTTTATCAGTGGTATATACTATATAGTGACATATTTTCTTGTGAAAATTTTTAAATGTATCACCGTATGTATTATTTTGTGACAAATTTTATTATTTATCATTATGTTTTGTTCAATTGAGACTTTTAAAAAATAATTGTCACAATTAAGTAAAAAACTTGATAATTTGTGACAAATAATATAATTAGGCACAAATGAACCTACAAAAAATGAAAGATTTTATTTTGTAAATAATTGGGTTTTTAAAGCCATCATAATCAGTTAATTTTATTTTAGTTGAAAAAACAAACACCACAATCCGTGTGGGTTTATCTTTTTTCCTTATTCCATCTTCACATCACATGTCTCTTGGTTCTCCCTTTGCCGCTATCATATCTAGATTAGATTTTCTTTTCAGTTTCTCTTTTCTTTAAAAGCACATTTTAGGTTTGAAACTGTGATTTATCTGTAAAAGTTACAAAGAATATTCTAAATTTTTTTTTTCTTTATAGAAAAATGTAAGCTTCTCTTGATTTATAGGGTTGGTTTTCTTTTACTTGTTTTTTTAGGGTCAGACTTTCAAATTCAAATTTCATATAATGAAAGTTTTTTTGAATAATGTATGTTTTTTATATAGAATTATATATATATATATAAAAAATGTATGTATGTATGTATGTCTAGGGATGTTTTTGAATTTTAATTTGTTTTTAACTTTTTTCTCTTTGGTTTCTCTTTTCCTTAAAAACTCTTTTTAGGTTTGAAACTGTGTTTCATTTTTAGAAGTCATCAAGACTATAGAATTTTTTTTGTCTTAATAGAAAATGTAAGCTTCCTGATTTAATTTTTTTAAGGTTTGTTTTCTTGTACTTGTTTTTCAGAATTGAAATCTCAAATTCGAGTTTCATATATTGAAAGTTTCTTTGAATAAGGTGTATTTATATATATATATATATATATATATATATATATATATATATATATATATATATATATATATATATATATAATGTTTAGGAATGTTTTAACTTTAATTTGTTTTTTTAGGAACACATAATTATTTTTCCATGATTATTTCATGATTTATAGCTATTTGGTCTTAGGTTTCCACGGTATATGTCAATAACAGTTGATATGCATACTAATGGTTTGATTAAATGATTCTTATAAAACAACCAATTGTTTGATGATCGTTGGAAAAAAATTATATTTAATTGAGGTATTAATAATATACTTTTATTTATTGCAGTTTGTATCTAGTCGAAAAGTTTAATTCGGTCTTTTCATTAACGAAAGTGTTCTAGTATTGAGGTTCGAAGAATCTTCATCATGGTCATTATCTGGACATAATTGATGTAATGCATTTATTTTGAAATTTATAGCAAATTGTTATATATATACTAACAATTTTGTAATATGTATTTTTTCACTTTCTTTTTTCTTTTCTTTCCCATGTTCTGATCATCCATGTGCACGATAAAAATTGAGGACTAGTGTCATGGTTCCCTTATTGTACTTTTTGTATTTAAGTTTTTCTTGTAGTTAATAATAGCTGAATGGACCATTATATTAATTTTGATTGAATTTGTAACTTGTTATCTTTTTGTTAATTGTCACTTAAATTTATATAAAGCAAACATAGTTTTCATATGTTAATAGTCATTAGGTTTGTGTATAGTGACAATTTTTAAATAATTAATTGTCAATAAATTTATGTATAGTCACGCAATTTTGACATGACTAATTGTCACTAAGTTTGTGAATAGTGATATAATTTTAAAACATTAAATTGTCACCAAAAAATGTATAGTGATAAAATCTTTTACACTTTTATTTTTTAACTAATTAAGGTCAAGTTATAATTTGTTAATAAAAATTATGATTTGTGACAAGTAACAAAAAACTGTCATAAATACTTTTAATGGCCGGACAAAAGTGATGAAGTTATGACACTTTTTTTGTTACAATATTGAAATTATAACAATTTCTTCGCTTATAGTGATAAATAATATTTATAACTATATGTCACTATGGGTGCGTTTGGCACCCGGATGAGACGGAACAGGACGAGACGGGACAGGACGGGACAGTTGTTCCATATTATGTTTGGAATATCTGGAACAGAACCATGAACTATACTATTATACGTTTGGTATGATTGGGACATGATAGAACAAGTGATTCAAATTACCAAGATGTCCTCGGTATTTATTTGATTTTATTAAATAAATATATTTATATATCATATTTAACATTAATAATAATATTGTAATTGAAAATTATTTTTATATGGAGTTGGTTGGATTTCATATAAAATTATATGAAATTTATTCATTTGATGGACTTATAAAAAATAGAAAATTAAGAAGAAATAAAAATAAATATTTTTTTTTGGAGTTTTTCCCCGGATCTTTCCATTATTTTCTCAAGAGAAAAAATTAAAGCACAATATTAATAATTTCTTCATCTTCAACCTCCATTATCCAGAAATCTTCTTTCCACAAACCTGCAAATCACCTAAATACACATAAGAAATTCAACTAAAATGCCTAGGTCATGACACAATCTGATTAAACTAATTAAATCTGATTAAACCATCCAAAATATGTTCTGAAATCAATCAATTCCACAAATCAATTTCACAATACAAATTAATATGTTCTTAATCAATTAATATGTTCTTACAAAGAGGAAATGGTGAGATATATCACCTTTTATAAGGTGTGTTGTGATGATGTCACCATTTTAATAACTTAAGTTTAAAAGGCACCTATTATGATGAACTGTCCAAATTACCTCTAAACTTAAATTTTTTAAAAGCCCATTTCTAAACTCGTTGGTATCTCCCCAGAAAAGTTGTCTGAAAAACTTGAGTCTCGGCTCTCTCCAGATTCTGCAGTAGAAGGTAACAAATATTTATGATCTTCACTTATTTTTTTTTATTTCTTTTATTTCTTTTATTTCTTTTATTTCTTTTATGCATTTCAGATATTTTGCATTCATTTCTGTGTGGGTTTACAATGTATCAATTCCTCGATATCAATGTATCCATTTCAGATTCTGCACTAGAATGGTTTTTTCTTGTGTGACCGAGAAAATTTAAAAATGAATCGAGCTTATTTTATATTGGAACGAGCTCTTGTTTAGTTTGAAAAAAACTCGATTATTTGAAAAAAATGCTCGACAAAAAATGCTCGATCTCTTAGGAAAAGTTCTCGATCCCTTAGGAAAAGTTCTCGAACCGTAATAAAAGTTCTCGATAATTTGACAAATAATCTCGATCATTTAAAAACTTTCTCGATCCCTTAGAAAAAGTTATCGTTCCCTTCGAAAATGTTCTCGATCCCTTGAGAAAAGTTCTCTATCCCTTGATAAAAGTTCTCGAAAATTTGAAAAATATCCTCGATCCGTTTAAAAAGATCTCGAACCTTTTAAAAAGATCTCGAACCGTTACAAATGTTCTCGATCCCTTAAAAAAGTTCTCGAACCGTTTGAAATGTTCTCGATCCCTTAGAAAAAGTTCTCGTTTCCTTGTTAAAAGTTCTCGAACCCTTAGAAATGTTCTCGATCCCTTAGAAAAATTTTCCCGTTGACTTGTTGAAAGTTGTCGATCCGTTGATAAAAGTTATCGGTCCTTTTAACAAATATTCTCGATCCCTTTAAAAAGTTCTCGAACCGTTTGAAATGTTCTCGATCCCTTACAAAAAGTTCTCGTTCCCTTGTTAAAAGTTCTCGAACCGTTATAAAAAGTTATCGATAGTTTGACAATATTCTCGATAAAAGTTCTCGAATCGAACATTTTTATAAGTTCTCGATCCTTTGTAAATTATTCTCGAACCCTTGAAAAAGTTCTCGATCCCTTATATAAAGTACTCGATCCATTTGATAATTTTTTAATTGTTAGTAATTGTAAAAGTATTTTTTTTTATCTGTTAGTAATTGATTGTGATGATGATTTTCATAGGGCAATGGATCGGGTTAGATTAGTAATATCTTACAATGGTCGATGGGAGCAATTACCTGATGGAAGTCAGAGGTTTGTTAGTTCCGATAACCAAGGAATGTATGTGTCCAAAAATATGACTTACGAAGAGCTGGTGTCGATCGTACAAACTGTTGTGAAGTACGGTGTGAACAAATACATTGCTGATCTACAATCTATGTCAATCGTTCCCGAGACCACATGTCGCACATTTATAAGAAATGACGACGATGTTTTGTTTATGCTAGGGGAAGATAGGGTAATCCCTCAAGTATGTGTCAGTTTAATTGAGAGGGCTGCAGGAGGTGTCATCGGTGAAGAAATCCATCCTCATGATAACACCTAACAATTTCGATCTTCAGGGGAAAGCAACCAGTTGTTTACAGAAAGAAGTGGGATTGACGGTAGGGAAAACCTATGTGGTGTCCCACTGGAAGTAGCCGACCATGGTGATATAGTTGGAGCTCAATTGGACGATGATTTCGGTTGTCAAATTGAATTGAACGCTGGGCAGTATAACCACCAATACAATGAGATTTACGATGACATGAGCAATGAGCGGAACAATTTACCTCATAACCTACCAATCCATGAGGTGGCTAATGAGGTAAATTTACATCCGATACATAATGTACCGAACAATGAGGAAGATGAAGAACGGTTTGAAACGGAAAGACGTGCAAGACGTGTCCACATATGTAATTCCACTGCAGTAGATATAGCTGGGACATCTGAGGTCAGGCCTGATGTAACTCCAGCTGATTCTGAGAATGCCAGAACGTGGGTTATTCCAGGTGCAGAATCATACTCATTTGGTATGGTGGAAGCAGGAACTGGGTAGAAGATGAACCTACCAGCATGATATATAAAGGCCAATTTTTTCCTACTAAAAAGGATTTGAACAGATTGGCTGGCCATTTTGCAATGCGGCATAACTTCGAGTGGAAGGTGAAAAGGTCGAATAAGACAACATTACATATGGTTTGTTTGATAGACAACTGTACATGGAAGTTAAGAGCGGTTAGGAGAGATGAAGCAACATACTTTCAAGTACGTAGTTTTATCAATGAACACACTTGTCCGTTGGAGGAGATTCACCGCCGCCATCGACAAGCTAGTGCAGTCATAATTGGAGAAGTGGTTGCACCTAGATTGCAGCAACATGATGGTCGATTAATGCGTCCGAAGGACATAATGGCCGACATGAAAACAATGTATGACATCTAAATAATATATAGTAAGGCACATCAAGCCCTTGATTATGCTTTGTCACTCACCTATGGAACGCATGAGGAAAGCTTTCAACTGCTGCCATTATTCGGTTACGTGTTGGAACAATAAAATCCCATAACGATAACTGACTTACAGTGCGATGAAAATGGTAAATTCCTATACTTTTTCATGTCGTTGGGTGCCTCAGTCAGAGGATCCCAGAGGTGTATGCGTCCAGTTATTACCGTTGATGGTACCCATTTAAAGGGTAGACTCGGGGGCACAATGTTTGTTGCAACTGCACAAGATGGGAATGAACAGGTTTATCCAATTGCTTTTGAGTACTGTGACTCGAAAAACAACCTATCATGGGAGTGGTTTTTGGATTGCTTGAGAGGTGCCCTTGGCCATATAGATGATTTGGTTTTCATTTCTGATCGACATGCAAGCATTGAAGCATGGATTTCTAAAGTGTTCCCTTATGCCACCCATACCATATGTTGCTGGCACTTTTATGAAAATATTAAGAAGATATATCATAGAAAGGATGTTGCCGCAATAATGGATAAAGCAGCCCGAGAGTACACCGAGTTGCAATATAACCGGCACATGGAAGAGTTACGTAACTTGCACCCGAATGCATATGAATATGTAATTGATGCCGGTCCACAGAAGTGGTCTCGTGTTCACTGCCCCGACAAAAGGTATAGGGTCATGACAACAAATGCTGCAGAATGCATAAACTCATGCCTTAAATTTGCACGGCAATTGCCTATGTTGACTTTGGCAGAGTTTATTAGGAATATGCTACAGCGTTGGTTTCACGATCGTCATAGGGCTGCACAATCCATGCGTTATCAGTTGACCGACTCAGCACATCTTATGATCCTGAAACGTGTAGAAAAGTGCAATTTTATGACCGTTAATCCAGTTGACTGGAACATATTTTCGGTGAAACAGGCTGAAAAATAGTGGGCAGTTGACTTAGCCCGGAAGACCTGCATATGTAACAAATTCCAAATGGACCTTTTTCCATGTTCTCACCCTCTCGTTGTCGCAAGGTACATCATACAATTTTGTGTACGGTTAATATTACTTAAACATCATACAATTTTATCATCGTTTTCAATGTTTTTACAGGGACAGAAACATGGATTTCACATCCCTCTGTGCGGACTACTACAAGCGACAAACACTTATTGAAGCGTACTCGGTTCCTATTATGCCGGTTGGACATCCTTCCACTTGGATTGTGCCATCTGACATCGCTGAGAGAGTCGTTTTGAATCCAAGCTCCAGGAGACAAGATGGCCGCCAGAGGGCTTCACGCCGTATCTTGTCTTCAGAGGGAACATCTACACAGAATTGTAGGCGATGTCGACAACCAGAGCATAATTTGAGGAGATGTTCTAACCCAGCTTTTACTGATGAAGATCTGAGCAGAGTCATTCTTGAGGAATACAGACGCAAGTGTAGTATCTGTCATACTGTTGGTCATAACAGACAGACGTGCCCTACTAGAGACGGTGGGACCGTGGAATGAATTTAAGCATTATCATGATGACATTGTTATAATTTGAACTCATATGACTTGTTAAGTAACTGAAATGCAATTGTATTTAAATATTCTCGGTATATATAAAAATGTAAAAAAATTTGTATAAAAGAATTGGTAAACTCCCCCAAAACTGTTGGTACATATACAAAAGAATTTGTAAATATACAAAGTAATTGGAACATATAAGACAGAATTGGTAAGTATACACATGAATTACTACATAAATCTATACGGGCCTGGAGTTTGCAAATATTTCAACCGTCATCTTCTCCCGAATGATCCTCATATCGTCTTCAGACCAATCGAAATCTTTTTTGTTCGCCAGTATGTACTCTATCAATCTCAACGTGTGGGGACCACAGTTAACCCTGAAGTTGGACACATGAACAAGCGTTAATAAAACATTAGGTTTATACTAATACAATCTTAAAGTGACTATTACGTAATGTCTTACGATTTCTTTTGTTGGGGGATATGTTTTCCCGACACGACGGTGACATCAAAGGGCTTACTTGTCCTCTCAAATTTCAACAGTCCTGCCGCTCGTTTAGTTTGAAACCCGCCTTGATGCAACATCGAGGGCACAAAGTAGCGCAACAGGGCTACCTGCTGCTTTCGGATACGAGGTTCGACCTTCTGTCTCCAGGGGTCGACTATGAACAGCTTCCCGCATGTGAGGTCCACAGTCACCAGCAACCAATGTTGGCGCCTAATGTTGCACGGTATCAGGACCTGGAAACGTCAATAACAGGTGTTAGGATGTACAAAGCCATTTATATATACAATTGTAAACCATGTCAAGTAACACTTACCATGTCAACCTCGTGCCACGGATGGCATCCAATTGGGGCACCCTTAAGGACCGTTGTGAGGTCGTCATCCTTCCACCAAGACCTCAACACATTCCAACGGCTCAGGGTGATCTGCCCACGAGAATTGTGAGGCATCATTTTCCTGTACTGGTGCTTTAGAAAGGACTGCAGAAACAATAACACAAATTAATTTTTGTTTTCCATACACACATAAAACAACGCGTTATCATTATTAATTTCAGTACTTACAAAGAATTGCGAGTCCAATATGTTAACCATTTGACTATACACATTCGGAAATGCCTGTTGACACTTCTGAAGAATATGGAGGTACACGTCCATATGTTGGGAATATAAACACGTTAAGAAATGTTAGGATGTTTACACTTCTAAAACAAATACTGAAATCAAGATTTAAGGTCCCACAAACCTGATCATCAACATCCATGAAGTTGGTCTGCAACTGATGGAACCATGCAGCATCAACCGGCTCCTGCAAATCAACATCACGTCTGCAAAAATGTTCCAACATCTACACTTTCATATAATGCATTACAAGAAATTCGGCCACCTAAATAACAATGAAATTTACTTACAGTTCCTCGTTTACATTCCTTTTATAGGCTCGGTACGCCTTCAACTGGGTATCGTCCACCAGTTCCTGGGGATTAAATACGTGGTCAGGTCCTTTTACTATTACTTTCGTCCTCTTAGGACAGCACTGATCTGTGTACGGGCTAACCAACTGCCAACCGCGCTTCAGTACACGCCTCTGCTGTCGAACTCCCCCCGACGGGGTATGCTGAGATGAGGATGAGGGAGGGGAAGCCTGCTGCTCGAGAGGAGGTAGAGGGGGAGGGGGAGCCTGCTGCTCTGACATCGGTGGAGGGGGAGCCTGCTTCTCGCTAGGAGGTGGCGGGGGAGCCTGCGAATCGCTCTGAGCGAGAGGGGGGGCCGGCTGCTCTCTCAGAGTGGGAGGGGGAGAAGGAGGGGGAGACTGAGCAAACTGGTGCTCCAGAAATGCCCTCCGGTATGTGGATCCTCTGTATGGGTCCTGAAGCCCTGAAGGCCCCAGATCAATGCAAGCAACTCCCTATGTTGTTGCTATCGATCCTCATCCTCTTCTGGAACATATCGAGCGAATCCCGGTGCTGTAGTTGTCGATCCTCCTCACTCTTCCGGAGGGCGTCACACAAATCCCGGTGCTGTTGTTGTCGATCCTCCTCACTCTTCCAAAGGTCTTCATGCAACTCCTTCAAGTTATGTTCTAAATGGGCCTGAAATCATGCAACTTTGTTAATATGAAAAAAATCAACAACTCTTGTTAATGAAAAGAAAACTACCATCTCAACTTACCTCCCCTTCAATTTGAACGCCAACACGGGAATCCCCGGTAGCGGAACCAGTTCCTCGGGTGGTAAACCAAACCTGCCTCACTCGTCGAGGAGACGGCCCAGATTCGCCAGTGTCCATGCCTCTGAATTATGGACCTGTAGGGTCTGAAGCCTCTGTCTCAGTACACCTCCCACCCTCACCATCCTCCTCGGGATGAACTGCAATTGTAGTCGGCTCAGAGACAGTAGGAAGGTGAACCCTGTCGTCACGCACATACGGGCTCCCCCATCACTTAGGCCTGCAAAGTACAGAGCCACCGCCTCAGCTGCTGTGGGCACGATTTCCATCCTCGCCGACATCTGAAACCGTATTTAGATGAATTTCATTGTTACTTATCGTAAGTAATATAAATGACTTAAAAAGAAAACTTACCCTAGCACTAAAAATCTTCTCCAGCTTCTTCCCTCTAGGTTGTTTGGTCAACTCTCACTTCAACAACCGAGGGGAAAGGTCTGTAACCCTCCGAGTCCCGAAAACCTGGCCCAGTTGAGGGATCACCTCAAAAGCAAATATCTGCATCAAAGATACGTGCAGTTATAATCCAAGACAATTTTGGATTAAAAATTAAATGTACATGTTGGAATAAAAAATTCTTACCAAAAAGGCGTGTGATAGACCGTAGATGTTGTACCCCTCCACGGAATGTCCAACATCTCCCTGTGACTGTTGTCTTCTCTCCTCACTACGTCGCGGTAAGGCATGCTTGAATGAAAATATAGAATGCCTATAGACGTGGGCACCCCACGGGAACACATCGAAGGTATTGAGGTCCTCTACTAACCAAAACTGCCAAACTGGAATCTTCAATCTCTCGTCCACCCCCATCAGTATCCAGTTCAACATGTAAATGAGGCACAACTTCACAGCATTGTACGCCTTTTGAAACTCTCCCTGGGTAAGAACAACCCTCAAGTCATCCAACGATACCTCATCATGCGCAGGAAAGTACCGTTGATGTATGTCATTCTCAACTGCAACATACATACTCGTGTCCGGTACGACTCCAAAACATAATCTGGTGATGAGGCTAAATTCCACCTTCGAAAACCTTACCACATGGTTCCCTAACAAGAACCACATCTCATCTGTCAGCCCGTCATGGTCCAACTCCCGCAAAAACAACTGATGAATAACACCACCAGAAAACTTCAGCTCCCGGTGCATCGACATGAAATGCCAGAAATAGGAGGCTATGAACCGACGCCGATCCTGAACAGCAAACTCTTTAGGGACCCGATTCAGTGCATCATCTATACGGGCGAGGGCTTCAAAATGGTCGTGTCGGGTCAATTTTCCCTTGAACCAATCTCCCTCTACAGTTTTAAGCAATTCCTTCATACTGCTCGTCATCTGCAATGTCACAGAAACAGTACATCAGTAAACAGCACAAAAATTAGAAAATATTCTCGATCGTTTGAAACAAATTCTCGATACTTTTAAAATATTCTCGATCCTTTGATAAAGTTCTCGATTTTTTTAAAAAGTTCTCGATCCTTTGTAAATAGGCTCGATCCTTTGTAAATAGTCTCGATCCTTTGTACAACCTCTAAATTCATTGAAAAAACTTCACGATCATTTAAAAAAGTTCTCGATCCTTTGCAAATAGGCTCGATCCTTTGAAATTAGTCTCGATCCTTTGTAAAACCTCTCGATTCATTGAAAAAACTTCACGATCATTTAAAAAGTTCTCGATCATTTACAAATAGGCTCGATCCTTTGAAATTAGTCTCGATCCTTTGTAAAACCTCTCGATTCATTGAAAAAACTTCACGATCATTTGAAAAAATTCTTGACCCTTTGAAAAATATTCTCGATCGTTAGAAAATATTCTCGATCCTTTCAAAAACCTCTCGATTCTTTGAAAAATCTTCTCGATCATTTTCTAAAACTGGACCCTTTGAAAAACATTCTAGATCATTTCAAAACATTCTCGATCCTTTGAAAATATTCTCGATACTTTCACAAACCTCTCGATTCTTTGAAAAATCTTCTCGATTCTTTGAAAAATCTTCTAGATTCGATCATTTTAAAAAATATCGATCCTTTGAAAAATAATCTCGATCGTTATTATAATATTCTTGATCATTTTCAAAAATTCTCGATCCTTTCATAATAGTCTCAATCCTTTGAAAAACCTCTCGATTCTATGAAAAATATTCTCGATCATTTAACAAAAGCTCGATCACTTTGAAAAACCTCTCGAATCTTTCTAAAAAATTTCCTCGATCTCGCTTGAAATATTCTCGATTTATTTTTATTTCAAAACAAAAATTGCTCGATACCAGAATATTGAACCTCATTTCAAACCCAAACCAAAACCACAACCAGTGTCAACCCTAATCTACAATTTCAATCAACAGAACAAGTCTAAAATGCAATGATAAGTTATTAACAACAAATCGATAAATAAAACAAACTGAACTTACCTCTGTCATCGCTGCGAAATGTACTGTATTACCGTTCCGGTCAATAAGCTGTCGATTTTCTCACCGTCGATTTCGTTGTCGTCGGTTTCTTTCTCGGTTTCTTTCTCACTGTTGCTTTTCTCAGACTCACAAAACGATAATTTTTCTCTCTTTTTCAATTTTGTGGGGGTATTCTCGTCTGTTTAGTTTAAATTGTGCCTTTTAAACTTACATTACTAAACTGATGACATTTGCACAACACCCCTCTCAAATAGTGCCATTTATTTATCGAGCCCTTCTTACAAACCACCAACAAATCAATTCCACCCAGTCAACACCAAACTACCAACAAATCGAAAACAAATTGAAAACAAATATGAAAACAATTCGAAAACAATTCGAAAACAATTCGAAAACAAATTAAACAAACCCAGTCAACACCAAATCACCATCATCGTCGACCAAACCAAACCACCGTTCACAACCAAACCCAGCTTCAATCAAACCAAACCCAGAAATCAAACCAAACCCAGTCAACACCAAACCACCATCATCGTCGACCAAACCAAACCAAACCACCGTTCACAACCAAACCCAGCTTCAATCAAACCAAACTAGTCAACACCAAACCACCATCATCGTCGACCAAATCAAACCACCGTTCACAACCAAATCCAACTTCAATCAAACCAAACCCAGTACCGTCCAATACAGTCCACCACCGTTCAACACCGAACCCAGCTTCAATCAAACCCAGAACTCACCGGATTCAACCATTGATTTCGTCAACGATGAGTTGCGGTAATGAGTTAAGACCGTTTGGAGAGAAGAACATTGATTGTGTTGGAGAAAGGAGAGAAGATGAGAGATTGAGAGATGCGTTGGAGAGAGGAGAGAAGATGAGAGATTGAGAGATTGAGAGAAAGAAAGAGAAGAGTGGTAGGGTTTTAATTTATATAGTTGTAATTTAAAAAAAAATTGAGGGCAAACATGTCTTTTCCAGACTTGTCTCATGCATGGGACAAGCCTGGCCGAGGGTCTGATGTGAGACAAGATTTTATGGTTTTTGTCCCACCTTGTCCTCTCCAGTTCCGTTCCATGCTAATAGCGCGCCAAACGCGAGACAAGAGAAAGTTGTCCGGTCATATCTCGCCCCGTCCAACGTACCAAACACACCCTATATGTATATATAGTCCCTAAAAATAATATCACAAAATTTACATTTTCAAATGATAGAAAGTAACAACCACTACTCAATAAGATGGTGTGATAAACTGATAATTAAAAAACACTCATCCGTAAATAATAATAGAAAGTAACCTAGTTGATCAGGTTGTCCAATGACAAACTTTTCATACATACATCAATAAGATTTGGAGTTCGAATTATATCTTTATCTGAGTTCTCTCTCAACAACCGAATTGTAAAAATTCAATAATAATAACAATTAAATTATATCCCATAGATATGATAGAATCAGCAAATACATAATTCTGGATAAAAGGAGGGCAATTTAAAATAAAAATAAAAATTATATAGAAACTGACGTGTGTGCGCGACGTGTATAATGGGATCAATGTTGTGGCTATTCATCAGAGCGACATGCCGATATCAATTCTTAACTGCCGTACGATTGAACTATGTTGTCGTTGTAAGGCTCTTTTTAATCCGAAAACAAAATTTGATGTAACTTTTACATTATAATAGTGGAACGTTCACATTAATAATTTTTTTTAAAAAATATTCTTTTAAATTTATTTATTTATTTATTATTTCTCAATGATTAATATTTTAATTTATAATTAACATAATATTATAATAAATTAAGAAATTATGAAATTAGTACATAAAAAATTAAATTAAATTAATTAAAATATTACATTTATTATTAGATTAACTGAAACATTACATTTTATAAAATAAAGAAGAAAAAAAATATAAAATAAAAGTACATCTTGATCACTTTAAAGTTTATATGATGTTTTTAATGTTTTATTAATTAATGTATATTGTTTTAATTCCAGTCTCTTCCAATTAATGTTTTTAAATTTTGTATTGTACACTTAATTTTAATTTATTATAAATGTTAATATAAATATTAATTAAATTAAATAAATATATATTAAATAAAATCATTAAATAATAAAAGGAAACAATTGGAATAAATTTAATTAAGTAAAGGTAAAACTGTGATTAAACAATGCTTCTTAAAAAATATATAATTAAAATAGATTTTATTAAATATGGGTTAAATTGTGATTAAGTAAAACTTTAGCGATAAAAAAAAGATGAAATTTTTGCTCCAAATGAACAGTTGCCGCAACAATGTTCAGTAAGGCAAAATAACGAAAGTATTAAGTGTCTGGTTGGAGAACATTTTTTTTTTGCTCTAATTTGATGAATTGTGCCAAAATAGGTGTGGGTTGGAGATAGACATGACGGCGGTTCCGGTTCCATGGTTTTGTCCGGTTCGGAACCTTTTTTTTTTAATAAAAAAAAAACCAAAAATCTCAAATACCCAATCAAACCTTACACCTGAAACACCAAAAATCCCAAAATCCCAAAATCCCTAATCAAGTTCATCAGTTCAAACTTCAAACACATACACAACTCCAATACAAACCCAAAATCACACATACATATCATTACACCCAGTTACCTATCAAAACTCGAACACACACACCATCACAAACACAAAACCCACCACCACTCAATCCCACACATCCACCGACTCGTGACCACCGTATCATCTCTCTCATGTTCGATCCAAGCAAGAAGAAAAAGAAAGATGAAAGAAGAAGAAACTGAGGAAGACGAAGAAGAAAGAAGAAGATGATGATCATCGATCTGCCAAGACGATGGTAGAGTGGTGGATTAGTGACGATGGTTGAGTGGTGGATCGGTGGTGGTCAGTGGCCGGTGGGTTTGTGAGTGAGTGTGTGTGTGTGTGTGTGTGTGTGTGTGAGAGAGAGAGAGAGAGAGAGAGAGAGAGAGAGAGAGAGACGTGAGATGGTGTATGAACGTGAAAGAGAAGAGTGTGAGAGAGATCAGATATTCAGATCTTATTTGATCTGTTTTTTTTTTAAAAAATCTGTTTTGGTGTAACCGTTCGGTTTGAACAGGACGGTTCCACCGGAACCGGAACTGAAATCGTGCACTGCAGCGGTTTTGGTTCGGAACCTCAAACATCGGTTTGGTTTCGGTTTCGGTTTTTTGAGGACTAGCTCCGGTTCGAACCGAACCACCGACATGTCTAGTTGGAGATGCCGCGACGGATTTACATGAACGTACATATCAAAACTATTAGGCCATGTTTGTTGGCCTTCAATGTTTGGTATAAACACTGTATCATATTATTTTTTGTACATTTTAATTGTCAAATATAACAAATATCGTATTAGCTAATACATTATATTTGGTGGTATTAAGTTGTATTGTATTAGAAAAACACTTTTTTTTTTCTCTTTGTTTTTCAACTAATATGAAATATTGATGAAATATGTGTTATGTTGTTAATATTTTTATTATAATTTTAAAATTATATAGGAAATATTTATTTTATTTTTAAAAATACTATTTATTTAAATTTTTTGTTTCAGTTAAAATAAATATCTATTGATTTTAATGTAAAAATATTTATTGATTTATTCATGGTAAAGATATTTAAATTTGATTATTAACTAATTTTTGAAAATATTATATATTTATAATATAATATAATAAAATACAATAAAGTCATACGAATAACTTAATACGATATAATACAGTGCATCACCAAACATAGGTTTGTATTAATGTTAATACAGACCAATACAATACAATACAATACAATCCAATATAGTCCAATACAATCCAATACGGTGTGTGCCAAACGAGCCCGTAACGATAATAAATCACGGTTTAATGTGGACTTTGTTATGAATGACAATAATTTAGTTTGAAAATATGAAAATATGTTTGTAAAATACGTATAATGAGATTTGAACACCTCATCACATATGTGGAAGGGAGGTGCATTATCAGCTATGCTAGGAGGTGATGTGCACCTGCCACCACATTTGATATACCGAAACATAGAAAAAACTACTTACAATGACAATTTTACTTATACATTTAATAATCTACACGATAGTTAGAACTTTTATATATATATATATATATGAGCATAATTTTTGTGCATTATTTGAGCATAAATTGTGTGCAAAGAGTATTACTACCTTTTCGTGCCTTTAACAATATTGTTGACATTAATTATGTCAAATAAATTGCAAACTAACCATGTGAATTTATATAAAAGTAATGCTAGACCTCTCAAAAGGTATTGTTTCCAAATGATATAATATGTGAGTCAACATCTCACCACTCGCCGTACAATCTCATAATTGTCATGATATTGACAATTTACATATCACATCATTTGTGAATGAATTTAGAAAGCCTAACATTACTCTTTACATAAAAACCTATCCTGCTAACACTTCAAGCCAACCTTAGGCATGCTCGAGGGACACGTATAGATGTAGGACTTTACACTACCGTGAATATATATATATAGTTGTTATCCTATCGGTGCGCATTGATGAAATTATATAAGGACATTGACTGTGAGTAACTCATTTATAAAAAAACTTTGACAAGTGTATACATGCCAATATAAAGTATGTAAAATGAGTGACTTACATTAAATGTCCTTATATAATTACATCAGTATGCATTGCCTTGAAAATTTCCGTATTATATATATACTTTTAAGTTAGTAATCTTTTACTTAATTTCGGTAAGGATTTTGATAAAATCATATCGATTTTTATGAATTTTGATCTGATTTTTTTGTGTGGATAATATGTTTAATGAAACCTACATGAATAAAATTTAAGAATTTTTCAATCACTAGAACTATTTGTCATGATTTTATAAAATATGAAAGCATAAAAAATGAGATAAATATAGGAAAATTCAAAAAAATTGTTTTAGTGCTTGAAAATTTCTCAAATATGTTGATTTCAATAAATTTATCATCCATACAAAAATTTAGATCAAAATTCATAAAATTAAATGTGATTTCATCAGGTTACTTACTAAAATCAAAGTAAAATTCCTCACTTGAAAGTTCTTATATATATATATATATATCTATATATATATATATATATATATGTATAAACTTAAACTCTTGGTATAATGGTAAGAGTTTGGTCTTAATATCTATGAATTTCCCTTTTCCCATAACGTTTAGTGCTAAAATGCTCTCATCCACGTTGACCATGTCCTCAGTTTGAATCACCTTTAAAAAAACATCTATGAATTTGGATGCTAAATTTGTGAGCAGTCGAATACAAAATTTGTGTAGTTCAAATGCAAAATTTGAAGAATACAAAAATGTTAGGGTTAGGGAGATGTATGAAAACCATTTTTTTTAATATACTTGCTGTGGCTAATACGCAAACTTGGAATATTATAAGGCTAATTGAGCGTATTTTCCATCGAGTCACATCTTTTTTTTTTAAATTACAAATTAACATAATTCAATGAATTCTTTGTTTTAAGTTATTCAGGAAGGTATATCCAATCTAAAATTGATTGAAATTTAAAATATTTTAAAAGTTTAAATGTATTCAATTCAGATTTTTAATAAATCTTAATAAACCTAAGTATATTTAATAGGTCATTAAATTAGTAATGGGATTCCATGAATTTTAAAATCATTTTTATAAATACAAAAAATCCAAAACAAATCTTGCCCTACTTCTATAAATTTTGATAGATTTGAGTCATTTGACTTAATAACAGCCATAGAATTTATTAATGCATCCATATTTTATTAAAAAAATTAATTATAAAAATATCCTAATAGAAATTTATCAATAAAGATAAATTATTAAACTAAAAATAAATAAAATACTATATACACTCATTAATCACACATATATCTTCAACTATATTTCTTTATTGAAAAAAGAACTTACCTTAAAAAAAAAAACTTACGACAAATCCTAATTTTTATGATAAACTTAATTAAACTCTAATTTATTTCAATTATCAACCTTTCTCAATCACACGATTATCATATTGTTTTTGTCTTTCTTTTATATATAGCTATGAACATTATCAAGAAACAAAATGTATTTTTTTTAACGATAGTGGTAGCTATCAATAAGTTTATTTTTTAAGATAGTCGTAGATATCAATAAGTTTTTTATTAGATAGCTGTATAAATGAGAGAATTACAGATTGAAAATCTCTTGATCTCATATACTATTCCATATATTCCCTTTTATAAGGCTTATACATTCGAGATATTTCCAAAAGTGAATTAGACCATCATTAAAAGAAAATTTGATTCTAAAAATAATATGATTTTTTTTATAAAGTGGATATGATAATAATTTAAGAGTGTTTATAAATAATATGTATTAAAATGAATATATTTATTTCAATAATGATACTATTGCCATTAGGATGTGTGTTTATAGTAATATTTGTTTTTAAAATTTTAGATATAAATGTACTTATAAAAATGAGTGTGTCAATATCCGTTCCTTAATATATTTTTTTAATGAACAATTGACCTTCATAGTTAAAATTAAAATAGACAATTATTTTCTTCTAATATAAAATTTTCATTAATGTCATTAATATTAATTAAAAGTCTCGTACAAATCAGTTGCAATGCATAATGACAACAATGACAATAAAAGAAAAAGAATGATGACATATGGAATAAAACTTTTCCGACTTTATAGCACACATCATTTTAAAATTGTTATATTTTGGAGTTAGATATTGAACTGTTAAAATGCAGACATTTTGTATTTCGGTATAGTGGACTGGAAAGTATTTTAATTTTTTATCCAACAATTGATTTTGATAATTAGAATTTAAGAAGTCAATTTTTTTTTTATATAATATCAAAATTTCATTAATCTGTATAAATTTGATGGTGATTGATAGTAGTCATGACCTGGGGCAGACCCACGTAGAGCTCAGGGAGGGCCCGTGCCCTACCTCAATTGTTTTTTTTTTTAAATTGATTTTATATATACTTTTTATATACATATTAATTAACATAGATACATTATATTCTTATTAGCGAAGTTTGTAAAATAGTTATCTTTTACACTTGATGTGCTAGGTTCAATTCCCCTTTCAAGTAAATGCTGTTTTTTTAAACTCAAATTTATATTGTTTTTTTTTGTTTTATTTATTTTGTCATATTTTTCAATTCTTTTCTCAAATTTTCATTTCTTCTAAAACAAAACAATTTATTTTCTTATTTATATTAAATTATCTATTATTATTATTATTTATAATAGTTTTAGTTTGACTTATTTTACACATCCAATCAATAAATCATAAAATCTTAAATTTTACTTTATTAGATTAAAATATAGTCGATCTATTATTTGACTCATTTTATTTTATTCTTAGTATTTATCTTTATTTTATAGTTTTAATTTATTTAGAAACAACAATTTACCAATACCATGAAGAATAACAAATTTTAAAAAATGTCTAAGAATATTTATTAATAAATTATTTGTGTATAAATTTACATTGAATTCATTATAAATGCAAAAAAAAAAAATAATCTTATTATAAAATTATATTATAATTTATTCTTTTAATTTTCTTCATTATTTATGTTGTTTTTCTTGTTATTGTTTATTTTTTAACATTTTTTTCGTTGTTTTATTTCTTTTTTAATGTAAAGTTTTTACATTCATCTTGACTAAGTGTTTTATTTGTTTCATTTTATCTAAAAAAAACTCATTTTTGTTTTAAAAAACACTCATTTTACAATAATTTTATTTTTCAGTATATATATATTTTTTCAAGTGCCATATCTGGTTAAAATTCCTGGATCCGCCACTGGTCATGACCACGGTTTAGTTTGGTTTGGTTTGGTTCGGTTTGGTTCGGTTCGAACCGTGGAAACGAACCGTAACCATAACTGGAACCGGAACCGGAACCGTGAGCCTTAAGGTTCAGTTTCGGTTCATAAAAAAAAAACGGGCTGGAACCAGCGGTTCGGTTCCGGTTTTGGTTTTGGAACCACTGGTTCTAGACCAATTTTCCTTTTTTTTTTTTTTTAATTTTTGTTTTTTTAAAAAAAAAAAACAACCGTTGGCCCCAACGGTTGTTTTAGTTTTATTTTTTTCCTTTTTATATTTCTTTTATTTTCCCATTTTTTTTCCTATAAATACCTCCTTCCAATTCATATCTTTTCACATCAATTCTCTTTCAACTCTTTCTATATTATCATAATTCCCTTCAATTATCTCTTAGTTAGTCAATTGTTTATATTTATTGTGTAGTATTTTATTTTAAAATCAATTCAAAATCATTGTCAGCAAATTTTTTAAAAAAATTTCCAAGAAATTTTTCGAATTTTTTTCCACCAATTTTTTTTTTTCAAGAGTTTTTTTACAAACCATTGTCAAAAATTTTTAAAAATTTATTTCCAAGAAAATTTTCAAATTTATTTCCACCCATTTATTATTATTATTATTTCAAGAGTTTTTTTTACAAATCAATTTTTTAAATGGCAAGTGGAGGTGGAGGTGGAAGTGGAAGTGGAAGTGGAGCAGAAGACGCTCTACTAAGATGTTCCGTTCCCAGGACCGGTAAGGGTTGTATGTCGATGCCGGTTTCGGTTTAGCCGGATAATATCAGTTTTGATGACACTGTTTACCATGAGTTCATGTAATGACAAACCTATATTGAATCCATAAACTATCCAACCAATCCAAATCCACCTTTAATAATTTCTGAACCCAGCGGCCCTAGCCCTGTCAACATGACAAGCCATTTAGAAAATATGTCCGATTTCTCTCCATTTCTAGATTTTGAAGGCCCACATATTGAAGAGGTCTTAGAGAAAGATAAGAAGTACAAATCTGATCTCTTTGTTCTCCACATGAAGAAAGTTACGAAAGAGGATGTAACGTGTTGAACGATGTGCAATTATTGCCCTAAAGAATTAAAGTGGACTAAATCTAGAGGATACGACACATATATGAAGCATATTACGACCCGTCACCCAGTAGAACATGCCAGGGCGAGTACACAATCTCAAATTTCCAGGTTTGCTACCCTTAACACTCAATTATATAAATATAGCGATCAAGTTAATAGAGAATAATTTGCTAGAATGGTAGCTATAGAACATTTACCATTTAGTTTTGGTGAAAAAGTTGATTTTTTTAAATATTGTCATAAAGCATTAAATCCTGTTGCATGTCATGTTCCTAGAACCACTCTCACACGTACAATGTATGATATTTATAAAAAAGAAAAAAAGTTTTTGAATTTTTTTTTAAACTATAAAGATCGTGTTTCCATATGTGCCGACATATGAACTGACAATTGGCGAGTGCATTCATACTTGGGTGTAACTTGTCATTATATGGACAAAGCATGGATAATGGTGTCCACTGTTCGGTTTCGGTTTCGGTTCGGTTTTGGTTTCAAACCGCCGGTTTAGGTTCTGTGGAAAGGCCGAACCGTAACCGTAACCGTAACCGTAACCGGAATAGGACGGTTTTGGGCGGTTTCGGAACCGGCGGTTTTCGGTTCGGTTTCGGTTCGTTCGGTTTTTTTTTTTTTTTTTTTTTTACAAAAATTAATATATATATTATTTTATATACATTTAATTTATATATATATATATATATACATATGTTTTTTTAAATGAAACTATACAACTAATATTTGTTCTTTAATATACACACAAATGTGATTTTGTTTTTAATGGAACTATATAAGTATATACAACTAATAGAGTAATTACTAATACAAAATTACAAATTGATAAACTTAAAATTTAAAAAATGGCAAAACATTTTTATTTGTAATCAAATTTCATTTACAATGTCTAGATTTTAAATATTCACATAAAATATGAAATACAATTATTTAAATATACAATTGAACCGTTGAACTATTTAACAATGAATGTGTAAAAATAAAAGAAATTGACATTAATTAATAAGTAAAAATTTACAATTGCATCTAAATTTTATATAAAAAAATTAGAAGTTAGCCTTAATTGAATATAAAATCTAACAAAGTTCAAATAACACATTGAAAAAAGAAAAAATCAGCCTTGCACTTAATGTTGACCACAATTAAGCTGCCTACGTATCCTCCGTCAATGTAGAGGAATCAAAGGCCACGTAGTTCTTTTACCTGTAGTGGGATAGTCGGTGTTAGTGGTTGGAAGATTTGAACAGAATCTATTCGCTGCCTTCTGTTCCCGTGGTTTGATCATCTTGGAAGAAATCATTCACTATTTCTGGCTCGAGTTCTTATTGTCTAAATTTCGCCTTTGTCCAATCATCAACACATGCTTGGGCTTCAAGTGATTGTGGACACAGAACCGACCTTCTTGGATCCAAAATATTTCCACCTGCACTAAATTCTTGTTCCACAGCAACGGTAGAAACCGGTGTTCCAAGAATTTGTTTGGCAATAATAGCCAAAATTGGATATTCTTGTTCATAATCCTTCCACCAACCCTGGATACTAAATTTATCTTCTAAAAATACATGATTGGCTTCTAAAAATCGGTCAAGCTCAGAATGTGTGTTAGAGGATGAAGAAGATGCTCGTAACTTTTTGGCTCTTTGGGAAAACAATCAATCCCCTAAACCCTTTAATTTAAATTGTGAGGAACTGGTAGTACCATCAGATGTGGGTTGGGGTTGTGAAACCGATATGTTCAAAGACGGACCATATATTTTAAGATATTAATCATATAATTCATATAGTAAAGTCTTAACGGAATTACAACAACTAAGAACAACAGTTTCTATTCATAAACTATTGTAGTAATGAGTTAAATAATCTTGCAAACATTCTAATTTAAAGCGGGGATTAAAACAAGATGCAAGCAAATAAATATTTGGAATATCCTTATAATACTATATCCATTTTTGTTTCATTGCAGTAACACATTGACTCAATTGAACATCTAATTCACAGTCACTGAATGCACCAACAATATTAACACTTTGAACAAGAAATAAATGAGTAGTGGGATAGTAAATACCAGATAAAGCATTGGTAGCATCATTAAAAACACGTAACAATTCAAGAATTTTTATACATACATCCCAATGCTTCAATTGAAGCGAAATTGAAGGAACGTTATAAGTAATAAAAGAAACTAATATTTCCTTATATTCAACACTTTCATTAAGCAACTTATAAGTAGAATTCCAACGAGTACTAATATCTCGAGAAAATTTTATGGGACACCTATTATTTTGAGAACAAAATTTCAACCATTGTTTTTGGATTTTGTTATGCGTCCAGATATAATTAATACTATCTCTAATTGGTCTAATACAAACAGAAAGAATTTGTAATCCAGCTTGAACACACAAATTTAAAACATGACATGCACATCGTTGATGAAATAATTTACCCCCAAAATAGGGATTGCATAATTCCTTTAACATAGGAATAGATGCGGTATTACTCGCCGCATTATCAAAACCAATTGCAAAAATTTTGTTTTAGATATGAAACTCTTCAAAAATAATTTTAAGGTGTCGAAAAATATTATGAGCTGTATGTGACTCATCGAAAACACGAAATGCAATAATTCTTTTTTGCATGTTCCAATTATTATCAATATAATGACATGTCACACCCATGTAATGGTGGCTACCAAAATTATCGGTCCATATGTCAGCACATACGGAAACGCGACCTTGATATTGGAAAAAAAAATGATTTCAATTTGTGTTTTTCTTTTTTTTGTAAATGGAAAATAGTGCACGTGTGAGAGTGACTCTAGGAACACGTTGCATTGCAGGATTTAATACAGTTTGACAATAATTAACAAAACCAACTTTCTCACCAAAACTAAAAGGTAAGTGTTCTACTGCAACCATTGTTGCTAATTCTTCCTTATTTTTTTCAGACGTATAATGAAATAATTGATTGGTAGAGGTACCATACCTGAATATTTGCCCTTGGTTACTAGCTTTCACCAATTCGGATGGATGATTTCTTTTAACATGGTTCCAATACGTTCCATATCCAAAGGACTTAACGGCCTTGTATGTTTTGGGGCAGTAGTTGCACATGATTTTGATTGTTCCATCATCTAACTCAATTTTCTTCATATGCACTCTGAAGAGATCGGACTTCAATGGATTTTCTTCTTCATCTGTATCAAATTCATCTGAAGGGGGTGGCATAGTAGAAGGGGTAGATATATTTTCATTACTAATGGGGATATTGGGATTTGGCTCAGCAACAAAAGGGGGGGGATTAGGATTAAGAGGGGGATCAGATTCAAAATGACTTTGAAGGAACTCGTGGTAAAGTCGGTCATTGTAATTGACGTCTTCACCTTCGTGTTCCAACAAATTTTGCAATGGACCCTTTCCTCTGTCCAAATTTGTAGGACCTGAACCTTCTCCCCCACTTGCCATTAAAAAATTAATTATAAATACTAATTGAAAAAAAAGAAGATAATTGTAAGTAAATAATATATTATTAAAAAAAATGGAAGAAATATATGTTTTTTAATTTATATGAGAAATTAGAATAAAATAAAATTGTTGAATGTAGAGAGAATTTAGAATTTGAGATTGAGAGAGATTGAGAGAAGGTGAGAGTGGTGTGAAGAAGAATGAATTGGGGGGGGGGGGGGGGGGATAGATTTGGTGTGGAGGGGTAATTTGGAAATTAAAAGAAAGAAAAAAAAAACAATATGACCGTTGGGCGTTGGGAACAAAAAAGGAAGATGACCGTTGTTCAACGGTCATCATCCTCCAACGCCCAACGGTCATTTAATTTTTTTTTTCTGAAATGCTGCCACGTGTCAGCATTTCATTGGTTTTTTTTTTAATTTCGAAACCGACGGTTTAACCGCCGGTTTTTGGTCGGTTTTTCATATCCCATAACCGTAACCGAACCGCCTGATCCAGTTTCCAACAGGTTTCGTAGCCGACGGTTTCGGTTACGGTTTCGGTTTCTGTTTCCAGAGGTCGGTTTCGGTTCGGTTTCGAACGATTTAACCGAACCGTGGACACCTCTAAGCATGGACAATACAAAAAGGAATTCTTACATTTAAAGTTTTTGATGATGCACATACTACTGATAATATTTATAAAAATATAAAAATGATTTTTGAAGAGTACAAAATTGAAAGCAAAATTTTTTCAATTGGTTTTGATAATGCATCTGCCAATACAACAATTATTCTTGCTTTGATTGAATTAAATAGTAAAATTTTTCATCAAAGATGTGCTTACCATGTTTTAAATTTACGTGTTCAAAAAGGTTTAGAAATTCTTCAAGCTTTATTAAACCCATTAAGGATGCCCTCTATTATTTGTGTAAACATCCTAATGATATGAAAGCATGGGTAAGATTTTGTAAACAGGCAAGTAGGCGTTCCATTATATTTTCTGGTGATGTTCCAACACGTTGAAACTCTACTTATAAATTGCTTTGTGAAAGTTATGAATCATGGGTAAGATTTTGTAAACAGGCAAGTAGGCGTTCCATTATATTTTCTGGTGATGTTCCAACACGTTGAAACTCTACTTATAAATTGCTTTGTGAAAGTTATGATTATACAGATTTATTAGTTTCTTTTATGCAATATAATGTTAGTCAAATCAATCTTTATTCACACTATTGTGATGTTTGTATAAAGATTTGTAATTTGTTAAAAGTTTTTAATAGTGTTACTAGCTATTTTTCTGGTATTTATTATCTACTACTCAATTATTTTATTGAGAGTTGTAATATTACTGGTGCATTTGTTGATTGTTCATCTTATATCAATTAGAGGCATGCATTGAAGCTATGAAAAAAAAATGGATAGACTATTATAGTGAATTTCCAACTATTTACATGCTTGTATTATGTTTAGACCCACGTTGTAAAACATAAAATTTGACAGATTATTTAACTCTTTATTATGAATGTTTAGGTATATAAGTAGATATTAATACTTATTGTTCTAGAATTAAGACATTATTTTATCAGTTATATGATGAATATCGTAGAATTTATAGTCCATCATTGAACATTAACGTTCCACAAACTGAAAATGTCTCCAAAACTCGATCTTTTGGAGTGTTGGGGGCAGAGTCTGCACTGTTATCCCAAATGATCAAAAGATTACGAGGTTCTTATTCTTCTTCATCAAGTTTGGTCTCATATTCTGAGATTGAAACTTATCACAGTACCAATTTTGAGTTTATAGGAGACGGTGCCCTGGATCAATTTGATATTCTACATTGGTGGAGGGAACATCAAAAGCACTTCTCAATCTTGTCTATAATAGCCAAACAGATTCTTGCAACACCGGTTTCTACAGTGGCTGTGGAATAGGAGTTTAGCGCTGGTGATAATATTCTGGATCCAAGACGGTTGCTTTTGAGTCCATAATCAATTCAAATCCAAGTCTGTGTTGATGATTGGAAAAATGCAGAATATAAACAACGAGAAATCGAACAAGAAACACTATACGATTTCTTCGATGATGACCACATCACCGGAACGGCAGGCTTAGTTATAGACTTACAGATGTAAAAGGCAAAAAAATGTAAAAGAACTATGCGGTCTTTGATTTCTTTAAACCCTAAGAGGATACATAGGCAATTTAATTGTTATACAAATTAAGTGCAAGACCAATTTTAATTTTTTAGTTTTATACATTTATTTCAATTTATGTATTTAGTTTTTTATATTATTTTATTTTATTTTCGGCTTTGCAATAAAATTCATTTATAATTTCACATTATTACATGTCTTATGCTTTTTTTAAATTAGCATAATAGTATATTAAAAAAAAAAAACGAACCGAACCGGACGAACTACTGGAACTGATGGAACCAAAATCGGAACCGAACAAAACCGGAACCGTAGGCATAACTAATTGATAGTCTCATAATATATATATATGAAGAACAATTAAATATTATTTTTTTATTCAAAAAATTATGACAAAATCTATATGGAATCTATAGAATCCGTGAAGTACTCTATCAAAATCCACCATTTAAATAAAACAAATCCACCAAATTCTAACAAACCCTAGATTGAATACATACCCTAAAAGATTATATAAATTGATATACTGTGAAATGTAGCATTCCATTCATTGAGTTGTAGATGATTTGCACCATCTCCGCGAAGTCACGAATTCATACATAGCCTGAAGCTGCAAGAGACCGAAAACCTCCAAAGAATTCTCAGCCAATACTGGTCTCAATTGACTTTTCCACACATCTGCCTGCTTCATTCACTTCATTGCTGTTTTTGCCTAAAAGATTGTATAAATTGATTTCCAGTACAATTTAGCAATCGAATCATTGAGTTGTAACGAAATATTGCACAAGTAATTATGAAAAGTTGTAATAATATGACATACAAGATAAGTTTGGAAACGTCACAATTGCAAAAATAATTTTCGATAATAAATTAAGAGCTTAATTACCAGGTAATTGATCATCTGTAATTCCAAGAGCATGGTACCACAAAGGTGTCTGTTTACGCGGAACAACAATAACGAGAAACTTTCGAGGTTCATTTGCATCAAAACAGATGCCATTCCTAAGGCTGCGACAAGGTGGAATATTAATAAATAATAATTAATAAGGGCTTTAATATCTTGTTATTAATAATGGTACGTAAGTTATTTTATAAAACATTAATGATTTTGTTAAATGAACATTAAACGTTCAAATCATTCATTAAATCTTAACATAAGGGAAGCAATCATGGACACAAAACAAACATGACATGAAATTTACAGTTGTTAAACATATAATTAACACTTTACTCTTATTAAATAAGCGAGTTTGTTCGGATTGAGCTCATTCTATCCCGTTAATCTGATTGACATTATAATATGCTTCATTCACAATAATCAATAAACATAGACATCCAAGAGCTTCACAATTTACAAGCACATCTGGAACCGTTAGAGATTATATTGTTAGAAATTCGATTAACACAAAACTATAACATGCTTAGACACAAAAATAATTCAGATGTTTAACCTAAACATGTTTATATACATACTTAATCAAACCTTAAACTATATAACATAACCCATATCAATTCAAGAGAAAATAATTAAATCTAGAAAGCGGAAGCGTACCTGAATCCATTGCTGGAGATTTATGAACGGGTTGTGATCTTCCAAATTATCACGACCTTTAAGAACCCTACTATGTTCTATTTGCTCTGTTGATGAGATACAGAGAAAACTAAAAGTATCGCGTAATTTGGGGACCATAACCCTAATTATATATAATAATCAAATTATTATATGTTTGCTATTTCTAATTCGGCCCCTCAACAAATTAGAAACAGCACTCTGGTATCTACACATTAATTTCATGACAATTATACCCTTAAGCCTTAATACTTTAAATCTTAATTAGATAACTTTAACTTATGCTTAACCAAAAGATAGCACAACACATTTAATGTTCACATGTGTGGCCCCATATGATGGAATTTTCCAACATATATATATATATATATATATATATATATATATATATATATAAATTCTATTGTCAGTTTGAATTGATATAACATATATCAGTTCCTTATATATGGGTAATTGAATTTAAATACTTTGATTTGACCACATGTAAGGAACTGATATATGTCATATCAGTTTGAACTGATAATAGAAAGACTATATATAGAAAGGTTCAAGTGAGAGATCCTTTACTTTAATTTCGGCCAACACATTGATGAAATCATATTGATTTGTATGAATTTTTATATGACTTTTTTGTGTGGATGATAAGTTCATTGAAATTTACTATAAATAAAATTTAAGAATTTTTCTAGAAATAAAACTATTTATCCCGATTTTGTTAAAAATAAAGGTATCGAAAAAATGTGAGATATATAGGAAAAATAAAAAACCTAGTTCTTAGTATTTGTAAAATTCTCAAATTTTATTTATAAGTATATTTCAATAAATTTATCATCAACAAAAAAGTTCATACAAATTGATGTGATTTTATCGAGTTATGAACCGAAACTAAAATAAAAGATTCCTCAATTGAAAGTTATTTTATATATATACACACATTATCTTCGTAATATTTCTGATATTTTATTCATCCGATAACAATAATTTTGCTCCATGGCCATCGTCACTTTCTTTTGCTTCTCTTCCCGTTTTAGTTTAATATTCTATTTCAACAAATATAATCATAATTTATCCTGAAATATCAATTACAACTCTGAATAAAGATTTCTCTGAACTGCGCATAATGGTTAGAGCCATCAATTGTATTTAAAAGAAAAATGTGGAGCTTAATTGTCAAGGAAATTTGATAAAATTCTACAAGAAAAATAAATTTAAATTTCGAATACTCCACCGTACAATCTGAACAAAATAAATCTAAATCTCAAGTGATATCCGCCGCATAATCTGAGCATATTGGCCATATAAATAAATGTAGAAGGCAAAACATAGTATTCATGAGAGAAAATGATGGAATCGATCTATTTCATAGGTATGATGTATACAATTGGAATTTAAAATATTTTAAAAGTCCAGGTATATTCAATTTAGAATTATAAAGAGCTTAATCTTTTAACTAAAATTGTACTGATCAAAGGAAAAAAAAAACATTATAAAAGAACATAAGTTATCAAAAAATTGACCTTCATAATTAGCATTTTAAAAGTCAACTATTTTTTTCTAAACTTAAATTTTCATTAATGTCATTAATACAATTAAAAGTCTCGTAGAGATTAGTTACTATATGATGACAGCAATGACAATGAAAGGGAACGAATAATGACATATAGAATAAAATCTCAGACTTTATATAGCAAACTTCATTTCAAAATTGTTATATTTTAGAATTTGAAATTTGATCGTTAAATTTTGTCTTTAGGTATGGAGATGTACAACGTATTGAAATTAGAGATATTAAGATTTTAATCTATCTAGTTTACGTTTATCTGGGTTTGATCGACTAGTTTTTGGAATTACTAATTTTAGTCGATTAGTTATCTGACAATATAAAATTCAGTCCATACAGTCCAATTCCGTTTGTTTTTCGTTGACTTCCGTTAGGTGAACAATGGTATTATGGGAAAATTGACGAAAGCTTCTAGAAGCTTTTCATCAACAAGGGTAAAAATGGTATTTCATAATGTAAAATTTTAAAAATTAAAAAATATATTAAAATAATTAACAATAAACATTAAAAATAGAAATTTAAAAATAAAAAGACACAAATACACTTACCAAATTTATATAATTACACTTGAAAAATTAAACTTAAAAAATAGAAATTCAAAAAATAATACAAAATTATTTTTTTAAAAATTATCATCGATTCATCATCATCATCACCATTACTTTTATACATATCTCCATTGATAGAGAACACCACCAGCCATTAGAACCACCACCAAACTAGATCTCAGAATCCAGAACCACCAGTAAATTCATCATCATCATCATCAACAAAAACAAATCATCATATAAATTGAAAACCACCACCATCGATTCATCATCACCAACAAAAACATCGATCTCTCATCGATTCATCACCCAGATCGAATTAATTCATCAGCATCATCATCACCACCAACAAAAACATTCGCGATCTCTCATCAATTCATTACCCAGAAAGAATCGATTCAATATCATCATCACCAACAAAAAATCTGCGATCTCTCATTTTCTTTCTATTTTTCTTCGTTCTTATCTTTGATAGATGCTCTTGGTTTGTTTGTAAACCCATGATTGATATCTGGGTTTTAGATGGATGGTGGTTGTGGATTTTGATTTTTGATTTTGCAATGGTTTAGTACGAGGATGGTTATGGTTTTGTGGTTTGATTGGCTAGGGTGTGGTGAAGATGACGATGATGGTGATGACGTGTGGATTAGATTAGGGTTTGGTGAAGATAACGGTGGTGGTGATGGCGGTGTGGAATTGGAGGTGGCGGTTTGGATTTGGTGGATTGGAGGTGGTGGCGGTGTGGATTTGGAGGTTTGGAGGCGGTGGCAGTGTGGGTTTGGTGGCTTGGAGGTTTGTAGGTAGTGGTGGTGTGTTGGTGGTGGTGGTGTTGGTGTTGGTTGGAGATGGTGGCAGTGTGGTTTCATAAATCATAGTTTTCATTCTTTAAAAAAAAGTATATTTATTTTATAATTATAAAATATGAGAGCATCAGGGTGCAATTGGATATGGGCTGGGGTGCGCTTAGTAGGCCCAGCAGCCCTTTGCCTTGCAATTTAACGGAAACCGTTACAGAAGAACTAAAGTTAATAATTTCAAAAATTAGTGGACCAAACCTAGATTAACGCTAACTAGAGGGACTAAAATCTTAATATCCCTTGAAATTAATATATTTTTTTATCCAACAATTGGTCTTGATAATTAGAATTTAAGAATTTTTTTTTTTTAATATCCAAATTTCATTAATTCGTATAAATTTATTGGTGATCGATTGTCTCAAACTATTATTTGTTGTAATTCAATGTGGATTATTCCACAACCTTTTAAGCCACCGCTTGAATCCACGTGCAAGCAAAGGATTCAATTGCTTCATGCATAAGCCATGTTATGTGGCAAAATTTGGTGGCAAATTACAATTAACATTCCTTGTTTTATTGTCTATATAAAAGCCCATTCTTTGTAAATTGAGACAGTGAAAAAAAAAAACTCTGATCAATAAAAGTATATACTCTCTCTTTCTCTCTCGCATGTCTTTCATCTCTCTCTATTCTATTTATATGTTATCATTTATTCTATCAATTGTTCTTCACATGTTCTTCATCTGTTATTCATTTCATTTTAATTTATAATACGTTATCAGCACGAAAAATCTATTTTCTAAAAATGATCCACTAATGGGTGATTTACTTGCATCTCAACATTTCAGATCTATATTCTGTTCTGTATAACAAGATGACTTATGCCGTCAACGGAACCCATATATATAGTTCTAGATTTGTTTATTTAAAATCATCCATGTTCATGCATATATCTTATATGTAAACATTTTGAATATGGATTAGTTCCGTATAACAAGATGACTTATGCCGTCACGGAACCTATATATATATATATATATATATATATATATATATATATATATATATATATATATAATTTTGGATTTGTTTACCCGAAATATTTTTAATTTTCTGCTCATATCGGGATAACTCATGTCCCCGAAATGTTTTAATTTTATGCTCATATAAGGAGAACTTATGTCCCTGAAATGTTTTAATTTTGTACTCATATTAGTTGAACTCATTTATGTTTATTGACACTAAATTAAATTTTAAGAAAATGGGGAAACTGTAAGCATGTCTAAACTTGCGAATTTGAAGTTTGATGCACTCAAAGTATCGGGAGAAAACTATATGTCATGGGTAATTGATGTTGGATTGTACTTAAAATCCCAGGGCCTATGCTATACGATTGATAATGGAATCAATGCTACTGAACAAGACAGATCCACAACCATGGTCATAACCCGTCATCATCTGAATGAAGATTTAAAAGCTCAATATCTTACTTTCACAGATCCTAAAGATTTATGAAAAGAGCTAAAAGATCGTTATGATCACCAGAATGATGTTACGTTACCTAATGCAAGGTACGAATGACATCATTTACGGTTCTAGGACCACAAATCAGTCGTTGATTATAATTCTGATTTATTCAGAATCACCACAAGGTTGAAATTGTGTGGTGAAGAGGTATCTGAAAAAGATATGTTGGAAAAGACATTTACAACTTTTCATGCCTCAAATATAATATTGCAACAGCAATATCGAGAACATAGATTCTCAAAATATTCAGAGTTGATTGCATGTCTTCTAGTAGTAGAAAAGAATAATGAGCTACTAATAAAAAATCACGGATCACACCCGACTGGTTCTACAACATATCCAGAAGTGAATGCTAATAGTTTCAGAATCCATACTCGAGGTCGTGGTCGTGGTCGTGGTCGAGGCCGTGGTAATGGCCACAATCCTGATCACGGTCATGGTTACGGTCGTAATTCTGGCCGATGCCGTGGTCGTAGTTTCAAAAGAGGACGTGGTTATTCTGAATCAGGTGGTTATAATCGAAACACTCATCAGAAATGGAATACTTATGAGGTCAATCAGTATAAAAGAAAAGATGTTCAAAATAGGCCCAATACAAATAAAAATGCTTGTTTCAGGTGTGGATGTTACAATCATTGGTCTAATGAATGTAAAACACCTAAACATCTAGTGGATCTGTATCAAGCATCAATCAGAGAAATAGGAAAGAAACCAGAATCTCATTTCATTGAAGATTCATATCCAAAAGATATCACTCATCTTAATGTTACAGATTTCTTTCCAGACCCTAAAGACATGTCAGCTACTTCAGTTGGTGATGGAAATGTCCATACCAATTAAATACTACTTACAGTAGTATTATTTTGTTATTTTGTTCATGTAAAATATTTCTCAATGCAATGTATACTTTTTGAATCATTTTGTCTAATATGCACTTTATTTTTTCTTTATGAAGCATACAAAATGAA
This sequence comes from Dipteronia dyeriana, assembly GCA_032871835.1. Classification (NCBI taxonomy): domain Eukaryota; kingdom Viridiplantae; phylum Streptophyta; class Magnoliopsida; order Sapindales; family Sapindaceae; genus Dipteronia; species Dipteronia dyeriana. The sequence continues at coordinate 21,125,838 of CM065299.1, forward strand.
CCTAAACGATAAATTGGGAGTTACTGAAAAGCTAGAAGCTGGAGATCTATGTCTAGTTGATAGTGTAACAACTCATACAATTTTACGGAGTCAGAAATAATTTATAAATTTAACTTTGCTCAGAGAAAATGTTAATACGGTATCAGGTTCAACGGATCTGATAGAAGGCTCTAGAAGAGCCACAATATTGTTATCAAACAATATTAAAATATGTATCGATGATGCATTATATTCAAGTAGATCCATAAGGAATCTACTTAGTTTCAAAGACATACAGAGAAATGGATATCATATTGAAACTATGAATAAAGATGATTTTGAATATCTGTGCATCACTTCACATAATTCAGGCCAGAAACTCATTTTAGAAAAGCTGTGTGCTTTATCTTCTGGATTATATTACACCATTATCAAAGGTGTGGAAACTTATGCAGTTATGAGTCAGAAGTGTTCAGATCCAAAAATGTTTGTACTTTGGCATGACTGTCTTGGTCATCCAAGATCTACAATGATACGTAGAATCATTGAAAATTCTCATGGACATCAATTAAAAAACCAGAAGATTCTTTTGGCCCATGAGAATTTATGCACTGCATGTTCCCAAGGGAAATTAAAAATAAAACCATCTCATTCTAAAGTTGGTTTTGAATCCTCATCATTTTTACAAAGAATTCAAGGGGATATATGTGGACCTATTCATCCACCAAGTGGGCCATTTCGTTATTTCATGGTCCTAGTTGACGCATCTATCAGATGGTCACATGTTTTCTTATTATCAACACGTAATGTTACTTTTGCTAGATTGCTTGCACAAATTATCAGGCTTCAGGCTCATTTTCCCGATTACTCAATTAAGTCCACACGCCTTGATAATGCTAGTGAATTTACTTCCAAGGCATTTGATGAATACTGCAAAGTGGCCGGGATTGATGTTGAACATCCAGTTCCACATATTCATACTCAGAAGGGATTAGCAGAATCACTTATTAAATGTGTCTAGGTAATTGCAATGACTTTATTATTACGAACGCAATTATCGATTTCTGTCTGGGGGCATGCTGTTTTACATGCTACTGCATTAATCCGGCTTCGGCTGACTGCTTATCATCAGTATTCACCAGTACAACTTGTACTTGGTCATCAACCAGATATATCTCATTTACGTATTTTTGGATGTACGATATATGTTCCGATTGTACCAACAAAAAGAACTAAAATGGGACCCCAAAGACGATTAGGAATATATGCTGGTTTTGATTCACCATCAATTATTCGATATCTAGAACCCTTGACTGGTGATCTTTTTACAGCACGCTTTGCAGATTGTCATTTTGATGAAACCAGTTTCCCATCATTAAGGGAAAGGAAAAATCCTTCCGAAAGGAAGCGTGAGCTTTCCTAGAAAGTTCATAGTCTGGTTTATTTAGACCCATACACATCTCAATGTGAAAATGAAGTACGTAAGATAGTACATCTTCAAGCAATAGCGAACCAGTTACCAGATGCATTTACAGATGCTACTAAGATAACAAAATCATATATCCCAGCGTTTAATGTCCCAGTACGGGTGATTATTCTAGAAAAAAAATATGAACAAATGATAGCAAAAGAATCATCTATTGCACGTCAGAAGCGTGGTAGACCGTTTGGTTCAAAAGATACTGTTCCTCGAAAAAAGAAAAATAAATTCACTTTCTCTAATTTAACTCCAGGAGAGTTAAGTGACACAAGTCACTAAAGCAATAGAATCCTCTGTGGGTGAAAGAATCTCTGAAGAGGTACAAGAATATAGAAATGATGAAATTTCTATAAATTTTACAAGAGAATTATGGAATCGAAAAGAAACAATCATTGATGATGTATTTTCATATACAGTGGCAATTGAAATCATAAATGATGATTATGAACCTCATAATTTCGATGATTGTAGAAAAAGGCCCGATTGCCCTAAATGGAAAGAAGCAATTCAAACAAAATTGACTTCATTAACCAAACGTGAAGTATTTGGATCAATAATCCAGACGCCTGAAAATGTCAAACCTGTTGGGTATAAATGGGTTTTTATACGGAAACGTAATGAGAAAAACGAGATCGTGAGATATAAGGCACAACTCATAGCACATGGTTTCTCACAGAGACCTGGCATCGATTTCAATGAAACATACTTACCGGTGATGGATATAATTACGTTTCGATTTCTGATAAGCATGGCTGTCTTGGAAAGGCTGGAAATGAGTCTGATGGACGTAGTGACCGCTTATCTATATGGTTCACTGGATTCAGATATTTACATGAAAATCCTGGAAGGATTTAAAATGCCAGAAGCATGTAACTCAAGGCCTCGCAATTTGTTTTCGATAAAATTACAAAGGTCGTTGTATGGATTAAAGCAATCTAGACGGATGTGGTATAACTATCTCAGTAAATATATGATGAAAGAATGATATATCAATAATTCCTTATGCCCATGTGTTTTTATTAAGAAATCAGAATCTGGATTTGCTATCATAACGGTTTATGTTGATGATATGAACTTAATTGGAACCCATGGGGAACTCTTGAAAACTGTTGAATACTTGAAAAGGGAATTCAAAATGAAAGATCTGGGAAGACAAAATATTGTCTCGGCCTCGAGATTGAACATAGATCAAATTGAGTACTTGTCCATCAATTAGCATATATTGAAAAGATTTCAAAAAGAAGCCATATGGATAATGCTCATCCATTAAGTACTCCTATGGTTGTTAGAACTCTTGATCCTAAAAAGGATCCATTCCGACCAAAAGAAAATGGTGAAAAAATACTTGGTCTTGAGGTACCATATCTTAATGCAATTGGTGCTTTATTATATCTGGCTCAGTGTACTAGACTAGATATTGCATTCTCTGTGAATGTACTGGCTAGATTCAGTTCAACACCAACTCGAAGGCATTGGAATGGGATCAAACATATTTTTCGTTACCTTTGTGGAACGAAAGATTTAGGATTATTTTATACAAAATCTAACAATTTTTCAGGTTTAATTGGTTATGATGATGCCGGTATCTGTCTGATCCCCACAAAGCTCGTTCACAAACGAGATATGTTTTTTCATATAATGGCACAACAATATCATGGCACTTTATAAAACAGACTATGGTTGTTACATCCTCTAATCATTCTGAAATCATCGTACTTCACGAAGCGAGTCGAGAATGTGTTTGACTAAGGTCTGTTATTCATTATATTCAAAATACCTGTGAATTTTCGTCATCTACAGAAATACCAACACAGATTTTTAAGGATAATGCGGTGTGCATTGCTCAAATTAGAGGAGGATATATCAAAAGAGATAGAATCAAATATATTTCTCCTAAATTCTTCTTTACTCATGAGCTTCAACTGAGGCAACAAATTGATGTTAAGCAGATACGGTCTATAGAAAATCTTGCAGATCTATTTACTAAATCATTGCCTACATCAACTTTTGAGAAATTGATATATGGGATAGACATGCATCGACTTTATAAATTACAAGATTAAATGCTGAAGTTTTTATAAGGGGGAGCGTCCAATCAGGGGGAGAAAAATCTTCAATGGACATCTGTAAACTATACTTTTTTTTCCTTCGATCAGGTTTTGTCCTACTGGGTTTTCCTGACAAGATTTTTAATGAGATAGTCTTTAAATGTCCAACCTCACTAGATCCAGAAGATCATTAGTTTTCTAGAAAGTAACAATACAAGTTATGGAAAATCCAAGGGGGAGTGTTGTAATTCAATGTGGATTATTCCACAACCTCTTAAGCCACCGCTTGAATCCACGTGCAAGCAAATGATTCAATTGCTTTATGCATAAGCCATGTTATGTGGCAAAATTAGGTGGCAAATAACAATTAACATCCCTTGTTTTATTTCCTATATAAAAGCCCATTCTTTGTAAATTGAGACAGTGAAAAAAAAAAAACTCTGATCAATAAAAATATATACTGTCTCTCTCTCTCTCTCGCATGTCTTTCATCTCTCCCTATTCTATTTATATGTTATCATTTATTCTATCAATTGTTCTTCACATATTCTTTATCTGTTATTCATTTCATTTTAATTTATAACATTATTGATGACCGATATTTTATTTTTCCATGACAAATTAATAAAAATCTATCCAATTTCGTATATCTTTTTATAAAAGTTCAATAAGCTTTATACAAATTCTGATAAAACCAATATAGAATCTATGGAATCCCTGATCTCCATCAAAATCCATCGATTAAAACAATTCCACTAAATTCCAACGATCTCTAAATTTTCGGCTTAATTAATAGGGTTAATAGCACCGATGTCCCATATACTTATAGTGCAGTTGCATAGTGCCCCCTGATTTTTTTTTCTTGGTACTTAACCTCCTGAACTTTCATAAATTTATGAAAACTGACAGAAGTGAAACGGACGTCAGTGACAAATTACACTTACATACCCTGAATATATGAATAATTGCATTAAAACTGGAAAAATATAATAATATCATACAAATACCATTTGACATGTTTGACTAATATAAAATATATATTAATAACATTAATTATTTAAAAATAATAATTAATAATAATAATAATAATAAACTTTAAAAATAATAATAATAATAATAATATTAATGAACTTTTAAAAATAAAAATTATAATATATTAACAATAATAATAAAGAAAAATTAAATTAAAAATATATGGAACCTAGATTTCTAAATTCCAATTAAACAATTAAACTACCCACAATTCCAATTTAACAAAAAATAATTAAACTACTCATATTTTAAATTTATTTTTTCTTTATTATTATTGTTAATGTATTATAATGTATGGAACTCATATTTCCAAATTCCATTAAACAATAAAACTATCTATAATTCTAATTAAACTAAAATTAATTAAACTACCCATATTTTTAATTTAAATAATTATATTTTTAAAAAAGAATTTGAAACCTAGATTTCTCAACCCAAACCCAGATTTATTCTCTTCTAAACCCAGATTTATTCTCTTCTTACAACAACCAAATCCATTCGCAAACCACCACTTAACCATAAAAAAATCATCACTCATCAGCTCCACCATTCATTTAAAATAAATTAAAAATATGGGTAGTTTAATTAATTTTTATTTACTTAGAATTATGGATAGTTTAATTGTTTAATTGGAATTTAAAAATCTGGATTCCATATATTATAATATATTAACAATAATAATAAAGAAAAATAAATTAAAAATATTGGTAGTTTAATTCATTTTTGTTTAATTGGAATTATGGGTAGTTAAATTGTTTAATTGGAATTTGAAAATCTAGGTTTCATATATTTTTTAATTTAATTTTTCTTTATTATTATTATTAATATATTATAATTTTTATTTTTAAAAGTTCATTATTATTATTATTATTATTTTCAAAGTTTATTATTATTATTAATAATTATTTTTTAGAAAATAATTAATGTTATTAATATTCTTTTTTTGTTTTTTTTATATTAGTCAAACAGGTCAAAGGGTATTTATATGATATTATTATATTTTTTCAGTTTTATTACAATTATTCATATATTTATGATATGTAAGTGTAATTTGCTACTGACGTCCGGTTCATTTCTATCGGTTTTATAAATTTATGAAAGTTTAGAGGATTAAATGCTAAGATTTTTTTTTAAAGTACTATTCAACTGTGTATAAATATAGAGACCAAAGGTACTATTAACCCTAATTGATATTATATGGACATTTACAAGGGCTTCTCTGATCCACGCAAACCACGTATAATTCAACCATTATTTTCATTTCAAATGTTTTATTAGGAGAGCAACTGCAAAAAACAAAAAAGTTTATTTGGAGAATGGTCAAGTCAACAGTATAATTGTACTCAATCATCATCACACATGTATCCATAAATCCATAAATCCATAAATCATTAGGCAGCGTGTTTGATGCTCATCTAGGGAAAATTGCAATAAAATGCCCTGATATCTGGTGAAAGTGCAACAACATTATACTTTTACTAAAATTACAGGAAACTACCCTCGACTAACATTTTGACCGTCAATGTTAATAAAAGTCAGAATATCATAAGGGTAATAAAGTCATTTTCTGTTAAAATTATTAATCGTAAAAGAGAAAAAAAATAAAAGAAAAAAAGTAAATTCCAAAAAAATTAAATAATCGTTAAAATAATGATTTTTTTTTGGATATTTGTAGCCCAGATCTCTCATCATCATCATCAAGTTAAAAAAAAAAGTGAGGAAAAAACCAAGGATTTTTTTTCCTTATGTGATCAGTGAATCCATCTCCATTCTCTATCACTATCATATTTGGGAAGCTATTTCCGTCATCATCATGGTCAAATAAATAAAAAAATTGAAGAGATTTGTTGTTTAAAGATTTTTTTTAGAGATCTAAGAACAACATAGATCAAATCTCCATTATTGGGGATCTCCACCCACCAAACTCCTCACCACCACCGCCGACACAACCTTCTTACATCTCCCGATTCGTTCACAACTTCACGTGCAGTCGCCAGGCGCGAACACCAAGGAGATTTGTTGAGATATAGGAGATATCTCCATCATCTCTTGATGGAGATATTTTTTTTTAATTCTTATTCTTTTTCCAAGATAACTTTGTTTTTTTTTTGTTTTTTAATATTTGAGTGATGTGGCATTTTTCCATTGGTCACCAAGAATTTGTATTATTGACACTTAGGGGTAATTTATATATTTTATAATATTTGACTGGTCAGTTGGTAACAGTAATAATCAAAGGGTTAGTCAAGGGTATTATACTGTAATTTTAAAAATATACGATCTGATTGCAAATACACCAAATGTAGGGGTACTTTATTACAAATTTCCCTAATATTTAGTATAATTATTATAAAAACTTAAATTTATATATTAATTGTGATGGATGGCTTGATGCTATAGTTAATTATTTCGACAGGTTGTGTTATATATGATACATTGATACTTCTAGCAGGCAGGCATTTCTTGTTTTTATTTATTTATTTATTTTAGTGTTTGTTTACTTTGTCCGGGAGCAATGTATACAAAAGAAAGCAACATGTCAATATCTGTGATTCTTGCCAATTGGATATTTTTAAGACCCTAAGGGGTCTTTGTTTGACATGATGGAGTTGACTATTTTTAATATATTTTCCATGTTTGGCTCGATAATGGGATAAGATAAATTAATCATATTTGACTTTTTTATCTAACCAACATGAAATAATTTAGTTCCGTACAAAACGATTGGGGGATTCAAATCTTCTCTCATCTAACATTATCATCTTCTTCAGGAACCAAACCATAGAATAAAAAATTAATTCACAATCGCAAAATCAAAACCTTTAATCACAAAATCACAAAATCACAAAATCACAAAAGCAAAACTTTCTTCAGATCGATTACTTCTTCATCTGGTTTTTGTTGAGTAGAAAGTATATCCATTTCAAAAAAAAAAGGTTTTTTAAAAATATCTCTTTCTATGTTTGAAAGAGCAAAAATATCCCATCATGTTTCTGTTACAAAAGTGTCATGTATTGAAGTTAACTTTGCATGCAATGTCCCATGTTAGACTAAATTACCATTCCCACATAAATGGGGACGTAATGTCGAGAATACCCCTAAACATTTTTTTTTCCAAAATTACCCTTATCTTCCCTTCCCTCTCCTCCTTTCCACGAGCCCCTTCGCATTCCGTCATAGCCATCTCCATCTCTCGCTTCTTCTCCTTCCTTCCTTGTCTTCAGTTCTCCACATCTTCAATTCTCCACATCTTCGTGGCATAAATATTGGTCATATTCGTAGAAATTATCAACTATTTTCAACAGAGAAGATACTAAAAACTAGATAAAAACCTTAAAAATAGAGAGATAGAGGCAACGAGGACGACGAGGGATCATGGGTTTGTCTCTGTAGTCTTTAAAAGTTCATGTTTAAGCTTGGTGTTGTCTTTTGTTGTGTTGGTTAGAGAAGATGAATGACACCCCCCTGTATTGGTTGATTGTGATGAGTATTTAGTTGGTTGTGATGAATGGTTGTGTGGGGTGTGTGGAGTGTTTAATGAATGGAATTATAGCGTATGAGGGTGTTGGTTTTTTTTGGGATTGACAACTCTGTTAAGGGCTTGAAACCTTGTCGTAAGACTTGAAATACATTTTGATTGTCTGAAATCCTTTTGCAGGGCTGAAAATCAATATACAGGGCTTTAAATTTAATTGTCTATGACCTTAAAATTCCATGACCCGGGCTCAAAATCAATTGTTTTACTTACCAAATGGCTACATGTTATAAATGGCTAGATTTAAAGCCAATTGGTACTATTTTTAGGTTTTGAAATTTGTTCCAGAGATTTGAAAAATGCCATTATGTTATTCTTTTATTATTATATTTCTTCATTTGCTTAACCTTTTTACTTCAAAATATTTCCAGGGTGTACGGATATGATGGATAGCTTCATAGTGCACTGCAATAGACATTGGATTGATAACCAGATGATGGGTCCAATTACCTTTGCATGTGATGGATACAAATATAGTAAAATGTTGGAAACAATATGTCAACGGATCGGGGTTAGCATGGACAGATTCCAAATAAGGCTAAGTGCAGACCTTATAACGGCGAAAGGGAGTTGGACATTATCCATTATGAGCGGCACTGATGAATCCTGTTTGCTTTCGCATAATCATTCCTCCTGGATTGAAATTAAGGTCGAAGTCGTTGAAAGATTTGTACCGCCAAAGGTAGCTGAAAATGTATTTCATACCCCACCGAAGTCAAAAAATACAACAATGCACTCATGTATACCGTCGACTGTTAAACCATGTAGCAATTCAGAATCCCCAATTGGTATTCTATATTTCAAGTCAATGAGTGGTAGCAACCAATCGTTTGGGCCAGTGTCTTCCTCCGGATTTACACCTACCGAGAAAGATCAGGGGACTCCAGTATCGACTAACAAGCATTTAAGGGATGAGGTAGTTGATTTTGAATTTTCTAAAACCTCCGATTTAGAGGATGAGGATGAGTGTAGCAGTGATAGGAAAACATGGACAGACTATAGAGAAGCTAAAACAGATGGAGCACCTAATAGTTCTACACCCTCGTCGACGACACAGTGTACAATATCGGGGTTAGAACTGTACTCAATTCAACCAGTTAGATCAAACAATTGTTTGAAGACAATGGAAACGTAGGTCCTATATTCAAAGGACAGATGTTCAGGGACAAGAAAGTCTTGAAAAGGGCTCTAGGGATGAATGCATTGGCACAGAGGTTTGAGTACAAGGTTCGACGATTGAATCATATAATGATTCATTGCAATATGTAAAAAGAGAGATTGCCAATGGGTTTTTAAGGCATGGAAGTCGAGAAATGAGACAAACTGGAATGTTATGTCTGGTGACTCTAAGCACACATGTGGTGATAATGGAAACTACAACGTTGATTTTCACCATGTAAGGGCCCAGGTAATAGGACAATTGTTCTCAAGACATTTAATGGATCCAGGACGCTACATCCGTCCTAAAGATATAATTACTGACATAAGGGATAAGCACAACATAAATCTCTCCTACAACAAAGCGTACAGATCTAAGGACCGTGCTTTGCATAATGTTTTCGGTGATCTGTGGGAGTCATTTAAGATGTTGCCTGCATAATTTCACTTGTTGGAAAAATATAATTCGGGGATGATAACGAAGATTGAAACCGATAGGAAAAACCGGTTCAAGTATGGATTCAAGGCACTTGAAGCTTGTATAGAGGGATTCAATATTGTTATTAGGCAGGTTATTACCGTTGATGCGACCTACTTGAAGTCGAAGACCAAAGGTGTCTTGTTTGTTGCGGTGTGCAAGGATGGTAATGAGATGACATACCCTTTGGCATTTGGGTTTACCAATTCCGAGTACTCAAAGTTGTGGACATAGTTCTTGAAGCAACTTTGCAGGGTGATCTTGTAACCCGAAATTATATTGTTAATTTCGGATCGGCACATGGGTATCTTTAATGGCATGAAAGCAATATTCCCTGATGCAGCACATGGGGTTTGTGCATACCACTTAGCCAATAATCTGAAACAACATTGTAGGAAGCGAGGTGACGTGATTAATCTTTACTATTGTGCTACTTATACGTACAGTGTTGAGGAATTCGACCGCTTAATGACTGAGATAAAATCCATCCATTCTAAAGTTCATGACAAGTTTGTAGAGGTTGGGATACAAAAGTTTTCACATGTACATTGCCCTAAGAAGTGGCACCATATGATGACCACAAACATTGTAGAGTCTAAGAATTCTTGTCTACTTGTAATCTGGAAGTTACCTATCACATCTATTGTCGAATTTATTAGAGATTTGTTGCAACGTTGGTTTCATGATCGTTGATGCAATGCAAGAGAAACACCCACATTCTTGACCGAGGATGCAGACCAATAATTTAATGACAAAGTATTATCATCGCAAAAGGTGTCAGATTCACCCAATTGACTTCAATACGTTCAAGGTAGAAGACCAATGGAATGAAGCAACTGTCGACATGGAACATCGTTCATGCTCATGCCATGAATGAGGCCTAAATGAGCTACCTTGTATCCATGCCATTGCTATTGCAACGTATGGTTACATAATGTTTATTTACATTTTATAAAAACCTTATAGTCTTATAGTTATATTCTTCAATTTACATTTTATAACAGCCATGCAACATACGTATGCTTACATAATCTTTGTGTCTTTTGTGTTAGGCTGAAAGGTATTCCCATCAACGCATTATGTTCTGATTTTTTCACAACAGGATAGCTGAAACAGGCCTATGCCATGGCTGTGATCCCTGTTTTGAATCTTGAAGCGTGGGACATTGCTGATGATGTTCGTAACAACATTGTATTGCCATGAAAAAAAAGCGGTTGACAGAAAGACTGAAGTAAAATTAAAAACCTTTTGTTGGGGAGAAACGAAAGCAACAAACGTGTGGGTATTGTGGGCAGAAGGGACACAATAAAAAAAGTTGTACAAACCCATCCTGTAGCACAGGGAAACCAACAAAAAAACCACGTTGTTGTAGCGTGTGTAAGAAAGAAGGACATAACAAGCTTAAGTGCTCAGAAGCATATAACACACCCAACCCCAGTTTGAAACCCCACTTCAGCTTGGATGGCATTATCACAGACGATGCAGACCATTGTTGATTGTCAGGTATAGGAGAGACTCATCCTTCCCTTATAAATATATATTTTTTAACAATTTCTTTCAGAGCGTGTAGTTGCGTACGGTTTTGTTGTTGCATGAATACACCTTCATTGTAGGTTCATATGAAGGACTAGAAGGAAGTTGTTATAGTGGTGTTGTGATTGTAAGCTATGTAGGTGTGTTGTGTGTAGATTGTCAATGGTTTGTGCAATTGTTACAACTCTTTTTAAGTTCTGAAGCATGAGCAGCCCAGTATATTTCCAATGGTTTAGGAAGTTGTCATTGGTGTAGTATGAGGGGTTGTTATGTGCAGAGGATATTGTTGATGTGTTGGTGTAAAAGATGTACAATAGCTGTTTTTAAGTTGTTGGGGTTGGTGATAGTCTTGTATTAATTAATTAATTGGGTATTATTGAAATGTTGTCGTGGTTGTGGTATTTTTATTGAATAATGGTCTACTGTTTAGTATGAACATAACTGAACATTACCTCCGTTGGTGTGATACACTGGTATTTGGGTTGTTTATGTATTTATTATGCAATAATGGTTCAAGACATAATATTGATTTTGAAAGGTCTGTATATTATTGAGTCTAGAAGTTATGCAACACAAGATTTGAGTTTACTAATTATTTCCATAAGGACTGACCTATGTATATAAATACCAGAAAGAATATTATTTGTGAAGTCCTGTATATGATGCAACCCATAAGTCATGCAAGACAGAGCTTGAATTTATAAATTGTTTCCGTAAGGCTTGACCTATGTATGTCAAGCCCAGAAAGAATATTTATTTGTTGAGCCTTGTATATTAATCAGCCCACAAGTCATGCAATAGTACTGGACGTGGACTATTTAATTGATGTATTTTATTTTAATTAATAGATTAATTTTAATGTTGATGTGTTAAATGAAATAGGGTATAAGTAGAGAAATCGGGGAGGTAGTAGGGAGTCTTTACATTAATGACGTCTTCAATTTATGAACAATGTATGCATGCATTGGGGGGAGGGGGTGGTGAGGTGATGAAAAGGCATCCCGAATCCCCCCATTTAATGAAACAATACTTTTACACTTCGGACCATTGTGATTTTTCATTTTTTTCAATGAAACCAGACTTTTACAATTACCATTGTGACTTTTCATTTGAAGTTGTAAAGCCGGTTCATACAATATAAATACCCCTTACATTATTATGTTCTTCACTTATATTGTTTGGTTTATTGTTTTTGATCATACAATGGCAGAAAACAACAACAACAAAAGGAAAACTATTGCCTGGCAACCAGATGAAACATACAGGCTAGAGTGTATCTTCCAATGTCTAAGGGAACGGATTGTAAATACAGAGAGCACCATCTGTGTAAAGTGTGCTAATGTTGGATGCCTGACTGTTGGGAATGAAATGTTGGTGAGAAAAGTTGATAACCTGGAAGCAGAAATAATCAATTTACATGTTCAAATGGAAGAAAGAGACAACGAACTGAACGTACTCTACACTGTTGTGGAAAAATTATAGAAGAAGCAGTTGGACTTCGATATTCCACCGTCTCCCTAGAGTAATGATGAAAGATTCGGCTGTTCACAGTTTGATGTTTGTGTTAACTTTTTACAGATATTTTCCACAGATTATTTGATATGGTTATGTTAAGATATGTTACCGGTTTGATCGTTATTACAAATTTCATTTGCATTTGTGTACAAATCATCTGCCAGTTCCGTTGTAAAATGTAGATCTGCCAATAACTACGTTTACTTCATAACAAAAGGCAAAGAATCACCCTTGAACAAACACATATTTAACATATACACTTAACTAAACATAAACATAAACAAACCCCTCAAAAACACCTTTCACATAAATTTTCCCATTGTCACTCCGATAACGAAAGCAATAAGGTATATAACCAACATAGTGAGGCTTTTCCTTTCTACGGGTTGAGTGTGAATAACTTGATCTTCTCTGGTACCAGATGTATCAATTGACTGCTTTTCACGCGTAATGACACAACTTCAGATTGCTTCCCATGCTTCATCCACCGTATTGAATTTATGGAAAGATGCACCCATAAATCCATCAACTTGTTCTTGACATTCAAGCCAAGAGTTGAATACACCAGTTTTCCTGCCTTTAAAAACAACATACACCGATTTCTTTGCCATTTCATACAACACAATGAATAAATGTGAAAAACACACAAGTAACTAGAGAAATGACTCATGATGATGTGTAAATGACAAACCAAACAAAATGATGGAAGGACCAGTGGGGTGGCGTGGACGTGGACGTGGCGGCTAGTTTGGAGGGTTGGAAGAAAAGAGACTTTGTGAAGACGACCTAATGTTAAACCTAATATGTTGGTGGATTTGTGGGATCCAACTGTGGTCCACAATGCTAGACGTTAGTGGGATCCAGCTGTGTCCTACAACAGAAGAAAGTGACATCGTTTTTGAAGTCCAAAATCATTCTAGATGAGAGGCCTATAATCGGTTATGAAGCTCAAAAACCGTTGACAGGGACTTGATTTATTATTTTTCCATTTAATTTTACTTTTTGACGATTTTTAAAATTGCCCAAACCTTTTTAACAATTTGCTAGACAACATTTGATCACAAACTGCAACTTCGAAACAAAAAAAACCCAATCACGTATGAGAAGCCTGAAAGTTCCTTAAAAAGTGTATGTCTATAATCCTAGAAGGGGGGGGGGGGGGTGAATAGGTTTTAATCGAATCAATTACCAATTTTTCGATTAATCAATATTAACAAAAACTACCCCAAATAAACAAGCATTCAATTAAAATAATTACGCTTAAAACAATAAAAACACGATATATACGTGGAAACCCTCCAACTGGGAAAAACCACTAGCTGATATGTGTGCCACACTCGATCCTCAAATCCACTTTTGAATGAAAGTTTATAACCTAGGTCGATCTCCCGTCATACCCTCTAGTTACTAACCCTTTCACTTTACCCAACGGGCATTAATAATGGTTTTGGATCACCAACCTTGTGCACTAATCATATAGCCACAAGACTTAACCTCAATGAAGAGTCAAACACAACCGAAATGAATATGATAAAATATTCAAACATACAAGTAATGTTATGCAACACTAAATGCTTATATAGGAATTTAAGAATGTCACTAAGTACAATTCATAGATATCAATGTCTAAATGAATGTTCATAAAGACTTAACTAGATATAGTTATGCAACATTATGTCCTAGTTAACAAACAAAGCAATTTCAACATGTGTTGTCATTAAGTATGGCATGGTCATTAAATGCAATCATCAAAATGCAATCAATGTGACCTAATTAGCTAGAGGCAACAATGACCTAAAAGCTAGCTATCACAAAAGTCATCCCAACACAAGTTGTCATTAAGCATGACAATGACAATAATGCAATCACAAAATGCAATCAATGAGTCCTAAACAATATCTAAATGCAAAGCATAGAGATTTAGCTAGAAGGGTAAAATGGTCATAAATCCTAGCTATCACAAAATATAAATCTCAATCAACAATCAATAATCCAAGCATGTTATATATGCAACTAAACTCAATGACAAGCATTTAATCAACAATAATTACTAAACCTAGGCATACATGTCATAAGAATGGAACAAGAGATTCTAGGGCATGTAGAGATTACCTAGTCAAAGACAAACAAGAGAATCCATGCTTGGAAGATGCAAGAAGATGCTAGATGCTCATGGATTGAAGGTTGGTTGAGTCAAAAAGTGTTCTTGGGAGCTCTCTCTCTCTCTATTGGAGTCATTTTCTCTCTCAAAGAATGGTTTAAACAATAAAAATGGCTTCTTGGACTCCCCAAGGCCAAAAAGAAGAGAAGAGAACATATATATAATGTGCCCTACACGAAACGACATCGTTTTGGACAAAGGGCAACTAAACAACCGTCATGACCGCTGTGCGTGCCATGGCCTAGGCAAGTATCCAAACCGCGGTAGAGCGAACAGTGCATCACCTGGAGAGACCGCTGCGCATTCAACAATCACAGGCCTCGGTAGCAGCATCGTGCAACGCTTGGAGAACACCGCTGTGCATACTGCGGTGGAGGCAATGCACAGGGAGCGGTCCTAACCGCGGTTAAGAGGAAAAAACCTCTTCTAAGGGCAAACTAAAAGTATCAAACACCCAAGTAAGATTTATGGCAAAGAGGCACACAATTAAGGCAATTAAGCATTCATTCAAGATGATCAAAGACATGCATGAGAGTGTGTGTGTGCACTAAAAACTCTTCAAACAAGGTTAAGCAAGTGATTTACCTTTTGAAGCTTGAGCTGGGTCTTGAGCAATGATGGCCTAAACTACCCTTATACATTAATCCTCAAATGTGGTTGTCAACGAAATGAGCCAATAAAAAACTGAGGAACTTACAAAGCCTTTGTTATGCAAATCTATATTAATAGTACAAATGTTATCGAGCACTATACTACAACTTTGAATTGATTCTAACCAAATGTAATGGAGTTGGTAAACAGATATTTTTTCAACCGTCCGATGGTCCCGAGCAACTGTAATAAGTTGCCCACCTTTGTCCATTCCACTTTGG
This sequence comes from Dipteronia dyeriana, assembly GCA_032871835.1. Taxonomy (NCBI): domain Eukaryota; kingdom Viridiplantae; phylum Streptophyta; class Magnoliopsida; order Sapindales; family Sapindaceae; genus Dipteronia; species Dipteronia dyeriana. The sequence continues at coordinate 21,141,629 of CM065299.1, forward strand.
ACCGTCTCGATCAGAATGAAAATGAAGGGACCCACATCATTACATGCATTAACACAAGACATTGAAGCCCTAAAAACATATATGAAGCCCGGGAATAGGAAAAGGAGTGTTGGCCTTTATGTGGTTTAATAGTTGTCTGCTTAGGCAAGATGAAGCCCACATTAAGCCTACAGAGCCCCTCACATTAAATGACAACCCACTGTCATTCTTTGGTCGATTTGTGGGATCCAGTTGTGGTCCACAATGATGGACGTCATTGGGATCTAGTTATGTCTCACAACGGAGGAAAGTGATATCATTTTTACAGTTCAGAATCATTCTAGATGAGGCTCTGTAATCGTTTATGAAGTCTAGAAGCACTTTACAGGGCTTTGGTTTATTATTTTTCCATTTAATTTTATTTTTTGGCGATTTTTAAAATTGCCCAAACATTTTAAACAATTTGTTAGACAACATTTGACAAAAAAATGCAACTTTGAAACCAAAAGAAACTCAGTAGCATATGGGAAGCTATAGCCATGCAAATCTACATTAGTAGTACACATGTCATCGAGCACTATACTACAACTTCGAATTGATACTAACCAAATGTAATGGAGTTGGTCAACAGATATTTTTTCAACCGTACGATGGTCCCGAGCAACTATAATAAGTTGCTCACCTTCGTCCCTTCCACTTTGGACCATCTCGATCGGAATGAAAATGAAGGGACCTATATCATTACATGCACTAACACAAGACATTGAAGCCCTGGAAACATATATGAAACCCAGAAATATGAAAAGAAGTGTTAACCTTTATGTGGGTTAATAGGTGTCTGCTTAGGCAAGATGAAGCCTAGATTAAGCCTATAGGCCCATCACATTAAATGCCAGCCCACTTTCATTTTTTGGTGGATTTATGGGATCTGGCTGTGGTCCACATTGCTGGACGTCAGTAGGATCCAGCTGTGTCCCACAACGGAGGAAAGTGATATCATTTTTGAAGTCCAGAATCATTCTACATAAGGCCGTGTAATCGGTTATGAAGCCCAAAAACACTTTACACGGCTTTGGTTTAATATTTTTCCATTTAATTTTATTTTTTGGCGATTTTGGGCAACAAACTAAATTTGTTACTAAAGCTCTGACCTTTGTATGTCAAGCCCAGTAGGGACTGTTTTTTAGCGATTTTTGGCAACAAACTTAATTAAGTAGTTGTTGGACTTCGATATTCCACCGTCTCCCTAGACAAAAGCCATGTCTGTTGATCACAGTTTCATATTTTCTGTTTTGTTTTTTCTGATGTAGTCCACAGTTTTATTGTAATGATTATGACGTTGTCCCGCATTTTCTTATATCAATTATGAAAATATATTTCAATTTTCGAAACTTCATATGTTAGTTCCTTTGAAATCGAGACTTACCAAAAACTAGGGTTCATTCATCAAAAATGGCAACGAAGGGTGCCGTGAACAAACTCGTAAGTATATTATACACATAAATAAACATAAATATAAACAAACCCCCTCCAAAACAACTTGTCTCAAATAATTTGCCACTGTTACTCCGATAACAAAACAGTAAGGTATATAAACAATATAGAATTTTTTGACATTACGGGTTCAGAAACAAAAACCTTATTTTTTGTTGCACCAGATTTATCAATACATTAGCTTTCAAATACAGACATACAGTCCAACTTGTTCATGACATTCAGGCTAAGAGTATGGAGGATGGGAAGAAAATAAGCTTTGTGAAGATGACCGTATGTGTTACATATAAATCATTTGATGGAGTTGTGGGATCCACCTGTGGTCCACTTTCATGCTTGAGTGGGATCCATATGTGATCCACAATAAGTCTATACTTTTAGAGCCCATATACATTTCATTTGAAGCCTTGACATCTGATTTCAAGCCTTGAAATACTATATAGGGCTTGTATGTAGTCCTTTTCCATTAAGTTATATTTTATGAGAAATGTTTACAAATTTCCCGACTGGCCCCAACCAACCGTTATATGTTGTCCACCTATGTCTCTTTCACTTTGTGCCGTCTCGATTGAAATGAAAATGAAGGGACCCACATCATTAGACGCAGTAACACAAGACATTGAAGCTTTGAAATATTTCCTGGCGGTCAAAAATAATTTTTGAACCCCTAAAATTATAATGGGACTTGTGCCCAAAAATTTGGGATGAATAACAAGCTCGGAAGCTCAGATCAAGTCCATATTAAGCCTTTAAGCCCAATAATTTCTGTGGCAGCTCAATTGCATTCTTTGGTGGAGTTGTGGGATCCAACTGTGGTCCACCTTGTAGACAACATTTTATCCAGAGTGGGATCTAGCTATTGCCCACAATGGTCTATGGCTTTGAAGCCCAAAAACATTTCATTTGAGGCTATGAGATGGGATTATTCGGTGTATGGGGTGTAATGTAATCATTTTTAATAATTAGGTCTAATTTTTAATAATGTGGGCTAGTGTTTACATTTTCCCACACACCACAGTCCACAACACAATTCAAAATTTGTGAAGGAAAAACAGTTGTGTGCAAAACATTTTTTTTCCTTAGCTCTAAAACAACATAATTCATTTAATTTTGTCAAACAATTGTGTTCCAAAACTTAAAATCATGGGCTTCATAATAGAACAATTCATCATGGATTACAGACATTCAACAGGAAATCTAACAAACCATCAAAATAAAAAAATAAACACAACCAAAGCAACTTTACTATAACAACTAAAAACATTTCAGCACAATATCTCGCAGTAAATCACCATTACAACCTTTGATGTCAAGCCAGAGATGGAACCGATCTTGTCAACGGCCTTCAACACGTTAAATCCTTCGACCACCTGATCGAAGACGACTTGCTTGCTATCGAGCCACTCAGCCTTGCTGGTATAGATAAAGAACTTGGACCCACTATCTTCTGTCTCGGTTTTAGCCATTGATAGGATACTGGGGCAAATGCGCTTCTTCATGAAGTTCTCATCGGCAAAAGTAGGGCCATATATCGATTCACCACCGGTTCAATTTCTATTACTGATGTCTCCTCCATGTACCATGTACCCGGGAACCACACTGTGGAAGGTTGATCTCTTATAGTGGAGTGGTTTGCCAACCTTGCTGATCCCTTTCTCTTCAGTACAACGAGCATGAAAGTTCTCCGCTGTTCTCGGGATACTGTCTGCGAACATCTTCATCACAAATCTACCCGTAGGATGGTCACTGATGGTTAGGTCGAAGAACACTCTAGGGTTCGTGTTCGTCATAACAGAAAAGAGATATAAAGGAGGGAGAAAGAATAGGAAATCTCCCATTTCCATTAATATAATCGCAAGTTGGGGTGAGCCATCATTTCCAAAAACAGTTGCCCTGCTGTGTTTTTGGGTTTATTATGATTTGCATTAATGCAAAGTACCAGGCCTTGACCCGAATGTTTTTTATTGTTGTACTATTAAATCATTTTGTATGCTTCATTAGTGATTTAATAATACATTATATATGTCATTTTTTTTATTAGTGTATTATTAAGTTGGTTGTAATATTAATTAATTAGTTAATTAATAATATTAAAGTCGAGTTACATTGTAGGCGGATGTTAAAGTCCAACATATGATATGTCCATGAGCTCCAAAAATTACATTCTTGGCTATTACATTACACCCTGGGCCACAAAATACAGTTTCTTGGGCTCTATAACATTTAAGTGTGGGCTCCAAAATATTGATTCTTGAGCTCTATAACATTTACTTATTTGCACCAAAATATAGATCATAGGGCTCTAGAACAGTTATTCCTAGGCGCCAAAACAACGATTACAGGGTTGTAAAGTTAAAACACACCAACAACCCACAAGTTTTATACATGGACTTGCAAACAGAAAAAACACCATCTACCCAAACCCCGAATACAACTACCAACTACCAAATCACATATACACATTAAAATCCTGTTCAGAGTACTACAAGGGAGTGCACAGTTCATTATTCACAAAAGTATCAAGTGCCATTGACTCACGAATGGCAAGAATATCTTTTTATCCGAAGGTCTCCTTCCATGATGATAAAAAGACTCTAGATAGCAACAATTATGTATATTTTTAAACAAAGGCACCGCAACTCCAGCCGTAAGAAGTCAAAATGCAATCATAAATATCAGTATCATAATAAAGAATAGGAACTGCTATGCAATTGAATATGTACGAGCTTTAAAGAAAATGAAGTACCCGTCAGATTGTTGAGGAAATAAGGACGATATGATATTTTTCGTAGTGAATGGGATGTTGTGAGGAGGTATCTTCACTTGTTCATAGTATTTAGAATGCTTCAGAATTGAAGGTAACAAATAAAGTAAGCCTCAGATATCTTTCAACGATCACTTTTTTCGTTATGGGCCAAAATGAATCATACATAAGAAATTTTCCATCTTTCAAAATGACTTGACACAGAACCCAATGATCACTGGTGTTACAAGGAATCAACAACTATGTATACAATACATTTGGTTGTAAAATAAAAATACAAATTATTTAAACAATATGAACGAAACCTCAACGTGTTAGATACTTACCGACTCCATAGTTCACCAAGGTTCGCTGTATAGAAGCTCACTGCCTGCAACATAATCTAGGGTATCATTGTCAGGGCAGAAAGATAGTAGATCGTATTCGGAGTATTCTTCCTAAACTGCCACGACGGGGGCTGCAGGATCCTTTTTCTTTTTGTCATATTTTTTCGATTGTTTTTGCTTTAACCCAACCTATTTGTTTTATTTGTTTGTTTGTTGTTCAAGTCTATCTTTCTCGTGTGCCTCAAATACTTTTAAAACCCTTTCTTCGTCCAACAACCCCTTTACAACTTTCCACTTCAGGTCCACATGAGTCTGTTTGCAAAATGCAAGAACTTGAGTTACCCTATTCAACCTGACTTTAGGTAGCCCGACATGAAAGGTATAAGTTAAATGCACTTATGAAGAATGCGGTCAGGACCAACCCGATATCATGACAGTAGCCAGCCTTTACTTGGGAATGCCTCTTCAAAGAACATCGAGATAGCTGTCTATGTGCTATAAAGACATTTATTTCAAAAAGTAAATACCTCTGTTTTAATGTGTGCTTGGTAACTGGACTTGAAAATTTTACATTACCATGTTAGATAACCATTTTGTAGGTTTGACCAATTCGTTGAAGTTTTCACGAGTCATCTCCTACGCTTACCCAACATAGACACTGTTCAATTAGTAAATTTAAACCAAATATTTAGAACATAAATCACATTTTAATACAATATATAAGGAAAATAGAGGAGAATAGGAATGGACCATTACTGAGTTCGATCTTTCTTCTTCAAATTGGACATGAACCGAATATACTCATCATTCATATTTTCACCTGAGTCTTGACTTTTCTTTTTCTTCTTCAGCATGGGATTAGTATAGGGGCTGCCGAAGAACCTTGACCACTTATGACCTCTTTTCTGGTCGTTAGGTGCATCCATAAATATAACACTGAGGGTTGGGTTTGGAAGAACCACGTTCACGGCTGGTGAAGGGTACTCATCTACATTAATGAGCTGCTGAACTGGGATATTATCTGTGTAGGGCTAAACTAACACATATGCCTCGTCAACAACCTTCTCCAGCGATGTCTCAACCTTTCCTCAACAACTGTGTCACCACCAACCTTCTCAGACACGAAAATGGGGCCAATAACCTGTTCCAAACAACCTTCACCAACAACATTCTCTGAGAATGGCTAAACCTTTTTTAAACCAGCCGTGTCACCATCAAACTTTTCAGACAAGACTGAGGAGCCAACAACCTTTTTCAAACTAGCCTTGCTAATAACCTTCTTCTTCTTCTTAGACTTATCCTCAGACTTCTCATGCCTAGGAGTAATGTGAATCTGACCAACCCAATCATCAAAATTTTACACCGTGAGAAAATATTGTTACCACCGGTATCCTATGGTTAGAAGAAAAAGAATATGAATTAACAACATCATATTTCAATAATGTTGATTACAAACTTACTTGGCAAAAAAACTTACCATGTCGTCAACAACTTTGTCTTGGCTTACTCTTTCATTCTCAAATGTTGATTTTCCCACTATTGTATCTCTAATCTTCAGTTCATCTCAAATCTTTCTGAATTCTGCTTTACAAAAAGATATCGCCCGGTCCTCACTTTGCTTGATCACATCTACAATAGCTAAATACAAATCCGGAATATTATACGGAACCGATATTTGTAAATTAGACTGTAAATCCAAATTAAGTACACGTTAGTACATTATACAAATTAACTAACAAATTATAACACTCAAGTATATTACTAATCAATGACATAACACTCATTTCAATTATGAGTTATGTTTCAAAAGTATAATTTTATACCTTAGGGGTTTCGCAATCGCGTCCATGGAACAACTGCTTCCGAGATGATGGTTTATCTGAGCTTCTAGATTTCGATTTCATTAGACTAGTTGCTCCCTTCTCCACTGCCTCTCCATGGTCCTTCTTATCAGATTCATTTGCAGGCTCCCCCAAAATTTTCTCTTTCTTGCTTGCTTTTCTTCCTGAACAGAAGTCTTCCACCTTCATTGATTTGTAGTAATCACTTGACTTTTCATAATCGTAAACCTTCCAAGGGAACAAAGACATCTGCATGTACAAAAATAAACAATGTTAACCCATATTAAGAATAAACTGAAATTCCCTAGAAAGTGTGTGTCTATAAACCTATAGAGGGGTGAATAGGTTTTAATTCGAATGATTATCAATTTTACGAATTAATCAATATTAGCAGAACTACCCCATTTTTCTAAGTGTTCAAATAAATGATGATAAATATAAAGCAATAACAACACGCAATATAAAACCATGAGCTGTTCAGTGTGCCACACTCGATCCTTAAAATCCATTATTGAATGAAAGTTTACAACCTAGGTTGATCTTCCGTCACACCCAATGCGGTTACTAACCCTTTCACTCTACCCGATGGGCCTTTTATAGTGATTTTGGATCACCAACCTTGTGCACTAACCACTTAACCACAAGATTAATCAACAATGAAGAGATAATGACAACTTAAGTGAATATGCAAGAATATTCTATATGCAAAAATGTTAGGTCAAAATATTCATGCTTATCTAGGATTAATAATGATAAGAAAAGCAAATCCTAGATATCAATGTTCTAAATACAAAGGCAAGAAGAATTATCTAGAAGGGTAAAACTGTCCTAAATTCTAGCTATCACTAATCAGTACTCTCAACCAACAACTAATACCACAAGCATGTCATAAAAGCTATTAAGCACACAAGTATGCATTTAATTTTCAATAAAAGCTAGAACCTAGGTATACATGTCTTAGTAATGAAACTATAAAGTCTAGAGCATGTAGAGAATAACTAGTCATGAACAAACAAGAGACACATGCTTGAAAGATGCTTGATGATTATGTTTTGAAGTTTTATTGAGTAAAAATGGCTTCTTGGAGCTTCTCTCACTAAGAAAACCTTATCTCTCTCTTAAAATAGGTTTGGAAGCTCTAAAAAAACGAGTTGGGGAAGAAGAGAACATATACATATGATCCAAATCAAACTATGACGTTTTGGGAAAGAAAAAATCAATTTCTGGGCATCAAAAGCGACCTTAGGGCGACATGAATGATAGGTCGCTTTGCTCCTAGGTTTGGCTGCCAAAAAACGCTTGAAAAAGCGGCTTGGAAGTCAGGTCGCCCTGAGGTCGCTATGCTCTTGGGTAAAACGTGACATCACAACAGCTCCAAATTCAAGCTACCCAAAACATGACCAAAAGACATCCAAACCTTTTGTATAATATATCGTTGGAAATGTATGGAAGTATAATTTGTACTCCAATTTACAAGATTTGGATATCTGAAGAAAGAGTTATGGTCAGATGAGTGACTAAAGGTCAGAAACGGACAACACAAAGCTGCCCTGTATTTTATGGTCACTTTGGAGATTTCAAAACCAATCTAAACGGTCATGAAATATTATGAATAATATACCATTGGAAAGGTATGGATGTCTAGTTTGTACAGAAATTTTCAAAACTCTTTTTGAAGCAATTTATAAAATGTTATGGCAACAAGACTATACAAAGGTCAGTTTTGAAAAATATTTAAATCATTGAAATCAACTCTTTTGAAACTAGACACCTTACTCCATATTACCAAACCAAGAGAAGAATGAGACATTCTTAAATGGTCACTCAACACGCTAGGACAAGCACACCATCATGCAAGCGTGGACATTTCCTATCAAAGAACGGAAAATGAATAAAGCACATAACAACCACATTTAAGACCAAGAAAGAAGTTCAAGTGTGATTGTGAGTAAGGATGCACACATAAGCAATAGAAACACAAAATGCAAGGTGAACAAAACATGCATGAAGTGTGTGTGTGTGTGCGCTAAAAACTATTCAAAGTTATTAAACAAGTGATATACCTTTGAAGCCTAAACTTGATTATGAGCAAAGCCGGCCTAAACTACTCTTACATAATTATCTCCAAATGTGGTTTGTCAATCGAAATAAGCCAATTAAAAATCGAGGAACTTACAAAAACAAGTCGATATAACTATATCAATATAGATACCTGGAAGTAAAATACGAATGAAGTCAAATACACACTGTTGTACTGAACGTATTGAAATCCTAATTCTTAAATCTTAGGAACCCTGTTCTAATCTCTCTCTATGCGACCTTCCAAATGAGTAATCCGTTAAACGGCCCAAACCTATACAATTTAAAAACATACAAATACAGAAATAGAAATCTAATAAGGTTGCACATGGATTCAATTTGAAACTATTACCTGAAATACTAGTTGAAATCCATAAATATTGAATGTGAAATAGTTCGAATCATTCTTCTGCTCAGACTCATAATTCTCATTTTCTGTCTCTTCGTATGCATCTTCTCCATCTTTGACTTTAATTTTTTTGTTCTTTTTCTCCTCCTCCTCATTCTTCTTCTTTTTATCCTCTTCCTCATTTTCCTTCTTCTTCTTCTTCTTCTTCTTCTTCTTCTTCTTCGTATTCCCTTCATTCTCTGCCTGTTTCTTCTTCCTCTTATTCTCTTTATTCTTCTTCTTTTTTTTCTTTTTATTCTTTTCCTCATTCTCTTCCTTCTTATTTTCATTATCATCTTTCTTCTGGCCATCGCCTCTTAACCTAGTATAGTGTTTACCAGCTGCATTCTTTAGCCAAAACATTAAGACATCGAATATGCACAAGCCCCAATGAAAACTTTCAAACTCATTTTCATCCTCTACTAAAGACAGTAGCCAACCAGGGTATGGTTGTTCATGCTTCATCAATCCCAAAGAACTATGCACCGATAATATGTATCATCTCTTTAGTAAGTCATCACCCTCTGCAGCCGTGAGCCCATTAAAATTTACCTCCTACAGTTCAATCGTTAGACTCTTATCTTTGAAATATCGTTCCAAAATAGAATCATCCTGTTTTCTTTTCTTTAAACCTTTAGGAAAGTGTGCCCATGTTGAGGCCACAACACAAGCAGAATTCCTATCTCCCAAACCAAACCAGATTTCGTCCTCGTCTTCTGGCTTTGGAAGAATAATTTGTATTTTCAAAAGAATGTAAATGAGCATCCCATGCACCTTAACTGGTTGTACCATTTCCAAGTATTAGCCAAAGGGGCCTTGCCTAAACTTATCGATAACGCCACAATGGGTCAAGACCGACTACAAATCTCGAATAAAATATTTCTTGTTTTGCGAGTTGATTCTCACATGTCTCTAGTTTTTGTGGTCCAAATACCATCATAGTTTTTTGTTACGATCGATAGGCATCTGGTTTACAACAAAACAAAAATTATTTAATGTAAAAGGACAACATTAATATCGAAGGGCAAGGAAATGGATTTCAAGCACTGTACAACAATACAAATCACTGTAAAAGGTCAGCATTAATATCAAGCCTTGTAAGCCAATAGAAAGCACTGCAAAGGGATTTCAAGCCTTGTACGAAAATATAAAGCCCTAGAAATTATTTTCAAGCACCGAATTGGATTTCAAGTCATGCATTTGGACTTTCAAGCCCTAATACTAAATATCAAGCATTATACACAAAATTGGGTAAACTGTAAAGGGGCATCATTGAATATCAACCACTGAAGGGATTTCAAGCAATGTAAAGGGAAATCATTAATATAAAGCCTTGAGAAAGGATTTCAAGCCCTAGAAATGGATCTCAAGCCCTAAAAATGTATTTCAAGCCCTGTCATACAACATAAAGCACTGTAAAGGGATTTCAAGCAATGTAACAAAATATCAAGCCATGGCAAGGTATTTCCTCTTAACCTCTGTTTGGGATTTAATGCCTTGAAAAGGGAATTTCTACCCTCAATTCGACTTTCAACCACTGATGCATTGTTTATCATTTCTAACATAACAATGCAATTTCAAACATAAAAATCGACATGTGGTTGCTCCAACAATCACATCCTCTCAAGGCTAACTAACATAGTTATACAACATGAACTCACACATATGAGCACACTTTTCAAAACATTCCTATTACAAATAAAAAAAATATAACAAAGCATAAACAGTTGTTCAAAGGCATGAACTATAACTCATGTTATCATTCCTTCACGACTAACCATTTTTTCACAATTTACACAAAAGTAAAATTCATCAAACAACAATAAACCACTGCTATCCTAACCCAACACCTATCCATTTCACAAAAATACATAACACTTAATAAACAACAATCCACAAGTAAAAGATGAAATCATCATCCACTCACAATCAAACACGGACACAAGCAAACATATTAGATGTAAAAATGCTACATAAAAGAAGAAGACAAGGAGAAAACAAATGAATACCTTTACTTGCGATTGAGGCATCTTCTCTTAACTCGAACGAGGAATTGAGAAGAAAATAAGAAAATATCGGGGGGAGGGGGAGGGGGAGGGGGAGGGGGGGGGGGGTCTGGGTCTGGGTCTGGGTCTTCGACTGTTCTTCTTCTTCATCTTTAAGATCCTTTTTTATACTCTTTGTTTATCTCTTCTCAAAGTTGGTGTTCTGATTCTTCTTCTTCTTTAAGACCGATATTTTACTCTCCGGTTCTCTCTTCTCAAACCTCGGGCGAGTTGGTGTTCTAATTTCTTCGACTTAGAGTTTTCTCTCTTCTCAAATGGTGGGTTTCAAACTTTGAATTTGATTTTGGGACAAAAGGCCACCGCTTGGGGCTTGGGCAATTCGATCTTCTTGCTTAATCCTTTTTTGGGTTTTAAGACAATTCGGTAATCTTTCCTTCAAATGGTTTAATATTTAAAATCTCACTTAAAAGGGTATTCTCGTCATTTCATGTGCTCAAGGGGACACAAATGCAAGAAAAACATGATGGGGACATTTTTTTTCTTTCAAACATAGAAAGAGATATTTCCTTCCAATTCCATTAAAAAAAATAGCAGATATACTTGTTGATCTGAGCAATGACACCATCGAAGAAGATAGTGGAGGTGCCGTAGATCCCTTTAAGATCATACTCGGTCGCCAGCTTCAAGTGATCTTGCAAACCCACTAGTGAATTTGTCCTCACCATCTCTATATCTTACTAAATTAAAAAATCCCCAAAATCTAGGCTTCTATTAGCTATAAGTAATTAGAAATTAGAAATTTGTTATTGTTAGGTTTTGACTCGTATTCTCAAGTGAACCCAATGTTAGCCCAACAAGACTCAACTGATGTGGAGCTTCCTAGAGACGTGTGATAACGTTTGGAAGTTAAAGATGATGTTTGAGGGAGGTTTGAAGATGAAGAAGAATAGATGAAAATAGAAAAAGTGTTTTCTTCTGGAAGTTCTTGTGCTAATCAGATTAGGAAAGTCCTGTACTTAAAAGAAAATGATTTCTTTTAAACAAGAAGACTTGTCATATATAGGATATAATATTTATGTGGAACAAGCAATTCTTGTACATTTAGGAGTAGGATTTCCTCTTATGTTAAACTCCTTGTAACTAGTATAAATGGACCTCGTATCTAGGTTATTGTGTGTAGAGAAAAAAGAACACAATGTAACATTAGAGAGTAGTAGAGAGATCCGGGTGAGAGACCCATGGGAATATCCGGGGAGGGATCTAAGGGAATATCAGTGGATCAAGTAAGAGATCCGTGGGTGATATTCAGGGGAGACCTAGGGGATATTGTGGGGTTCTTGATGAGGATCTTGTGAGTGTAGTTTGGGTTTAGGGTGTGAGAGAGAATCCTGGAATATTTGGTTGTAACAATTTGTCATATAGTGGAATTTTCTCTGTCGTCCTGATGACCCGTGGTTTTTTATCCGATTTGGGTTTTCCACATATATCTTGTGTTGTGATTGGTTTATTTTCTCTCATCTATTTTTTATGCTATTGACGTTATTAATTGCTATGAGTTATGGACATATATTAGACAAGACAATTCCACATTTATTGGTTCCGAAAATCTCCAATAGTTGTGTGAATCTGATTTGTGAAAGCTATGAAAGACTTGACGATGATGTTTAAGAAGTTGAGGAAATGATAGAGGGATGAAGGAGAGTAGAGGAAGAGAAGAAGAAGTCGAGAAGATGAGGAAGGAAGATTTTTTTTTTTTTGATGGTTTTGGGTAAAGTTAGTTGAATCTTTCATAGAGGAATGCTTTTTTTTTTTTTTAAATTTGATTTTTAATTTTTTTAATTAAGTTTATGTAATTTACAACACAATTTTAATCTTATTCCATGACGTACCAAATACAGTATAACACTATTTTTAGTCCAATCCCATGTTGCACCAAACATGCGAAACACTATAATTAATCCAATCCAATCCAATCCAATCCAATCTCTTAAAAATAGTTCAATCTTATCCCGAGTACCAAATGTACCCTAAAGGTTTTTTACTTTGAACGATTTCAGAACTGGTTTCGAGGGATTGAATTGAATATTAGTTAGCATTATATATAAAATAATAATACATATTATATACATAAGTATGAATAAGCGCGTATCTAAAAATGCAATGGAAATCTTCGACATTATAAGAGAGTCTTCTACTCCTTCCGTACCTTACTTCATATCACCTAATGGGGATGCTACTTTGTTCTGAATCACTGTATGATACATGAGTGAGAGTAGGGACCCATTTATATATATTGTTAATTACGTGAATTCTAACCCATAGAGGATTCACAATCCTAATGGGAGGCAGACCCTAAAAGGATCACTAGACCTACAAATATAAAATTGCTCATTACATACCGTAATACATAAATAATGTAGCTAAGGTGTACAAAACCCAACAATATTGATCACATCAATAACGAGCTTTATCTGGTCAACTCTCTCTTACTTAAATATTTCAATTAATTCGATTTTCATAAAGTAAAAAATATAATGTCAAAATGTCGCTCACAATTTCTATAAAAAATTTACACTATTTTTATAGAATTAGATTGGGTTTGATAGAATATGACTACATTGTCTCTAATTTGGTATTGTATGAGATTGGACAAGAATTGTATTCTTATAGTTGATACATAATGAGATTAGTCGTAATAATATTATATTAATTTTATTTTAATAAACTAAAATCATTTGAAGTCAATTCTAAAAAAATTATAATTAAATATTTTAGATTAAATTAACTTAGATTTGGTTAGAAAATTGATTTAAATTATTTTAAATAATTGCATATAAAATATTTTTTAAGGTAACTTTTAAAATAAAATAAAATATTTAAAATATTTTTAAAAATAAATACAAAATTTTAAACAATATATTATTATTTTTAGTCGATATTGAAAAATATTAACATTTGAAATGTTTTAAATATAATAAATTAAATTAAAATCTTACTATGTAAATAGTTTGATAAAAAATTAAATTGAAAAAAAGAAAAAAAAAAGGACAAATAGTCCCGAGACTCTAATCCTGTGTATCCCATACACAACTATAACAAAATTATGTCCAATCCTGAGTTCCTAACCAGTTTAAAAAAAAAGTCCAATCCTGACCGGCTGATCACCATAACGTGGCCACATGTAAGAATAAATTCAAATAAGATTTACAAAAGAAAAGAAAAGAAAACTTAATTTAACCGGAAGGATTTTTTTTTAAATATTATTGTTATACAAAATATATCAAATTTAAATTTCAGCATAAGCGTGAGGAAGGGTTTAGATTTATTTATTTATAATAATAATAATGTTAGAAATACATTAAAATATTTAAATAGTATAACCTCGACAAATTCAATCAAAACACACTCAGTTTCAGATTTTCGAGAAAGGCGGTGTATAAATATCAAATAGAGATATTAGAGAAAATAAACTTGGTCGAATTATGTTAAATAATGTTTTCCGTAAAGGAAATTCACAGCCTCTAGAAGATTGCCCATCGAACAACTTTGTTCACATTTTCAATTGATTGATATACCGGAGAGAGATTTTAAGAGAATTGAGAATTTTGTTTGTAAAGAGAAAGAAAGAAAAAAACGTTATGATGTTTCTCAAAAAACAAGTTGTATTTTTCTAACAAACATTTTTCTTTTATAGAGAGAAATAGTGAAGCGTTGTATCTCTTCAAAACAATTGTTAAATAAAAGAAAAAAATACAGAAGAGTTGTATCTCTTCAAAACAGTTAGTTATAAAAATTTGAAATAATTAATAAATAAATTAAATATAAATATAAGTAAACTTTTTATTAAACAATAAATGAATATTTATAACAATCCCCCACTTTAATAAAAAAGTTTATAAGTGATTGAAAACTTAAAACTTTAGATATCTCAAATCAGTCTTATATTATGTTTTCAGTAATAGCTATCTTGCGGACTTGAACCTTGACTTAGAGAATTTAAGCTTTGCATACACAGGCTCGAGGTGAACTAGGTCCTGAACCTGACCCAAACCCTTAATGTATACACATTAACTGAATCCACGCATTGTGAGAGCTACTCCAAGTAAGTTCTAAACGGGTTTGCGCTTCCGGCCATGCGCAATATCCTGTTTTCACGAGTACTCTAGAAATTAAGCCCTTATCCCATAGGCATCGGCCCCACAACCATAATCGCATAGGTGAACTCTCCAAGGGTCTACAGTATGCAATACCCTAACACATAGTCCTTGCATTCATTTAGAGAATATAACTCTTCCTAATACAAACAATCCATAAGCACAACACCATAGGGAGAAATTTAATGTAATCAAAATTAGTGCTCATGTAAGTTACTCAATCGACTCATTTTCACATTGAACCTACTTTTTGGGATCTCCAATTAGATAGGTTGGGTAGCTACTGTCGATAACTAGTTTTTAATGGGCTTCAATCCCATCCCTCTTGATGTTTTTTCAAAAAAAAATTTAGCTAGCCCTTTAGTAAAAGTATCAGCAAGGTTCTTTGCTGATCTCACAAAATCCAGTGATATCACTTCATGAGTAATTAAATGTCTAATGGAATTATGTCTTAGATGAATATTTCGTCTCTTTCCATTATACATAGCACTCTTAAGCAATACAATGGTAGATTGGTTGTCAGAGTGCGTAGGTATAGGTGGAATAGGCTTTTTGCCCAACAGTATATCTGTTAATAGATTTCTTATCCACTCTGCTTCAGCTCCGGCCAAATCTAGAGCAATTAACTTCGCCTCTATAGTGGATCGAGATAATAACGTTTGTTTCTCAGACATTCATGATATAGTTGCACCTCTTAAAAGAAAGACATAACCAATTGTGGCCTTTGTCTTATCGGACTCAGATATCTAGTTTACATCACTGAAACCCTCTAATACAGCTAGATAATTAATATAATGAAGCCTTGAGTTCGTAGTACATCTCAAGTACTTGAGAACTCTCTCTAATGCATTCCAATGATTTGCATCTTGGCAACTAGTAAACTTGCTCAATTTAGATACGGCATATGCAATATCAGGTCTGGAGCAATTTGCCAAATACATCAGACTTCCTATAATTTGTGTGTATATCAATTGAGAGATGAACTCTCCATTATTTTTCACCAGCTTGTCATTATGTACAGGTTTACTATAGAATTTCTGAAATTTCTTGAGAATTTTCTCAACATAATGAGACTGAGAAAGAGAATATCCAATTAGAGTCTTTTATAGCTTCAGACCCAAAACAACGCTAGCTCTATAAAGGTTAGTCATTTTAAAGTGACTAGATAAAAAAGTTTTAGTACTTAAAGTGACATCTAAATAATTGCTAAATAATAAAATATTGTCTATATAAAGACAAAGAATAATAATATTACAATCCTTCACTTTACAATAAACACATTTATCAGAATCGTTAATGGTAAAACCATCAGAAAACATAACCTTATCAAACTTTTCATGCCACAATTTTGGAGCTTGTTTAAGTTCATATAGAGATTTAACTAATTTACAGATCTTATGTTCTTAACTAGGAATCACAAATCCCTTTGGTTGATCCATGTAAATCTCTTTCTCAAGATTGCCATTTAAAAAGGCGGTATTGATATCCATTTGATTGATCTCAAGATTATGAATAACAACAATTGCTATAAGCACACGGATTGTTGCAATTCTAGTGACAGGGGAATAGGTATCAAAGAAGTCAATTCCCTCTTATTGTTTATACCCCATATCCACCAATCAAGCTTTAAATTTTTCAATAGAACCATCTGGTCTAAGTTTCTTCTTGAAAATCCATTTACATCCTATAGTTTTAATCCCATGAGGTAAATCAGTTAACACCTGGGTGTTGTTGGATGTAGTGGATTCCATCTCATTATTGATGGCCTCATCCCAAAAAGAAGCATGAACAGAGGTCATAGCAGCTTGAAAAGTTAATGGATCTTCTTCAACCAAATAAACAAGAAAATCATCACCAAAGTTCTCCTCAACTCTAGTTCTTATGCTTCTCTTAGGCTCCATCGATTCTGTAATCACTGACACAGTGTTTCTTGAAAAAGGAACTTTAGAAGGATCACTTAAAGATCCATTTCGTCGATTAATGAAAGGAAACACGTCTTCAAAGAAAGTCGCATCCCTAGACTCCATAATGGTGTTCTCGATAATATCACATACTCGAAACTTCAACACTAGGAATCTATAAGCTGCATTATTATGTGCATAACCAAGAAACACACAATCAACAGATTGAGGTCCTAATTTTCGCTTTTTGTTAAATGGTACCCCTAACACAGCTAAACAACCCCATACTTTGAAATGTTTGAGGCTTGGCTTCATACCTTTCCAAAGCTCATAAGCAGTCTTCTCATTTCTTTTGAATAAAATTTGATTAAGAATGTGACACGCTGATAACAATGCCTCCCCCCACAAGTTATGAAGTACTCTTGAACTGCACAACATGGAATTTACCATGTCCTTAAATGTCCTATTTTTCCTTTATACTACAACACTTGTCTGAGGAGATAAAAATGCAGTAACTTCCTGAATAATACCATGTTGTTCACAAATTTGGGACATATTTGTAGCGGTATATTTACCTCCACGGTCTGATCTAAGAATTTTAATTCTTTTCTCATGTTGATTTTCAACCTCAGCCTTGTAGGTAGTAAACCTATCAAAAGCTTCATCCTTGGGTTTTACTGGATATACATAACAATATTTTGAGAAGTCATCAATAAATGATATAAAATATCTTTTACGTCATCGTGTAAGTACACCATTAAATTCACACAAGTCACTAAGAATTAATTCTAAAAAAATAGAATCACGTTCAACTGAATGGAATGGTTTCCTGGGTTGTTTAGAACTTACACAAATTTGACATTTAGAGTTAACATTTATATTAGATGAAGGTATAAGATCGGCATTCATCCTACGTTTTATTATACCAACATTCACATGTCCTGGTCTAGCATGCCAAGTATTAGAAGATTTAACATTTAAAGCATCAATAGAATTAACATCTTTAAAAGATAATAAATTATTCAATATAGATAATTTAAATTAGCCATCACAAGTGTATCCTAATCCAATAAAAGAACCAAATTTAGATATTACAACTTATTAGATTCCAAGACAATTTTATATCCGTCTTGGACTAGACGGTATCCACTAATCAAATTATTCCTGAACTTTGGTACATGTAGAATGCCATATAGAGAGAGGACCTTGCCCAAAGTCAATTTCAAGTCCATTCATCCTTGTCCACACTCTTGTGCAACAAAAGCATCTCTTTTAGTTACTTTACCATCAGATTCCTGATAAGACACAAATACGGAGCGATTAGCACAAACATGCACATTATCACCAGAGTTAATCCAACACTCATCTGACTGATAGACCATATTCACTTCAAGAAAGTAAGATATATACCCTCCTCTTAAAGCAGTGGAATCTCCTCCTATCGTCATATTGACTTGTCCTTCAGTTGATTTCCCCTTCTTTCCCTTTCTTTGGTAGCACTCTTTTGCATAACGTCCATTTTTTTGGCACACATTGCACTCAACTTTGCTCTTATCTTTCTTACTTTTTTGGTTATGTCCAAGGTTTTTTGATTTTTTCTTAATTTTTTTCTTGAACGTTGGCTTTTGTCCTACCACAACATTAGCCTTAGCGTGAAAGTCAGAGGATGATAGTTCTAAAATAATTTCTCTCTCACAGGCTTTCTCTTATATTTGAAGTGAGACAAGAAGATCATCAAGGGAAATTGTTTATCTCTTGTGTTTAAGGTAAATGTGTTCCAAGAATTAGGAAGTTTTTCAATAATTGCAGCCACAACAAATATATCATGTATGGGAGTACCGGCTTGATTAATCTCAAGGACTAAGTGTTGAAGTTCATGGGTTTGGTCAATAACAAATTTTCCTTCAATCATTTTAAAATCAAAGTACTTACCCACATGGTATTTCTCAAGTCCAACATCTTTTGTGTTGTACTTCTTCTTTAAAGCATACCACAAGTCATGAGTAGAAGGAATTTGATAATAAATATCAAATAAATTATCCTCCAACAGACTACATATTTTACCACGGTAAAGATAGTCTTACTCCTTTTGTACTTTAAGAGCATGAGTGCGACCATATTCCTCTTCACAATTAGGAATAGGGGGAATCGGGAACAGGGGGGAGCATCAATAACGGAAAATAAAACCAACGTAGTTAACCAAAATTTCATACGCGTTTGCCATCGTTTTAAATTTGGCCACTAAACCTTTCAGGGGAACAATTATTATTGGATTCTGCATTTTTCATATTCAAATCCATTGTACTGTAACAAATAAACAATTTATACAAATAATTACACCAAGCAGTTTTAACACTTAACACATGCAGCAATATTTTAGAATAAACTTGCATAAACAGATTATACCAAAAGTGTTACAATATCTTCACGAAACAATAATTACTAAAATTCAAAAGCTCTTAAATGAGTAGTAATTTTTCTTAAAAAAATCTCTATCACGGTTTCAAGAAATAAAAAATCTAACTATGCAATTTTTTTTAAACCAAACTAGTATCAGCACTTTCACGTATAGTTTTGTAAAATAAAAATAAAAAATCAATTCTGACAGAATTTGATAAATCCGTTTATACTTAAAAAATAATTATTAACGGAGTTTCCTTTACGATTATTAAAAAAACAGTAAAGTATTTAACGGTATAACCTCGACAAATTCAGATTAATCAAAACACACCCAGTTTCAGATTTTCAAGAGAGAATGCATTAATATCAAATAGAGATTTGAGAAAATGAACTTGGTCGAAACACGTTAAATAACTCTTTACGTAAAGGAAATTCACAGCCTCTGCATATCATTTCTGGCTATTCCCTTCCAAGATACAACGACCACTAGGCGTTTCTTCTATTGTAGGAAGATTGACACTCAAACCACTTTGTCCACACTTTCAATTGATTGATATATCGAAGAGAGGTTTTGAGAGAATTGAGAATTTTGTTTGTACAGAGAAAGAAAGAAAAGAACGTCATGATGTCTCTCAAAAAACAAGATGCATTTTTATAACAAACAGTTTTTTTATAGACATATAATGATGAGTTGTATCTCTTCAAAACGATCGGTTATAAAGATTTGAAATAATTAATAAATTAATTAAATATACATATAAGTAAAAAATTTAGTAAACGATAAATGAATATTTATAACAAATAATAATAATAATAATAATAATAATAATAATAATAAAAGTTATTAGAGAGTTTAAATTCAATCTATAATCTAATTGAATTCATTAACTTATTCTCAGAACCAAATCAAAATTATTTTTATTTTTATTTTTATTTTTATTACTGGATTTGAAGATATAGTGAGTAAGCTGCTGTCAATCTTGCAATGCAAGGTGATTTAATTATTAAAATAAATAAAATTATGTACTCCTTTCATCACAAGTTATGTTTGTAGGACACATGAGTACGATTTTGGTCGATTAATGCAAGCAATTTGTAAATTGTAATAGGGAAATTTGTTGACTCAATTAAATTGACAAGTAATGTTAGTCGACTAACATATAAATTAGAATATTATAATGTTAGAATAATATATATGGGTTAGAATAAACTAACTTAAATTTGTGATTTAAAATTTTGACTTCAGTATCACAACCACTCATGTGCTCTTAATCTAAAAGTTGTAAATGCATTCCAATCTCAACCGTTGGATTAAGAGCACATGAATGATTGAGATGTTAAAATCAAAATTTTAAATTTTAAATTTAAATTGATTTAACTTGACTATATATATTAAAGTATAAATTTAGAATTTAGAGAGAGAGAAATACGATTTGAACTCATATTTTTAATATGTACGTGAGAGGCTTATCATCGAGTTGTATATGGACTTTTGTCATATGGAAAAATAAATTGAAAAATGTAAAATGATCTTTTTATAAAACATATCTGAAATTATTAATTAATTAATTAATTATAGACAAATGCATTCGTCTACATGTTTTACATCTTAATAATTTGATTATAGTCATTTTGATTAATGATAATAATAATGATTTTATGACCCACCTACACTACACATAATTTGCATGAAGGAAATATTAAATTATTGTCCAACATTTACATGCATGATTGCAAATTAGCTCTATAGACTATAGATCAATAGATGTGTCAAAAGTATATAAATAATTAAAGACTGATTGGAATTAAAATAAACTAGCTAGACTTTTGAATAATTGCATCTTGTTTTCTTCCGGTTAGTAATATCTCCTTATTATTTAAATAGTTAGAGACGTAATAATTCAGTGAACAAACATGGGCAATCTGTTCTAGCAAATTAAATCATGAGCCTTTTCTAGTCTTGTCTTGTGTTATTGTTTGATCAGTCATCGACAGTCGATGAATAATAAACATACAATCTCATTGATGTGAGTACTTCTCAACTTCTGTCGATAAATTTTTAACGAATAAAGAGTAATAGAGAAAAAACTTACAAATACAATAATATACACTACAAGAAAATTGCTCTTTTACAATCCCATTGAGATGTCACTAAATTTTAACTCTACGTCGTCAAAGGAATTTAACGATACAAAAGCAAGTGTCACCATCTCGTCGTCTTAACCATGTCACAGATTAGTATAGGTGATGCTTTGTGATCTTTATCTCTAAAAACAACATTTTGTTACACAAGTATAGTGTCACTATAAATGTCAAAAGAATTTAATTTGTTATCAAAACAACACTTTTAATGATACTTAAAATATGTCACGTAAAGTAAAATTATTTAATAAATATTTCTATTTTTATTATCAATATTTATGTATTATATATATATATATATATAAATATATATATATATATATATATATATATATATATATATGTGATCTTTAGTGACATTATCATTATATATTTAGCAACACAGTAAAAGAGTAACTAAATGTATTATTTATTAATATTAATTTATTTTAATTGATAATTATTTAATTCTTTTATTTTTAATTATTATTTAATAATAATTATTTTGTTGAGTACAATAGATTGAGTTGAATACAAGTTCTCAATCAGGAAGGAATTTACATCTAAAAAAACGATATATCCAATAAATATTCCAAATAATCCATTTACATCAATAAGAAATTTTACATTCTAAGGTATAATTCAAAAATACAGATTTCATCAAAGTATAAAGAAAAAAAAATGAGAAGATGAGCCGATTGAATTTTAATATCTGATAATCTTTATCTGCATACAAATACAAAATAAATATAAGAAAGTTAGCAAAATGGATAAACAAATTTGGAACAAGAACAACAATCAACATAACATAAATTGATTTTTTTTTTATCATTTGATATCTCTTGCTTTCTTGTTTACATACGGTATATTATAAAATCATAATCATAAAAGCGACAAAACCAAAACAAATCAATTTAACTAAATTCAATTCTAAGAAATTAATGCTTACAAATGATAATAATACTATCTATATTAAATTGAAGATAATAAAAGTACTGTAAATCAACAAACAGAAACATGTAGTTAATGAAGAAATTAACATAAATTTGAATAATAGTAAATAAATCCATTCACAGAATTAAATTAAAATGAAAAGAAAACAAATCTCACTTCAAATATAAAAAGACCAAAAAATTAACCTGCATACAAAAATAGAAAATGATACTCATATGAGAATATGAAATTGTAAAAAAATAAGATAACTAATTGAAAAATAATATAAGTTTATCTCAAATGGTGTTAAATTGAAATATGATAGAAAAAAAAACGGAGGAAATCATGAGAAACATCAAATTGTTGAATAAAATAAATAAAAAAACATATGAAAAATTCAACTAAAAAGTATGAAATAGTAGAAGGCATACCTGTGAGTCTGTGTCTGCCTATATTTTCTAAGAATAAGACCATTACATATAACCATAAAAGAATAAGCATAGTCTGTAATATTCATATGCAGAAACCATTGTGATTTAGAGTTTCCTTTTATATAAAGAAGTTGTTTAAAGGTTAGGGTTAACAAAAAGACTTCAAATATGATATAGTGGTGGGAGACAGTTGAAATACTTAACTACTTGTGTATATCATTAGTGTTATCAAAACAGTTAATGATCAACTAAAAGACGTGATAGTTTTTTTTTTTTCAAAAAATAATGCTTTTATCATTCAAACAATTAAAATAAAAATAATTACTTTTGATTGTTCGTGAATCCATCTTTAAAAAAATAAACTTACTTTCAATATAAATAAATAGGTAAATTTCAATTATATATATATATATATATATATATATATATAATTATTATCTTATATCTATAAATTGTCATACTTTAAAAATTGTCCTTGAAATTAATTTCTTATGTAATAGAAATATTGATCATCCTTTTGATGATATTTATATTTTTTTATTTTGAATTTCTGTAATTTTTTGGTGATAATAATACTAATTATTTTTAATATGTATTAATATTTTATTTTATCAAGGTTCTAACAAAATAAAATGAATAAAAGATTAAAAATATTATTTTTACTTTTTAAATTCAGAAAAATATTATATTTATGTTAAATTAGAATTTTAATAGTAAAAATAATTTAAAACTAATAAAATTAATCATTTTTCATTTGTAATTAATAGAATTATAATTTTAGTGGCATCATTGCTATACATATTAATATGTCTCGCTAATAACAGATTTTTAGCTACGTGTAATATATTCAGTGAGATAATATTTGATGTCGTCATAACAACAACAAATAGGGGTATTCAAAACTCTACATTGCATCACAAGAAAGATAAAATTAGTATGTCACTTTGGTGATATTTTTTCAATGACGTTATATTAAGAGGGTCACCAAATATTGGTTTTAGAGACACATCTTTGATGTAACTAATAATTGCATCGTTAAACCCCTAATTTTTTTGTAGTGATATATACTTTGTTGAAAGTCGAATTATGCGCATCTCATGAACCTTTTTATCAAAACAAGAGTGACAAAGCCACTGTCGATTAATTGGACGTTAAACACCACCACACCACAGCTGTTCATGGTCATCCTCAAATTTTCTGCCAATTAATTAAGCGGTAAATGGTAATCAACGTCAAAATGAGATGCGGATCTCTCTTTGGTGCCTGCATGCACCAAACATATTATCACAATTATTCTAAAACTGTATCACTACTGATTTTCTTTTTCTCCTCATTCGATAATCTATTTTGTTCTTTTTACCTTTCATTTTTCTTTCCAATCAAAATTATGTGTGGCTGCAAATGAGATAACGTTTTTAAATGTCTTAAAAAAAGTGTTATTCTCTGATTAAAAAAAAACTAAACCTTTTGAAGTGTGTAAGCTTTATGATCCAATTAATAAAGTATATTACAAACTATTGATAAAATTTATCCTTGAAAATGTTCAGATTGGTAGAAATTAAAGGGTACTCAGTTAACGTAGTGATAAGAGTTATTGTCACAGTATGTGGTATATATATATATATATTACGATAATAAAAAACTGCAGGATTAAAAGAGAAGAGGTATATCCTTAAAGTTAAACACACCGTAATATTCTAGTAAAAAACGAGAGGTTATGTTTATTTTGCTGTTGAGTACTTGAGTGGGAGAATTCGGGTTTGATCATATTTTAACCACAAAAATTCCAAGTGGTACTCAATCAATCAAATGCAAATGGAGAAAGATCTCCGCAGTCCACGAATGGGAATCACAATAATTCATTTCAGTCATTGCATGCTATCTTACTTTAATGTCAAGTGAACGCAACGAAGATGCTAACAGTATATTTCTGTGTAATTTTTTTTTTGTCTTTTTCGATGCATGCCGACAAATTTTTTGGGACATTAGTCATTAGCTTGACGATCTTGTTAAATATTCCTTTTACAAATAATGCTAGGGAATGCCTCTGTTGATGAGATAAGATCTCTTATAAGTTGTGTATGGAGACCGAATATTAAATTAATTAAGTTCACATCATCATTTGTGGGGATTCGGTTTAAGCACGCGTTATGCATTATCACGTTGTATGGATTAAGATGTTGGATCATCATATCAAATTAAAATTTTAATTAGATCATTTGTTGGTCTGAATATTATTTATATGAATAATGCTAGACGTTCTAATTTTTTTTTTTTCAAATTCGGTTCCAAATAATATGGCACGTGAGGTGTCGGCATCATATAAATCATGAGATTACGTGTTAACTTATGTGATGTTGACATTTCACGTACCACATCATTTGAGACAGAATTTGAAAAAAAAAATTGAGATGTCTAACATTACTCTATTTTTATAGGATTTAGCTCATATATATATATATATATATATATGATTTGTATGGTTACAAGAGATAATTATGTCTAGAATGCTATATGAGATAAAGAGACAAACAAGGGTTTAATAAGGTATCAAAGCAAATATATGAGATATGTAACATGCATTTTCATTGTTCAAGTATGTCATGTTTTTATCTAAATAAAATCATGTGAACTTATCATAAAAGAGAACAAAGTCTAGCATACTATGCTCCCCCTTGATAAGTGCTCTATCTAAGATTAAGATAGGATATTATTCACAATGATATCCACACAATCACACAATCAAGCAATTTTAAAGAAATTCAACAAACTAAGCTCCACAAACTATGAGAGATACACCAAGATTTTCAATCTCTCTCATAATTCTTCTAAAATTACTAGCAAATCAAATTCACTTGTAAGCAAAATAAGTGTGTGTGTGGATTTGCTTCAAACATATATAAAGGAGTAATTGGATCATCAACATGCAAACCATATCAACATCTATTCATCCTAAGCTTTTCCATAAAAGGTCAAACCGATTATCATCCGAAAATTTTTGCTTTTAAGAGAATAGATTTCAATATATGAGCGTGTGTGTACATGTGGCTCGTAATCCCATTTCTGTTTTTCAACCCGAGCAATCACAATTTTCAACTATACTCCTTTAAGCCTTCCTCTATTTCTTTTTAGGCTTTGAATCAAAGATTTTTTTTTATTGATTCTTTGCAACACTTCTTTGATTTTTTTTTTAAACACAAAAATATACACTTCATGACGGCTTTCACTTATCACAATGGTGTATCCCTTTCCTACATTGGGTGACTTCACAACCAAAGTGTGTGGCTCTTTTCATGAAGGTGCTCGTTGAGTTCTATGTAGTTGCCGAAGCAAAATGGATACTAACCATAAGTCATCTTAAATGTACTAGTCAAAAGACTTCAAGGTGCATCCATTACTCACATATCTTCAAACTCAACTTACTCAAACTCAACATATGAGAGAAGCAAAGTGTGCACTTTTGAAAACAATTTTTTTTAGGCTTAAAAGCACATGATCTAAAAGCAATACAAAGAGACTTACTTAAGATCTTTACTTCTCAATAGAGTAGCTTTCATTGAATATGAAGCTCATATTTTTTTTTCAAAAGTATGCCACTCATCAATCAAACAAGCATTTCACACATCATATATAAGATCATTGTTAACAAATCACTAAATAATCTTTAGAGAGCAAATGTCATCAAGAACCATATGAAAGCTATACTAGTTCTCTAATATGACATGTTACATGATGTAATACACATATAGAGTTGAAAAGATGAATCAAGAAATCAAGCTTTAGAGTAGAGATATACCTTAGCAAGCTTTTTCATCAACGTAAAGTCTTCGCCCTTTTTATGAGCTCTCTTGACTTGTTTGTCCTCATGACAACAATTGTTGGTGTGTCTTCCCAAGAGAATAAAGACTAAACATCTCAACTCAAACAAACATATAAAATGACTTTCTCCAAAAGTCTTAACAAATTACACCAAATAGATTTCAAAATTGGACTTCTCTAAAGTCAACCAACAAATTTTGACCATCACAGTGAAAGTATGAGAATATTAAGTCCATGTATTGACTAGAGACACCAAGTTTGAATAGTAAATTGAGCATATTACAAATGACTTAGTCAAGCATCAAACTTAGAACTCTTATCAAACATGAAAAAAAAAAAATTCTCATATGTGCTACTCAATCAAGTATGAGAGCACTCACCTTTGACCATATTGGTCTTACGTGAACCAATAAAATAACATCATGATCATTACTCATGGCAATATGAAATCTAGAAGATAAATCATCAACTATCTTCTTCATGAAAATATCACTCATTTTAAACTCATTGTTATTGCCATGCACAAATATTTCATCAATACAAGATATATGACCATCATGTTTTTTCACATTCTCATCCATACAAATCTTCTTGACATTCTTCTTCACATGTTTACCATTATTATGCACAACATTCAATGTTTTATCACTATCAACATGTTTAGAAGAATGATTAGGAACCTTTTTCACATCATGCTTATTCATCCAAACTTTCATAGTAAGTTTCTTCACATGATCATGATCAATATGCACATTTTTCAAAGTATCAAAAATATTATCATGTTTAGAATCTTTCAAAGAAGATTTGTTCAGCTCACTAGCATGCAAATTATTTCTTAGTTTGCATTGCCTAATATATTCATAACATCTAGGCCTAATGTGACCAATCACATTACAATAATGACAAATCGGAAAAATTTTAGAAAAATTACCTTTTGAGTGTGTATGCTTTGGTTGAGAAGTTGGTTGAGAAATTCCATAGCTATTCTTGTCTTTGTCTTTGTTTTTGGAAGAATTAGTAGTTGAGCCTTTTCTAACCCAAATTTTCTTAACACCATGCTTCTCATTACTACTAACAACATGCTTTGACTTATTCTTTGGCTTACTATCATGCAAATCGACTTTATTAGTCACATTTTCAAACAAGTCAAACAAAGCATTATCAACCTTTTTATGCATAGTAGTATAAGGCACAATATGTGTTTTCACAAGCAAGTCACCAACAATATTTTTCTTAACATGCTTTTCCAAGATCTTACTAGGTCTAGATCTAGATCCATACATGGATGATTGCCTACTACCATTCATCAAAGACATATCATACAAATCATTCTCACATTTGTATTTACGGATGTATTCATAGCATCTAGGTCTTATATGTCCTACCATGTTACAAAAATGGCAAATAGGTACAAATTTAAGAGGGTTACCTTTAGCTTGAGCATTTGAAGTAGTATACCTTCTCACATTGTTACCTTTTTGATGTCCATTCCTTGATGCTTTGTCTTTTGCATGAGAAAATGATGATTTTTATCTTTGACCTTCTTGAGATTTTCCTTTGTTGCTCCTTGTTGATGTTGAGGCACCTCCGGTTACATCCATAGCTTCACCGTTAGAGAGAGTACCTACATTCACTTTGCCACTTGTTTTGACAAAAGTAGAATTGTTAGATGAAGGTGTAACCTTTTCATTCATATAACCTAATCCTCTTTTGGCACTAGGATGCTTACCAATCTTGATGAGAGTTTCTACTTTACTAGAATTAGATGACATCTTACCTATCATCTTTTTAGCCTCATCAAGCTTATCACTGAGCATCTTCTCTTGACACTCATGCTTACTAATTTTGACTCTAAGCACATTTTCAAGTCTTTTAGCACGATCAAGAGAATCATCTATTTGCTCAACTTCTTGTTTCAAAATTCCTAGTCTTTTATTACTATCTTTCAAGTTATTCTCTAGACTAAGGATTTTGTCTTTAAGTTCTTTATTCTCTATTTGCTTATTCTCTCATTCCTTGATAAACAACCTCATAGTAAAGGCTTATTTTAAATCATCTAGCTCTTGAGTACTTTCTTCTATCTTTGAAAAATATTTTTCAATGGTCTCTTTATGCTCCTTAATTACTTCACTTTGCTTGCTTATCTTCTCCAAAGACATATTCTTCTTATTTTCAAGAGCTTTGATTATCACCACTAAATTGGCATTGATCAACTTCAACTTATTGTTCTCATCATTCTTCTTGACATTTTCACTAGTTAGTTGAAGGATCTTGTCATTTAAGCTTGTTTCATCATGATGTGAGGAGAATTCACTTTCCTCACTACTTGAGGATTCTTCATTACGATCCTCAAATCCTCCTTCATATATGGCCATATGAGCAACACAATTTCTAGAATATTCATGAATTTCCGAGAACTCCTTTTCCTCTTCCAAATCACTCAAGGATCTAATGTAGGCTTTCATCATACTTTTCAAAAGTGAGTAGTTACCACTATTTAAAAATGGAAGCCTAGCACTAGAAGAACCTTTCGGCATATAATCACCCATAGCACAAAAACAACAAACACTACAAAAGAAGATGTATCTAAGTACTTCTAGACACCGGCTCTGATACCAATTGTAAATTCCCTTAACCAATTATAGTGTAAAATATACCTAGAGGGGGGGGGGGGGGGTGAATAGGTATATGCTTAAATTTTAATCTTCTTTAAAGCAATCTTATACAACACTTAGTATAATATCCAAAATGATATATGACAAAGCAAATGTTCAAGCAACACAAATCAACTAAGTGAAGAAATTAAAGATGCTAAAAATCAACACAAGATATTTACGTGGTAAAACCTCCTAAGAGGAAACATCCACGGCTTGATACCACAACCACCGGCAAAAGCAAATCCACTATTTCAAATAAGATTTACACACTCAAGCAGTTAACACATGCTCTCCAAGCTATCACTCTTACTCTACCCTTGAACCTAGTGATCTACTAAGCCGACTTCCTATCTAAGACCTCCTGTCTCTAGGAAGATTCCTTGCTCACCTATCTGGATCCTTCCGACCCTAGGCAAAACTTCTTGCTCAACTATCTGAGTCCTCTCGACTCTAGTCAAGACTTTCTTGCTCAACAATCCGAGGTCTCACACCTCTTATCGAGACTTCCACTTGCTTAGCTATCCAAGTCCTCTCGACTCTAGCTAAGACTTTCAATTGCTCAAATAAAAGAATCACTCTAAGATATGAGACTTTTTACCTCTTTACAAGGCATTTAAGTGATCATGAATGCAAAACACAAACAAGCACTCAACATAGAAAATGATGATCCACAAATTCTATGGACTTGCAACTAGATAGCTAGATTATGCTTTCAAGGAACAATCACAAATGTATCTAGGCAACCTAAGCATGTTATCAACTAAGAACCAAATCAATGAAATGAATATACCAATTGATGTTGACCTAGTTCTTAGAAAATGAAATTAAATCTAGAAATAGTCAATCAAGCATAAGAACAAAAGATTTCTAGAAACAATTTCATGTTTATCAAGTTTAGCACAAATCTAGCTAAACTTGAAAATCAAATAAAAAAACCACAAAATGATATCAAAATCATCTTATTCATGCTTCTTAATAATAAGAAGATCTAAGAAGAAAACTAAGAAGAAGATGATTTTACCAATAAGGATGAAAATCACGAATTGAAGATCTGATCACAACGAAATATCTAGACATCCTTTGGTTCTAGAAATGCTTGGGGTTTGTAGAACTATTCAAGACACTCGAAATCGGTTTTTGAATCAAGTGATTCGGAGTTGAAATGAAGAAGTTATCACAAAAACAAAAATCAAAATGTTGAGAGAATTTCTGCACTTGTTCTTCAAATTTGTTTTTCTCAACTTGTAATTAATGAGAGAGAAGAAGAGGTTTTAAAGAGAGAATGACCAAATGACATTTTTGCCCCCATTATTTAGTGCCTCCCCAAGACGTCGCGTGGGCATCTCGTTGCAGAGCACTTTTGGGGCCGAGATGTCCATGCGCCATCTCGGGATGATGCAAGATGATGGCTTGAGCCATCGCACCACTTCCCTTGCGCTCCTCTCTCTTTCTTCAATCGTTCTCCGGCCTCCAAACTCCGAATTCAAATCCGTTTGAAGATTATGAACCGGGAATCCCTCACGGACATAGAAATATAAGATACTCAACCCAGAAAATAAGAATTCGACTTGATATACGAAGACGAAGACAATGTATGCAACATGAGTTAAAAGTGTAGTATCTTTTGATTTAGAACTCGAAATCAATAGTATGAGTAACCGAAATGACCGAAACTCAATCATGAATAATCTAAGACTATAATAAAGTTCAAGATCCATGTTATACAAACATATAAACAAACAAAAACATTTCACACAAGAATACAAACTACATAGAGATAATCTCCAATCATGCATTTTCCAAAACATGTTACTTTCATACCAATGCATGAGTATTCAACTTCAAGTGTGTGAAAGTGTTATACCAAATGATGCGCTACCATGTAGAGACACAAATGTATGAATTATGTGTGTGTGCGCATTTAATGATGCATAACTAAGCAGGGACACATATGAATGAATTGTGTGTGTGTGCGCCTACGCCTTGCAAGAGAAAGAAGAATCTTGATACCTTAGCATCCAAGTAAGCACATATCCTCTTGAAGACGAACTTTGCATGCGAAGTCGCTTTCCATCTTTGAAGCCCGATCTAATCACGAACAACATAAGCAACTAAGCAATACAAACAAAGAGCGTTTTGTTATGAAATCAAGCCAACACAAATCTAAAACCTAACAGGAGATCCAGCAAGTTCCTCCGACCAGCGAAGACCTGACGCAATGCTTTCGAGAAGCGTTGCAAAAGCTGGTGGCAGGCGCAACAAAAGAAGGAGTTGATCTACTAACTGCAGAAGAAGTACAACCTTCAAACCTCCCACCAACGAGGCTTCGTTCGGTTATAGTAGGGCAAGAACTAAATGTACTGGAAGCCAGAAGGAACTCTGTTCCAATCAATCAGGCTGGACGCAAGACACCCGAAGAGTAACAACCATGCCTGAGGCAGAACCATGATCAGATAGCCTGTGCAAGACACCACAAACATGATCGGTATAGGGATCGGTCGTCGTCATCGAATGATAGCGATCGGTACCATCGCAAGCGTCATCACAGAATCATACACCTGCAAGAATCAACCCGTGAAACTCGGCATCAAAGTGAAGAGCCAGAGAGAAGAATGTATCTCACTCGACGGCTCAACCTTTATGGGGATCCAGAGAGAGATAGAGATGTTGTAATTCAGAGCCTAACTCGAGAATTCGAAAACAATAGGCATCAAATGGATGCACTAGTCAGGCGTTATAGGTACAACGATTTATCTGACGAAGATTCTCACAGTCTATTCACTAGGGACATCCTGCGGACTTCATTCCCAGAAAGATTCAGGATGCCTCACGTGGAGCAGTTCAAGAAGGATAGCGACCCAAAAGAACATGTCAGACGCTATAAAAGTACTATGGCCCAGTATGCCTATAGCGATCCCCTATTATGTCTCAACTTTCCACAGATTCTAGGGGACACAGGCTCAAGATGGTTCGGGAGATTGCCCTAGCGAGCATCGGAAGTTTCAGTGAGCTAACCAAGAGTTTCTCAAGGTAATTTCTGAGCAATGTTCACAGGAAAAAATCAGTGGCTTACCTTTCTCTAATAAAACAAGGGAAAGATGAGTCGCTGAAGAAATACATGGGGAGATTCGGCCAAGCAGTGTCAGAAATCAGCAGTGCAAATGATGAAGCGATAATTGCTGTATTCATCAACAACCTACAGAATGGACGGTTATCTTTTGACCTGAGAAGAGCCCGTCTGACCAGATACGCAGATATGATGGATATGGCAGGAGGATATGCACTAGTCGAAGAAAAAGAGTTAGCCACTGGAGGATGCTACATGTATGGAGGAAAACCTGAAAAGGACGCTGAGTCCAAGGTGCAGAACCAAAAGGGAAAAAAGAAAGGAAACAGCAAAGAAAAAAGCAAGGATGGGGGAAACAGGCGTAATGCTGAACAGACCACGGAAAAATACCGAGGTAGATACACTAACTACACCCCTCTTCAGAAAAAACAGAAGGAAATCCTGGCCATACTGGAAGCAAAGAATCTGGTACAAGAGCCACGACGACAGTCTTAGTTCGCCCGGCGGGATACAACCAAATACTGTAGATTCCATAAGGAAACCGGTCATGAGACTTCAAAGTGTTACCAGCTCAGAGATTACATAGAAACCCTCATTCGGGAAGGACATCTACAGGATGTAATCTTAAAAAGGGATGAGAAATCAGAGACAAAGAAAGAGATTAGGGCCGATCACAGCTCTGGTTGGAATCAAATGGTCAGTCTAGAGGCTAATAAAGTAATACATACAATCAGAGAAGCAGTAGAAGCAAGTCATAACTTTGACGTGAACTCGGTGGAGCCAGACCCAAAAAGGGTAAAGGAAGAATGGGACCCAATAATATTCACAGAAGCAGACTCACATGGGGTCGACGTTCGGCTAAATGAGCCTTAGTCATAAGTGCCCGGATTGGTCACCGAGAAGTTAGGAGAATCTTGATAAATAATGGAAGTTCGGCAGATATTCTCAATGTACCCGTCTACGATCAACTCAGGTTGGACCGAAAGGATCTACAACCTTTCCGTACTCTACTCAGAAGATTCAGAGGAATTGAGGTCAGGTCACTCGAGACAGTAAAGCTACCAGTAAAGATCGGGGTGGCACTTTTTCAGAGAACTGTATCGCTCGACTTCGTGGTAGTAGACTTAGACAATTGGCCGTATAATGCGTTGTTGGGTCGGCCATTCTTAAATAAAACTAAGGCCGTAACAACCACTTATGCCTTAATGATCAAGTTCCCGACCGAATATGGGGTCGGTGTAGTCAAGGGATCCCAAGAGATGGCCCGAAGAGCTAACCTGTCAATATACAAAGACAAAAATGATGAACAAGTTTGCACTATAACGCACCCGAGTCAGAACAAAGAGTCACTGTCATTCAAATTCGATCCAAGTGAAGAGTTGAATGAATCCAAAACTGAATCGATCGAAGAAATTATCTTGAAAGAAGATGAACCAGATAAGAGGATCAAGATCGGGGCCAACCTGGAAGGAAAAGTCAAACAAAGCCTCATTGATCTGCACAAAGAATACAGGGATGTGTTCACTTGGAGTTATGAAGACATGGTCAGGATAGATGCCCGAATAATATCTCACCTTCTCACAGTAAAATCGAATGTAAAACCGGTAATACAAAAGAGAAGATCATTCAATCTCGAGAGAAGTCAGGCAATCAAACAGAAAGTGGAAAAACTACTCATTGTAGGGTCGATTAGAGAGGTCAACTACCCTCAATGAGTAGCTAATGTAGTCCTCGTCCAAAAGAAAAATGGACAATAGAGAATGTGCGTAGATTTCACAGATTTGAACAAGGCATTCTCAAAAGACAGTTTTCCACTTCCGAGGATAGATCAGTTGATGGACGCAACATCAGGCCACGAATTGGTCAGTTTCATGGACGCCTACTCGGGATATAATCAAATCTGGATGAACAAGGCTGACGAAGAAAAAACAACATTCACAACTGATAAGGGCTTATACTGTTACACAGTGATGCCCTTCGGATTAAAAAATGCAGGGGCAACCTATCAAAGGCTGGTCAACATAATCTTTACACGGCAAATAGGAAGGAACATGGAAGTGTACATTGATAACATGCTGACCAAGAGCATATCGACAGACAAGCATACCTTAGACCTGCGAGAGACATTTGATGTTTTGAGAAGATACCAAATGAAGCTAAATCAGAATAAGTGTTTATTCGGAGTTCCTTTAGGAAGATTCCTGGGTTTTCAAGTTCACCAAAGGGGAATCGAAGTCAATCTTGAAAAGATCCAAGCCCTGCAAAGAATGACCTCACCAAGGACATTAAAAGAAGTACAACGCTTAACAAGATGTTTAGCTTCCTTGGGAAGATTATCTCAAAGGCCACGAACAGATGCGCACCTTTTTTCAGAGTAATCAAAAAAGGAAAAGGACTCGAATGGAATGAATAGTGCGAGCAGGCTTTCTTAAAAATCAAAGAATACCTGGGGCAGACTCCCATCCTTTCAAAACCACAAATGGGAGAAATACTCCATTTATACTTATCAATTACAGAACTAGTAGAAAGCTCAGTCCTAGTCAGAACAGAAGATGGAGTACAGAAGCCAGTATATTATACCAGCAAGGCGCTTTTACCCACCGACACCAGGTATTCACAGGCAGAAAAGATGGCCCTCGCATTGGTTTCAGCGGCAAGGAAGCTAAGGCCATACTTTCAGGCTCAAACAATCCAGGTTCTCACCGACTGCCCATTGAAACAAATTATATAAAAGCCAGAGATTTCAGGAAGACTAACCAAATGGGCAATCGAGCTAAGTGAATTCGATATCCAGTACGTCCCCAGGACATCCCTCAAAGGGCAAGCAGTGACAGATTTTATAGCAGAGTTCACAGAGCCAAACCTGGAAGCAAAAAAGATGTTAGGAAAACATTTCCCATGGAAATTGTATGTTGATATCTCTTCAAACACTCATGGCAGCGGGCCAGGGATCGTAGTATGCACTCCAGAAGGAGATGATGTCGAATGTTCCATGAGGTTTTACTTCAAAGCAACCAATAATCAAGCTGAGTACGAGGTGCTACTAGTTGGACTCAGAGTCTACATAGCTCTCGGGGTAAATGAAGTTGAGATATTCAGCGATTCACAGGTAGTTGTCAACCAAGTTCTGGACGAGTACCAAGCCAATGATGAAGGCATGATAGCCTATCGTAACATTGCAAAAAACCTCCTCCAGAAATTCAAATAATATAGGATTGCCTAGATCCCAAGGGAGGAGAATGAAAAGGCAGACGCTTTGTCCAAACTAGCGTAAGCAACAACCATAATTAGGCCAAAGATTATCCCGGTTGCACATCTCCTCAAACAGAGCACAGCTGAACCGAAAAACTTAGAAATTTCAAAAATTCGAACACCGCCAAACGGTTGGATAACTCAGCTGAAAAGATTCATGGAAGAAGACGTGCTCCCGAAAGATCCCTTACAAGCAAAACGTATCAGATATTGATTAGCAAGGTACACATTGGTCGGAGGAGAGCTATACAGAAGGGGGTTTTCCCGAACACTCCAAAGATGTGTTTTAGAGGAGGATGCATATCGGATATTACAGGAAATGCACGGAGGAGTTTACGGAAACCACATTGGGGGTAAAAGTTTAGCGCACAAGGTACTCAGGCAAGGTTATTATTGGCCTACTTTATTCTCAGATGCACAACGATGTTCGGAAAGTTACAATACTTACCAAAGGATTGTTACTGATATCCGGCAACCCCATGAACAACTCAGAAACCTTACATCCCCATGGCCATTTGCCATGTGGGGTTTGGATTTAATCGGCCTGATGCCAACTGGACAGGGGGTGGAGCAAAATATGCCGTAGTAGCAGTTGACTATTTCACGAAGTGGGCAGAAGCTGAAGCATTGGTGCATATCATAGAAGCAAACAACACAAATTTCATGAAAAAGAATATACTTTATAGGTTTGGAGTCCCAAACACTATAATCACTGACAACGACACTCAGTTCGATAACCTGAAATTCAGATAGCTGTGCAAAGAGTACCAGATTACCAATTACTATGCCACAGCTGCCCACCCTCAAACAAATGGGCAGGTTAAAGCAGTGAACAAAATCATCAAGCACACAATCAAAGCAAAGCTAGATGCCAAGAAAGGAAGCTGGGTTGAAAAGCTTCCCGAAGTATTATGGGCATATCGGACAACAACAAGAACGTCAACAAGAGAGACTCCATTCACTTTAGTATTTGGAACAGAAGCTGTTATCCCCATAGAAACATCATATGCATCACCCCGGGTCAGGCTATATGATGAAGAACAAATTGTTGATATGCTATTACAAAGTCTAGATGAGCTAGAAGATAAAAAGGAGAAGTCCTGAATACAAAATATGGCATATCAGCAAAGAGTAGTCCGCCACTACAACTCTCATGTTCGGGTTAGGAAATTCCAACTAGGAGACCTGGTACTCAGGAAAATGTCATTGAACATAAAAAATAAAGCTGCAGGTTCCCTGACTGATAAGTGGGAAGGCCAATACAAAGTCGAAGGAATAGCTGGCCATAGAGCATATTGGATTGCACGACCCAATGGATGGGTTTTACCCCGACCATGCAATGCCCAATATCAGAATATTTTCTATCCTTAAATTGTTTTTTGTTCTTTGTTTTAGTCTGGACAATTTTAGTTAGGTCAAATATTAGCTGTGGAATTTAAATCTTTTTTGATTTTACAGTTATAAATAAAAATCAAACTCGGGATTTCCGAAAGATAAAGCATATGATAATAAGAACATATGGAAGACAAGCATTATAATAAGAACATGCAAATAGAATACCCAGGACCATTGATTCCCGAATGGGTGGAGAAGCTCGAAGGAGCATATCAGCCGAGCAAGGTCAATTGACCTTAGCAAAAAGGCAAACCCGATGCACCAGATTCTGGAGAAAGTCTCAGGACGCTATCGGAAAAAATTACAGTGAAATGCGTATCTGTGTTAAGCGATTCAAAAAGCTTAACGATTCAGCAAACCCTTACGCATAAAAACTGAGGAGACGTCCTTGGTAATGCGTAAGGACTCGAACATATGATCATGGTGAGCCTTGATGTAATGTTCGGGTAGCAACCATGTATGAAACACAAGTATAAACCTACTTGCCTGTTTTAAGATGACTCGGTTAATAATACTAGCCAGTTTAATAAGATACTTGGCGTTAAAAACTATTCAGGTAATGAAACCAGTTTAATAAGATACTCGGTGAGGTTACCCGAACATCAGAATTAGCCAGTTTAATAAGATACTTGGCATAAAGATTGCAAGAGCCAGTTTAATAAGATACTTGGTATTAAAAATTATTCAGGTGACAACCGGTTTAATAAGATACTCGATGAAGTTACCTGAACATCAGAATTAGCCAGTTTAATAAGATACTTGGCATGAAGATTGCAACAGCTAGTTTAATAAGATAGTTGGCGTTAAAAATTATTCGGGGAACGAAACCGGTTTAATAAGATACTCTGTTAAGTTACCCGAACATCAGAAATAACTGGTTTAATAAGATACTTGACAACAATAGAGTCAAGTTAAAAAAGGTGAAATTCCTTGAACAATAAATCAGATTAAGACCACTCGGTTCAGAAAAGGTAAACTCTGGATTTTATTAATCTCTCCAAAGAATCGTTACAAAGAATTGTTTCAAAGAATGTTACAAAGAATAAAGAGAGTCTTTACAAATGAGAATCAAGGTCAGGAGGATTTTGAACTCTTGCCAATACTCGGGTCAGGCACCATCTCGTACTCGCAGAGCAGACTTTCATTGGAAGACCAAGCAATCGTGTCGACTGAATCGTCCATCCACTGACTGTAATCTTCTTCCGGGATCAGTTTGACATCAGGTACCACACTCTCCAGGATCGACTTCTGACAGGCGTAAAAAGTCGAGAGGGAGTGCTCAGATGGAACCTCCAAATGCATGGGATGAGGCTCTTTGCCTCGGCTACGACAGTAAGCTCTTCACTCCTTCATATGAGTCCGAAGAGATTCCAAGGACCGATCCCCATGATTCTTGATCGACAACTCTCAGTTGGTTCAGGCTTTTTCAGTTGCCCGATTCTTAACCTTGAAGAACTCACCAGCTGAAACCATCCCTCGCTGAAACTCTCGAAGGAGAAGGGTATCGTAGGCAGGGGATCTCTTGAAACAGTTTACCCACTGGACTTCGAGTTCCAGCCTGGCCTCTTTGGATAAGGATTCGACTGTCAAAGCTTGGCGCTCTAAGTCTTCAATTTTCTTTTCATATGCCGACTTAGACTGCTCCACTTCCTGTTCGGCTTTAAGCATTGACTCTTGGGCAAAGGACAACAAATTTTGAAGTGAAGTTGCCTTCTTCTCTACCAAAGAAGCTTTTTCTTCGGCCTCAACCTGATTCTCCAAACAGTGGTCGACAACTGTCGACTTCTTTCTGATAAGCCAATTCGACTCAAGCATGGCTATCCTCACTCTCTTTCAGCTGAGCTTCCAGGCATCTTATTCGATCAGCTTGATGTTGTTGCATCTGATTCAGCTCTGTGAACTCGGCCACCATCTACAAAGAAGGTTAATTTAAAATCAAGCAAGCAAACGGGCAAGACAATTGAAGAGTTAGGAATAACTTACGTAAGATGCGTCGTTAAAGATATTCTGAAGATGACTCGTCAGTGGTGTGCCCCTGGGATGACTCCAATGATCATCCCCGATAAAAGCTCATCCAGATGACATCGCTCAAAGCATATCCTAAGGAGAAGGGTATGAAGGATCTCTCAAGGGTTCAACCCTTTGATCTTCAACCTCGGGGGGAGGGGAAACCCTATTCGGCTCAAAAGTTTCTGCATCCGCGGATGCTTCAACAACGCTCGTGGAAATCTTATCCCCAATATCTTCATCACTGGAGTCAATGAATGAGACCACCAGAGGGACCTTCTGAGGATGAGTGGGAGAGTTAACCGGTTTCCTTTTCTTATCCCGAAAACTGTGGAAGCTGAGATCTGCTGCAAGATCTTCCTGGACGTCATCCCGGAAGGATTCAAAAAATTTAGGATCAGTATATACTTGACCTTCAAAGTTTTCACCTCCATCACTGTCGTCTGACCGCTCAACCAGTCCTTCACTAAGACCCTCACTCTGCCTTTCCCCGTCATCAGGCATCTCCTCAGTATGATTCGTTGGGCCATTCAGACCACTAGGTTCCCCAACGGTCGACCGAACGACTTCCTTGGAGATATATTTAGGGATTTTCCCCTCGGCTACATCAGTTTTCTCGTCAGACTCAGGCGGGGCAATACCATCGTTGCTCTGACGAGAAGCTTCTTTTCGGCTCGCTTGAAGAATCGACTTCACTTGGAGAGCTTGAAGGTAGCAGACGATGTCTGTATCATACACTTAGAAGAAAAAAGAGGAATCACGTCAGAATATAAAAGGCAAAAAATAACAATAAGAAGAGTTACAAAGATCACTTACATCGCCTGCGGTAGCCTGAAATCTGGCTGAAGAAGCCGAGCTCTATCATTTTCGTTTCATTGAAAAGATAAGACCTGCTATTCTTTTCCAGGGTGCGAACTGCTGCCCGAACAAGTCGGGTCAACTCAACGTTGCTAAATTCAAGCTTCTTCTTATTCCATACCTCGAGAGAATAGAAGAAGTTGGGAACTTTCAGTACCCTTCGAGTTTCCCCAGCCGTGAGAGTGACTTCAAGACCTAGATTCCCTCTGGTGAAAAACCAACTATTCTTCCAACTTGTTGGATGAAAGGAATCCCCATACAAAACCCCTCTTTTTAGGGTCATCAGAGGTATCGACTCCCCGATTCTCCTTTGTCCCCTCGGGGACCCAACAGTCTAACAGATTAGACATGAGGAAATAGGTCCCTGTCTTACCAGACTGCCTCAGCGTGAAGAAGTGCCTGATTTCACTCGGGGAGGGCGGCGACAAGTTCATCCGACTATACATATGCCACATGCACATTAGGATCTTGTAACTGTTTGGGGCCAGTTGAGCCGGAACGATCCCTACTTCAGCCAGAAACCAGGCAATGAACGGCTGAAGGGGAAATGTGACGCCACAACAGAGCATGGATCTATAGATTACCACCATGCACGGGGAAGGATTCTACGCAGCTCTATCACCTACAGGAATCAAGGTAACCGAGTTATCCAGGTCGAATCGGGTACGATATTTCCCGGTTTCATATGCCCAGACCACATTCGATTCAGTGTCAAACCCACTAGGGCAATCAACAAAAAAAGCGAGAGAGATAC
Source organism: Dipteronia dyeriana (assembly GCA_032871835.1). Lineage (NCBI taxonomy): Eukaryota > Viridiplantae > Streptophyta > Magnoliopsida > Sapindales > Sapindaceae > Dipteronia > Dipteronia dyeriana. Next base: position 21,182,255 of record CM065299.1, read on the forward strand.
TCTGAACGCCTTTTCAACATCGTTCTCGTTAACAGTCTGCTTACTGATCCGAACGCTGACCGAGTTGTGCCTATGGACTTCGCTTCTACTTTGATGTTTTCCCATCCTTGACCGAAGTGGTACCCTGTGATTAAAAACGATAGATTCAGAACTAGATGAAGAATCAGAACTGGATACAGAAAAATGGACGTCAAGGTAAAACCCAGAAACGTCAACTTCTAAAAATGGAGGCTCGTCTGGGGGGATTTCCCCCAATAATCTTTGAGCACAAGAAACTAGCTAGAAATCACCACGATCGAACACTTTGAGAGCAATAGTAAAACGTCGATGACTGGAAGACGGATTCATTGAAACTAACCTTGAATAAAATCTGATGCAGAATCTTCTCAACGGAGAATGGCGAGTTTTTGCGTGATGAAATCTGGGCTAGGAAAAATTTATGGTATTGAGTTTTTAGAATAAACCAGTGCGACCTCTCAGTGAATAATTTAAAGGGGTAATAGCACGAAACCCTTAGGTCTTAGGGTGGGAAAAATCTATGATGAAATTTGATGATGTAAGTGGCCCACGGGGAGACGTGAAGGTCATTTATCATAAATGGTATCTAAAAATTAAGAGGCAAATGACACATGTCAAGAAGAGAACTGGCTTTCGCCGTCAGAATTCTAAAACGTCGCCATCATTAAAGATCTCGTGTGAGGGGGCAAATCGAATTTACAGGGTCACCATTAAGACACGTCATTATGATAATACATTTACTATTGCACTGATAAATAAAAATTAAAGAATTGATTAAAATACTTTTGCCCGAAACGAAACTCTATTCGGTAAAAATATTTTAAGGGGGTATTGTCTTATGTAAATTTTATCAGATATACACATCATTGACAAATAGGATAAAATAGCCTGGTGGACATCTGAATAGGCATTCAGAAAACATCCTACAAGACATCATCAAATAAGAGAAGCCCGAGTAAACAAGTTTTGAACAAAACCTACTCGGGGTCAGATAAAGGTACTTGGGGCTAGTTGATGACATTGTCTACACGGGATCAGATGACGTCACTCGGGACCAGCTGATATCGTTTTCTACTCGGGACAAACATGAAAAAAACTGAATAAAAAGCTCAGCGCTAAGCTCACACGAATCGAGTCATTAAAATACAGGAAGATATCCATATCAAAGAAGAATTCCAAGAAGAACAGAATTATCAAGCAGAAAGGGTTCCTAATCAGGCAACAATTTTATTTCTTCAAAAAAACTACGCTCTTATAAGAAATAAGTCCTAATTGGACTACATTACTAGAGTCCCATTCAATCTCAATACAAGTCTCCGAAACAGGAAATAAGAAAAACTACTTCGAATAAGTAAACAATCATAATTAAATACAAAGATCTTTTATTACTTGTACAAAGAAGATTAGGGTTTTATGGACATATAAATAGATCCATAATCTTGTCACACAATACAAGACAACAATCATAGAAAAATACTGAGAGAAGAAAGAGAGATCGAGAATTGTAATTATTTTATTCATAGTGGATTTTGCTTGGTTGATCATTCAACCACCTGTGGACGTTTCTCAGGTCATCGGAGTTTTACCACGTAAAAACTTGCGTCCGATTACTTTTTCCTTCTCTTTCTCTTTGAAATCACAGCTAGAATCCAAATCTTGTTGGCTTTTCTCATACAACCAGAAATCGACGTCAACACATGTTATCATCTCAAGCATGGCACCATCACTTTGCCTTTTGTTTATTCTTCTTCGCAGATTGCAGATTTCTTTACCAAGTCACATTCTATTTCACTTGTTCGTTTTCTAGTTGGCAAACTCTCGATGCTTGTAGCTGCCGCATCGTGAGTTTGAGGGGGGATGTTAAGATATATATGTTATTTTGTTTTATTATGTATTAAAGGTAGAATAGTCTTTTCTTTTATCTTTATTTAACCTACATATAGTCTATTTGTGTTTAGGTTTTCGACTTTCTTTTTCTTGTAATCTCTGATTGTAGTATACATTGCATTATGCTTTATCAATAATGAACCCTAGTTTTCTCTTCTTTTTAGAATGTTTAACAGTGTCAACAATCTAATTCAATTTAAATGAATGGACTGAAGTGTTTTCACATCATTTGAGCATCAGATTTAGAAACCGACACCAAATTTGAACAAAGTAACATTACTTTAACTATGCCTGTGTTTATTCTACATTTTGACTTTTGACCTTTTTATCTAAACAGTTAAGTAGTCTTTTATCTTATCTCAAGTCTTAACAGACATGTTTTGAGACCTTTTTGTTTGTTTTTTTAGTTCTAAAGCTTGAAATAGCGCTAAAAATATCTTAAATCCAACAAGTCAAAAGTTCTAATTTAAATATGAATCCCAAAAATCCTAACTAATTTTAACATTTTATTTCCCAAAAATGCTCTCAATAAAAAATTAATAAATTGAAAAAATTAGAACTCACTGGATATGAAGGTCAACAACAGGCTCCTCCTTGAAGACAACCTCTTCTTTGATAGTTGGAGGAGGTCACCGTCATCCTCCTTGATCTTGGAAGAGGTCGACGACCAGAGACGTAACTAGGATTGAATATAAGGGTAGGTTGAAATATGTTTTTTTTTTATCGATCATTAACAATACGAGAATTGTTTTTGATAAAAAATGAAGATATGCCTAGTCAAGAAGACATAGCAAGATATATATATAAAAGTCATAATAAATTATAAAATAAACATGAAATATAAATACAATTAAATATTAATTAAGCTATATTATATGATTTTTTAAAAGACCAAACTTGTCGATTATAAAATCGGGATCAAAAGCACACGTGCTTTATCACTTTTTAAAAACTTATAATTTATTTGATTATTATATTAACTTAGTTATAAGGGAGTATTCACATCAGAGAAATAAAAATATATTTATATTATTATTTAAAAACCAAAACAATAATAATAACAATAATAATATTAATAATTTAAAATGCATACATCTAAATTTCATTCAAAACAAAAGAAAATTTAATAAACAATATTGTTAGTTTGTAAATTTAAAATTAGAATAACCAATACTCCTATAATTTTATAAACCGAGAATTAGAGTAATCCTAAAATTTGAATATAAAAAAAAATATTTAAATTCATAACATTCATAATAATATATCTAATTGGAAGATCACGGTGTTGATAAAAGGGTCGTCCAAATTGAAGCAAATTTAGGGAAGGTTGAAAGATATAATAATTATTAATGTTGACGTTGATTTCTCGATTTGTGAGAAAGTCAACAAGATTGGATTTTAGCCGTGACCTGTCAAAGAGAAAGAGAAAGTGAATGCGAATGCAATTTTAAGCTAATTAGACACAAGTTTACGTAGTAAAACTCCGATGATCGGAGAAACGTCAACGGGTGGCTGAACGAACAATAGAGCCAAAATCCACTATCGAAATAAAGATTTACATCACTCAATCTCTTTTTTTCCTCTCTGCATGTTATTCTATATCCCCTTTTCCAATGAGATTATGGGTCTATTTATATATGTATAGAACCCTAATAATTTTTGTACAAGTAAAGAATTTGTATGTAATTACAATTGGTTACTTGTTGGAGTAATCTTTATCTTCTTTCCTATTTCGGAGATTGTTTGGAGGTCGAATGAGACTCTGGTGATATAGTCCATTTAGGACTTATTTCCTTATAAATGCAGTCTTCTTGAAGAAATAAAGTTGTTGCTTGATCTGGAACATTTTTCATGTTTGGTATTTTATTATTCTAGGAATTCTTCTCGATATGGAATTCTTTACGTATTTTAGTATGACTCTTGGTTCATATGCGAGTTATGTACTGGACTTTTTTATTTGGGTTTCTCCATATTTGTCCCAAGTAAAACATGATGTCATTTGGTCCCAAGCAGGTTATGGCTTGTCGAATACTCATGTTCACACTTACTCGGGTTTTCATTCCTTAGTGATGTTTTGAAAGTTATCTTCTGGATGCCTACTTGGATGTCTCTGGCAATATTTAACGGATTTTCCACCTTGTCAGTGACGTGTATTTTCGGTAAAAATATACATATAACAATACCCCCTTAAAATATTTTTGCCAAGTAGGAATTTGTTTCCGGCAAAAGTATTTTAATCTAATCATTTATTCAAGAATAATAATCTTTTAAATAACGCTACACGGTAATGACTTGTCTTAATGGTTACCACATAAATATGATCTGCTCCTCCACATGAGATTTTGACGTTTTGGTGTTCTGAGGGCTTGGTCAGTTCATTCCTCGACACGTGTCTTTTAACCGTTCGATTTCCTTGGTAACATTTGTGAGACGTGACTGGTGGGTTAACTGGTGCGCCGCTTTCGTCATCAAATCTTTTGTTTTGATTTTTTCCTCTTTTGAGACCCTAGAGTTTCGTGTCATTGCCCCTTTAAATGTTCCATTGAGGGGTTACTCTTGTTCACTTTTACAGAAGCAATCATTCAACCCAGATTTTCTCACGCAGAAATTTATCTCAACTTCTCCATCGAAGCTTTTACAGCGGGTTTCTTTATTCCAAAGGTTAGTTTTAATGGATCCATCTTCCCGTCGTTAACTTTTTACTATAGCTTTCAAGACGCTTGAACGCGGAGATTTTCAATTGGTTTCTTGTGTTCGTAGACTATTATGGGAGATCCCTCCTGATGAACCTCCTTTTTTAGGTGTTGACGTTTCTGGGCTTTTCCGTGACGTCCGTTTAAGTTCTAGTTCTGAATCATCCAAATCTTTCGTTTCTGATCACAAGGTTCCTCTTCGATCCATGATGGGGAAACATCATAGTAAACGTGAGGTCCACAAACATGGCTCGGGCAGTGTTCAAATCAAGGACCAAATTATTGATGAGAAGGAAGTTGAAGAGGGGTTTAGAACATCTCGTATCCCTTTTCCTATTGATCGTCCGAGTGGGTTTGATGCCGAGTCGAATGTGGTCGGGGTAGATGAGATCGTGAAGTATCGTGCTCGATTTGACTTGGATGACTCGGTTACAATGTCTCATACTGGTGATATAGCCGTATGGAACCCTCCCCCGGGTATGGTGGCGATTTATAGGTCCATGCTCTGTTGCAGCCTCACTCTTCCTCTTCAGCCGTTAATTGCCTGGTTTCTAGCCGAAGCGGGGATTGCTCCAGCCCAACTTACCCCGAACAACTATAAGATTTTGATATGCATGTGGCATATGTGGAGCCGAATGAACCTATCAAAAACTTCCCCGGTTGAGATCATGCATTTTTATACATTAAGGCAATCTGGTCGAACGGGAACCTATTTTCAGATGTCCAATCCGCCAGATTGCTGGGTCCTTGAGGGGACAAAAGTGAACCGGGGAGTTGAAACCTCCACTGATGTGAAAAAGAGAGGTTTCATGTGGGGATTTCCTTCATCGAACAGGCATTGGAAGAATAGTTGGTTCTTTACCGGAGGGAACTTAGGACTTCAAGTTACTCTCTTGGCCGGGTGGAATCAGACGGTGCTGAAGGTTCCCTATTTTTCTGTTCTCCTGACGTATGGATCAAGAAAAAACTTGACTTCTCTGATGCTGAGCTGACCAGACTTGCTCGAGCTGTAGTGCGTACTCTGGAAAAAAGGAGCAAGTCCTATCTTTTTAGCGAGAAGATGATGATAGAGTTTGGTTTTTTTAGCCAAAATTTTAGGCTATCGCAGGAGACGTAAGTGGTCTTCCCTTTTCTTTTCATTTCTTTTTTTTTTCTTCTATTTCTCTTTTATATTACTTATGACTTGGTTCTCTTTATTGTTTTTAGTGTATGACTCGGACATTGTCTGCGGTGTTGAAGCTCGCCAAGTGAAATCGATCCTTCAGGTGAGCCAAAAAAAACTTTGATGGCCAAAGATTTCCTGAAAATGAGGGCGGGCATGAAGATTGTCTTGGAAGAGTTTCTGGTGTGCCAAAGTCCCCGATTGATGAGGTTATTACCGAACAGTTTGCTGTCGGGGATGGAGATAAAGCTGGAAAACTTTTAGACGAACAAGTAAATCTTGATCCTGGTTTCTTCAAATCTTTCCTTGATGTTGAGGATCAGGATGATCCTGCGGCTGATCTCAGCTTTCATTGTACTCGGGCTGAGAAAAGAATGCTTACCGACTCTCCCACTCATCCTCATAAATTCCCTCGGGTGGTATCATTTATCGAATCAAGTGATGATGATACCAAGGCTGGAATTCCTTCAAGCGTTCAAGTTGAAATATTAGCAGAAACGAAAACTTCTAGTCCTAACAGGGACTTCTTACCTCCTGTGGCTGAAGATGTAAGGGCTGAATCCTTAGGAGGCCCTTCCTATCCTTCTCCTCAGGATATGTTAAGGGTGATATCATCCGGTCGGGCTTTCATTGGGGATGACCACTGGAGCTATTTTAGGGATGGCTCTTTAAAGGATCGTCTTTAGAATATTTTCAACGGTGCATCCTATGTAAGTTCTATTCTATCCCAACTATTTTTAAGTCTTTTGCCTGTTAGATTTTTAATTTTAACTTCTTTGTAGATGGTGGCCATGTTTGCTAAGTTGGTTCAGATGCAACATCATCAAGCTGATCGAATAAGGCGTCTCGAAGCTCAACCGAATGAGAGTGAGGATAGCCGTGCTCGGGTCGAGGCGGCTTATCAGAGAGAGGTGATTTCTGCCCTGGAATTCACCGATCATTGCTTGGCTAAGCAAGTGGGAGCTGAGAAGAGGGCTTCTTTGGCAGAAGAGAAGGCTGTGTCATTTCAAAACTTACTATCTGCTGCCCAGGAATCAATGCTCAAAACCGAACAGGAAGTTGAACAGGCCAATTTGTCCTATGAATAGAAGATTCAAGACTTGGAACACCAAGCTTTGACGGTTGAATCCCTATCAAAGGAGGCTATGCTGGAACTTGAGGTTCAGGGGGTCGATCATTTCAAAAGGTCCCCAGCTTATGACGCCCTCTTCCTTCAAGAATTTCACATGGTGAATTTTTTAAAGTCAAGAATCGGGCAACTGACAAAGCCCGAAACAACTGGGAATTGTCGACCAAGAACCATATGGACCGGTCCCTAGAATCTCTTCAGACTCAAATGAAAGAATGGAGAGCTTAGTGCCGCAGCCGAGGTAAAGAGCCTCATCCTATGTATTTGGAGATCCCATCAGAGCATTCTCTCTCAACCTTCTATGTCAGTCAGTAATCTGGTGTGGATTGCTCGACACCTGATGTTGGTCCGGTCCCTAGAGCAGATTATAGTGATTGGATGGATGACTTGGTCGACACAATCACCTAGCCTTCAAATGAGAATCTTCTTCATCAATACGAGATGGTGTCTGGCCCGAGTATCGACAAAAGTTCCAAATTTTCAACTCAACCTTAGGTCATTTTTGTAAAAAAAATTCACCTTTGTAAAGATTTTGATCAATAAAGTTTTCATATTTGTGAACTGCTTTATTCGGAAAGCCAAGTACTTTGCTTAGACCGACTAACTTATCGCTTAAGTAATTTCACCGAGTACCGAGTATCTTATTTAACCTGGTTTTGTTATTTGCAATAGAGGCTAACGCCAAGCATCTTGTTGAATTGGCTAACTCTATTGTCCGAGTAACTTTACCGAGTATCTTATTTAACTTGCTTTTGTTTATTCGGAACGATTTTCTAATGCCAAGTATCTTATTAAACTGGCTAATGCAATCTCTTCGTGCCAAGTATCTTATTAAACCGGCTAATATTATTAACCGAGCCATCTTGAAACAAGCAAGTAGATTTTTGCTCGCATTTCATACTCAGTTGCTACCCAAACATTACATCAAGGCTGACTATGATCATATGTTCGAGTCCTTACACAAGAAACTGAGGACGTCTCCTTAGTTTTGTCTGTGTAAGGGTTTACCGAATCGTTAAGCATTTGAACTACTTAACACAGCTGCGCATCTCACCGGGATTTTTCCAGATGGTGCCCCGAGCCATTTTCCAGAATTCGGTACATCGAGTTTACCTTTTGGCTAAGGTTGATTGACCTTGCTTGGCTGGCGTGCTCCTTCGAGCTTCTCTGCCTATTCGGGAATTTCACCAAATTAATGGTCCCGAGTATTTTATTTGCATTTTCTTATTATCATGCTTGTCTTTCATATGTCCTTATCATATGCTTTAGATTTCTAAAATCCCGAGTTGGGTTTTTATTTATGACTGCAAAACTAACAATGATTAAATTTCAAAACTAATAACCTGACTAAAATTGTCCTAACTAAAAAGGAAACAAAATTTCAAGGATAAAAGATCTTCAAATATTGGACGTTGCATGGTCGGGGTAAGACCTCTCTATCTGGTCGTGCAATCCAATATGCTCAATGACCAGCTACTCCTTCAATCTTGTACGGGTCTTCCCACTTGTCATCCAAGGAACCTGCAACTTTGTTTTCTGTGTTTAGTGATACTTTTCTGAGTATCAGGTCTCTTAGTTGGAATTTTCTAACTCGAACATGAGAATTGTAGTGGCGAGCCACTCTTTGTTGATATGCCATATTTCGTATTCGGGACTTCTCCCTTTTCTCTTCTAGCTCATCTAGACTTTGTAACAACATATCAACATTCCAGTCTTCATTATATAGCCTGACCCTATGTGACGCGTACAATGTTTCTATGGGGATAACATCTTCTGTTCCAAACACTAAAGTGAATGGAATCTCTTCTGTAGAAGTTCTTGATGTCGTCCGATATACCCATAATACCTCAGGAAGTTTTTCAACCCAACTTCCTTTCTTGGTATCTAGCTATGCTTTGAGTGTATGCTTGATGATTTTGTTTACTGCTTCAGCTTGCCCATTTGTTTGAGGGTGGGCGGGTGTTGCGTAGTAATTGGCAATTTGGTACTCTTTGCACAACTATCTGAATTTTAGATTATCGAACTGGGTGCCGTTGTCAGTGATGATAGTGCTTGGGACTCCAAATCTCTAGAGTATATTTTTCTTCACAAAATTCGTGGTTTTTGCTTATGTGATATGCACTAATGCTTTTGCTTCTGCCCATTTTGTGAAATAATCAATGGCTACTATTACATGCTTTGCTCCACCCCATGTCCTTGCTGGCATTGGGCCAATTAAATCCAATCCCCACATGGAAAATGACCATGGGGATGTAAGGCTTCTTAGTTGTTCAAGGGGTCGTCGGATATCATTAGTGATCCTTTGCCATGCATTGCAGCTTTCCGAACATCTCTGTGCATCTGAGAATAAAGTGGACAAAGAATAATCTTGCTTGAGTACCTTTTATGCTAAAATTTTGCCCCCAGTACGGTTTTCGCATACTCCACCGTGGATTTCCTACAGTATATGACATGCATTTTCCTCTAGTATACATCTTTGGAGTATTCGAAAAAATCCCCTTATGTACAGTTCTCCTCCGATCAATGTGTATCTTACTGACCGATACCTGAAACGTTTGGCGTGTAGGGGATCTTCCGGGAGCACGCCTTCTTTCAGGTACTTTTTTAGCTGAGTCATCCAACCGTCTGACGGTGTTCGGATTTCTGAGATTTTAATTTTTTTTCTCAACTGTGCTTGGTTTGAGGAGATGCGCGACCGGAATCATTTTTGGCCTGATTGTGGTCGTTACTGATGCTAGTTTGGACAAGGCATCCGTCTTTTCATTCTCTTCCTTGAGAATCTGGACTATCTTATATTCTTTGAATTTCTAAAGGAAGTGTTTTGCTAGGCCACAATAAGCTATCATACCTTCGTTTCTGGCTTGGTATTCATCTAGGACTTGGTTAACGACTACCTGTGAGTTGCTAAATATTTCCACCTCATCTGCTCCGAGGGCTATGCATACTCTGAGTCCAGCTAGAAGTGCCTTATACTCGGCTTGATTATTCGTTGCTTTGAAGTCGAATCTCATGTCACACTCTACATCATCTCTTTCCGGGGTGCATACTACGATTCCTGCCCCGCTGCCATGAGTGTTTGAGGAACCATTGACATATAATTTCCATGAGAGATTCTTGCCCAACATCTTTTTCTCTTCCAGGTCTGGTTTTGTGAATTCTGCTATGAAATCTGCCACTGCTTGGCCTTTGAGAGATGTCATGGGGACATACTGGATATCGAATTCACTCAACTCGATTGCCCATTTGGTTAGTCTTCCTGAAATTTTAGGTTGTTGTAAGATTTACTTAAGTGGGCAGTCGGTGAGGACCTGGATTGTATGAGCCTGAAAGTATGGCATCAGCTTCTTTACTGCCGAAACTAATGCTAGAGCCATTTTTTCTGCCTGTGAATACCTGGTTTTAGCTGGAAGAAGTGCCTTACTGGTATAGTATAATGGCCTCTGTACTCCATCTTCTGTTCTGACTAGAACTGAGCTTGCTGCTAATTCCGTAATTGATAAGTACAATTAGAGTATTTCTCCAGTTTTCGGTTTTGAAAGGATGGAAGCTTGTCCTAGGTACTTTTTGATTTTTAGGAACGCCTGCTCACATTCTTCTTTCCAATCGAGCCCTTTACCTTTTTTAATTACTTTTAAAAAAAGAACACATTTGTCTGTGGCCTTTGAAATAAATTTTCCCAATGAGGCTAAGCATCCTATTAAGTGCTGCACTTCTTTTAGTGTCCTTGGTGAGGTCATTTTTGTAGGGCTTGGATCTTCTCGGGGTTTACTTCGAGTCCCCTCTGGTGAACTTGAAAACCCAGGAACCTTCCTAAAAGGACTCAAAATAGGCACTTGTTCGGATTCATCTTTATTTGATATCTCCTCAAGACATCGAATGTTTCCCACATGTCTGAAGCATGCCTGTCTACCGAGATACTCTTAGTCAACATGTCATCTATGTACACTTCTATGTTTCTTCCTATTTGTCGTGCGAAGATTCGGTTGACTAGCCTTTGATATGTATGCTCCTGTATTCTTTAGCCCAAAGGGCATTACTGTGTAACAGTATAAGCCTTGATCGGTTGTGAACGCCGTTTTTTCCTCATCAGCCTTATTCATTCGGATTTGGTTATACCCTGAGTAGGCATCCATAAAACTGAGTAATTCGTGGTCTGACGTGACATCAACCAATTGGTCTATCCTTGAAAGTGGAAAACTGTCTTTTCGGTAGGCTTTATTCAGGTCCGTGAAATCTACACACATTCTCCACTGGCCGTTTTTCTTTTGGACAAGGACCACATTGGCTACCCACTGAGGGTAGCTGCTTTCTCTGATTGATCCTACAACGAGTAATTTCTCCACTTCTTGCTTGATCGCCTGACTTCTTTCGAGGTTAAAAGTTCTTCTCTTTTGTATTACTGGTTTTACATTTGGGTCCACTGCAAGATGATGTGATATTACTCGGGCATCTATCCCTACCATGTCTTCTTGACTCCAGGCGAACACATCTTTGTATTCTCTGAGCAAATCAATAAATTTTTTCTTAATCTTTCCTTCTAAACTAGCCCCGATTTTAATCTTATTTCCTGGTTCATCTTCCCTTAAGACTATTTCCTCTATTGGTTCACTTTTAGACATTTTTGGCTCTTCCCTCGGATCGAACTCAGACAACAGTGATTCTTGCTCGGTCTGATCTGATCGAGTGATGGTGAACACTTGTTTACTGTTGTCTGTGTCTTTGTAAACCTAGAGATTGGCTCTTTTGGCCATCTTCTAGAACCCCTTGACTATTCCTACCCTCTGTTTGGTTGAGAATTTGATCATTAGAGCATAAGTAGCTGTTACTGCCTTAGTTTTATTCAAGAATGACCGACCTAACAGCGCGTTATAAGGCCAATTGTCTAGGTCTACCACTACAAAATCGAGCAACAATGTTCTCTGACAAGGTGTTACTCTTATTTTTACGGGTAACTTTGCCGTCCCGAGAGACCTGACCTCAACTCCCCTGAATCCTTTGAGTGGGGTATGAAAAGGTTGCAAATCCTTTCGGTCCAATATGAGTTAATCGTAGACAACTACATTAAGAATATCACCCGAACTACCATTGTCTATTAAAATTCTCCTGACTTCCCTATGTCCAATTCAGGCACTTATGACAAGGGTATCATTTGGTCGAACATCGACCTCATGTGAGTCAGCCTATGAATATTATTGGGTCCCATCCTTCTTTTCCCTTTTTGGGTCTAGTTCGACAGAGTTGACATCAAAGTTCTGCCTTGCCTCACCCGCTTCTCTGATTTTCTGAGTTCGCTCCCAGTTACTTCTTCCAGTTGATGGTCCTCCAAAGATTGTTTGTATTATTTCATTGGCCTCGGGGTTGGCTCTTTTGTTCCGACCGAAACTATGATAGGCCATAGTCTCTTTCTTCGTTTCTGACCTCTCATCTCTTTCAAAGATTATATCTTGTAGGTGTCTTTCCCGAATGAGGGTCTCTATGTAGTCTCTAAGTTGGTAGCATTTAGAAGTCTCATGACTGATTTTCTTGTGGAATCTGCAGTACTTTGTTGTATCTCGCCGGGAAAATTGAGACTGTCGGCGTGGCTCTTTTACTAGATTTTTATCTTCTAATATGGCCAGGATTTCTTCCTGTTTTTCCGGAGAGGGGTGTAGTTTGTGTATTTTCCTCGAAATTTCTCCTTGGTCTGGTCAGCATTACGCCCGTTTTCTCCATCCTTGCTTCTTTCTTTACCGTTTCCTTTTTGTTTTCCCTTTTGGTTCTGTACTTTTGACTCAACATCTTTTTGTTCGGGCTTCCCTTCATGCATGCAACATCCTCCTGTGGGTAACTCCTCTTTTTCGGCTAGTGCATATTCTCCAGCCATGTCCATCATATCTACATATCTGGTTAGACGGGCCCTTTTAGGTCAAAATATAGTCGTCCATTCTGTAAATTGTTTATGAATGCAACAATTATTGCTTCAGCGTTTGCACTAACGATTTCTGAGACCGCCTGGCCGAATCTCCCCAAGTATTTTTTCAAAGACTTATCTTTCCTTTGTTTCAGCTGAGAAAGGTAAGCCACTGATTTTTTCCTGTGTACATTGCCCTGAAATAGTCTCGAGAAACTTCTACTTAACTCACCGAAACTTCTGATACTTGCCGGTGGCAACCTTCCGAATCATCTTGAGCCTGTGTCTCCCAGATTCTGTGGAAAGTTGAGACATAATAAAGGGTCGCTGAGGGCATACTGAGCCATATCGCTTTTATACCGTATGACGTGTTCTTTAGGATCTGTATCCTTCTTGAATTGTTCTACGTGTGGCATCCTGAATCTTTCTGGGAATGGGGTTCGCATGACGTCCCTAGTGAATGGAATATCAGAATCATCGTCAGATAAGTCATTATATCCATACCGCCTAACTAACGCGTCCATCTGACGCCTGTTGTTTTCAATTTCCTGGGTCAGGCTCTGAATTACAACATCTTTGTCTCCCACCGGTTCTCCCTGATGGTTAAACCGATGGGTGATTGCCATGCCTATTTCCAGCTCCTCTTCACTTCGTTTCCGGGTCTCATGGGTCAATCCTTGTAGACGTATGGTTCAATGACGACGCTTGCGATGGTGCCGATCATTATCCTCTGATGACGACGACCGATCCCTGCGTCGGTCTTGCTTGCACTGTCTATCATGGGCCATCTGACCATGGTTCTGCCTTTGGCACGGTCGTTCCTCTTCGGGGTGTTTCACGTCCCTTATCCTGATTGCGTGTTACACCCCGGTTTGATTGATTGGAACAGAGTTTCTACTAGCTTCTGGTGCATCTGGCTCCGGTCCAACTATAACAGAACGAAGCCTTACAAGTGGGGGATTAGGAGGCTGCGTTTCTTCTACAGCTAATAGATCAACCCATTCTTTTGCCGTGTCCGCTAACAGCTGTTGTAATGTCTCACGGAAGCTTTGTGTCAAGTTTTCACTGGTTAAAAGATTTGTTGGATCCCAGCGAGAGATGTTGGCTGGTTCTCGGTGGTCGTGGCGAGATCTCGTGAGCTACCACTTACATGAACATTATCTGGAGATTTTTGGACATCCCCAGAACTGTTTCCGCTTCCACTTCCAGCCATTATTTTTAATCAAATCGAAGGTTCAACCCCTCCTTCTAGCGCCAATTGTTGACGTCGATTTCTCGATTTGTGAGAAAGTTAACAAGATTAGATTTTAACCGTGACCTGTCAAAGAGAAAGAGAGAGAGAATGCAATTTTAAGCTAATTAGACATAAGTTTACGTGGTAAAACTCCGATGATCGGAGAAATGTTCACGGGTGGTTGAACGAACAACCGAGCCAAAATCCAATATCGAAATAAAGATTTACAACACTCGATCTCTTTTTCCTCTCTGCCTGTTATTCTATATCCCCTTTTCAATGAGATTATGAGTCTATTTACATATGCATAGAACCCTAATCCTTTTTGTACAAGTAAAGAATTTGTATGTAATTATAATTGGTTACTTGTTTGAGTAATCTTTATCTTCTTTCCTATTTCGGAGATTGTATGGAGGTCGAATGAGACTCTGGTGATATAGTCCATTTAGGACTTATTTCCTTATAAATGCAGTCTTCTTGAAGAAATAAAGTTGTTGCCTGATCTGAAACCTTTTTCCTGTTTGATATTTTATTCTTCTAGAAATTCTTCTCGATATGGAATTCTTTACGTATTTTAGTATGACTCTTGGTTCATATGCGAGTTATGTACTGGACTTCTTTATTCGGGTTTCTTTATATTTGTCTCGAGTAGAACATGACGTCATTTGGTCCTGAGTAGGTTATGGCTTGTCGAATACTCGTATTCACACTTACTCAGGTTTTCATTCCTTAGTGATGTTTTGAAAGTTATCTTCTGGATTCCTATTTAGATGTCTCTGACAATATTTAAGAGATTGTTCACCTTGTCAGTGACGTGTACATTCGGTAAAAATATACGTATAACAATTAAAATAAAAATAAAAGTAAAAATAAAAATAAAAAACTCATACCTCGTGAGTCGTGAAGGCTGAAAAAAGTTTGCAACAAAGTGCAAATACATTCAGCCATACAATCCTGTATCGCGCTCGTATATGTTTTGTTCAGAATTTAGATTAGAAAAAATATTAATTATTGTTATACAAATAGTGGCTTTCACAATTAGCTTAGTTTCCACATGTCAAGCATGCAAGGATTACATGGGGATGATCAAGATAAATGAGAGATAATGTGATATGCCTATATATATGTTTCCATTTCATTTGTAAAGTAGAATAGATTAGCTGATGCTTAATACATCAACAAAAGCTCTCTCATATCTCTCGTCTCGCCCTTGTTTTCACTTTATTTTATTATTTATTTTATCTATTATTTTATTTAATTTATAATATATTATCAATACGATGCTGTTATTTTCAGAATATGAAGTTTCTGAATTTTATTTTCATTGAAACCTGTAGTTCTTAAATTTATTTTCAGAACCGAAGTTTTTGAATTTTATTTCCATTGGAATCTAAAGTTCTTAAATTTATTTTCAGAATCTGGAGCTTCTAAATTTATTACAATTTGGAATCTAAAGTTCCTAAATTTATTTTTAGAACCCGAAGCTTCTGAATTTATTATTACTATAACCTGAAGCTTCTAGATTTTTATTTATCAATACCATAACCTGTAGTTCTGAATTTCGTTTCTCGCATTTTATTTACTTTTACGTAATTTACTTTCTCGTAATTTATTTACTGTTATGTAATTTTTATTTAAACAATTTGGTTACTCATCTAAAAACCTAAAGTTTATGGATTTATTTATCATTACTGGAACATAAAATTTTTAGATTTTTTTACTCATAAATATTCCTTTATATATATTAAAAATTTCGAATCCTCGGATTTTTATCATACCAGAAGTTCTGACTCCGATTGTGAATTTCAGATAACCAGAAGCTGTAAAAATATCAAAACTTGCAAGCCTGAAGTTTGCTGCACTAGAAGTATCTGGGGACAACTACATGTTCTGGGTAATTGATGTCAAATTATTGTTAAAATCAAAAGTCTTATATTATACCAATGAAGAAGGGGCTGAGGTAACTGAACAAGACAAGTCCACTGCTATGGTCATTATCCATCGACATTTACATGAAGATCTAAAATCCCAGTACCTAACTGTCACAGAACTGGAAGTTCTGTGGCAAGAATAAAAAAACCAATTTGATAACCAAACCGATGTTGCATTACCAAATGCCAGGTATCAGTGGTAACATTTACGTTTTCAAAACTATAGGTCAGTCTCTGAATATAACTCTGTTTTGTTCAAAATAGTTACATAGCTGAAATTGTGTGGTTATGGGGTAACAAAAAATGATATGTCAACATTTCATGCCTCAAACATGATATTACAACAGTAGTATCGAGAACGTCGATTCTCAAAATATTCAGAGTTAATCTCATGTCTCTTGGTTGTAGAGAAAAATAATGAGTTTTAAATAAAAAATCATGAATCACGCCCGGCCGGCTCTACATCATTCCCAGAAGTGAATGCTAATACTATTAGGGGACATAATCGCAGTCGTGGTCGTGGCCGTGGTCGGGGTCGCGGAAGAGCATATGATTATCCTAATCCAGGTGATTATAATCAAAACATTCCCCATAAGCAGAATTTTAATAAGGTCAGACCAAATAAAGAAAAGAATATTCAAAAGGGGCCTAAGAAAGATGATGGTGTATGTTTCAGATGTGGTTGTCATAATCATTGGTCACGTACATGCCGTACACCCAAACATTTGGTTGAGCTTTATCAAGCCTCGATCAAAGGAAAGGAAAGGAAAAAGGGAAGAATCCTGAAACAAACTTTATGGAGGATTCGGATTTTATGGATATTACCCAGTTTAATGTTTCTGATTTTTTAAATGATTCAAATGACAATCTGACCACTTCAATTGGTGATGGGAGTATCCATACCAATTAAGTACTATTTGTAATATTTTTGGTATCATGTGAAATGCTTCTGTAAATATTCCTTGTATAATATATACTTTGGATCACTATATCTAATATGCATTTTATTTTTTCTTTGTGAAGCACAACAAATATATCTCTAAACGATAAATTGAATGATATTGAAAAGCAAGGTACAAGAGATATATGTTTAGCCGATAGTACAACGACACATACGATTTTACGGAATCAGAGATACTTTCCTCATTTAACTTTGCTTTTAGCAAATGTTAATACCATATCAGGTACAACAGATCTGATAGAAGGCTCAGGTAGAGCCATGATATTGTTACTAAACAATACTAAAATATGTATCAATGACGCTTTACATTCACTTAGATCCATAAGAAATCTACTAAGGTGGTGTTTGGTTGGGTGGAATGAAATGGAATGGAATGGAAAGAAATCCATTCCATTTGTTTGGTTTGGTAAATGCCAATGGAATGGGCATTCCATTGGAATGTGGATTCCACCATTTTGGTGGAATGGGCATTCCATCCAAAAACCAATGGAATTCTCATTCCATTCCATTAACACATTTTATCTTCCAAAAATAACTCTCTATCTCCAACTCTATTCCAAAAATACCCTCATTTCCAAAAATAACACACACACACACACACACACACACACACACACACACACACACACACATATATATATATATATATATATATATATATATATATATATATATATATATATATATATATTATCATAATATATATTATTATATATATATATTATTGTTGCATATCTTATATTATTACATATTATATATATATATATATTATATGTATTATACATAATACATATTATAATAAATATTATATATATATACTATAATATATATATATATATATTAATATACTATACTTTTATATTTTATTGTTATTATCCAAAATATATATTATATTTTTTAATTATTTATATTATATATTATATATTATTATATTACATAATATATATATACACATTATATAATTATATTAATATTAATAATATCAATTATTATAATATATAATATATAATATATATTATATTATATAATAAAAAATATATATATTATTATTATATAATTTATACTTTTATATTTTATTATTTTATTAATATTATCCAAAATGAACATTATATTTTCTAATTATATAAATTATTTTATTATTATTATGTATATACACACATTATATAATATTTATATATTTAATAATATTAATATTAATATTTCTAATATATATTATATATTATATTTAAATATATATTAAATATATATATAATCATATATTATTATATAATATATATATATATATATAATATGTTATATGTTATAATATATATATATATATAATATTTATAATATAATATTTTTTATTATTATTATCCATAATAAATAATGTTATTATAAATGTTTTGTAATTAGGGGTATTTTGGTCAAAATATAGTTGATTCCATTCCATTCAGTTGTTAACCAAATAAAATAATACTGATTCAGATATTGATTCTAAAGTCTCAACCAAACAAAGAAGTTAGTTTTCCATTCCTTTCTATTCCAATTCTCATTCATATTACCATTCCAATTCCTATTCCACCATGGTAACCAAACGTCACCTAAGTTTCAAGGATATACAGTGCAATGGATTTCACATAGAAACCATAAATGATGAGAATATCGAATATCTGTGCATTACTTCCCATAATTCAGGTCAGAAACTCATTCTGAAAAAGCTGTGTGCTCTATCATCTGGATTATATTCACTCTTATAAGAGGTGTAGAAGTTTATACAGTTATGAACCAAAAGTTCTCAAACCTAAAAACATGTATGCTCTGGCATGACCGTCTTGGTCACCCAAGATCCACAATGATGCGAAGAATCATTAAAAATTCTCATGGGCATCCATTAAAGAACTAGAAGATTCTTTTATCCCATGAAATTTATGTAATGCATGTTCACAAGAGAAATTAGTAATAAAACCATCCCAATCTAAGGTTGTTTATGAATCCCCATCATTCATACAAAGGATTCAAGGGGATATATATGGACCTATTCATCCACCAAGTGGACCGTTTCGATATTTTATGGTCCTAGTTGATGCATCCATCAGATGGTCACACGATTTCTTATTATCAACACATAATGTTGCTTTTGCAAGATCATTTGAACAGATTATTAGGCTTTAGGCACATTTTCCCGATCATCCGATTAAGTCAATACGCCTTGATAATTCTGGTGAATTTACTTACAAGACATTTGATGAATATTACAGATCAGTTGGGATTGATGTTGAACATCCAGTTCCACATGTTCATACTCAGAATGGATTAGCATAATCGCTTATCAAGCGTCTTCAGGTAATTGCAAGAACTTTATTGTTGCGAACACAATTACAAATTTTTGTTTGAGGACATGCTGTTGCATTAATTCGTCTTCGTCCCACTGCTTATCATCAATATTCACCAGTACAACTTGTATTTGGCCATCAACCAGATATTTCTCATGTGCGATACTTTTGGTTATGCAGTATATGTCCCAATTGCACCTAAACATAGAACTAAAATGAGACCCCAACGGCGTTTGGGAATATATGTGGGTCTAGATTCACCATCAAATGTTATATATCTGGAACCTTTAACTGGTGATCTTTTTACTGCATGATTTGCTGATTGTCATTTTACTGAGGGAAATTTCCCATCATTAGGAAAAACTTCTCCTGAAGAGAAGCGTGAACTTTCTAGGAAAGTCTCAAGTCTAATTCATTTTGATCCATACACATGTCAATGTGAGAATGAAGTCAGCAATATAGTCCATCTTCAAACAATAACAAATCAGTTACCAGATGCGTTTACTGATTCTACTAGGGTAACAAAATCATACATTCCAGCCGTTTATGTACCGGCACGGGTGATTATTCCAGAAGAATGATCTAAACGAACGATAACAAAAGAATCATCTACTGTACGCCAGAAGCGTGGTAGGCCACTCGGTTAGAAAGATATTGTTCCTCAGAAAAGGAAAAGAAATTACCAGGATCATGTTCCTGAGATTATAATTAAATTCACTTTCTCAAAATCAATTTCGCAAGAGTTAGATGTCCCTGAAAGGACGCAAGTCACTAAAGTGATAGTAACCCCTGTAGGGGAAGGAATCCCTGAAGAAATTCAAGAAAATGGAAAAGATGAAATTTCTATAAATTATACAAGAGAAATATGGAATCGTGAGAAAACAGTCATCGATGATATATTTTCATAGACAGTGGCCACTGAAATTATAAATGATGATTATGATCCTCATAGTGTTAATGATTGTAAGCAAAGGTCCGATTGGCCTAAATGGAGAGAAGCAATTCAAACTGAATTGGATTCATTAGCCAAGAGTAAAATATTTGGATCAATAATCCAAACGCCTAAAGACATCAAACCTGTTGGATACAAATGGGTTTTTGTACAAAAACGTAATGAGAAAATCGAGGTTGTGTGATATAATGCACGACTCGTAGCACAAGGTTTCTCACAAAGACCTGGTATTTATTTTTATTGAGACATATTCACCAGTGATGGATACAATTACGTTTCATTTTCTAATAAGTTTGTCTGTCTTGAAAAGACTTGAAATGCGTCTATTGGACGTCGTAACTGCCTACTATATGGTTCACTCGACTCAGATATTTATATGAGAATCCCTGAAGGATTTAGAATACCGGAAGCATACAACTCGAGACCTATCAATTTATACTCAATTAAATTACAAAGATCTTTGTATGGATTAAAGCAATCTGGGCGCATGTGGGATAACCGCCTCAGTGAATATTTGATTAAAGAATGATATATTAATAATCCTATATGCCCATGTATATTCATAAAGAAATCAAAATCTGGATTTACTATCATAGCCGTTTATGTTGATGATATGAATTTAATTGAAACTCCAGAAGAGCTCGAGAATGTGTTTGGCTAAGATCAGTTATTCATCATATTCAAAAGACATGTGATTCTCATTATCTACAGAAATGCCGACACAAATATTTGAAGACAATACGG
The DNA here is from genome assembly GCA_032871835.1 of Dipteronia dyeriana. Taxonomy (NCBI): domain Eukaryota; kingdom Viridiplantae; phylum Streptophyta; class Magnoliopsida; order Sapindales; family Sapindaceae; genus Dipteronia; species Dipteronia dyeriana. Next base: position 21,203,171 of record CM065299.1, read on the forward strand.
CTTGTATTGCTCAAGTTAGAGAAGGATATATCAAAGGAGATAGAACCAAACATATTTATCCCAAATTCTTCTATACTCATGAACTTCAACAGAACCGACAGATAGATGTTAAACAAATTTGGTCTACAGATAATTCTGTAGATTTGTTTTCCAAGACATTGCCTATATCTACTTTTGAGAAACTGATATATGGAATTGGCATGCGTCATCTCTGTAAATTACAAGATTGATATTGAAGTTTTGTTCAGGGGGAGCAAAATTTGAATGGACATATTATATTCTTTTTCCTTTACCAGATTTTATCCCACTGATTTTACCGGAAAGGTTTTAATGAGACAGTTCTGAACACGTCCAATATAACTTGATCCAGATGATCATTGTATATATTTTTACTAAGGTTTTTATCCCACTGGATTTTTTTATAGCAAATTAAAAATAGAAATTGTGGAATCCAAGGGGAGTGTTTTAGAAATAGTGGCTTCCACATTAAGCTTACACGTGGGTTTCCACATGTCAAGCATGCAAGCATTATATGGTGATGATTAAGGCAAATGACAGATAATGTGATATGCCTATATATATGTTCTCATTTCATTTGTAAATTTCATTTGTAAAGTAGAGTAGATCAACAGATGCTTAATAAATCAATAAAAGCTCTCTCATATCTCTAGTCTCTCTCTCTTGTTCTCACTCTATTTTATTATTTTTTAATCTATTATTTCATTTAATTTATAACAATTATTTAATTATTAATTTTTTTAACTTATCAACTTTTGTTTGGAAAGGTTAGCCCCTTAGCCTACTCTAACCTAGTCCAAGGTCTGTTTTTGCCGACTGCCTCCTCTATGATGATAAAGAAGGCCGTATCAGCCTCCTTTTTGTAGTATGATCCTCCTTTGTTGAATCCGGAGATGATGTTCTTTGCCTCCAATTTATTTTTAATTTTTAATTTGTTTTTCTTTAAAAAATTATTTTTATTAAAAGTCTATTGCAGCAGACTCTTTTGTTCTATATATTTTATTATTATTTTTTAAATAGTAATTTAATTAACTTAATTTTAAATGTATCAATTTTTTTTTTTCAAAAAATATATATATCAAATTAACAATCGTTAAGGATATAAACATTTTTTTATTAGTTTTTATATATAGATATACCGACCTTAAAAATAAAAAAATAAACGTATTTTTTTAAATTCGGATTTCAAACACTTTTCATAGACATGAAAGTTAAGACGAAAAAACACACTATCTTAATATATGTGGTTTGTAGTTTGTACTACCTTAAAAATAATAAATTGTACAAAAGTGGATGGTTTTGAATAATACAGCCAGGTTGACCTGTTATGAAATATGCCACCGGCCCAACTATGACAAGCCCAACCCAAAAATTAAAGTGCTTTTATTGGAATTGGATTGGGTAAGAGCATCTCCAATACTATTATATATTTGGAGAAAATTGAGTGCCATATAGGATAGATATTGAAGAAGTTAGAAAAACTTTATCCAATGCAATTATCTAAATTGAATATGGAGATGATACGGCAAGAAAAAAAAAGTTAGAGAATATGGAGTTGAGTTTCTAATTCTAGAAACTCTTCCAGAAATGCTGACTAAGATTTTTAACTCTTTTCACTAATTAGAGCATCTCCAATACTAATATGTATTTTGAGTTTCTACATAATGCCACATCACCATTTCTATTCATTATGGGCTCCCTTTTGGAAAAAAATTATAAAAATGTATATTCACATCTCCAATGCAATTTTATAAAGTCAAATATACATTCATTTTATGACCAATCATAATAAAACAATTATTACATTATCTCTCCTTTTTTATTTTAGCTTTAATAATATTGGTGGAAAGAGTTAGAAATCCTAGTCAGCATTTCTAGGAGAGTTTCTAGAATTAAAAACTCAACTCCATATTCTCTAACTTTTTGTTTGTCACATCATCTTTATATTGAAGTTAAATAATTGCATAGGAGAGAGTTTTTCTAACTTTTTAAATATCTATCCTAAGTAGCAGTCAATTTTTTCCAAATGTATATTTGCATTGGAGATGCTCTAATATTAAAGCTCATTTTATTGTAAAATAAAAGAAAAGAGAGAATGCAATAATTGTTTTATTATGATTATTCATAAATAGATACATATTTAACTTTAGATAATTACAATGGAGATATGAATATTCATTTTTCTTTTTAAAAAAAAAGTGGCCCGTATTGAATAGAAATACTGATGTGATATTATTCAGAAAATCAAAAATGCATATTTGTATTGTATATGCTCTAACAACTAGTTTAAAATCGGCTATTTGCTACTTCCATTTATGGTCTAAGAGCATCTTTAATGCAAATATGCATTTGGAGAAAATTGAGTGTCGTATAGGATATAGTTAAAAAGTTAGAAAATCTCTCTCCAATGCATTATCTAACTTTAATATAGAGATGATGTGTCAAAGAAAAAGTTAGAGAATAATTCTAGAAACTCTCCTGGAAATGATGACTAGGATTTCTAACTCTTTCCGTCAATAATATTAAAGCTCATTTAATTGTAAAATTAAAGAGGAGAGATAGTGGAATAATTGTTTTATTATGATTGGTTATAAAATGGATGCATATTTGACTTTAGAAAATTGTATTGGAGATGTGAATATGTATTTTTCTAATTTTTTTCAAAAGTGAGACCATAATAAATAGAAATGTTGATGTGACACTATTTATAAATTCAAAAATGTATATTTGTATTGGAGATGCTCTATTAAACCCAAATGCCAACTTCTCTCGGGGTTTGGTTGAGATTTGCACTAAGGGTGCGTTTACTAATCGTAAATGAAAAAGAATTGAAATTAAGTTCCATTGGAAAAGGAATGGAGGGGAAGCAGAATTAAGTTATTAAATTTCATTCCAATGTTTACTAATTTTAAATAATCGGGAATGGAATCAAATTTGTATAAAGTTGATTACAAAATTACTATTATGTACAATAAATATATATGGTTAAAATTCAAACTAACCATATAATTAGTGGAGTTTATATTTTTAGCTAGCATTAGTGTTTTGATTGTTTTTAACAAACTTTCCACTAAAGAGACAAATTTACCCCTACACTAGATTAAACACACAAGGAATTAAACACACTAGTCTTTTTCAATTAAGCACACCACCAGTTTTCATCATTAAACACACCACCAGTTTAATTCCCCAACGTTTTTAATTCCTGGTGTTTTTAATTCTCAGTGTTTTTAATTAATGTGTGTTTAAGATGGTGCAAGATTAAAATTGTCTCTTCAGTGAAAAGTTTGATAAAAACAATCAAAACATTAATGCTGGCTAAAAATAGAAACCCCCTTAATTTTTTTAGTTAAAAGGGCTATTTCCTCATATATATATATTAAAGAAGTGCCAGAAGCCACCCGCATAGCAGCCCTATCCCAAGTTTACTAAAAGCCCTCACTTGTGGCGGAGGAATACCGTGGAACCAAAACAAACACTTGGGATATACAAGAAAAGACAAGAAATTATCCCAAGAAACAAAACAAACTACAAAAAAACAACCTATACAATCCACTATAAACTCAAGAAAAGAACAAACTAAACATGCCTAACATAAGCCGTACCCAACTTATCCAATATAAACAAACCTTTTATTAATCTACGGAGTTGTCTTGTACTTGTAAACAAATTATTCCTACTAGTGGTACCATTGCGAGCCAAGGTATCCGCCATTTTATTACATTCTCTATAAAAATGTTGAATAGAGAAATCAAATCCTTTCAATAAATCTGTAAGTTGTTCCCATAAATCCCATAAATATCATAAATTACATTTCCGGGACCGGATCCAAGAGATAACAATTTCAGAATCACACTTAATGTCAATTTCATCATGGCCCAATTATTTACAAATAGTTATTCCTTCCACCACCGCCCCAACTCAGCTTCATTATTAGAGCAAGAGCCAAGGAATTTTGAAAAACCAAAAATGAAGTCTGGAAGCACGCTACCTCCACCAGCGGGACCCATATTCCCTATGTTGCTCCCATCCATGTTGAGTTTTAATCTACCTTGTCTCGGTTTAAGCCATCTTAGAACTTGAATTTTCTCTTGCTTCTTGTATAAAATCTGTGCCTCCATGTTCCTCAGCACCCGAGCATCACTATTATTCCAATGAAGCACCTCTATAATTTTTTTGCTAACAACTTGCACCCAGTGTTTAATGGAAAGCAAAACTTCAGTAATGCTCTCCAATTTCCCCTCCATTCTCGTCACACATCTTCTTCTTCATAACCTCCAAATAACTAAACAAGGGATTAACCCCATCAAAGTTCCCAATTGTGAAGACATGCCTGCTCTATTAAACCAAAGCTGGACTCTTTCTTTCCAACTCAGCTGTGAGAGAAATGACAATCCCACCTCAGCCGAAACCTTTCTCCATAAATTAGAAGCAAAATCGCCTTTATTCAAAATATGTTCCAAATCCTCATTGTCTTTTATACTACAAGAATTGCAAGTTGATACAACACTTCTCACATTTTCATCTACACTTAAACAATCAAACACTGCCTTCCATATACAAACATCAATCTTCTTTGGCAAGCACTTGTGCCAAACCCATTTAGCCCACTCAAACTTAGATTGTCTAAATCTGATAACATCTCAAACTGATTTTGTGTTGAAGAAACCATTCTTCTCAGGAAGCCATAACATAACATCTTTAGAGTTTCTAAGCTTACCAACCCTTTCCATAACTTCTTCTGCTTTGTTCAAACCCAAAGTCTTTGCAAATTCTCAACATCCCACACATTATTGATAACTAACTCCTTCAATATGATTTGGGAATGTTCTCCCTCCGGAAATTCTACAAATAAAGGCTCTGAACTCAAGAAATTATCATACCACAATTTGACATTTCCTTCTCTAACCTTCCATTTGGAGTTATTCAACAAAACTGAAAGACACCTAATTTTTTTTCTGCAAAACAAAGAATTTGGACCGTGTGCTTTACATATCGCAACATGTCCCCCTTTTATATATTTAGCTTTGAAGAATCTGACCCATAAAGAGTTTTTGGTCAACAAATTCTAGCCGAACTTCATAAATAAAAACTGTTGAATATCTGAGATGTTCCTCACCCCTATACCCCCCTCTTCAACAGGAATACACAACTTCTTCCAAGCTTTCCATTTCTTTTTATCTTTCCCTTCATGTTCACCCTAGATAAAGGAGGAGAACGTACATTGTATTTTTTAAACACTGTTTTGAGTGTGTTCAGTACTGATAGTAGATGCAGCGGCATGCTAGACAAGACATGTCTCAGCAGCACTAAACGACCCCTCTGAGACAACAAACGACTCTTCCAACCCTCAATCTTCTTGCTTATTTTTTGAAACAAAGGATCAAAGTGACTAACCTTCAATATACCATCCACTATCGAAACTTCCAAATATGTAAAAGGAAATCTTTCTTTTACTAAGCCCGTTTCATTTAAATTCTCATTTTTCCTTCTCAAACTCAGTTTTTTGGAGAAAAAAATAGCTGACTTCTCCTGGTTAACTCTTTGCCTTGTGCATCTTTTATATTTTTTGAGAACTTTCATCAACCCTTGAATAATCAATTTACTAGCATTGGCAAAAATCAGAATATCATCGCCATAAAGCAAATGGGATATGGTAAGGGCACCACCCGGATGTGAAAATGGCAAAATGTGCTTCACTGACATCTCTTTATTAATCATTCTAGAAAGGATATCTTCCATCGAGATGAATAAATACGGAGACAAATGATCTCCTTGTCTCAAACCCCTTTTAGACTTAAAGAAACCCTTGAAAGTTCCATGCATCATGACCGGAAACCACGGAGTAGTAATGCAATTCTGAATCACCTTACAAAAGAAATCTGGAAAACCAAAAGCTTGAAGAGCCTGATCTACAAACTTCCACTCAACTCGGTCATAAGATTTACTCATTTCTATTTTTAAAATAACATTTCCTCCTCTAACCTTCCTATGTAGCATTTTAGTCATCTCTTGAGTAAGAGTAACATTTTCAAAAATACTTCTTCCCCTTATAAAAGCACATTGTTCCGGGGGGATTAAATCACTTATAGCCATCGGAAACTTATAAACAAGAATTTTTGAGAAAGCTTTATAAATCACATTGCAAAGGCTTATTGGTCGGAATTTATCAAAAGATTGAGGACCCATCACCTTCGGAAAGAGAACTATAAAGGAGGCCCTAAAAAATCGCGACAAAGAATCACCTTAAAAAAACTCCTTCACTGTAGCCATCACATCATCTTTTATAATCTTCCAACAAGTGAGATAAAAAGAGGACTCGAATCTATCCGGTCCCGAGCTGCTATCGACCAAGATTGAATTAAAAATTGCATATACTTCTTCCTTTGTCGGCTCCTCTCTCAACTGACTTATGATCTCATCTAAAATATTTGATTGAAAAAAAATACCAAATCTGCACATTGCACCGCATCATTTGTGCCCATAAATTGCTCAAAATATTTAACTGCACCATTATGAACCATCTTCATATTATCCAGAGATGTGCCATCAGGTAACAACATGGTTTTGACATAAGAATTCACCTTCTTTGTGCAATAACATCATGGAAAAACTTTGAATTTTGGTCTCCCTCAGATAACCATTTTTTCTTTGCTTTTTCAGCCAACTTCATCTCTTCTCTTTTAATCCATACATACAATTCTGCCTTGGAAACCAGAAACTCTTCTTTAATAGCCTCAGAATATCCAGCTGCAACAGCTCCTCATAATGCTCCACTATTTCTTCCAACTCTCGAATAATTCCATCAACACGACAAAAAGTCTCTTTATTCCACACTCTAAGCCTTTGTTTCATTCTTTTCAATTTACTGACCAACCGATGAAGACCTGATTCAGACACCATAGGCTATTTCCAAGAGTTACCCACCACATCCAAGAACCCCACATGTGAAGTCCACATATTTTAAAAACGAAACGGTGCCGGGCCATATCTCTCCATATCCACTAAAGATTATAATAAAATAGGTGTAGGATCTGAGGTATTTCTATTAAGCAAATACGCCTTAGCACCACCATATTTTGTTAAAAATTCATTGTTAATCAAAACTCTATCAAGCTTTTCCCAGCATCTCACCAAGCTTTGGTGACCATTACACCAAGATAGTTGTCTACCTTCGAAACTGAGATATAACAACCCACATTTATTAATGCAATCATTAAATTGAGCTATAGATGAAGAGATATGAGGTCTATCACCCACCCTTTCTGTGTCATACCGAATTGTATTAAAATCACCCAACACAACCCAAGCTATATTAAAAGTCAAAATACCATAAATATGCTCCTAAAATTCTCTACGCTCAATTTGGAAGCATTTGGCATAAACAAAAGTCGTAAGGAGCCAACCACTATCATTAGACAACAAAACAGCCAAGCATTGATTCACAGATCCCCTAACATCAAGCTGAATATTATCTTTCCAAAACACCGATATCTTACCTCCTACCTTTACATTAGAACTGAAATTAGGAAAATGTAAACACAACACCCACCTTCTAATCTGTTCCACATCTTGGAAAGGTTCTGACACAGCCAAAACCAATACGTTATGTTCTTTCATCAATTTTTCAGTCTTCTCTTCGAAGTGCTCATTCCTCTAACATTCCACACCATAATCTTGTTTATCATAAATTTAGCTTTTGTGTTTGGGCTTAGCCCTCCTTGACTTTCTCACTTGCACTTCTTTACTATTTTTTTTTTCTGAATTACAAACTGATTTAGCATCATCATCTGAACTATAATTTTTTTGGGAATCAATACCCAAATCATTATCACCAGCGGATAATACTGTAAAACTATTTCTGCACACCACCCCTTCCACTTCCTCCTCAAAATTATCTACCTTCTCTACAATAATCACCTCCCCTCTTACATTTTTCTCTTCTATGATCTCATTATTATTTTTTGAACCCGAACACCCACCAGTTTCAATCTGCCCACTTTCAATTTCTTTATTAACATTTTGAACAATTTCCCCTTTTTCTACATTAACAGCATTCTGCAACTTCTGCACCCCCAAACTCTCATTCAAATTCTCCTTGATATTTTCAATATCCCTATGTTCCCGAACCTCTACTACTATCAATTCTATACCTTTTTCCCCATTTATCAGACTATCTTGTTACCCCACTTCTTTCCAAACCTTCTCCTCCCTTTCCTTCCTCAATACCTCATTTCTTTTCGATTTTTCACCAACAAAGCACACTATATCAATATGACCTTGTCTAAAACATTTATTATAGTAAAAAACTCTCTTCTCATATGTCACCTCTTGCCAAACTTGTTTTTGCCCAACAACCAATGAAAAACCTCCATAACTTTATCCTGCAAGTCTACTTCAACACACAATCTAGCACCTATGGCCCTTGTACGATATAATGTGGCATTATTTGTACCAAGGAATCTACCAAATCAAGTAGCAAGGCTTTGTAAACAATCCAATCTATACAAGTGAAGAGGCAAACCTAATAAAAAAAAATCCATTGTGGTGCAATCGACGGCTTCTTATTCACATCAAAATTGGCAAACCAATTAAAAAATCAAAATTGACATCCAGCCACCACTCTTCCTTCTCTTGCCCAAACATGAATATAATCTTTTTCGTTTTCAAAATGGAGCAACACATGATGATCATCCATAAAGCAGATTGATGGATGTAAAACCGTAGTTATAAAAACAATACTCGCAAGTGCACGAATCGTGAAGATAAATACAACGGCAAGTAAGCATCGTTCCCACGAAGACTAGAGATTTACTGATTGAATCTAATTTTAATTTAAGCTAAATTAAAAGTAACCAAAAAGATTGTTGAGTTTGATTTAAGACTAAAACTAAATTAAATTAAAACTATGAAAGCAATTGAAAAGATAGGGTTGTGGTCAAGGGTGAGAAAACACTAGGTCATCAATGATCCCCAATTATAAACACTCAACACATGGATTAATTTGTAAAAAGATTCAATCAATTCAAGGGTTCATTCTTTATCTTTAATATGACTATTACCGTATGATCGCGGGATGAGTCAAGTATTCACAACCACTATTCACCCTTGGTCTATGGTGTGAACAACGATCGGAAACCCGTTAAACATAAGAAATAAGAACCAAATTCTATACTTTGCTTGGTCTATGCTAAAGATAAAATTCATTCATTCAAAAGAGCACTAATTAAGGTTAGGTTTGGACTATACTTTAACCCTAATTCTTAGATAATCTTAACCCTAAAATAATGCCAAATAATTATCCACCCTTGATCTATGGTGTGAATAAATATTAAAACTAATGAGAGTCAAGGAATTAAGAGCAATGAACAAATCAAGAATCGAGTTGATGAAATAATATTATTAATCCAAACATGAGCATTCACAAAAGGTTCACATTGATTATCTAGTTATGGATTTAGTTACACATCATGAAATAGAAGGGAAAGAGAAAGAAAAGATAAAACCCATTGAGGCCTCAAACAGATTCTTCAATTCTTCAATAATGAAATCTTCTGGTCTTCCAATATTCGGAGGCGCAATGGTGAATAAAAGAATGGTTATGTGTTTTGAAAGATATTGAGAGGTGAAATTCACTACTTCCTCTTTGAAAAATGGATAACTATGTATATATATGTTCTATTTTAAAATAGGGTTCAGAATTCCAAAGTCAACAAGGAATACACACGATCTCTCCCTAGACTGCGGCACGGACAGCTTGCCCAGACCGCGGTGGATAAAGTGAAGTACTCTCTGTGATGTTCCGCAGTGGAGACCGCTCTGGAGGCATGACCTTGACAGCGGTACAGACCGAGGTTATTGAAGATGAAATGACTATGATTCTCCGCTCTTTCGACCACGGTAAAGGCATTGCTTAGGCAGCGACCTTCGCAACGGTAATTTACAAAATTGTCCTTCTTTGCTTTCAAATCCTCCAAACACGCCATTAAAGTCCAATGCCCTGAAACATGCTCAATCACATGAATTAAACACCTAAAAATGTTCAAGAAACAAGCAATTGATAGGCGGAAATGGGATTAAAAACATATACAAATAATGACTTATCAAATACCCATAAACCTATCTTTTGTTAGTCCTTGACCATAACTAAAAAGATAAAAAAAAATGAAAAATAATCCTAAGCCTAGAAATAAAATCCTAACTAAATAAGCCACTTTCGTAGGGAACACGATAGCATTGAGCGTATGCTACAAGCCTTATAAGAAAAATACCAATAATCTAAAATGCGTTTGAACTGTGCCCAAATCGAAACAATGCATGCAAATGTCAATAAGTAAAGACTAAAGTTAAGTCACATAAACTTGATGGCATTGCTCAATTTTTTTAACGAAATGCCCATTCTCAAGACGTTCAAGTTTCAAAATCACATTCGCTAAACACCATAGATGTAATTCAGCTTGACTCTAATTCTCACAGGATGTCACTCATTAAGTTTACACAGAACCTAGGCAAATACACTCAACAAGCATATGCGAATGGAGTTTATGCACCAGAAATTTCAAAATATAATCGCATATGAATATATAATAGAAAGAATGCTTGATTTTATGCAAAAGATCTCACGAAAGAATTAAGAACTATGAACAAGATAGACACATTATTCACTTCTACTTTCATAGTAAGGATAACCAGTGGATCACTTCTACTTGCATGGGTGAAGGTCAAGAAAGAATGGGAAATTAGGGATTCAAAAACCTAGGATCATACCATGAGAGTCTTCAATAACTTTACGGCTTTGTACAAGTCTCTTAATCCTTATCACTAATGAGATAATTATCTCTTGCCATTATCGTATTTTTCAAAAATTCACCATTCTCTTCATGTCAAAACTCCTTTTTTGAGTATATACAACTTTGTGATCTAATTTACTCCAATGTACTCATTAAACTCTACTTTCTGATTCTCATAATTTTTTTTATGTTTTTTTTGAATGAGAATCAGAGGATTACATGTACATGGAAATCATAATTATCAACTTACTTTTTGAATTGAATGCAGCTCTTTTCCTTCATTGGCCTCTGATCAAAATATACATAAATCACATGCAAAAATATAACATCTTCTTCACATTCTCAATGTATGATCCCAAGCTATAAGGTATGGCTAAATCATGGCTTATTGGGTTACGGTTAATGTGGTGAAGAAGGAAAAAGGCTCAATTAGTATTTGGCTTCAAACCGGGCTATGGAGCACACAACACACATGTGGGAAATATTTACTGCCTTTTAAGTAGTTCAAGCACACATAGTCTAATCATCACTTTCGCTGATTCGACTTACTCGAGACCAAAATAAACATGTGACTTCTTTTAATGATGAAAGTTCTATAATGCTCAATGTATACCCTATAGAGATCACATCTAAATGCTAAGAACCTACTGCGTGTTTAGGAGTAGAAACAAAAGAACCCTTTATAATTATATTTAAGTACGCTTCTTGGCTTGGCGAACTCACAAGGGTAGTCTCCACTATTAATCATGGCAATTCAACTAAGCTTCCTATCCACTATCACATCAAGAGTATGTCATAAAATTTTGAAAAATGCAATGCACTACTCTAAGTGGCAAGAAGTTAGTGTAAACTCAATGATTAATGCATATTATCTTTAGGGCACAGATCAAAACATAATATCATGGATCACATCACACCCAAACCTAAACTCAACATTGACCCCAATTGTGACAAGCGAGAAAAGAAGGAGCCGAAAAAGAATTAAAGAAAAATATTGCTAAATTCTAAATTCAAGTTAAATCCAAAAACATATAGAAAGCAAATTGAGAGTCTAACAAAATAAATACGAAAATTATTCAAAAAGAAAACTAAAACAATAAAAAGAAAGAAAGAAAGATGCATATCCTTTAAAGTCCTCCGTCCTCATCTGAAATATGCAGAATCTCTGTCCCCTGATCAGAATCACGGTCATGATGCTACGGCTCCATAGGGTCTCCCAATCTGAAACTAGATGGATCGTACCAGGACCTGCCTCCTGCTTGAAACTCAGGGGGGGACTGGAGGCTGGAAACACACATCTCCATCGTCAGCCACAGAAAACCGGTTAACCATAGTACGCAGCTCAGTGATGCTCTCTTCAACAGTGTCAAAGATCGTGTTCATCCGCTCCTCCAATCCTCTAAACTGACCGTCCATGTGCTCTCGCATTGCCTGAAACAAAAAATCAAAATATGTATTTCCCAGTTCAGTGGCCTCTGGCTGAGCAGCTTACGGAATGTTTGTATGATCCTCAGGTATAGGATCAGTAACCTCCATCTTTAGTTACGCCTCTCTCCTGGCGGTGACGTCACCTTTCTCCATACTGTCCTATCGTAGGTACCCCCCCTGATCGTGACAGAGCTTGTTCCACACTATTAATAGTAACATACTAGGCGCATGTTCCTCCAATTCAGCATCCACCTCAATACCCGCTGTCCTACAAAAAGCTGTAATTAAACAGGTGAATACCATAGATGACCCATCTTCACAACCACTGTTGTAGATTGCCCTAAAAATCCCTCGACCAATATTAATTGGCTGGCCAGTCACCAGTCGATGTAACAATCGGGTGAGCTCAAAGAAAAGCTCGGTGCGATGTTGTGTCGGTCTCAAGGAGTACACGATGAAGATGTTCCAGAATGCAGTGTCCACTCTCAAATCCCTCTGATATAGGCTAACATCTGGTTCCATTCTGCCTTGCCATCCATCCTAAGTACTTCCGCTAACCTTTCCAAGTGTTGACCAATATCATCAATCATATTTATTCCACTATTACTGTTGACTCGCACCTCTAGAGTTGTGAAATACTAGTTAATTGCATCTGGCGAAATATGGACCTCAACTCCTTGGACCAGAACTGCCCCTCCATTGAGAAATCTTTCAGGAATCATGCTGGCATAAAATTCGGCCACGATACTCCTATTTGGTTTCAGGGGCCTCTGAACAAATCCCGCCCATCGACGGGTAGCTACAATCTCTAGCATAGGAGTCTCCCCAAAACTGGGCACCTCAATGCCCTTCTCCACAATCCAAGGTCTCCTTTGGAACTTCGACACTCGATCTCTAAAATCCTTATTCTGAGCTAGTTGTGAAGAAGCGACCCCTTTTCCTCTGGAAGTGCTGCTAATCCGAGGCCTTTTACCCTTATTCATTCTAGCCATCTGCACACATAACACAAGCAAACAATTCAAATTACGCAGAATTTATATGAATTTCGGCAGCAATTCAGCTGAAATATAGACCTAAATTTTCATATGATCACTTTGTTCTCATATCATACATTCCACAAGCATTCCATAGTCAAGAGAAATTAATTCGACACAAAGGCAACATATTAAACACACATTAGACAAAAATTAAACTTTTTTCCTAATAAATTAAAATTCGGAATTCCAAACACAACCAAATAAAGATTTCATCCAATAGACTTAATCATGTAAGATTTATCAATATAAACAAAGCCCACTGGCCAAGAATTCACAAAATTCATGTAAGAACACTCAATCATCACAAACCGTTCTTAAGTACACATACCTTAAACTTAGATCAAATTATGCCCAAAACTAAAATAAATACTTGAGAAAAACAAAATCCACTATTGAGTAAAAGTTTACAACCTAGGTTGACCTCCCGTCTAACCCATCAGTTACTAACCCTTTCACTCTACCCAACTGGCCTTAATAGTGATTTTGGATCACTAGCCTTGTGCACTAACCACTTAGCCACAAGCTAAATCAACAATGAAGAGATAATGGCAACCTAAGTGAATATGCAAGAATAATTAATATGCAAAAATGCTAGGTCAAGACATTCATGCTTATCTAGGATTAATAATGACAATTAAAACAAATCATAGGTATCAGTGTTCTAAATGCAAAGGCAAGAAGAATTAGCTAGAAGGGCAAAATCGTCCTAAATGCTAGCTATCACAAATTAATGCATCTCAACCAACAATCAATACACAAGCATGTCATAAAAGCAATTAAACATACAAGCAAGCAATTCATATGCAATAAAGACTAAAACCCTGGGTAAACATGTCTTAGTAATGAAGAACATAAAGTTTAGAACATGTAGAGAATACCTAATCATGAACACAAAAGAAATCCATGCTTTAAAGATTCTTGATGATTTGGATTTTAAGGATGGTTGAGTAAAAATGGCTTCTTGGAGCTTCTCTCTTTAAAGAACCTTATCTCTCTCTCAAAAATAGGTTAAAAAGCTCTAAGGAACGAGTTGGGAAGAAGATGGTTCATTTATATGAAGCCTAAAGTGAAACTGCGTCGTTTTTGGCAAAACGCAACCAAAACGCGTAAGGACCGCTGGTTGTACTGCGGTCCAGGCAAGTGTCCAGACCGCAGCACATAGAGCGGTGTATCGTGTGGACAACGTCGCTCTGTAGGTCGTTGTGCATGCAGTGTGCATAGACCGCAGTCTGGACAACATGCATCCTCTATGAAACTCCGCTTGGGAGACCGCGGTGAAGGCAACAAGCACAGATTGCGGTAGACACAGCGTGCATCCTCTGCGAAACACCGCTGTGCAGGCCACGGTGGAGGCACTGCACAGAGAGCGGTATAGACCGCGGTAAAGAGAAAAAAATCCTATTTTTAAGGTACAAACATACATTCAACACTCAAATAAAAATAAGACACACAAGGCACTCAAAATGGCAAATAAACGTGCAAGCAAGATAATTAAAAAAATGCATGAGTGTGAGTGTGTGTATAAATATCTTCAATGAAGTTAAGCTAGTGATTTTACCTTTGATGCTTGAGCTTGGTTGTGAACAATGAAGCCCTAAACTACCCTTACAAATTGATCCCCAAAATGTGGTTGTCAACGAAATGAGCCAATCAATAAACCGAGGAACTTACAATCTCCCCCTTTGGCTATTTCGTGACAAAACCACTCACTCACAAGGTATCCTCACAACAAATAACAAGAAACAACAAGAGGTCAATAAACAAACATTCTATGTTACAAGAGATACCTAAAGCTAAATCTTCAAATCTTTCATCTCTTGTAGCATGATCATCCCTACAAAACAAAGAACTACACTTTCCAAGACAAGTGTATGAGAGGGATCAAGATAAATAAAAACAAACTCAATTTGCATGAATTAAAAACAAGTAACATGCAATCAACAATGCACATTGCAAACGCTCCCCCTAAATAGATCCGCTCCCTCTCAAAGGTTAATCTCCTCTTAAATCATGCCAATATCAACTCTCCCTAAATCCAATACTACACCCCATTTTTTGTCACAAGATAGACAAAGGAGTATTCCCCAACCGGGACGCAGTAGCAAAAAGAGATATTTGTAATGTAAATGCATAATCATATACAACAACTTTATGCAGGATAATTAAGAGAGAGAAATTCATGGAAGTTTTATTGATTGGAACATGTGCGAAAGATTGCCTTGAATGAAGTACATGCAACATCAACTTCCAAAAGCATAGTATTTGGCAAAGAAAAATAACACATGAGGTTCCAAGAGAAGTCAAACCAATTTGCACCAAATTGACAATGGAAAACAAGATAGAGTTCAACCAAAAAAAAACATAAGAGCAACTATCAAACTTTACAAGTTGAACAAGACATGAGCGACTATTGCGCCCTATTAGATTTTTCCGGGCAAGATGCCCGTATGATAGTAGCCTTGTTCAATAAGTACAGAGAAAGACTATTGGATTGTGAAATCCTTGGAATGGATACAATATCCTTATTGAATAAAGTCTCAAAAGTCACTTGCACACATATTTGCAATCATTTTGTAAGCTTTCAATAAATTCATCATGCATATCACTTTAAGCATGTCAAGATCAAGTTTTCACAAACATGGAGATAAACTTTGGGTCAATCAAATGTACTTCCCAATCAAATATTCTATTCCAAAAATACATGTTTGAACACAAATGAGACATGCATTTCAAATAACGCAAAAAACACACTTATTGAATGAAAAAACATATAATAAGATATGCAACCAAGATACTCAAGCAATTAAATAAAGAGTATAATATTGAACAATTATCTGCTTATTAAAATGCAAGTTTGCTCTCTTTGCTTGAGCTCCTCATATGGGGTCAACCACCAAAACCCATCAATGCATATGACAAATCCCAATAGACATACTAAGAGATTTAAACTTAGTTGAATCTAATGGTTTAGTAAACAAATCAGCTAATTGATTATTTGTGCACATATGTTCAAGTGCAATACATTTTCTCTCAACTAGCTCCCTAATGAAATGATGTCTAATGTCAATATGCTTGGTTCTAGAATGTTGGGCATGATTTTTTGAAATATTGATGGCACTCATGTTATCACAGTAGAGGGTTAGAGTACCTTACTCAAAGCCATAATCCACATGCATTTGCTTCATCCAAAGGAGTTGTGTGCAAGCACTCTTAGCTGCTATATACTCGGCCTCGGTTGTGGATAATGAGATGGAATTTTGCTTCTTGAAAAACCAAGACACAAGATTGTTCCATAGGAAGAAGCAACCGCCCGATGTACTCTTCCTGTCATCACAATTTCTTGCCCAATCTGCATCACTAAAGCCAACTAAACTAGCATTAGTGTCAAAAGAGTACCATATCCTATAGTTGGATGTACCATTCACATATCGAATGATTCTCTTCTCAGAGGAGAGATGGGATTCCTTGGGATTTGCTTGGTACCTAGCACACACACCAAAACTAAAAACTATATCGGCCCTACTAGCAGTCAAGTATAGCAAGCTCCCTATCATGCCACGATATAGACTTTGATCCACACCTTTTCCACTAGCATCCTTGCTAAGTTTCAATGTGGTACTCATTGGTGTGTCACAATGCTTGGCATTCTCAAGGCCAAACTTCTTCACAAGGTTCTTGGCATACTTAGCTTGGGATATGAAAATCCCATCATACATTTGCTTGATTTGCAAGCCTAGGAAGTAATTGAGTTCACCAACCATGCTCATTTCAAACTCATGAGTCATGACATCAACAAATTGTTGAACTTTCAAGTTGTTGGTGGAACTAAAAACGATGTCATTAACATAAATTTGAGCTATGAATAACTCATCTTTAGTGCACTTGATGAACAAAGTCTTGTCAACACTACCTCTAGAATAGCCATTGTCAACAAGATAAAGAGCGAGTCGCTCATACCAAGCCCTCGGGGCTTGTTTCAACCCATATAGCACCTTCTTGAGGAGATAAACATGATTAGGGTGGTGTGGATCCGTAAACCCCTTAGGTTGCTCAACAAACAATTCCTCTTGCAAGAAGCCATTGAGGAAGGCACTATTAACATCCATTTGATGTAATTTAAACTTGTGCACACAAGAAATGGATAAGAGAAGCCTAATGGACTCTAAACGGGCAACGGGAGAAAAAGTCTCCTCAAAATCGATACCCTTAATTTGAGAGTATCCTTGTGCAACAAGTCTAGCTTTGTTCCACACAATGTTGCCATCCTCATCTGATTTTTTCCTATAGACCCACTTGGTGCCTATTACATTAGTGTTCTTAGGCTTAGGAACTAGAGTCAAAACCTCATATCTTTCAAATTGGTTTAGCTCTTCTTGCATAGCAAGAACCCAAAACTCATCACTTAAAGCTTCATCTACCTTTTTGGGTTCAATTTGAGAAGTGTAACAAGTGCAACTAATTTGATTTGCTAATTGATATCTAGTCCCCACACCCTCATTCACATTTCTAAGAAGGTGACTCTTTTTGTGGAGATGCCTAACCCAAGGAGTGGGTTCCTTAGAGTCCAAAGTAAGATCTCTATCAAGAGATTGAGTGACCTCTTTTTCAAGCTTTGATTTTTCATCACTAGAAATCTCATCAATATTCACCAAGATAGAATCATCAACCATACTAATCTCCTCATCATGGTTACTAACCTTAGGCCTACAATCATCTATGACCACATTAGATGATTCCATTACACTTCGTGTCTTCAAATTAAAAACTCTATAGGCCTTACTATTTAGAGCATAACCAATGAAAATCCCCTCATCACTCTTAGCATCAAACTTGCCAAGTTGATCACCGTCATTTAGAATGTAGAACTTGCTTCCAAATGAGTGGAAGTAGCTAACATTTGGCTTCCTACCCTTCCATAATTCATAAGAGGTTTGCCTAGTCTCGGGCCTAAGAAACACCCCATTGCCTATATAACAAGCCGTATTGACAGCTTCAACCCAAAGATTCCTAGGCACATTGTTGCTATGCAACATCACACGAGCCATGTCTTCTTGGAGGACTCTATTCTTCCTCTCTACTACCCTATTTTGTTAAGGAGTTCGAGGAGTTGAGAACTCATGGGAAATGCAAAGACTATCATAAAAGTTTTCAAAGCTAACATTTTCAAATTCTCTCTCATGATCACTCCTAATTCTCTTAATGCATTTTATGTGAGAATCCTTCTCATTTTGAATTTTAGTGCAAAGCATTTTAAAAGTTTCAAACTTTTCAAATTTTTCTCTAAGATAGTAAGTCCAAGTAAATCTAGAAAATCATCCACACACACAAAAATGTACCTCTTGCCACCGAGACTCTCTGTTTGCATGGGACCCTTAAGGTCCATATGAAGAAGCTCTAATGGCTCCTTAGTGGCAAGGTACTTACCCTTCTTATGCACACTCTTAGTTTGCTTTCCTTGTTGACATGGTCCACAAACTCCCTCACTCATATTTCCAAACTTAGGAAGGCCTCTCACAACTTTCAACCTCAAGAACTTTCAAGTCTTTGAAATTCATATGACCTAACCTTTGATGCCATAATTAACCTTGATCATAACTAGATAAATTGCAAGAGATGCCATTAGAATCAAGACAATAACAATTGTCACTTGATCTCTTGCCTTTCAATAGAACATGTCCATCTTCTCTTAAAATAGAGCAATCAACTTTTCCAAACAAAACCAAAAGCCCTTCATCACTTAAATATGATATGCTAATGAGATTGGCATACAAGCTATCTACATAGAGAGCATTAGGCAAGGAGGGAAAATCGGGGATGGAAATGTTTCCTTTTCCTAAAACCTTCTTACATGAACCATCACCAAAGGTGACAAATCCACCATCCTCCATCACAAGAGTTTCAAAGAAACTCTTATTTCCGGTCATATGCCTAGAACAACCACTATCAAGGTACCAAGTGTTAGAGGCTTTCGCCTTCAACGCCACTTGGGCCACATGGAAAACTTACTCATTTTTTCTAGTCCACCTAGTAGCAACATTGTCATTTCTAGGAGCCTTGGGTTCATTGACTCTAAAATTCCTAGGTGCATGCATTTTGGCTCTTCTAAGCATATTCTTCTCAATCATGCTTTCAAGACGACACAACTTAATAAATTTAAAACAATTCGGCCTTATGTGACCTTCAACACCACAATAATGACAACTGGGAGTAAAGTAAGAATTCATACCATATCCTTGTGAAAGCATGAAAGACTTCCCTCTCTTTTGAGTTGTCATTTGATGTTGAACCGAATCTCTTCCTTGAAAGAACCTTTGTGATAGCCAAATTAATTCTCCCTTTTGGTTGTGGATGAAAGGTCCTTTGTTGATTTTGAGAGCTCCTTGGAGGTTATGGTCTTGTTTGATGAGCTCTAGCTTTTGGTGAATGTGTTTTAGCTTGAGACTTTGTTTGTGCTTGCTTTGATGATTCACCAACCTCATTCGATCTCATTTGTTGGTGTGACTCTTAAACCTTTTTGTCCTTTAGACTCTTGACAAAGATGGTCTTCTTCAAGGATGTGGCATCCTTGCCTTCCATATATCCTAGGCCTGTTTTATCACTAGAACTCTTACCACATGATAGCATCTTGTCAAGTCTCTAGGTTCTGGATGTCATCTTGGCTACCAATTCTTTTGCTTCTCTAAGCTCAATCTTTAAGTTTTCTTCACTCTTCTTAGTGATCACAAGCTCCAACTTTAAACTCTCTTCCAACTCCTTTCCCCTCTTTACCTTCTCACTCAAGTTGGTAATCTTGAAAGTCAACTCTAGATTCTTTTTTTTCAACTCTTGAACCTCCTTCTTCTTTTTCAATCTAGACTTTTCAAAAAACTTCATGAAGTCTACATAGTCCATTTCCTCATCAATCTCAAACCTAGAGTTCGAAGAGGTACTCTCATCACTAGAGTTAGAAGAGGTACTCTCATCACTAGAGTCATCTACTTCTTTCTTGTCACTCACAACCACCTTGCCATTATGAGATGTTGTGAAGGCAATGAAGTTTGCAACTCTATCTTCATCATCCGAAGACTTTTCTTCCTCTTCTAAGTCTTCACTATCACTCCAAGCAGCAGTCATTGCCTTCCCCTTTTTCTTATTCTTCAAATTTGCACATTCTGGAGCAATGTGACCAAAGCCATTGCATTCATAGCATTGAATACCCTTCTTGGAGTAACTTTTTTGAAAATTTTCAATCTTCTTGAAGGGAGTTTTCTTTTTCACTTCTTTTCCCCTTGACCCAAAACCTTTCCTCTCAAACTTCATGCATTTCTTGAATCTTTTAACCATGAGGGCCATTTCTTCATTTGAGTCCTCTTCCTCTTCTTCAACCTTAGTAGTCTTCAAGGCAATGCTCTTTTGCTTCTTTGAAGGAGTGGGTGAGGTGTTCCATCTTGACTCATAAGCTAGAAATCTTCCAATGACTTCACTTGGCTTCATATTCTTGTACTCATTATTCTCTTCAAGTGCCGTCACCTTTGATTCGAACCTTGATGGAAGTGATCTCATAATTTTTTGCTTGACTCTCTTATCCAAATAGGGGTCACCAAGTTGATGGCTTTGGTTGACAATATCCATCAACTTCACTTGGAAGTCATTGAAGCATTCATGCTCCTTTATCCTAATCATCTCAAATTGCATTTAAAGAACTTGAAGCTTTGAGTCCTTTACTACCTTAGTTCCCTCTTGTGCCGTTTAAAGAATGTCCCAAGCCTCCTTTGCAATTCTAGTGTTTTGGACCAACTTGTATTGATTATCATCCATGGCACAAAGGATGGCATGCATAGCCTTGTTGTTCCACTTAGATGCTTCAAACTCTTGAGTACTCCAACTAGACTTGGGCTTAGAAGCTTCTACACCATCGTCGATAGTCATTGTTGAAGGAGTATAACCGTCTTCAATAGCCATCCATGCACGATCATCTATTTGGCTAATATAGGCTTCCATCTTGCCCTTCCAAGTAGCATAATTCATCCCATTGAGCAAAGGGGTCTTGTGCTTGAGGCTCCCTCATGACTATTTCCATTTCCACTCATAGTGTTTGGGGGTAACGAATGATATGAAGATGCAAATGTAATGCAACACACAAAATGCAAACAACCAAAAAGCACAAGGTAAGACACACACAATGCACGGATCACCTAAGTATATCTAGGCACCGGCTCTGATACCAATTGAAATTCCCTAGAAAGTATGTGTCTATAACCTAGAGGGGAGGTGAATAGGTTTTATTTCAATAGATTACCAATTTTACGAATTAATCAATATTAACAATTCTACCCCAATGTTCAAATAAAAGACAACAAACATAAAACAAAAACAACACACAATATATACGTGGAAACCCTCCAAATGGGAAAAACCACGGGCTGTTTAGAGCGCCACCCTTGATCCTCAAAATCCACTATTGAGTAAAAGTTTACAACCTAGGTTGACCTCCCGTCTAACCCTCCAGTTACTAACCCTTTCTCTCTACCTAACGGGCCTTAATAGTGATTTTGGATCACTAGCCTTATGCACTAACCACTTAGCCACAAGCTAAATCAACAATGAAGAGATAATGGCAACCTAAGTGAATATGCAAGAATATTCAATATGCAAAAATGCTAGATCAAGACATTCATGCTTATCTAGGATTAATAATGACAATTAAAACAAATCCTAGATATCAATGTTCTAAATGCAAAGGCAAGAAGAATTAGCTAGAAGGGCAAAATCATCCTAAATGCTAGCTATCACAAATTAATGCATCTCAACCAACAATCATTATACAAGCATGTCATAAAAGCAATTAAACATACAAGCAAGCAATTATTATGCAATAAAAACTAAAACCCTAGGTAAACATGTCTTACTAATGAAAAACATAAAGTTTAGAACATGTAGAGAATACCTAGTAATAAGCACACAAGAAATCCATGCTTGGAAGATGCTTGATGATTTGGATTTTAAGGATGGTTGAGTAATAATAGCTTCTTGGAGCTTCTTTCTCTAAAGAACCTTATCTCTCTCTCAAAAATAGGTTAGGAAGCTCTAAGAAACGAGTTGGTAAGAAGATGGTTCATTTATATGAAGCCTAAATTGAAACTGCGTCATTTTTGGCAAAACGCAAACAACAGGCGTCAAGACCGCAGGCTGTACCGCGGTCCAGGCAAGTGTCCAGAACGCGGCACAGAGAGCGGTGTATAGTATGGACAACGCCACTCTATAGGCCGCTGTTCATACAGTGTGCATAGACTGCGGTCTGGACAACATGCATCCTCTGTGAAACTCCACTTGGTAGACCAAACGAAGGCAACAAGCACAGACCACGGTAGACACAAAGTGCATCCTCTGCCAAACACCGTTGTGCAAGCCGCGGCGGGGGCACTGCATAGAGAGCGGTATAGACCGCGGTAAAGAGGAAAAAATCCTCTTTTTAAGGCACAAACATACATTCAACACTCAAATAAAAGTAAAACACACAAGGCACTAAAAATGGCAAATAAACGTGCAAGCAAGATAATTAAAATAAAATGCATGAGTGTGAGTGTGTGTACTAAATTTCTTCAGTGAAGTTAAGCAAGTGATTTTACCTTTGATGCTTGAGCTTGGTTGTGAACAATGAAGCCCTAAACTACCCTTACAAATTGATCCCCAAAATGTGGTTGTCAACGAAATGAGCCAATTAAAAAACCGAGGAACTTACACAGTTTAATTTAAAATAAATTAAAACGCTTGCAGTTTTTACACCAAGAAAAACGTGATTATTACTTATTCTACTTGACAACCACTTGAATATAAAACGATGCAAAGTTCAACAGTCGAATTGCTACATGCTTTTCAAACACTTTCTAAACTTTCTTGCAGTTTTTCTGCTTCCAACACAGTCATTTCTCTGTGCAACCTCTAATATTCTTCATCGAGTGACGTCAATGGCCGGTTACTTCTTCTGCATGTCGGCGAACCATTATTACAATCCCTCTATACACCGTTTTCAATAACCATTATTTGTTTTGTTTAGAAATTTAAATTATTAATTTTTTAGATTTTACAACCATTTTCTATCCATTTCGCCACTATCAAAAGCATCTAATTTAAAATTTTGTATAGGTTAATTCAGTCGACATTTGCACTATTGACAAAAGGGGGGGGGGGGGGGGGGGGGAAGGGTTCAGTGCGTACATGGGGCACAATATAAACTTTGGAATAGTTTATGAGGTATCATTGCCAATTACTATTAGGTTTTAGTTTGTGTTGGCATTAATTCCATATCAAAATGATGTTTATTTGTAATGATTTAGTTGTTTAGATTCATGATGATTCAAGCTTCAAAGAAGGATAAAACACAAGTCAAATCAAGTTTTAAGTCCTTAAAGAGAAAGGATGCAATTTGGTTCTACAAAGGTATACTAAGACCTTATCTTTCTCTTACAAGGCTTAAGCACACAAACACAATTCATTCATATGTGTCCCTGCATCATTGTGCACCATGTATAACACATTCACACACTTGAAGATGAATGCTCATGCATTGGTTTGAAAATAAAATGTTTTGAAAAATGCATGATTTGAAATATCTCTATGTAGTTTGCATTCTAGTGTGAATTATGTTTGTGTGTGTATATATTTGTATAACATGGATATTGGAATTGAATTTAGTCTTAAATGATTCTGGATTGAGTTTCGGTCATTTCGGTTACTCATACTATTGATTTCAAGTTCTAAGTCAAAAGATACTACACTTTCAACTCATGTTACATACATCGTCTGTGTATTCGTATATCGAGTCGAATTATTATTTTTTGGGTTGAGATGCCCATGCCCATGTGAGAGTTATGGTTCGTAATCCATTAACGGATTCAAATTCTAAGTTCATAGGCCGGAGAACGGTTGAAGAACGAGAAGGGAGTGCAAGAGGAAAAGAAATGCATCCAAGCACTCTTTCCGGTGATGGCGCGTGACCATCTCGGGGACAGAAGGCTTGCTGCCCCGAGATGCCCACATGCCATCTCGGGCAGCAAGCATGCTTGGGCACTTAAGAGTAGCTTGGTCATTTCTTGCTTCATTCTTTTCCCTCTCCTTTATATTCTCCTTCCCTCTCACATTTTATTCTAAGAAGAAATTCAAACAAGTGTGCAGAAATTTTCTCTCTACATTTTCTCACATTCCAAACACCATAACTTCTTCATTTGAACTCCGATTTGAGTGATTCTAAGTTGAGAGTGTTTGTATATTCATCCTCCATCTTTTCTCTGAAGGTTTGAGTGAGTTTTGTTGCTGTTTTTAGAGTGTAAACACACAAAAACGGGACTGCACCTAAATCAATTAAGGTATTGATTTTCTCTCAAAATTTTCTTTTAAAACTTGGTCAATTGCCTTGGGTTTTCTTCTTCAACATATATTTGTATATTGTGAGTGTTTTGATTTGAGTTTTGAACTCTTACAAAGCTAGGTTGAGTTTCAATTGAAATCATTCATGTTGAGTTAGGTTTTGATTTTGCCTATGTTTCACATGTTTGGGATTGTATTGTGCTAGCTTTGATTCTAGGACTATTTGATGATCTTTGATTGATTGATTTTGAGAAAAATAGTTCCTCACATGTATTAGGCTCTCTTGGCCGAATTCTCACATAATACATGTGCTTATGTTCTTTTGAGCTATTCATGTGTTTTGTTGAATCTATGATTAGGAATATGCTCTAGAACTTTAGCTTAAATATATTTGACTTTGTCATATGATTTTAGCATGTTTTTGGTTTGTGTGATTTAAACTTGATCTTGTGATTTGTTGAACATATCTTGTGATTCAAGTTTAGATCTATGCATGTATCTAGGTTGTGATTATTATTGAACATATATTATTTGATCTAGATTGATTATACATGCATGATTAACTAGACTATATGTGATTTGTGCATTCATGCTCATGTCTAGTATTTTACCATAGGATGTGTTGACCATAGCATTCTATGTTGAGTGCTTGTTTGCGTTTTGAATTCTTGATCACTTGTGAGAATGAAGTCTTGACAATAGGTGTGAGACCTACGGTGTTGAGCCAGAAATCTTGGCTAGAGGTGTGAGGCTTTGGATTGTCGAGCAAGAAGTCGTGCCTAAAGTCGGGAGAACTCGGATAGGTGAGCGAGGAAGTCTTGACTAGAGTTGTGAGGACTTAGTTGAGCAAAAAGTCTTGCCTTGGCTCGTTAGGATCTGAATAAGTTGAGTGAGGAAGTCTTGACAAGAGGTGTGATGACTCAGATTGTTGAGCATAGGGTGACAACTTCTAGAGCAGGATACGAGGGTAGTTTCTAGGTGAAGAGGTCACTTGAGAGATTGTACTTGTCTTATCTACTAGTGGATTTTGTTTGCCGATGGCTGCTAGCCCGTGGATGTTTCCTCTTCGGAGGTTTACCACGTTATATCTTGTGTCAACTTTTCTCTATCTCTATCTCTCTAGTATTTTTATTGTGGATAGAACTCTTTATGTATGTTGACTTCCTTTCTATAATATAGATTGTGTATATGTTACAATTACTTGTTTGTATCACACTTTGCTTGTTTTATATATTGATTAATTGTCTTTAATTAATATATATATTGTGATACAAGCAATCTAGAGGGATAAACTTTTGTTTGTTTCTAAGGGAGTCGAAAAAGGTGTCTAACCTATTCACCCCCCTCTAGGTTAGCCTTAAGAATTTAACCTTGTTTGTATTTTAAATTGGTATCAGAGCAGCACACTAGATTGCATTTAGTGTGAGTCCGGGGTGATACATTCATGGTTTTTGCTAGGCGTTTGAAGTCATGGGGTTACAAGATGATATAATGGCGGAGGGAGCCTCAAATACTAGGCCACCATTACTTCGAGGCACTAACTATGGGTATTGGAAGTTGAGGATGAAAGTCTACATCCGCTCTATTGATGAGAGGGCTTGGATGGTAGTGGAAGAAGGTTATAGTCCTCCTACCAAGGTTCAAGAGGATGGAACCATGATACTCAAGCCAATGAGTGAATGGACAACGAATGAGTTTGAGGTTGCTAAATGGCACCATCGTGCTATGAATGCCATCTTTGGAGGAGTTGATGGGCATCAATTCTCCTACATTCAAAATCTTGAATCTGTAAAGGAAGCTTGGGATACTCTCCAAGTTACTAATGAAGGAACCTTAGTGGTGAAGAAATAGAGGCTTCAAATGTTGGCATCACAATTTGAAGGTTTAAGTATGGGTGAAGAAGAAAAATTCGAAGACTTCTAATTTTAGCTTCTTAACATAGCTAACCAATGTCAAGCACTTGGAGTACCTATCTCAAAAGAGCGTTTAAATTGGAAAATCCTTAGGTCTCTTCCTAAGAGATTTAAATCAAATGTGACGGCCATTGAGGAAAGCAAGGATGTGGATAGTATGAACATTGATGAGTTGCTTGGGTCTCTCCAAACTTATGAGATGTGCTTGAAGCCAAAGATTAAAAGTAATGGAATTGCTCTCAATGCTGCTGAGGAGGAGAGTGATGATGAAAATGAAGAGATGGCACTTTTGGTTAGAAGATTCAAGAATTTTCTAAAAAGAATGCCAAGCCTAGAGGCAAGTCTTCTAAGGAAAAAGGAGTCAAGAGAACATCATCTCCAAGGATTGAGAAGAATAGTCAAGCCATGAACAAGAAAGAGGTTCAATGCTATAATTGTCATGGTTTTGGTCACTTTGCTAGTGAGTGTACCACGAAGCCATCTAAGAAAGACAAGAAATGCAAAGTATTGGCGGTTACTTGGAGTGATGATAACTCTAGTGACAATGAGAGCTCTAGTAGTGAGTCTTCTAGTGATGAAGAGTTGGTGAGCAACTTTGTAGCTCTAACGGCTTATCATTCTCCACTAGATGTTGATGGTACAATATCTTTGAACAAAAACTTTGATGCAAATCATCATGGAAGCTCTAGTTCCATTCCTAATAATCTTGAGTTATTGAAAAAGATAGAAAAGCTTGAAGAAGATAGAGATAATGCTCAAAGAGAAGTAGTTGAGAAGGGTGATTTGATCAAGAAGCAACTAGTTGAGTTTGTGGTTGTTACTCGAGACTTCTTGGTGAGAAAGATGATATTATGAAGAAGTTTAGAGAACTTGAAAAGATAAGACATCTAAGGAGGCTATCAAGGACTTAGTGAATGATTCGGTTAGTGTGTCTAGTGTTAGGAATCTTGTTAACTTTCATAGTGGTGAAGATGACTTGGTAGTTGAAGAGGAGCTCTTGGAAGCACCAATTCCTACACACTTTGATGAATTCATGATTGATAAAAAACCACACAAGAAGAGAAGATCAAAAGCCAAGAAAAAGTTGGCAAACAAGGTATCTTTGCAAACTCCTAGTGAAGCTAGTTCAACTCCAAAAGGTACAATCTCATCTTTTATTCCAATTTTCCATTATTGCAACACAATAGGTCATATTAAGCCTAGGTGTTATAAATATATTGAAAAATGCAAATTAGGAAATGAATCTAGAGTTAAGGAGATTAAACTTCAACTTGAACATGCTAAGGCCTTGAAAGTTGAGAAACATGATAATATTGCTAAGCATGAGAAGAAGTTTTAGAGTAGAAAGAATTCTAATCTTGTTCAACTTTACAAAGCTTGTGTTGATAATGTTAAGGAAGAGTGTGTTAATGATATTCTTGTTAATCAAGTCATTGAAGGACTTTACTCTAGATTTAACATTTTTGTCAAGGATGATATTGGAAATGTTTGTGTAGGTACACCCAAGAACAAGTGGTTCAAAGGTGAGTGCTCTTATCACTAAAATAAGAAGCACATGTGAGATAGCTTTGAGGCTATATATCAATTGTGTTGAGAATTCTTGCTTGCTAGTTTTGAATACTCCATGTATTGATATGAACTTGGTTTTCTCACATCATGATTGTTATGATGGTCAAAATTTGTTGATTAACTTTAGAGAAGTTCTTTTGTTATATGTGTTAATTGAGTTGAGATATTATACTTTTTATACACTTGTTGTGAAACATCGTCAACTTGGTGTCATGAGGACATTCAAGGCATGTCATATTAGAGAATTTTGTATAGCTTACCTATGGTTCTCATTGACATTTGCTATTTTAGGATCTAATAGTGATATTGTTCACATTGATCTTAACTTTGATGATTGTTTGTGTATGGTATATTGAGTGACATTACTTTTGAAAATATGAGCTTCATATTCTTTGAAAGCTACTCATTAGAGAAATAACGATCTTTAATAAGTCTCTACTTATTGCTCTTAGATCATGTGCTTATGAGCCATAAAATTTTGGTTTCTAAATTGCACCTTGCTTCTCTTATATGTTTTGCTAGTAGGTTGAGTTTACTAATATGTAAACATTGGATACACCTTGGATTTTTTATGCTTAAGTACATTTAAAATGACCAATGGTTAGTATCCATTTTGCTTCAGCAATTACAAAGAACTCAATGAACACCTTCATAAAAAGGGCTACACATATTGGTTGTGAAAGCTACCCAATGTTGGAAAGAGCTACACCATTGTGATGAGTGAAAGCCGTCATGAAGAGAATTTTGTTTATGTAAAATTTTTTTGGAAAAATCAAAGAAGGGTTGAAATGAAATCATAAAAAAAAAATCCGCTCCACTGGAAATTCCCTCTGCCCCTACCGTACTCCAGCTTGGTAGTTTCCACCGCCTGTCCAGGGTTGAGCCCTGGGATTTGACGGCGGGACAAAAAGTAACAATACGGTTTATAATGCTACAGTAGCGGGTATAGTAAGCAAAATCTGATTCAAAGTCTAAAAAGAAAAGGAGGAAGGCTTAAAAAGGAGTATAGTTTACAATCAAATGAGCTCGGGTTGAAAAACAGAAATGGAATGACAAGCCACATGCACACACACGCTCATATGTTGAAATCTATTCTCTTAAAAGCAAAAATTCCGAATGATAATCGGTTTGACTTTTTATGGAAAAAGCTTAAGATGAATAGTTGTTGGAAATTGTTTGCATGTTGATTATCAAACTACTTCTTGATATATATTTGAAGCATATCTCTCACACACACACTTTGTTTATGAGTATGATGATATTTTAGCAATTGTTGAAGAATTATGAGAGAACTTGAAAAATCTTTGTGTATCTCTCTTAGCATATGAAGCTTATTTTGTTGATATTTCTTCAAATTGCTTGAATGTGTGATTGTGTGAACATCTTTGTGAACTTTATGCTATCATTGATTTTAGTTATAGCATTTATCAAGGGGGAGCATTGTATGCTAGACATTGTTCTCTTTTATGATATGTTCACATGCTTCATTTTGTTACATGTTGGCATATTTTGACTTAATGATACTTGTAAGATATTACTCACTATCTTTGTCTTGCATGATGATTCATTCTTAAGTCATATGTCACTGTGTTTATATATTTGTGACTAATATTTTTGTTTTGTCTTTCACTCACTTTTGTTGTATGTATATAGCATCTTATTTCACATGAACAAATGGGAAGAACTAAGGTTACCGGAAGTGGAAATCAATCGAATCCCATTGTGAAAGCCAAGTCTACCTCAAAGGGATCCAAAGCTTCAAGGTCAAATGATTTAGGGATCTTTGCAACTAAGAAGATATTTCAAGAGAGAGACATTGACTTAGGTAAATGTAAAGATTCTTATGTTTTTAAATGCATTAAGGATAGGAATTGGGGATCTTGGGTGAGCATGCTAGGAATAGTGAATGATACTCTTGTTAGAGAGTTTTATCATGAATATAGAGAGAGTGCCACCTTATTGGATGTTTTGATGGAGATTAGGGGTGTTGTGTTTAGAGTTAACCAGGAAAACATTAACAAGTTTCTTGGGTTATCTAATGATATAGATTCAAACTTTCTAAATGTTGATGTCATTGAGAATCTTAATATTATGGGTAGAACTCTATGTGACAATGCTTCTTTTGAGTGGAAAGGTAGAGCATATATTAGTCAACATGAGTTAACCAAGGCAAGTGCATTTTGGCATATATTCATTTGCACTAACATTATTGGATTTTCGAATTCACCGAGTTGAATAAAGACATAATCAAAATAGTATATGCCTTGGTGACTAATCAACCTATAAACCTTGGGGATTTACTTATGTTTTATTTGGATAATACGGTTTTCTCAACTAGAGGAGATAAGAAGCTTGCATTACCGGGGTTTATAACTTCTTTTTGTTTACCTCGTGGTGGTAAGAGTAGAGGAGATGATATGTTGGTGCAACCCTTGGAAAAGTAAAGTGATAAACATGTGTCATACACTTTATATAAGGATAAGGGTAAGACATGTGATACTTTTGGACTATTTAGTAGTTAACAAGTTGATTGTCAAGAGACTAACATAAACATTCTTCCGGATTGGGCTTTACATTTGAAGAAGAAGGTTGATGAGCTTAATGTTATAGTTGATAAACAAGATGCTAGAATAAAAGAGTTGGAGGAGTATATTGCTTCAAGTTCAAGACCACCTCTCAAGCATTATGTGTTAGGTCAACTACACGCACATCTTCATTTGGTGGATCTAGTAGCTAGTATTTGAGTCTCATGGTATGTTTCTTACCTTTTGGCATCATTTTATGTCAAAAAAGGGGAGAAAGAGTTGCTAGAGTTGCTAGTTACTTAGTTTCCTTTTTATGTTGTTTTTGTGAACTTTTGAACTTTAATGGCATGTAATAAATAATCTTAAGATTTGGTTAAGAATTCTTGTATTTTGGCATGTATTGAGGGGGAGATACATGTATTTGTGGACTTAATTGTATATTCTTATCCATATTATATGTTGTCATTTGTTGTTTTTCTCTTATATATGCATTGTGCTTTGAGATGATTTGTAAGTTGCTTCAAGAGAAGATCAAGATGAAGTTCAAGAGTTGGTGAAGATTAGTTATAAGAATCTTACTCATTGTAATGTGAGGGAGTGATTTTGTGGCCTATCTTTATTTTTATATTTGTAGTAAATGTATAGGTATTTTGACATGGAATTTGCCAAAGGGGGAGATTGTTAGGTTTTAGTTTGTATTGGCATTAATTCCATATCAAAATGATGTTTACTTGTAATGATTTAGTTGTTTAGGTTCATGATGATTCAAGCTTCAAAGAAGGATAAACAACAAGTCAAAACAAGTTTTAAGTCTTCAAAGAGAAATGATGCAATTTGGTTCTACAAAGGTATACTAAGACCTTATCTTTCTCTTACAAGACTTAGGTGCACACACACACACACAATTCATTCATATGTGTCCCTACATCGTTGTGCAACATGTATAACACATTCACACACTTGAAGATGAATGCTCATGCATTGGTTTGGAAATAACATGTTTTGGAAAATGCATGTTTGGAAACTATCTCTATGTAGTTTGCATTCTAGTGTGAATTGTGTTTGTTTGTGTATATGTTTGTACAACATGGATATTGAACTTGAATTTAGTCTTAAATGATTCTTGATTGAGTTCTGTTCATTTCGGTTACTCATACTATTGATTTTAAGTTCTAAGTCATACTACACTTTCAACTCATGTTACATACATTGTCTTCGTATTCGTATATCGAGTCGAATTATTATTTTCTAGGTTGAGTATCTTATATTTTCATGTCTGTGTGAGAGTTACAGTTAGTAATCCGCAAATGGATTCGAATTTCGAGTTCGAAGGGAGCGCGAGAGGAAATGAAGTGCATCCAAGCACTCTTTCCTGAGATGGCGCGTGGCCATCTCGGGACAAAATGCTTGCTGCCCCGAGATGCCCACATGCCATCTCGGGCAGCAAGCATTATTGGGCAATTAAGGGTAGTTTGGTCATTTCTTGTTTCATTCTTTTCCCTCACCTTTATATTCTCCTTCCCTCTCACATTTCATTCTAAGAAGAAATTCAAACAAGTGTGCAGAAATTTTCTCTCTACATTTTCTCACATTCCAAACACCATAACTTCTTCATTTGAACTCCGATTTGAGTGATTCTAAGTTGAGAGTGTTTGTATATTCATCCTCCATCTTTTCTCTGAAGGTTTGAGTGAGTTTTGTTGCTGTTTTTGGAGTGTAAACACACAAAAACGGGACTGCACCTAAATCAACTAAGGTATTGATTTTCTCTCAAAGTTTTCTTTTAAAACTTGGTCAATTGCCTTGGGTTTTCTCCTTCAACATATATTTGTATATTGTGAGTGTTTTGATTTGAGTTTTGAACTCTTACAAAGATAGGTTGAGTTTCAATTGAAATCATTCATGTTGAGTTAGGTTTTGATTTTGCCTATGTTTCACATGTTTGGGATTGTATTGTGCTAGCTTTGATTCTAGGACTATTTGATGATCTTTGATTTATTGATTTTGAGAAAAATAGTTCCTCTCATGTATTAGGCTCTCTTGGCCGAATTCTCACATAATAAATGTGCTTATGTTCTTTTTAGCTATACATGTGTTTTGTTGAATCTATGATTAGGAATATGCTCTAGAACTTTAGCTTAAATCTAATTGACTTTGTCATATGATTTTAGCATGTTTTTGGTTTGTGTGATTTAAACTTGATCTTGTGATTTGTTGAACATATCTTGTGATTCAAGTTTAGATCTATGCATGTATCTAGGTTGTGATTATTATTGAACATAT
Organism: Dipteronia dyeriana; assembly: GCA_032871835.1. Lineage (NCBI taxonomy): Eukaryota > Viridiplantae > Streptophyta > Magnoliopsida > Sapindales > Sapindaceae > Dipteronia > Dipteronia dyeriana. The sequence continues at coordinate 21,236,080 of CM065299.1, forward strand.
ATTACTTGATCTAGATTGATTATACATGCATGATTAACTAGACTTTATGTTATTTGTGCATTCATGCTCATGTCTAGTATTTTACCATAGGATGTGTTGATCATAGCATTCTATGTTACGTCCTTGTTTTCATTTTGCATTCATGATCACCTAGATGCCTTGTGAGAAAGAAGTCATGACAATATGTGTGAGACATATGGTGTTGAGCAAGAAGTCTTGGCAAGAGGTGTGAGGCCTTGGATTGTCGAGCAAGAAGTCTTGTCTAGAGTCGGGAGGACTCGGATAGGTGATCGAGGAAGTCTTGAATAGAGTCGTGAGGACTTATTTGTGCAAGAAGTCTTGCCTTGGGTCATGAGGATCCGGATAAGGTGAGCGAGGAAGTCTTGACAAGAGGTGTGAGGCCTTGGATTGTTGAGCATAGAGCGACAACTTCTAGAGTAAGATAGGAGGGTAGTTTCTAGGTGAAGAGGTCACTTGAGAGATTGTAATTGTCTTATCTACTAGTGGATTTGTTTTGCTGGTGGCTGCTAGCCCGTGGATGTTTCCTCTTCGGAGGTTTACCACGTTATATCTTGTGTCAACTTTTCTCTATCTCTATCTCTCTAGTATTTGTATCGTGGATAGAACTCTTTATGTATGTTGACTTCCTTTCTATAATATAGATTGTGTATGTGTTACAATTACTTGTTTTTATCACACTTTACTTGTTTTATATATTGATTAATTGTCTTTAATTAATATATATATATATATATATATATATATATATATATATATATATATATATATTGTGATACAAGCAATCTAGAGGGACAAACTTTTGTTTGTTTCTAAGGGAGTCGAAAAATGTGTCTATCTATTCACCCCCACCCCCCCCCCCCCCCCCCCCCCCCTCTAGGTTAGCTTTGAGCATTTAACCGTGTTTATATTTTCAATTAGACTTTCTTTTTATACAAATATAAAAGAATTAAACATCATTTACCTTCTACAGTCACACAACTAAAACTGTGATCATAAAAAATAAATTACAAACGATAGTAACATTGATAATAAAGTAAAACTCATCAAGGAAAAACATCAGTGGCTATGATTTTGTATAGATTTTATTAAATGTTCTCGATTATATTTGGAAGATGGCACGGAATATTGTTGTAAATAAATTAAACAATTTGTAACTTTACACAAATTAACATTTAAAATTAATAAGAAACTTTAATTTTTTCATAAAGATCAATGCCACTGGTTAACAATCAGACAATTTATTTAACAAACATAAAAGACTTTGTTTACAAAGAATCAGGTAAAAACATAAACGGCCTGGGGTAGCATTGGCAACAGTGTGGTTAACCTCATCCCAGTTTTCATCTGGCCGAATCTTCTTCATGTAGTCTTTGAAGAGGTTGAAGTTGGTCTGGTGACCATTTGAATAACACCGTTGGAAATCATGAATACTGTATCTGAATGCCTTGAATCACTTCAAACCACCGTCATCAGGCGCTTGATAAGTGAGGTCAATGTGTTCCTCCTCCAAGGTTGTCATTCATTTTTCCAGATGTTTGAAAAAGAATTTGACGAACTCATTCATTTTAGTATTTTCAGCCAATTTATATTTTTTTTCATCTATTGTGCAGAACCGATGGATATCAAGATTTCATATAAATGATACTTCTGCAAACGGTGAAAGAGAAGATAAGGAAAATGATATTATGATAAAGACAGAGACTTGTAACCCTAATTTATATACAATTTAAGTGGTAGGCGATGAATAAAAAGGTTGTTTATTTTTTACAAGTAATAAACATTTATTGAAAAATTTTGAATAATAATTAATAAGTAATAAACGTTTTTGATATCATGTTGAGGAGAGTTTGATTTTTAATTATCTACACGTAATTATTCTTAAGATGTGTTTACCTTTCTTTTTCTATTTAAGAATAAGTGTTGATTTAAATAATTAAAATTGTTTTAAGGTATATGATAAAGAACTAGTAAGACTTTTAACAATGATATGTAACAATCGAACATTACAATTAATGAAATAAACAATACAAGTAATTGTGTAACTAAATATCAAACTAAATTAAGGTATTGAGTTCAAATATATCGGTTGATTCATGGTTTGCCTAGACTTGTGAGTTTAAAAGGGTTTGACAACAATCGTAATTCAGAATAAGGTCATTGATTATAACCAATTGTAAGTTTTGTAACCCTAATTTATACACAATTTAAGTGGAGAGGATTTAAAAGGTTGCTTATTTTTTAAAAGTAATAAACAAGTGTTTATTGTTTTACAGAGTATGATGGCTCAAAAACATCATATATTGTCAAAAACAAATTTTGTTCAAATTATCGAATCAAACATGGCTGAATCCATATCCAAAACATATAATTATTAAAATTGATCAATATCCTGATATTTTATTTATCTGATCGGATTGAACCAATCCTATATAGTACAGGATTGGATCGGAACTGGGCATCAAAAGGATGGATCGGACTCGAATGCATCCTAATCTGTATGTTTTAGGGAGTAGAGGATAATTTGTGATTCATTCCGATTAAGCTTCCTTCTTAATAATCTTGAAGTTTTTATCAGATACAATGAAATGAATCAGTTCCAAAGCCAAAGATCGTAGTTCTCGAATGTACAATTGAAAAAGATTTCGAAGCATCTTCAGGTTTGAGTATTGTTCCACAAAAGATCTTAGTACTAGGTACTTCTCTGCGAGCTCTAATATGATCGAATTTTATAAGTAAGCATCTCTTGTAAAATATGAGCAACACCAATGCCCTGAAGATTCCAAACCTCCATTCTCCGACCTGTTGCCCCCTTGGTTGGACCTTTCTCAAAGGGGTAGTTGGGTTATAGGTGCAAAATTCCCACTAGAACGTCCGTGTATTGTACCTAATGAATCTTGAAACAATAGCCATTAATTTTAGTCTATATCGTGTTTAAAGTAATGCAAGACTTAACCCAACTAGTTGTGTGTCAAATGAAAAATGGAAATATACATATAATTATGTTTAACATCACTCGTCACATTATGTGGATAAAATTGTCTAAGTTACGAGCATAAAAATGAGTTGAATATATAGGACAAAAATGAGTTGAATATATAGGACAAAAATGAGTTGGAATATATTTTTATTATGTTTTCATCACATTCAATGATCATTTTAAATAATTAATAAAACTTTTGAGATATATGTTAATTATTGTTTTAAAATATAAACAACAAATTTTTTAATTAATGTTTTGTTTAACATAACTTCTGATATATAAACATCAACAACTCCGAATTGGATCATTCTCTACTCTTTCCTCAACAAATAATCGCTTGGACCACTAAAACCGTACCTAATGGAGACATAGTTGGAGAAGTGACAAAACCCAATAATTTTCATTACAAAACGAATAAACCGGAAAAAGATGGATTATTTTGGGATAGAATTTTTAGAAATTGTACTCCTACCATTTTGTAATATATAAAAACTATATTAATAGTATTTATAATCAAATATATTCTCTATATGATTAAGAGAAATTATTAACAATGTAATTTATAAAGAAATATTTATTTAAATAAGAAATAAGGGTAGAAACATATAAATTTGAAAGATTAGGGGGAAACGTATAAAATTGCAAAACTCCAGGGATTGAATTTTTTTACTATTTTGTGTACTAAATTTGTCATTGGCATTCACACATCCATATGATATAGTCTAAGCTTTTAAAGATCTAATAACAAGTGGAAACCATTACAAGAATGGTGGCCATAAGCTAAAGTGAGTGTTTCATTTCAACCATAAAAACATAAATATCAACAAATTTCAAATTCAGTCAAAATAAAAAGCTGGAAATATCCTGTGGTAACTATAGGATCCCTAATTAATTATTATAAAATAAGACATGCTTAATTTCAGTCCACTAGTGTCAACATATTTAGAAAAGTAATGCGATTTTACAAAACATTTTCAGATCATCAAAAGACATTTTTAATGACGCTAATAGAAATTGAACATTTTACAGAAAGGTTTGTGACCATGCTTTTAATTTTATTGTGACTAAAAATATATTGCCATGGAGCCATGTTTTGTAATGAGGAAAAACATTACTGTAACCAAACAACAAACATAATCAAGGTATATAGTTTATATCATTAGCAATGACATCATATAAGGTATGATCGAGTTCATTAACCTTTGAAGAGTTGTGATATGGTAAGAAATCAATAAGCTAGCTTGTTTTATTTTCTTTATTATTCATAACAAAACAACAGACATATCCTCAATAGTGATCTAGTTGAATAAAATAAAAAAATTAACAAAGAAAACCTTGATATGAAAATATAAATAAAAATAATATTGATTAAACAAATTAATTAATTAAGTATGTTTGTTGAGATGATGAATACTTATTTTTAATGACAGTCACTTTCGTATAAACTGATGCGAAGTTCAACAGTAGAGCAATTATTACAATCCCTTCACCCATCTTTCAACCAAATCAAACTCCTACATGATTCAAAAACATTTCTAACTTTCTTCCAGTTTTTCTGCTTCCAGTGTAATCACTCGAACTGTTTACTTCTTCTAAATGCAAGCGAACAATTATTACCATCCATCTTTACACAACTTTCAAACCATTAATTTTTTTTGTAGAAATTTAGCAATTATCCGTTTCTTGTTTTCTATGAAGCCCAGGACCCCAAATCCACCATTATCTTTTCATTTGGCCATTATTACAACCATCTAATTCAAAAATTACACTAGTAAAATCAGTCGACATTTGTAATGAAAATAAAAAATATTTGTTGACAAATAAAGAGAGTAAAACTTCAAATATTTGTTGTAATTAAAGTTCTAAATGTTTAATTTTTTAACAATCCAAACTAGTGCAAACCTATAAAAAACAATTAAATATAATTTACCATTTTTTAAATTAAAAACAATTAAAAAAATGAAAGAAGGAAGAAAAAATCTAGAGTTTATGAATATAGACTTCATCAATAAATAAAGTTTACCATAAACAATTACAAAATAGGTTACAAAACATCGTTGTTTAACAAGCATAAAAACCCAGTATTCTAAGAATACTAAAGATTTAAACATTATTTACCATTTTTCAGTCACACAAAAAGAAGTGTCATCACAAAAGCAGAGTTTACAAAGGTTCATTTAATAAAATCATCGACTGAGGGTAGCATTTACAACCTCATCCCAGTTTTCATTTGGCTGTATCTTCTTCATGTAGTCTTTAAAAACGTTGAAGCTTATTAGGTGAGCTTGAGAATAAGTTCGATGACAATCATTTTCGCTGTAACTGGATACCTTGAATCGCTTCCACTGGTAGTCCGAAGACGCTTGATATTCGAGGTCAACATGTTCCTCCTCCAAGGCAATGAGTCATTTTTCAGATGTCTCAAAATGCATTGTAGGACCTCATACCTTTTATTTCTTTCACCCGATTTTGACTTTTTTGGATCCATAGTCTAGAACAGATGGATATCGAGATGTCAGAATACTGAAATTTTTTTAAACAATGAAACAGAAGAGAAGAAAAGAATGTTATGGTAATGACAGACAATTGTAAAGAGAGGGGAAGAAAATAATGTTATAATATCTACAGAGACTTGTAACCTTAATTTATACACAATTTAAGTAGTAAATGGAGGATAAAAAAGGTTTTTTATACACAATTTAAGTGGTAATCGAAGATAAAAATGGTTTTTTTACTTTTATTTATTTTTAATGCAATAAACTCTATCATGGACCAATATCTTTTAATAATACAAATTTGAGCCACATTTTTTTAGTTGTTGAGATCGCAATGTATTGTATACACTAATTATTTAATTAACGTTATTTATGGTGACCGTTGGTTAAATTTATCCACCTGAAAATGTAATTCAACCAAATCAAGTGATTTGATACCTGTTTATATATTTATACACACCTGTTCACATGGCACATTTTAGGGTTTAATGCACCTTTTACACACCTGTTCACATGGAACCTTTTAGTGTTCAATGCACCTTTTAGGGTGAACTAAAATGTACCAGAATAAAAACTGACAAAAACTTCACGATTGTTTGAAAAACTTTATTCAGAAATTGTTACTAAGCAGAAATCTTACAATACTTTGCAATGTGTTACGCGTCATTTGGAGATCATCCCAGAGGAAGTAACTGAAGCCCATGATAAATTTTATTCATTAGTTTATTTCTCTGTTTTTGGTTTAACATAGAATTTTTTACATCAATATGCCACATCATTTACGACCAATCATTAATGTACATATGCTTCATGATACAAACTCATTAATTAACTAATTTTCATGTTCCAAGGTTTTTTTTTTCAGAAGCAAAATTATATTAAAAAAGAAACAAGAAAACACGGGAGCACCACAGAAAACCAGCCACAAGGGTATTAATATACAAAGGTTTAACTATGTCACATTGTCTTATTAATGCATATCCTTAATTGGATCTATGTAAGTTTCATCAAATATATCGGTTGATTCATGGTTTGCCTAGAATAAGTGTCATCGAATATTGAAATAAAAACAGTTTCAAAGGGTTTGACGACAATCGAAATTCAGAATAAAAACCTTGATTATAGCCAATTCACAGAGACTTGTAAGTTTTGTAACCTAATTTATACACAATTTAAGTGGACGTCGAGGATTATAAAGGTTGCTTATTTTTTAAAAGTAATAAACAAGTGTTTATTGTTTTACAGAGTAGGATGGCTCAAAAACATAATATATTGTTAAAAATATTGAAATAAAGTAACTATATTGCGGCAAAAAACAAATGTTGTTAAAAGTATCGAATCGGACATGGCTGAATCCATATCCAAAATATATAATTCTTAAATTCGATCAATATCTAGATATTTTATTTATCTGATCAAATTTAACCGATTCGGTAAAATACAGGATCGAATCGGAACTGGGCATCAAAAATACGGATCAAACTCGTATGCATCAGAATCAGTATGCTCCAAGGAGTACATTGCAATAAAAAGGTTAAATTAACATATTTCTCAGAAGTTATGTTAAACAAAACATTAATTAAAAAAAAATGTTGTTTATAGTTTTAAACAATAATTAACATAAACCTCACAAGTTTCATTAATTATTTAAAATGATCCTTGAATGTGATGAAAACATAATAAAAATAAGAACAGCGCTAGAATTTCCAACTCTTTTTTTGTACTTGTAACTTAGACAATTTTATCCATATAATGTGACGGGGGATGTAAATTATAATTATTTGTATATTTTCATTTGTCATTTGACACACAACTATTTGGGTTATGTCTAACATACTTTAAACACGATATAGACTAAAATTTGTGGCTATTGTTTACAGATTCAATAGGTATAATACACGGACGTTCCACTGGGCATTATGCACCTGTAACCCAACAACCCCTTAGAGGAAGGTCCAAGCAATGAGGCAACAGGTCAGAGAAATGGACATTTGGGCTCTTCAGGGCTTTGGTGTTGCTCATATTTTACAAGAGATGCTTACTTCCAAAATCCGATCATATTAGAGCTCGCCGAGAAGTGCTTGGTATTAAGATCTTTGGTGGAACCATACCTAAACCCGAATATGCTATGAAATCTTTTCGATTGCTCGTTCGAGAACTACGATATTTGGCTTTTGGAATTGAATCATTTTCTTGTATTTGAGAAAAACTTCCAGATTATTAAGAAGGATGAATAACGAATTTTCTTCTAATATCGATCGGTATAAACATCAACAACTCCGACTTGGATGAGTCTTTACTCTGTCCTCAACAAATAAGCGCTTCGACCAATGAAACCTACGTAATGGAGACATAGTTGAAGAAGTGACAAAAGCCTATACTTTTCATTACAAAACCAATAAACTGGAAAAAGATGGAGTATTTTGTGAAAGAATTTTTGGAAACTGTGCTCCTACTATTTTTGTAATAGATAAAAACTATGTTTATAGTATATTTATAATCAAATATATTCTCTATATGATTAAGAGAAAATTATTAACAATGTAAATTTGAAAGCTTAGAGGAAAACTCTAGGGATTGAAATTTTTTACTATTTTGTCATCCAAGGCCCTGCTTGATTTTTCCACTTAACACTGAATGGTACTTAATGTTTTCCATTCAGTTATTTTGTTTGATTTGCTAAGTGTTAAAATCTCTTAATGAACCCCTAAATCCATAAACATAATCAAAGTATTTAGTTTATACCATTAGCAATGACATCATATAAGATGTGATTGAGTTCATTAACCTTTGAAGAGTTGTGATATGGTTAGAAATTAATAAGCTAGCATGTTTTCTTTTCTTTATTATTCATAACAGAACAACAAACATATCTTGCATAGTGATCTAGTTGAATAAAATATAGAAATTAACAAAGAAAACCTTGATTTGAAAATATAAATAAAGATAACAATTATTAAACAAATGAATTAACTAATTATGTTTGTTGAGATAATGATTACTTATTTGTAAAGACAACCACTTTCAAATAAACTGACGCAAAGTTCAACAACGGAGCAATTATTACAACCCCTTCACCCATCTTTCAACCAAATCAAACTCTTACACAATTTTCAAAAACTTTCTAACTTTTCTTCTAGTTTTTATCCTTCCAACGTAATCAACGGATGGTAGTCGAAGATAAAAAAGGTTTTTATTTTTTATTTTTTTAAAGCAATAAACTCTACTATGGACCAATATCTTTTAATATTACAAATTTAAATTTGAATCAACATTTTTTCATTTGTTGTGATCACAATGTATTGTATACACCAATTATTAAATTATCTTTATTTATGGTGACCTTTGATTAAATTCATCCACTTGAAAACCTAATTAAACCAAATCAAGTCATTAATTAACTAAATTTCATGTTCCAAGGGTTTTTTTTTAAAGCAAAATTATATTAAAAAAGAATCAAGAAAACACGGGAGCACCACAGAAAACCAGCCGCAAGAGTAATAATGTACATAGGTTTAACTATGTCACATTGTCATATTAATCCATACCCTTAATTGGTCAATTATTATTACAAATCAAAGCCCTATACCATTTTGTTCTCGCTTCTCATTCTGACTTTTTTGCTATTCTCTTGTAAACAACATTTTGGAGATATGGACGAACACAATCCCTATCCCAAAAAAGCAAAGTAACTGCTCCATCTTCCCCAAATGAAAATAGTAGTGGAGTAACTCTCTAGAAAATCCGACTTATAGAGGAATGAGTTGTCAAATTGGAGGAAGATAGCAAGGTTCTCGCAGATGAAGTAACTAGGATTTTGTCCAGATCTGTAAAATCGTACCTTCATCCGGTATAACTAGGATTTGATTGTGGTCAAACTCATGAGGGTTGTAAGTTCCTCGGTTTTTTGATTGGCTTATTTCGATTGACAAACCACATTTAGGGATAATTATGTAAGGGTAGCTTAGACTGACCTTGCTCATGATCAAGTTCAAGCTCTAAAGGTATATCTTTACTTAATTTCATTTGAAGAGATTTAGTGCATACACTCACTTTCATGCATGTTTTGATAACTTTGCATTAGTGCTTAATTGTCTTGTTGTGTGCCTATTGTTTTTCTTAATTACTTGTTTAAATTGATTGTATTTTGTTATTAAATTGCCATGTCAGGTTAGGCATTAGGATGCATTCCCTTTACCTCTTTTCTCTTGCAAAATTTATATATGAGTGTGAAGGAAGCGAGCAGTGCACCACTCAGGCGGCACCACCATCAGCGCAGGTCGTCATGCGTACCACACCAGTGTAACTTTTCCAGTGGTTTGTCTTTAGCGGCGCGCTGGTTGTCATGCGCACTACACCAATGTAACTCGTCCAGTGGTTTATCGCTGGTCGTGCGCCATTGCCCTGTGTTACTCTTCTGGTGCCCAACACAAAAATAGGTTGTGCGCTTGTGATGCGCTACTCGACCAGCGCTACCACTAGCGCATAATGCGTCTTTTGGGCAGTTTTGTTATAACGATGTAGTTTCATTTTGGGCTTCATATAAATATATCATCTTCTTCCCAACTCGTTTGTAAGAGCTTCCAAACCTATTTTAAGAGAGAGATAAAGTTTTTCTTAGTGAGAGAAGCTCCAATAAGCCATTTTTACTCAATCAAACTTCAAAACATAATTATCAAGCATCTTTCAAGCATGGGTCTCTTGTTTGTTCATGACTAGGTATTCTCTACATGCTCTAGACTTTAAAGTTTCATTGTTATGACATGTATACCTAGGTTTTAGCTTTTATTGCAAATTAAATGCATGCTTGTGTGCTTAATAGCTTTTATGACATGATTTTGGTATTGTTGTCGGTTGAGAGTATTGATTAGTGATAGCTAGAATTTAAGACAGTTTTACCCTTCCTACTAATTCTTCTTGCCTTTGCATTTAGAATATTGATATCTAGGATTTACTTTTCTTGTCATTATTAATCCTAGATAAGCATGAATGTTTTGACCAACAATTTTTGCATATAGAATATTCTTGCATATTCACTTAGGTTGCCATCATCTCTTCATTGTTGATTAATCTTGTGGCTAAGTGGTTAGTGCACAAAGTTGGTGATCCAAAATCACTATTAAAGCCTTCTGGGTAGAGTGAAAGGGTTAGTAACTGGAGGGTATGACGAGAGGTCAACCTAAGTTGTAAACTTTCATTCAATAGTGGATTTTAAGGATCGAGTGTGGAGCACCGAAAAGCCTGTGGTTTTTCCCATTTGGAGGGTTTCCATGTATATATTGCGTGTTTTTATTGCTTTATGTTTGTTGTCATTTATTTGAACACTTGGTAGAATGGGGTAGATTTGATAATATTGATTAATTCATGAAATTTGGTAATCAATCGGATTGAAAACCTATTCACCCCTACCCCCTCTAAGTATATAGACACACTTTCTAGGGAATTTCAAGGGTCTACGCGAAGAAGATTTTCCCAGAAGGAGAATGAGATAATGTTGATCCCATTAAAGCCAGAGGTGCACTAGACTGACTGTTCACGTATTTGCAATATTTCCTCTTTTCCTTTGTTTGTTATTACGTGCTTTAACCGCATTTATATACCCACTTTCGTATAATCTGTTCTTTAATGGTGTGATAATATATTCCAGTTTAAGTTTAAATTCGCTTGTTAACAACTCTACTTCTTATTAATGATGTTGATCTATATTATCCATTTTCTTGGATGTCCTTTTTAGTTTAAATTTGCTTGTTCAATTTGTGAAAAATATTAAAAATGAGAAACGCGTATATGCACATCTCTACTGCAACTATTTAAAGTCAAACTTATATTCATTTTCTATTGAAATTCTATATTATCTAAAAAAATAAAATGTTAATGCCCAATGCATAGTCATCTTGCTTATAATATCGATGGTACATAACGTGAGACACTTAGTTATTCTTGGTTTTAATATTTTTTGAATAAGAAAATCTGTAATTTATATACACCATTTGATTGAAATCTAAAAGTTAGAATTTTACCCTATAACCATACATTCAGAAAAAAAAATTGTTATTGTATGGTTTTATACGGTGTTTATAGAGTCCATTTCATTTATTTATTTAAGAATCAGTTGGGTTAATATAGTTTATGAACATTAGGGGTTTAAACTTCCAAAAATAATATAAATATAAAGATTTATTACTTGTGAAATGAGTTTAGTAATTGAAAGGTCACAATAAATGTTTTCTAGACACTCATTAATAGTCTTCCCATTCCCATTAAGATAAACATAAAGTTTTATTACTCGTGATATGAGTTTAGTGATTGAAACGTTATAGCTTTTTTCTACAGTCTTCCTTTTTCCATTCTTATTAATAAGAGATAACACGATTTTCCATATTTAAATAATATTTATTATTACTAAACCGGTTGAACTCTAAACAAGTCTAGTCAATTACGTGTACTTACTTGTCATCACAATTTTATTTGAGTAATAAATATTATTAATTTATTATCTCTATAAATGAGTGGGATCCAAAACTTTCTTTTTCTAGTTAACTTTCTCCATCTTGTCAAACACTATGGATCTCTGTAAACTGACACCGATCTCTTCAGAAAAATCAAGAAATATATCAACTTCTTCTGAAGAAATATCACTCTCAATTAGTGAACAACCAATAAACCCTTCAAGTTTCGTTTCTTCACAGACAATATACCTTTCAGCTTCCTCCTCTGAGAAAACAACCGATGAGTCTCATCTAATTGAGGATGAAAGGTTTGATCAACTCATTGAACTAAGTACTTGCGTGGAATTATTGGAGGCCATTAACTCCTATCTTCATACAAGTGTTTCTCGTGACAGGTCTGGGAAGAGATTTCGGACCAGTGACCTTCACATTCGAGACATTCAGAAGCACTTTGAAGATGGTCCTCGTGATGGTTTTCAATCTCTTCAGAGACTACTTGAAGAGTATTCAACCACATGGACATTGGGATAAGATTGAATGGACACAAGCAATGGATGCCCTAGGCCGCTGACTGTCGTTTTCTGTTTATTCTTTTTTTCTTGATTTATACATTTCAATGTTTTTCCGTATTTTCGTTATAATTATAACTTTTGTTATCGTTATTTCTGGAATCACATACAGGATTTATGTGAATGATATGCTTTCCATGTGTTACTATGTTATAAAAATGGACTTGTAACTTCTTGTTTAAAACAGTAATTACAATTAGCAATCAATTATTGTTGTGGCATTAGCATATTTAGTCTTGACATTGTTTATCATATACTTATTGTTGTATGAAATTAGTTGTGTATCTATCAATAAAACCACCTTGCCAATAAAAAATATCAACAATAAAATGTATAAGAATCATTTGGAGCGATGAGCATATGATTATCCTTTTTCTAGGGATTTAATCAAATTAAAAGTAAAACCTGAATACAATTTAAAAACGATATTACTTTCATTAACATCATGCATGCATTACACGTTTTGTTACTGTCAATAACATTAGTATAATTAGAAACAAAACAGCTAATGAAACACCAAAGAAATTTAAATTATACAGTGTCATCATTCTTAAGCCAATTTAAATGGACACCAAATTGGGCCTTATTCCATGTCAACATGTTTTCAGCTTCTGCATCTTTGCATTTAACACTTTGATTTCTTCCACATCTCTATTGATTTCTTCAGTCCTTTGCCAAGTTTGAAAAACTATTGGATCTGGCTTCCACCAGGTAAAAAACTTGCATCGTTTTCTTTCAGAAGTATAAAACAACTTTCCTGGATTGTTTTTCCGTTGTAGAGATTTTCAATGCATCCCTTCTCCCACATGCATATTATTTATTTCTGAATGTAATCATTTCACCATTGGTGTTTCTTGATATGCTTGAACTTCCTTCCATAGTAGGATGATGTATTTGTAAAAGAAAAAAATTTATGAATGTATGTCATAAAAGATATGAACAATTGTTTGCAAGTATGTGTTTGTAAAGCAAAATGAAAGAAAGATCTAAATATGTTCATCTATGTTCGAGAGAGATATTTTTATAAATTAAAATATTTCCGTTGGGTTTCCAATGGTTTCATTTAGGGACACAAAAGTAATTTCATTTGTTTTTTTTAAACCTATCACTAATTGCCCAATGCATGATCATATACTTGATAAATGTAAGCATTAAATCGATTTACATTGGAAATAGGTGATGGGTGTAAATTGGTTTTCTTTATAAATGTGGTTTGCCAATTCACTATGTTAATGACTCCACCTAAATTAATTTTTATTATTTGAAATTTCTCTATAATCTACAGAATGGACTGCCAATACTCATCACCTACCTCTGTTGATAAAATCGAAAACTACTCTTCTTTCAATCAAGAAATAAAAAAACCATCACCATCCACTACTGAGAAAACAACCACTCTGTCTCTTTTAGTTGCTGAAGATGTATCCACTGAACTCAATCGAATTAATTGTCGTGTTAGAGTACTGGAGGAAAAATACAAGGTCCTGAATGAAAGGATGTCCACGGACACCTCTTGGAAGATTTTTTAGACGTCAAAATTACATATTTAAGATGTCTAACATCATTATTGTGCAAGTCATAGGGTTGGCTTCAAGCTCTTCCAAGATTATATGATAATGGTGTAGCCCAATGGAGAATGGAAAAAGCTTAGTCCACTACAAACTCAATCTACTTTGGACAATGGCGTCTGATTTGTTTTATTGATCGATTGCTAAAGTGTGATTTTTTTTAAATTTACCAATGAATATGAATTGTGTTTCTTATTTAAAATTTCATGAATTCTAATGTAATGTGTGACTGGTAACCAACGACTCATTTTTTAATTTTATTATCAAACGTTACAAAAAACTATTGTGTTATGGTAACACATTTTACGGTTTGATTATTTGTTACATATGCTACAAACTATTGATTTGTGTTTGTGTCTGTTGTGTGGTTATGGACTATGCAAAGACTATTGAGCCTCGCTGAAGATTTTTTTCTATTTTGGTTTAACATAAGTACCAAAGAAAAATTTACATTAATATGCCACAACATTTACCAATGATCAAAACTATTGTGTAATGGTCACGAATTTTACCATGTAATTATATGTTACATATGCTACAAACTATTGACTAGTGCTTGTGTTTATTGTTCGGTTTTTGACTATACAAAGATAGGGACATCTAGCATTACTCTTTTGAAAACCTATAAGTTTGTTAAATTACTTCAAAACTATTTCAATTGAGCATAACAACAAAATAACATCAAGAGAAGTGTACAACATTTTAAAGGTGTATGATGGGTACAAGGTGTTCATAGAAAAGAGAGATGGTTGGCATCTCTCCTTTCTGTAGGAATGGGAACAACTTTCAAGCAAATGATGCGAAAGCTAGTTGAAGATCAAGACCATGTTATGGAAAAAATCTTCCCAAAATCTATATACGAAATAGGCGATTTACAAACGTTTTTGTTACTGTAGGTCATGAAGATGGATTCGAAGATTTCAGAGATTATACAAAGATTGTTTATCGGGATACGAAATTGGATGATTATAAGTTAACATGAAAAACAGAAGTTGGTGGAAAAAATAAAATTATCTTTCAATTTGAAAATAATCATAATTTTCTATTTTTGTTGTGTAATCAACCGAACATGCATTGGTCAATTACTTTTGCGTGATTGTATCAAAAACATTAACTAATAAAAAAATCCCCTATACAACGATGTCATAATTCGATTTTAAAGTAACATTGAGATCTAGCAAATAATAAATTTTTCAATACACAAAAACCAATAGAATTGCTCTTCCCTTTTCAATTAAGGGGGTGAGCATCACCCCCTTCCAAAAACATGACATGTATCCATTGGGGGGTAAAATTGTCTAAGCGATAAATGGTTTGGATAAATTTATCCCCTTTATGGACACGTGTCATATTTATAGGAGGCAGTAATGCTCACCTCCCTCGAAAGGGGGTGAGAAAAAGTGAACTCAAACAAATATCACAGTCCATTTCATATATACAATCACTGTTGTAAACCATTAATGTCAATTCTTATTTGTGTGATTCTCTTTATTATGGGCAATCTTGTAAGTATAACCTTTTGAGTTATTAAGAAGCGTGAAAGGTCTTTTTAGGTCATCAATTCACCATGGTTAATTGAAACCCTAACAAAAAAAATACAAAGCTTCATCATGTTCATGACATTCATCATATTCTTCATCTTCGTAAATCTTGTGAAAGGTCTCAGGGCTTAAGCAATTTGACACTGCTTAGATTTTCACTCTGAAGAGGTGAGTAAATATTTGATTATTCTTACTAAAGATTACATTTAGGGTTTATTTGTCCTAATAAAAAAAAACAATTTGTTGGCGTTACTTGTCGATTTATTACCCAAAACTTATTTATGTTGTGTTACATGTGTGTTGTTTGTTTCTTTTGAATGATGCTTGATTAATTCAACAGGAGAGAAGTTTAAATTTGTGTGTTGTTTGTTTCATTATATGATGCTTGTTTAAGTCAACAATCAGTATCGAGTCACTGAGGCTGGAGTCTGAATTTATGTTTTATAGGGATTTCTTAATCATTATTATGTCACGTCGTAAGTGAGTGCTTGAAACCACGGTTGAAGCTTCAGACGGAGAAGATCAGAATGAAGAGCATGCTTAATGAAGATATTCTAGGTGGATATCATCCCGGGTGTTACGGAATCAAGTCGTGGAAGCCTCTGAGAACTCGGGATGTTACAAAGATTCATATCCACGTGGATCATGAATTGCATATAATGCTGAGGGTAAGCTCCTTTGATTGGATAATTATTTTATATACGAAAAGATATGATTGGAAAAAATCTCTTGTGATCAATACATTTTAGTTTTTCCTTTCAAAATCAACTATTACTATTGGAAATTAACAAGATTTTCAGTTAATGTTGTTTTGTGATATTTCTACTGCTTGCATGATGATCATACAATCTTTAATTATATTTTATTATATTTAGATGCCATATGAATTATTTTTGTGATCTGTCTGCTGTGAATGACTATCATACAATTATTTGTGTGTTACTATATGATAACTAGATTGCTATGTGTATTTTTGTTGTGCTTGAAATCACCATTGTACCTTAACGAGTATACTAGCTTGTCGGTAGGTTTTCAATTACTCTATTCATTAATACACAACCTCATGATAAGGAAATAAGGGGCGGCAAAAATCGTTCATTTTACGAATCCTAGTACAAAGAATTACCTGACCCTATGAAGAAGAAAGTTTTTGAAACTAGTTTTGGCGAGTTTATGAAGGTTTTAGGAAAGGATTTATCAACCAGAACGCAAACAATTATCATGGGCCTAGCCGACTAGTGGTGGGATACTATACATACCTTCCACTTTGATGAAATCGGGGAGATGACATTGACTTTGATAAATGTCAGTGCAATTACGGGCGTACCGGTTTATGGAAAGCCTCTTGAGTACTATAGGGACGCTTACAAGAAGAGAGATGGGCTCATCAAGTGGTTTGGAGAGCTGATGGCGAATATTACAAAGAAGAGGATTACTTATTCAAAGCTGTGTAATGCATATCCAGGATTTGGGGGGAAGAAAATTGGTGAGGAGGATGTCACAAGATTAACAAGGGTGTTCACAATCGCATTGATTTACAACATTTTATTGTGCGACAAAGCTAGTGTAACCTATCTGTAGTACATGCCTAACCTAAAGGACCTCTCCTCAATAAGTTTGTACAATTGGGGTGGGATTGGCCTTTCAACTTTATACAGGAGCATGGATGTTGTTGTGGGAGGGAATCACAGTACCGGTGGGTTTTACCAGGCTTGAGAAGTAATGATTTGTACGTATGGTATTTAAAATTTTAGTGATTACATCATGTTTCTTTATCCTTTTTATAATCATTTTGGTTGTGTTGGCTGCTATATATGCAGGTATGGGCTTGTGAGTATATCAAGTCAATTGCCGACTTAGTGAAATGCTTGAAAGATGATAAAATTTACCCTCATGCCTTGAGATGGGGTAGACGGAAGAAAATAAAGTATGTTGATGTAAGGGATAGTTTGAGGAACCTAAAAATGAAGGATGTGAGCAAAGTGTCGAACATCGTTGGAATTATCTCTAAATCTTAATTTATTATTCATAATTGTTTACTTGTTGTGCTCTGACTAATATTGTTAAAATTTTGTTTTGTTTCAGGTAAATATGCACCTATAGGGTAAGGCTGATAAATAATTACCTCCTTATACACGGCACAATCATTCCAGACCACCAAGTGTAGAATATTGTTAGATGGCCCATGCAGGTACGCGTTGCCCTTGGGAGAACGAGTGAGTGTTCAAAGAATGAGATTGGCATCACCCCGTGTACCCAAAGTCCCACCAACATCTATGTTGGGGGACTACCTGATTACTGATGATAAGGCCAATGTGTGGATGGGGGGTTTAGATGTTTCTGATTTCTTAGAACCAAATGTTGATGGTGCAGAAATGTACAGGGACTTCGTAAAACGACACATAAAGTTCAAGTATTACCCTATTGATGAGGTTAGTTTAACATGTAATGTGTAATACCATCTAATTGTCCATGCTTTTATGTTTTTGATATTGTTGTATTTTTATTTGAGTAGGATATGTTGGATCCCAAATTGATTGTCCTCGTGGAATGCAAGGACTTCAACTTCACATGTGTACTAATGCAAATATCGAGGGACAACCCCTACACAAAAGTGCTTGCACCCTATCGATATGTAAGTAGTTTAGTTTTTGTGTCTTGTGAAGTATGAATCCATATTTGTTGTAGGTAGTTCGTTATATAGAATTACTATTGGCCTTATAGGTGCACGTTGACCAAGTTAATAAGCTACTGTTTATGATATCTAGGATGACCAAATTGCTCATTAAGGGATAGTATGATCAAGTCGTGAAGATTGAACGAACGGGTGGTGTAAAATGTTCAGTTAGTTTTTTCAGTTTTGTTAATTTACAACTTGAATTCATCTTGTTATCCAAATAAGTTTGTTGGCATTGTTTATAGAATAAAGGAAGGGAGACTTCAAACAAACCAGTGGATGAAACAGATGGAACGTTTGAGTCCTTATCAAAGTCAAATCCTTCTGATAGGGTTAGCGAGGGCAGCAGTTCTGGTTATTCGAAAAGTGATGATGACATTGATATTGGAGAACAACAACAGCACGGGTCCCCTGCTGAAGAGAATCTAAATGAACGGAATGATAATTCATTTCTCGCTAAGGAAGGTATACAGGCGTCAGGATTGATGTCTGACGATATAAGTTTTACGTTAAAAGGTTTCATGGACTCAATACGAGAGGAAGATTCAAGTCAAATGAGGAAAGGAAAGTTGAATGGAAATGACTGCCAGAGCAAAATATTTGAAGGTGCCTTTCATTTTACACCACCAAGAGGGCCCAAAAAAAAAAGACACATGAAAGGAAAACTTGTGAGATTGTTTTATACTGCTTGAAAAATCTTGCTCTCATTTTCCTATCAATATATTTCCATTGTACACTAAAAGAGTCTACTTAGATTTCATTTTCCCAATAATTTGACACCTTAGAATGTTCTGTGTATTTGTTGATATATTATTTTTCTTATCAAGTCATGAGAAATTGTTGAACTCAGAAATTTGAGTGATATATTGTTTCCAATCTGAGTAATTCCCCTAACACGACATGTCATGTTGTTATATTACAATATAATTATATAGACAAAGATGTTGATGTGGAGGAACAACAGACTGAGGGTACAGTAGATGTCAATCTAGGGACACAGGCAAAAGACGTGACCGGAGACTTTGATAAAACCCTTTAGGAAGATGTTGATGCCCCATATTGCAGGTAGCTCATCTTCCATTGGTGTATCGAACGAGAAGCTGAAGAAATCCCCCAGCATAAAGAATACTAGAGGTACAAAGAGAGCTCAAACAAATGCTACGAATCTAGGTCAACCACCAAGGAAGTCAAGTAGACTTCAAGCAAAGTGATATGAACAAACTTAGTTTTTTTAATTTTTTATCTGATCGGGATTTATTTTAGTAAGAAATGATGTTGCGTAATATTTGAAGGTCTAAAAAATATTTAGTGATTTTGCTTTTGTTTATGTCATAATGAACATCAACATTGTTTGATGTTCATCATGACATCAACCTTATTCATATATATAGATACGATAACTATTGATCAGACTCTTAGACTTTGCAGCACAATATGACTTTGCTCATCTATTATTTTATAATTTAGATCATCCAAATTTGAATGTAATTACAATCAATAGCCGAGAAACACAATATCATTTAATCGACCAGTAATATAAGTCTTGAATTTTTTTTATTTATCTTTTCAAAGAAGTGGAGCGTTAGTGGAAAGACAACTATCACTTAATTAATTTTCTTAATCTTGTAAATTTGATAGAACATGGCCATTCATTGGGCAATTTTCTATTTATAGGGGTAACAAGTGATAAACCCTTGTTTGCATAGAATTTAAAAAAAAAAAACAAAAAACTTTACCCAGGAACACTTAATCGAACAATAATATAAGCCTTCAATTGTTTTATTTATCTTCTGAAAGAAGTGGAGCGTTAGTGGAAATAAAAAACACAACTATAACTTAATTAATTTTCTTATTCTTGTAAATTTACTTATGATGGTCATGCATTGGGCAAGTTTTTGTTTATAGATGTAATAAGTGATAAATCCTCATTTGCAAAGAATTTAAAAAAATGAAACAAAATTCAAAAACCTTTACCTAGGAAAATGTGTCATAAATTAAAACAAGATTAGTTATATGTTTTTTTGGGCACTGTTATCTAGCTGTTACCAGCAACATTACCAGATATTTAAGTATAGAGAGGAGAGATAGTTGGTTACTTTTTTGTTTTCATTTTCAAATTAGTAATTCTTATACACCATTGGATTTAAATCTAAAGATTGAAATTGACCCAGTATCCTTACCGTTAACGGCAACTTAGACAAACCCATGTATTCTTTTAGGAAAAAAAAATACTTAAGATTAAAAGATAAAGTCCTTCCATATACAGAAACACTCACAAAATTTGTGAACCCTAACTGTAGTTTTTTCACCGCTCGTTTGTGTCTTCATCTTTCTCATTGTTGTCACAATGTCGTCTGCATTCCACAACCCACACAGCTACGGTCGTCTCACATTCTCTTGTCAACTATCTTCTGCATTATATGCGCTCATCTGATTTTGTGAAATCAGTTCACTGGGCATGAAAGTTTTCAAAAGAAATCAAAGGACATTGACAAGAAACTGTAGTTAATATTTGTACCTCTGATTTCTTTCAAAAGACTTCCATGCAAAATTTTCTCTAAATGTTTTTCTTCTTTGCACTGTTATTCTTGAGTGGTTTTACAACATATGTTTTCGTTGTCAGGTTTATGGTGATTTTGGTAACAGGTTTTACACTCTATGTTTGTTCAATGAAGCAAGTGCAACTTGTATTAGTACCTCTAATTTCTTTAGAAGGACTTCCATGCCCAATTTTTCTCTAAATGTTTTTCTTCTTTGCACTGTTACTCTTGAGTAGTTTTGCATCATATGTTTTTGTTGTCAGGTTTATGGTGATTTTGGTAAGCAGTTTTACACTCTATGTTTGTTCAATGAAGCAAGTGTAGCTTGTATTAGTACCTCTGATTTCTTTCGAAAGACGTCCATGCCCAATTTTTACACTGTTATCCTTGAGTGGGTTTGCATTATAAATTTTTGTTGTCAGGTGTATGGTGATTTTGGCAATAGGTTTTACACTCTATGTCTGTTTAATGATTTTGCAGTATAAATGTCTGAAGTGATAAATTATGTTTTTATAATGGTTTCTCACTCTGTTTGTTGCAGTTGCAATAACCTAAAATCGATCTACTATTTATTTTCCTTGATCGGTCTTAACTGTATGTCGATGCCTCTTATTCTTTAACCGTTACTATTAACCAGATGGAATGCCGTGTTTGGTTACAGGCTTTACACTCTATTTGTATCTTAATAGGTTTGTAGTGATAATTGATGTTTAAACGTAATGGTTTTGGATTCTGTTTGTTGTAGTTGCAATTAACAAGAACTCGATCTTTGATATTTTCCTCTCTTATTATTTAACTGTTACCTATTAACTAGATAAATATCATTATAGCTTATATTATTGTTTTGTAGAGATTTGATATTTGATATAATGAAAAAGCATGGAACGAAAAAGCATCAAGAGATCATAGAATAGCAAGATGGTGGGTTGCCTGAGGTGGAAGTTATGAATGGATTGTGTCTGAAAAAATACAGAATCAAGGCATGGAAACAACATGGGACTCGGGATGTTACGAAGCATCATCTCTATATGGATAAGAACGAACACATTTTGGTAAATGTACATAAGCCTATTCTTTACTTACAGTTCTTACATGTTGCGATTAATATAAGCTTAATACTCTTAGAATATGTGTTCAAGTAATTTTTTGTTTATAATTGTAATCAAGATTTTGTAAATGCAACCTATTCATGAGAGAATAAAGGGATGCGAAAATTAGTCTTTTTGCAAAGCATGGTATGATGAATTACCCGATGCCGTGAAGGTGAAGGTTTGAGACGCTGGTTTCGATGAATTTGTCAAAGTTTTAGAGGATGAATTTTATAGCAGAAAGAGAACGGTATTGAGGACACTGGCATACTTTGTGGCATACGACCCACACATTTCACTTCGATGAATTTGGGGAGTTGACGATGACCCCATCAGATTTCAGCTCAATTACAGGCTTACCGATTTCTGGAAAACCATTGAAGTACGATATGGAAGCTCATAAGAAGAGAGATGAGCTGATCCGGTGGTTTGGAGAGCCTATGGTCCATATCGCCAAGAAGAAGGTTACTTTTCGAGAGATTTATGGAGCTTATAAAGGATTTAGGGGGAACAAAATGCGGGCTGAAAATGTTGACAGATTAACTAGGGTATTCATACTTGCATCAACACTTTATTGTGCGACAAAGCTGGGGTAGCATACTTGTATTACATGCCAAACTTAAAAGACTTATCCTCCATTACTTTGTACAATTAAGGTGGGGCTGGCCTTTCTTGTTTGTACAAAAACATGGATGCTATGGTTCAAGGGAATCAGAGCAGTGGTGGTTATTGGAGGGCCTGGAAGGTGATGATTAGTAATTATAATTTAATATTAACAGGTATTAAACAATATTTGTTTATGGTATTTTAATGGTAAACATATTGTTTTGTGGTGGCTGTTACACAGGTGTGGGCTTGCGAGTACATAAAACTTATTGCAAAATATGTGAACCGCTTGGGAAATGGAAAGATTTATCCTACAACAACGACATGGGATACATTCAGTAAGAAAGTTAATTACATTCAGCTTAGGGGTACATTAAGGAAGCTAAAAAGGAAGAATGTAAGAAATGCTTTAAACACTAATGGGATTCTCCCTACCTTTTAGTTCATATTTATCAAAGAGTCCATAGTTTCCTGCCAGATATATCTCCATAATTTTGATTCCCTTCAGGTAAACATCCACCCGGGGAAAAGTTTGAGGACCTATTGCTTACTTATGTACATCAATCTTCTCAGTCCGTAAAGAGTTGGATTCTTTTAGATGAGCCATGAGGGTACGTATGGTACGTGGGAGAGTGTGTGAATATTCAGAGCATGGGATTAAGTTCACCACGTGTTCCAAAGTCCCACCAGCATCCATGCTCGGGGACTATCCGATTAAAAAGGATAAGGCCAAGTTGGAGTTGAGGGGCTTTGATGCAAACAATTTCTTGGAGACTGATGATGGTCCATGGTACAAGGAGTTCGTAAGGTGACATGTTAAATTCACAAGTTACCCTGTTGAGGAGGTGAGTTTATTTGAATTTGTTAAATAATCCTTTTTCTAACTAGAAGTACCATGGGATAAATACTAGTAATGGACTTGGTTTTTACAAACATTGAAACTGTTCTTATTTTATTGTATTTAATTCCGAGTAGGGTGAACTTCACCCTAATTCCATCGGCCTTGTCGAGTTTCCACCTTGGCAACTCCCCCTCATGATACGTAAGGAGCACATATCCACATGCCAATTACTGTAGATACCCAAGGACTGTCCCTACATACCGGTGCCTGAACACATAAAATTTGTGAGTTGTTTAGTTGCTCTTTTTCATATAAATATATATATATATATATATATATATATATATATATATATATGGACATTTGTTTTAGGTAGTTTAGTATATAACATAGCTTTTTTTTCGTATAGGTTCCCATTGTCCAAGTGAAAGAGCTAATGTCTACGATTTATGGGACGACCTATGTTATCATTGAGGGCCAGGTTGATAAGCTCCAAACCACTGCTACTCTAGTGGAGTGATTTGTATTTATAAGTTATTTATAATTACTAGTATTGTTACAACATCAAGTGATCTTGTTTTTCTGTTATGTATTTTTGTCAATGTTTGCGGAAACTTGATATGGTGACTTCTAAGACACCTATGGATGAATCGCCTGATTCATCATGGAAATCAGAAACATATGAAGGAGTTAGTGAGGGAAGTGGTTCTGATGATAGTTTGGATGGTTGGCTTGTAAGTAAAGATGGTGAGCCTGCAGAGAGTGAGGAGGCACGTCACTTGTTAGGTGACACAAGTTCCCTATGAATGATTTTTAACAAACCTGGTAACAAAACAGTCACGGGTGTTTTTGATAATCCAAATAATTAGCAACGTGTAATGTTTGGTTGTTTTATGATAATAGGTCATTATGAGTTGCTCGATTGTTTTAATAACACTGGCCGTATATCTTAAAAATAATTGTGTAAGCACAAATTCTGTTGAGGAGGATCAACAGAGTCAGGATAAATGAGATAACAATGTAGGGATGGAGGATGAAGACATTGCCGGTGAGTTAGAAAGAAACCTTGAACAAGTGAGTGATACCCACATGTCTAATTTAGAACCTCTACCAAGTGGTCCTTCCTACGAGAAGGTAAAGCGGCTCAAAAACCAAAAAAGAGAGAAAAAATACCGACTGCTACATCCGACGAGAACCAACTTGAAGCTCCCAATCCAAAGAAGAAAAAAGGAATTCTATACAGTGATGCAACCAATGAGAACCTAAGGCAAGTTCTGAAACTAAAGAAGACAAAAGGAAATCTAGATAGTGATTCAGCCAAGCAGAACCTAAAGCAAGTTCTGAAAACAATAAACAGAAAAGGCATTGTAGATAGTGATGCACCCAACGATAACCTAAACCAGGCTTTCAAACCGAAGAAGAGAAAAGACACTCTAGACTGTGATGCACCCAATGAAAATCTAAAGCAGTCTCCCAAACTAAAGAAGAGCAACGACATTGTGCAAGGTGCACCCAACGACAACCTAAAGCAGTCTCTCAAACCGAAGAAGAGCAAGGACATGGTACAAGTTGTTGATCCAAACGAGAGGTTAGAAAACCAGATAAAGGAAACAAGATACACCACAAAGGAAGTCACCCTAAGGAAGTCATCTAGACTATCATCAAAGTAATCAGTGTTGTGTAAAAGTTGCTACAACTATTTTGTCTTACCGTCTGATCACATACTTATCTACCTAATATTATAGTTAGGAAAACTTTATGTGATAAGAAATTTAGTATCTATGCACGCATTATTATTTTGATAATCACATATAGTGTAATAATGATCAGTATATTATTTAAGTATAACTATATCAACCTAAAATTATAAACTTTATATGATCAGAATCTTAGTATGAAACTTTCAGTGATCACAAAGTTAGTATCTTTGCACACATTATTATGTTGGTGGTCACATATTATGTAATGATGATCAATATATTATTCAAGTATAAATATATGAACCTAAAATTATAAACTTTATGTGATCAAAATCTTATTATGAAAACTTTTTGTGTTCACAAAGTTAGTATCTTTGTGTGCATTATTATTTTTATAGTCACATAATTTGTAATGATGGTCAGTATATTATTATTTAAGTGTAACTATATCAACTTCTAATTATAAATTTATGTGTTAGGAATCTTATTCAAAATAAATCAATATTATTTAGAACTAACTAATGCTGATTAGGGATCTCTTAACTTCAAATTCTTC
Source organism: Dipteronia dyeriana (assembly GCA_032871835.1). Classification (NCBI taxonomy): domain Eukaryota; kingdom Viridiplantae; phylum Streptophyta; class Magnoliopsida; order Sapindales; family Sapindaceae; genus Dipteronia; species Dipteronia dyeriana. The sequence goes on from CM065299.1 coordinate 21,261,711, forward strand.
ATATTCAACTTTTAAAAATATTTCCTTTCTATTGGTTGTTTCAGTTGACATGGATTAGTCGGAATTTAAAACATAGTCATGTGTAACACATGCACAACCTGTATAGATTGTACTAATTGATACTAATTAGGGATATCTTACCTTGAAACTCTTCATATTCAACTTTTTAAAAATGTTTCCCTTCTATTGGTTTATTCAGTTGACATGGGTTGGTCCGAATTTAAAACAAATTCGTGAGTAACGATTGCACAAACCTGAAATTTATTATTAAAACAATTTTCAATGCAAAGCTGAAATATTATTTTTTATCCATTTTTAACTTCAAAAAACATGTAGCCTCTCTCTATCTTCGATTCAAAGATTGAATCCCTAAATACAACTCTTTTCATCACGTCGTTGTTGTTCCTATCACCAATTATAATGAAAAAGCATGGAAAGGTAAAAGGTCAATGAATCACAGAACAACAGGATTTCCGGCTGCATGAGACAGAAGTTCTTGGTTTGTTGCGGCCGACAAAATACGAAATCAAGGCATGAAAACTGCTGGGACCTCGTGATGTTATGAAGAATCATCTCCATATGGATACAACCAATTTCTTAGAGATTGCTGAGGAGGTGAGTTTATCCGAATTTATTGAATAATTCTTTTTCCGACTGGAAGTACCATGGGATAAATACTGGTAATGGACTTGGTTTTCACAAACGTTGAAATTGTTCTTATCTTGTTGTATTAAAATATAAGTAGGGTGAACTAAACTGTAATTCCATCTTCCATGTTGAGGTACCACCTTGGGCACTCCCCCTTATGCATCGCAAGGGGTTCAGATGCACATGGCAACTACTTTAGGTACCTAAGGACAGTCCTTACCCATTGGTGCTTGAACACATAAAATTTGTGAGTTGTTAAGTTGCTCTTTTTCTTATAAAATTATATTTGGACATATGTTTTAGGTAGTTTAGTATATAACATAGCTTTTTATCGTACAGGTTCCCGTTGACCAAGCGAAAGAGCTCCTGAAGATGATTTCTGGGTTGACCCAAGTTATCATGGAAAGTCAGGTTGATAATCTCAAAACCATTGTTGCTTTGGTAGGGTGATTTGTATTTGTAAGTTATTTATAATTGCCAGTATTGTTTACGAATTGAATTGATCTTGTTTGCCTGTTATGTAATCTGGTTTGTTTGCAGAAACCTGATGTGGTGATTATGAAGACACCCATGACGAATCGTCTGATTCGTCATCGAAGTCAGAGCAAAATGATACAGTTACTAAGGGAAGTAGTTCTCATGATAGTCAGGATGGTGAGCCTGCAGAATTGCATCGCTAAATGCATGACAACCATTTCTATAACAGATTCAATTAGAATCCATAATTTATAGGTTCTCTTGGGGATAGATTGGAGTGGAATGTTTTCTGAGGTGGCTCGTTTTCTGTGTTGTTTTGTTATAATATTATGTGGCATTTTTTTCCTTTTTCTTGGTTCTAGTTGTGTCTCACTACTTTCCTCTTAGTGGTCAGCCGATTGTTATGTTCTCTTGTTCTTGTCTTCTTAGGCCCTTTAATAAGCCGTTTAAAAAAATGTGCAGCTTATGTGATTGCATATATATTTATATAATCACTACCGAAACGGTATAATCATATTATATAGAGTATTGATAGTATGAAGATTTGTATTCATAAAGGCATAACTACATAAAAATATCAATAAGAATTATTAAATCTTTGTCAAATATTCGATCGTTTTAAATTTGTTTTCATGAAAGTCTTTAATAATATTAGAAACCAATTTTTGGTGAAATTACAGAGTTCTATTGTAGATATGTTAAAAAAGTTGAATAATGTATGTCATTGGTCGAGTCAATAGTATAATTATAATTTCATACATGTTATTGGGCTGTTTAGTCTTATTGGTAATGGCATATAATAACTTCTGTGAATACTCCATTTCTCTTTGAATAAAATATCATCTAGGATTATGGTAACCTTATGAGTGATCATCACATTAGGGAAATTAGATCCATTTCAATAGTTAACACACAATCAAAATGGTAGAGAAATGTTATAAAAAATAAGTGGTTACGAACAACGGACAGTTACGCACGACGAACACGTTGGTGGAACATGTTATATGCTTCAGATAAATAAATGGTTTGAGATCACGAATTTATTCAATGTATAAATTATCATTCAATGTATGTAATGAAAAGTCGTTAAACCCTTAATTACTCAACATTCACTATCTTGAAATACTCACAAATCATTAACTCCATGAAATAATCCTCCCATATATAAATATGAGTCTACTATTCTATATATTTCAGTTAGTCAAAACCTAGAAATGATGGATTCTGGCGACATAGACCCCATGTTATTGAAGAAAGATCAAATTGCTATTGTGGAGAAGGTGTTGGAGAACGAGCATCTTCTTGCAGGAATCTACTGCCTAAATGGGTGATTGAAAATGCCAGATTACATGATCGAGAGACTCGCCTCTTGTAACTCAAAATGGAAGTCAGGTCTTGCGGATCAGATCTGAAATTCCCTAGAAAGTGTGTATCTATAACCTAGATGGGGGTGAATAGGTTTTAATTCGATAGATTACCAATTTTGCGAATTAATCAATATTACCCCATTATACTAAGTGTTCAATTAAAAGACAACAAACATAAAACAAAAACAATAACAACACGCAATATATACGTGGAAACCCTCCAAATGGGAAAAAACCACGGGCTGTTCAGTGCGCCACACTCGATCCTCAAAATCCACTACTGAGAGAAAGTTTACAACCTAGGTTGACCTCCCGTCTAACCCTCCAGTTACTAACCCTTTCACTATACCCAACGGGCCTTAATAGTGATTTTGGATCACCAACCTTGTGCACTAATCACATAGCCACAAGCTTAATCAACAATGAAGAGATAATGGAAACCTAAGTGAATATGCAAGAATATTCTATATGCAAAAATGCTAGGTCAAGACATTCATGCTTATCTATGATTAATAAAGACAATTAAAATAAATCCTAGATATCAATGTTCTAAATGCAAAGCCAAGAAGAATTAGCTAGAAGGGTAAAACCGTCCTAAATTCTAGCTATCACAAATCAATACTTCTCAACCAACCATCAATACACAAGCATGTCATAAAAGCAATTAAACATACAAGTAAGCATTTAATATGCAATAAGGACTAAAACCTTAGGTATACATGTCTTAGTAATGAAACTATAAAGTTTAGAGCATGTAGAAGTTACCTAGTCAAGAAGAAGATGATGCTCCATGCGTAGATGATCCTAGAATGAAGCTAGATGATCATGAGATGAAGTTGGGTTGAGTAAAAATGAGTGTTTGGGAGTCCCTCTCTCTCTAGAAAAGCTAGATCACACAAAGATGGCTTATTAGACTCTTGAAAAATAAAGAGAAGAGAAGAGAACATATATATGGTGCCCTACACAAAGTGACGTCGTTTTGGACCAAAGGCAACGAAATCCCGTCAGGACCGCTAGCTGTACCGCGGCATAGAGAGCGGTGTATCGCCTAGACAACACCACTCTGTAGGCAGTTATGCATGCAGGTGCACAGACCATGGTCTGGACAGCATGCAACGTGACACGTCCTAAAAAAGTGTTCGTACTCCCAAGTATAAGAGTGTCAAAGTAATAATTTAACCGGTATGACCGGGTCGAACCACAAGGAGGTTGTTCACTTGTCCTTATTGAAAATACAAACACAGTTAAATGCTCAAGACTAACCTAGAGGGGGGGTGAATAGGTTAGACACCTTTTTCTACTTCTTTAGAAACAAACAAAAGTTTGTCTCTCTAGATTGCTTGTATCACAATATATATATCAATTAAAGACACTTAATCAATATATAAAACAAGTAAAGTGTGATACAAACAAGTAATTGTAACACATACACAAACTATATTATAGAAAGGAAGTCAACTTACATAAAGAGTTCTATCCATAGTATTCAAATAACAAATACAAATACAAGAGAGATAGGGATAAAGAAAAGTTGACACAAGATATAACGTGGTAAACCTCCGAAGAGGAAACATCCACGGGTTAGCAACCACCGGTAAACAAAATCCACTAGTAGATAAGACAAGTACAATCTCTGAAGTGACCCCTTCACCTAGAAACTACCCTATTATCCTACTCATGAAGATGTCGCCTTCATGCTCAACAATCTGAGGCCTTACACCTCTTGTCAAGACTTCCTCGCTCACCTTATCTGATCCTCACGACCCAAGGCAAGACTTCTTGCTCACTTACCCGAGTCCTCCCGACTCTAGTCAAGACTTCCTTGCTCACCCTTTCGAATCCTCACGACCCTAGGCAAGACTTCTTGCTCAACTATCCGAGTCCTCCTAACTGTAGCCAGGACTTCCTTGCTTGACAATCCAAGGTCTCACACCTCTTGCCAAGACATACTTGCTCAACAACACAGGTCTCACACCTATTGTCAATACTTCTTTCTCACAAGGCATCTAGGTGATCATGAATGCAAAACGCAAACAAGCACTCAACATAGAATGCTATGATCAACACATCCTATGGAAAATACTAGACATGAGTATGAATGCACAAAACAAATGTAGTCTAGTCAATCATGCATGTTTAAATCATAAAAATCATTTAAGATATGTTCAACATTAATTACAACCTAGATACATGCATAGATCTAAAACTTGAATCACAAGATATGTTCAATTAATCACAAAATCAAGTTTAAATCACATAAACCAAAAACATGCTAAAATCATATGACAAAGTCATTTAAATTTAAGCTAAAGTTCTAGAGCATATTCCTATACATAAATTCAACAAAACACATGAATAGCTCAAAAGAAAATAAGCACATGTATTAATGTGAGAATTCAGCCAAGAGAGCCTAATACATGTGAGGAACTATTTTTCACAAAATCAATCAATCAAAGATCATCAAATAGTCCTAGAATCAAAGCTAGCACAATACAATCTCAAATATGTGAAAACATAGGCAAAATCAAAACCTAACTCAACATGTAAGATTTCAATTGAAACTCAACCTAGCTTTAAAAGAGTTCAAAACTCAAATCAAAATACTCACAATGCACATATATATGTTGAAGAAGAAAACCCAAGGCAATTGACCAAGTTTTAAAAGAAAACTTTGAGAGAAAATCAATACCTTAGTTGATTTAGGTGCAGTCCCGTTTTTATGAGTTTAGACTCCAAAAACACCAATAAAACTCACTCAAACCTTCAGAGAAAAGGTGGAGGATGAATAGAAAAACACTCTCAACTTTGAATCACTCAAATTAGAGTTCAAATGAAGAGGTTATGGTGTTTGGAAGGTGAGAAAATGTAGAGAGAAAATTTATGCACACAAGTTTGAATTTCTTCTTAGAATGAAATGTGAGAGGGAAAAGGAATATAAAGGAGAGGGAAAGAATGAAGCCAAAAGATGAAAATGCCCCTCTTTGTTATTGCTTCCCCGAGATAGGGCGTGGGCATCTCGTGGCAGCAAGTTGTTGCAGCCAAGATGGCCATGCGCCATCTCGGGCTTGCATTAATGAATGGCCTTTTGGCCATGGTTCAACACCCTTGCACTCCTCGGGAGTTCTTCGACCGTTCTCCGGCCTCCAAACTCAGAATTTGAATCCGTTTATGGATTACAAACTGTAACTCTCTCACGGACATGGATATATAAGATACTCAACCCAAAAAATAATAATTCGACTCGATATACGAAGACGAAGACAATATATGCAACATGAGTTGAAAGTGTAGTACCTTTTGACTTAGAACTTGAAATCAATAGGAGGAGTAACCGAAATGACCAGAACTCAATCAAGAATGATTTCAGACTCAATTCAAGTTCAATATCCATGTTATACAAACATATACACATAACAAACACAATTCACACTAGAATGCAAACTACATAGAGATTGTCTCCAATCATGCATTTTTCAAAACATGTTATTTCCATACCAATGCATGAGCATTCATCTTCTAGTGTGTGAATGTGTTATACAAGGTGCACAACGATGCAGGGACACAAATGTATGAATTTTGTGTGTGTTCCTGTAATGGTGCACAATGATGCAGGGACACAAATGTATGAATTGTGTGTGTGTGCCTAAGCCTTGTAAGAGAAAGATAAGATCTTAGTATACCTTTGTAGAACCATATTGCATCCTTTCTCTTTGAAGACTTTGAACTTGCTTTGACTTGTTGTTCATTCTTCTTTGAAGCTTGAATCATCACGAATCTAAATAACTAAATTCTTACAAGTAAACATCATTTTGATATGGAATTAATGCCAACAAAAACTAAAACCTAACACTTATAGAATTTATTATCGAGATTAATTACTAAGCTTGTTATAAAATGTAAATCAATTAAAATTAAAACTGGGCTAAGGGATCCACTGTTGGTAATTCGATTATGATCCAATTATTAATATTTAGTCCAGATTAATGGGAGGGTATTCCACTCCACTGACCACTCTCTGATAGATGTGGGTAAAAGTCCAACTGTGCTAGACAACATATGTCTGTCTACAGTGAGTGAAAACTCCACAAAGATTAGAGGGGAGAAACCACTCTCTGATGGATAAGGGTAAAAGTACCCATTGTGCTAGACAATATCTGTCTGTCTACAACGAGTCAAAAACTCCATAAAGATCAGAGGGGAGAAAGCAAAAAAATAATAAACTTACCGAAATTGGATCATATTTTCCATACCAACAGTATCACCTTTGGCCTCAGCTATATAAAATTAGCCAGACATAATTTAACTAGAAAATAGTTATTTTATTTAAACCGAGAAGTTGAGAACAAAAGAGAGAATTTCACAAATCTAATATCAGATTTAGATTCAGGTTGTCCAAATTATGGGGTAGAGGTTCCCTATTTATACAAAATACGAATGAAAATTGACCGTCGGATGAATTTAGAATGGAGCGTCCAGATTTCGCCATATCATCAGTGAATAATGAACAGTGATAGTGAACAGTAAACGCATCAGTGAAAGTCAATAGTGAACAGTGAACAGTGCACCGGCTTCTAGAATATGATTTTCTGCAGTACGTGTACGGTGCACTCACAATTTGGGCCAATATAATTATGCCACGCCATCAGTCAATAATCTTCTAAAAAGTCAACTATGAACAGTGCACCGACTTCTAGAATGTGATTCTCTTCAGCCACGTGTACGGTGCACTCACAGTTCAGTCCAATAGTAATGTACCACGTCATCAGGAACAGTGAATAGTTAAAACTACAAAAATGTCCTTCTTGGTCTTCCTAAGGTTTTTGACGTTTTAAACTTAAAAACGATGTTTGTTTTGCCATCTTACTTCTCCATAATTCTGAATTAATCGAATTACCTCTTAAATACAAAGAAAAATACACTGATTACTAGACAACACATTTATTTAAGCGAGCGAGCGAATGAAATTATGTCTAAATTGGGGAATTAATCATATTGGAAGTATAAAATGATGATGTTATCCTTTGGTAAACATACACTTTTCACTGTTAATCACACCCCCTCAACCAGCTTATTGCTAGTCCCTAGCAACTAAAGCGAAAATAGTAAGAACTCAAATCTAAAAAAAAACTACAAAATAAGCAACCTCTCACAGACCTCTTTTCTCACCCTTTGTCAATCAGTCATCAATCGAGATATCAGTCAAACTTTCTTATGCTCAATAAAGATCAACACAATAACTATGAGATTCAATTGAAATCAAGCAACGTTTTCATTCTGAAATCTCATCGGGGCTTCTTCCTTAAGCAGTAGTTTTATTTTCTTCTTCTTTTTTTTTCTCTTTTTTTTAACTAGAAAAAATAACAAAAAGGAAAACAAACATTCCATCTTTAATCAATGTAGCGAGCTTTAGACCAATGACTCCCAAACCAATTGGCTTTAGGGCATTAAGTGTTAAAACACTCCTATGGGCTTAATTACTCAGATTGCAGATGTTTTTTTAGTACAATTCCCTTAAGCTTTCTCTTTACCCGTGTAATGAGCTTTGGGTTAATGACTCCCAAACCAGTTGGTCTTAGGGCATTAGGTGTTGGAGCACCCCTCGGACTTAATTGCTCGAGTTAAAAAAGCTATGAAACTGCACTTTATTCTTATCCACACTCCACCGTTTTACGGGAACACTCTATGCTTACTGAGGCATGAGGCCCGACTACTAAGTAAGAGTTTTGGTCAAAACACAAAAAATTATTATTACTATTATTACTATATATATATATATATATATATATAAACAAGACCACTGCCTTTGGTTGTTACCCTTGAATGATGTTTCAGAACTAAATATCATAAAATCTCAACTTACTGCACATAATCACGTGTCATTGTGCGTGTGTGTCCAGAATAGTTGGAAAATTTTCTCAAGATGACTTAATGAACAAAAGGATTAGTCAATGATATTACAATGGAGAGTTTATAAATTCAAATAGTCAGAAGAGAGGAAAAATGCATCAGACCTACAAAGATGCATCTCAGAAGTATCTAAAAGATCTCCTTACTCGGCCATCTTTACAAAAAAAAATGGTCAGAAGTTAGTTTTTTTTTTTGAAAAACAAAAGTTATTGAATCAACTATCCCCTCCCCCCAACCAGAACGAGATATTGTCCCCAATGTATTTAGAAAGAGTTAACGTTTAGAAGATATCACTTGAACAACTTGAAAGACAACAAAATCCTACAAAACAACAAAAGAAATACAAAATAAAGAAAAATAAAATGCATACAAACCATGGGACAATGACAAACTAAGATTCAGATCAATTCTGCATTTCTTGTTCTCTTCATCAATAGATCAATCTATTTTAGAGGTTGAGGGATTTTGCTCATAATTAAAAGCTTGTAACTGGTCAATTAGCTCATGAGAACTTGAAGCAGAGATAAAGATTTTTCAGATTGAAGGTGGAATGTAATAATTTTTCTGAGCATGATCAAGAAACGAAAGCAAACCATCATAAAATTTATTAACATTCAACAAACCGATGGGTTTCTCATGGATGTGTAGTGTTGCCCAGGATGCCATTGTAAAGATTTTTTATAAGGTTTCAAAACCACCTAGCAAAGCTATAAATGCATCAGCATGATGTAACATAGCTATCAATCTTTCAGGCATACCTGAAACAACTAGCTCTTCACCGTTTGTCTTTTCGATGATATCTGCTACGGCCATAGGTTTTGGGGCAATACCCAGAACTTGACTACCTCCGTCTCGTGCAGCTCGTGAAACACACCCCAATAATCCCAAGTTACCTCCTCCATACACTAAGTGTATTTTTCGCTCAGCCAAAACCTTACCAAGATGAGTTACAGCATCAACAAACTCTCTGTATTTCCCATAATTGGTGCCACCAAACACACAAATGTTTGTGAATCGTTTAGTTGAAGGTGACACCATTAATGCACTTTCTGAAATTTACTTTTGAATGTTTATGAGTGCTTGAACCAAAAAGGAAAACAAATGCTTGTATTTATAAATCCCGAAAATGTAACACAATGATACACCTATATGTATAAGGCGGCGTATTTGTCAAAGATATTAGATCCAAATGGTTCAAAAATCAAAAGTAAACAACAATAATTACAAAAGACCTTAAATGCGGAGAGAAAATGATAATAAAAACAAAAGGATATTACTGGTAGTTGTGTTTGTGGCTCACATCTTCTTCTTGTTTTACGTCCAGAAACGGCTTCAACGCCTTCTATGGGTAGGGGATATGCTTCCCATCCAATTTTCTTATAAATTGGCAAACATTGTCTTTTAAAGTTAGATTCTCAAGACTATATTGTGCATGTTCTTTTTAAAATTGTGGCCATAATCGGTCAATTGCCATTTGCACATATCCACTAGGATGTTCATCAAAAGCCGTTAGGATTTTATCCAATGACTCCCTAAGTAAACCATGCCTAATGAATAAAATTTTATCTTCCCGATTATTAGACACCATTCCTAAGGAACGACAAAGTGTGTTGCAAGTTATACGTGCACATTTGTGACAAGTAACGCCTACCTTCTTAGCTCTTCATTTTTTTACGAGGTTACTTCTTCCAAAACCAGGCATGTAAGATATAAATGAATCAACAAACTCACTTGCTAGATGTACCTTAGCTTCGATCAACCAGCGAATTTCAACAGGAATGTTGTTTATCATCAGTAAGCGTAATCTTTCGGATTGTGCTTTGTAAATCTTTTTCAGAGCATTTTGGGGCAACAATGGAAAATGTTTTCGCATGTTCATGAAAATTTCATCAATGCCTTGTTTTGGGATCAGTTATTTAGGAAACTAAATTAAACCGACTTGAATTGTCACAGAGTACCGTTATCCGACACTTAACCGGGGTTATATAGCAAAACACACCAAGCAAAAATTGAACCTAGAAATTAATCCTACCAAAATTTAAAACGTAAAAGCAAACAAAAACAAAAATAATAATTGCAAACAAAAATAAAGTCAAAAGCAAAAGATTTGTTTACTCACCTTTGTAACAAGGGTCAGAAAGGACAGTAGAGTCTTTTTGAAAATCTGTATTTTCTAAGAATGGTTTCACACGTTGTCCATTTACTTTAAACACATTACCATTCCTAGGATTCTCAATGTCAAGGGCACCATATGGATACACGTGTTTCATAACAAATGGACCACTCTATTTTGATTTCAATTTGCCAGAAAATAAATGAAGTCGAGAATTATAAAGCAAAACCTTTGGACCAACTTCAAATGATCTTCTTAAAATCTGTCTGTCATGAAAGGTTTTAGATTTTTATTTAAGAATTTTTGCATTTTCATATGCATCATTTCTTAATTCTTCAAGTTCATTTATTTGTAACTTACGCAATTCACCAGCATTATTTAGGTTAGAATTGAAAGCTTTAATAGCCCAATATGATTTTTTCTCTAGTTCAACAGGTAAGTGGCAAGGTTTTCCATAAACTAAACGATAAGGAGATATGCCCAAAGATGTTTTGAATACAGTGTGGTAAGCCCAAAGTGCATCATTTAGTCTAAGAGACCAATCTTTTTTATCAGGGTTAACCATTTTTTTGCAAGATATGTTTTATCTCCCTATTTGCTAACTCAACTTGACCACTTGTTTGAGGGTGGTATGGTGTGGCAATTTTGTGTGTAACTCCATATTTCTTCATTAAAGACTCAAAAGGTTTGTTACAAAAGTGTTTGCCTCTATCTCTAATAATGGCTCAAGGGATTCCAAATCGACTCAAAATATTTTCCTTTAAAAACTTAATCACTGTTTTGTGATCCTTATTTCGACAAGGAATTGCCTCAACCCATTTTGACACATAATCAACGGCAACCAAAATGTATAAAAATCCAAATGATGGTGGAAATGGACCCATGAAATTAATTCCCCAACAATCAAATATTTCAATGACAAGAATGGGGTTTAAAGGCATCATGTTTCGCTTGGAAATGGATCCTAACTTTTGACAATTATCATAGGTTTTACAGAATGCATGTGCGTCTTTAAACAAGGTGGGCCAATAAAATCCACACTGCAAGTTTTTTGCAGCCGTTTTCTTTGACGAAAAATGACCACCACATGTTTTAGAATGACAAAATTTAATGACACTACTTACCTCATTGCTTGGAATACACCGTCGAACAATTTGATCAGGACAATACTTGAATAAGTACGGGTCATCCCAGTAAACACGTTTTGCCTTGGTCAAAAATTTATTTTTGCCCTATGCATTCCAATTGAGTGGCATCATTCCTGTTGCGAGATAATTAACAATGTCAGCAAACCAAGGTAAGGTTATGATAGAGAATAAAAGATCATCAGGAAAAGAATCATTTATGGGTGATTTATCAAATGACGACTCAGCGGTGAGTCGAGATAAATGGTTTGCAACGACATTTTTAGCACCCTTTTTGTCCTCGATTGTGAGTTTGAATTCTTGTAGCAATAAAATCCAATGAATCAACCTTGGCTTCGCATCCTTTTTAGACATTAAATACTTTAAAACAGCGTGATCAGGAAAAACAATGGTTGAAGTGCAATCAAGTATGACAAAAAATTATCCAATGCAAATATCACAGCAAGTAATTCTTTCTCAGTGGTGGTGTAATTCATTTGTGCACAATTCAAAGTTTTACTTGTGTAATAAATCACAAAAGGCTTACCTTCTCTTCTTTGTCCTAAGACAATTCCAACAGCAAAATCACTCGCATCACATATCAATTCAAAAGGCAAGGACCAATCAGGGGATTGCATGATAGGAGCAGACGTTAAAAGGTCAATTATCTTTTTAAAGGACTTTTTAAACTCTTGTGTCCATTCGAACTTTGCATCTTTTAATAAGAGGTTACAAAGTGGTTTAGATATGACACTGAAATCTTTAATAAACCTCCTATAAAATCCTACATGCCCTAAAAATGACCGCACATCTTTGACTGTTTGTGATGGTGGTAACTTCGAAATGACTTCAATTTTTGCCTTATCAACCTCGATTCTTTTAAATGACACAACGTGACCCAAAACAATTCCAGATGTGGTTATATAATGACATTTTTCCCAGTTAAGCACAAATCCTTTTTCTATGCAACGTTTCAAGACCCTTTCCAAGTTTTTCAGACATTCATCAAAAGAATTCCCAAACACAGTTAAATCATCCATAAAGGCCTCTAAACAATGTTCAATCATGTCACTACAATTTTTTAGCATGCATCGTTGAAATGTGGCTGGAGCATTACACAAACCAAATGGCATTCTTCTAAATGCAAAGGTTCCAAAAGGACATGTGAATGTGGTCTTTTCTTGTCTTCTAATGCAATGGGATTTTGATAGTATCCAGAATATCCAACACGAAAGCAGTAGTAGGGATGTCCTGTTACTTTTTTGAAAATCTGGTCAAGGAATGGAAAGGGGAAATGATCTTTTCTAGTGGCATCATTTAATTTTCTATAATCAATGCACATGCGCCAACTAGATGGAACACGAGTTGGAATTAACTTACCCTTTTCATTTTTAACAACAGTGATTCCAGATTTTTTTGGCACAACTTGTGTAGGACTCACCCACTTACTATCAGAGATAAGGTAGATAAAATCCAATGAATCAACCTTGGCTTCGCATCCTTTTTAGACATTAAATACTTTAAAACAGCGTGATCAGTAAAAACAATGGTTGAAGTGCAATCAAGTATGACAAAAAATTATCCAATGCAAATATCACAGCAAGTAATTCTTTCTCAGTGGTGGTGTAATTCATTTGTGCACAATTCAAAGTTTTACTTGTGTAATAAATCACAAAAGGCTTACCTTCTCTTCTTTGTCCTAAGACAATTCCAACAGCAAAATCACTCGCATCACATATCAATTCAAAAGGCAAGGACCAATCAGGGGATTGCATGATAGGAGCAGACGTTAAAAGGTCAATTATCTTTTTAAAGGACTTTTTAAACTCTTGTGTCCATTCGAACTTTGCATCTTTTAATAAGAGGTTACAAAGTGGTTTAGATATGACACTGAAATCTTTAATAAACCTCCTATAAAATCCTACATGCCCTAAAAATGACCGTACATCTTTGACTGTTTGTGATGGTGGTAACTTCGAAATGACTTCAATTTTTGCCTTATCAACCTCGATTCCTTTAAATGACACAACGTGACCCAAAACAATTCCAGATGTGGTTATATAATGACACTTTTCCCAGTTAAGCACAAATCCTTTTTCTATGCAACGTTTCAAGACCCTTTCCAAGTTTTTCAGACATTCATCAAAAGAATTCCCAAACACAGTTAAATCATCCATAAAGGCCTCTAAACAATGTTCAATCATGTCACTACAATTTTTTAGCATGCATCGTTGAAATGTGGCTGGAGCATTACACAAACCAAATGGCATTCTTCTAAATGCAAAGGTTCCAAAAGGACATGTGAATGTGGTCTTTTCTTGGTCTTCTAATGCAATGGGATTTTGATAGTATCCAGAATATCCAACACGAAAGCAGTAGTAGGGATGTCCTGTTACTTTTTTGAAAATCTGGTCAAGGAATGGAAAGGGGAAATGATCTTTTCTAGTGGCATCATTTAATTTTCTATAATCAATGCACATGCGCCAACTAGATGGAACACGAGTTGGAATTAACTTACCCTTTTCATTTTTAACAACAGTGATTCCAGATTTTTTTGGCACAACTTGTGTAGGACTCACCCACTTACTATCAGAGATAAGGTAGATAAAATCCAATGAATCAACCTTGGCTTCGCATCCTTTTTAGACATTAAATACTTTAAAACAGCGTGATCAGGAAAAACAATGGTTGAAGTGCAATCAAGTATGACAAAAAATTATCCAATGCAAATATCACAGCAAGTAATTCTTTCTCAGTGGTGGTGTAATTCATTTGTGCACAATTCAAAGTTTTACTTGTGTAATAAATCACAAAAGGCTTACCTTCTCTTCTTTGTCCTAAGACAATTCCAACAGCAAAATCACTCGCATCACATATCAATTCAAAAGGCAAGGACCAATCAGGGGATTGCATGATAGGAGCAGACGTTAAAAGGTCAATTATCTTTTTAAAGGACTTTTTAAACTCTTGTGTCCATTCGAACTTTGCATCTTTTAATAAGAGGTTACAAAGTGGTTTAGATATGACACTGAAATCTTTAATAAACCTCCTATAAAATCCTACATGCCCTAAAAATGACCGCACATCTTTGACTGTTTGTGATGGTGGTAACTTCGAAATGACTTCAATTTTTGCCTTATCAACCTCGATTCTTTTAAATGACACAACGTGACCCAAAACAATTCCAGATGTGGTTATATAATGACATTTTTCCCAGTTAAGCACAAATCCTTTTTCTATGCAATGTTTCAAGACCCTTTCCAAGTTTTTCAGACATTCATCAAAAGAATTCCCAAACACAGTTAAATCATCCATAAAGGCCTCTAAACAATGTTCAATCATGTCACTACAATTTTTTAGCATGCATCGTTGAAATGTGGCTGGAGCATTACACAAACCAAATGGCATTCTTCTAAATGCAAAGGTTCCAAAAGGACATGTGAATGTGGTCTTTTCTTGGTCTTCTAATGCAATGGGATTTTGATAGTATCCAGAATATCCAACACGAAAGCAGTAGTAGGGATGTCCTGTTACTTTTTTGAAAATCTGGTCAAGGAATGGAAAGGGGAAATGATCTTTTCTAGTGTCATCATTTAATTTTCTATAATCAATGCACATGCGCCAACTAGATGGAACACGAGTTGGAATTAACTTACCCTTTTCATTTTTAACAACAGTGATTCCAGATTTTTTTGGCACAACTTGTGTAGGACTCACCCACTTACTATCAGAGATAAATTAGATAATTCCCACGTCAAGTAATTTAAGGACTTCGGTCTTGACAACTTCTTTCATGTGTGGGTTAAGTCTTCTTTAGGGTTGTCGATATGTTTTAGCATTTTTCTCTAAATTTATTCGTTGTGAACAAATCAATAGGTTAATACCTTTCAAATCTTTCAAAGTCCAACCAATTGCATTCTTATTTTTCTTTAAAACATGTAGCAACTTACCTTCTTGCTCTTTTGTGAGGTTAGAAGAGATTACCACTGGGTAGGTCTGCTCGTCTCCAAGGTACGCATATTTGAGTCCTTATGGTAATGGCTTCAAATCCAGTTAAGGTCCTTTTTCTTTTGGCTCGTCATCTTTATGTTCCAATTCTTTAAAATTTGAAGTGTCTCCTTCTTCTTCAGCAACCTGCAAACAATTATCAAGATGTGAATACGTGCATGACTTAGGTGAATTGATCAAACAAAGTTCAGATGAGTTAAAATAATCATTTTGAACATGATCTTCAACAATGGTTTCAATAATGTCTACATCTTCATCTTCATTTTCATCGTCAAATGGTTCCTTAGACATGTTGAAAACATTAAGCTTAATTTCCATATTTCCAAAAGACATGTTCATTATTCCATTCCTGCAATTAATCAAGGCATTTTCAGTAGCCAAAAATGGATGACCCAATATAACAGGAATTGATTTGTGCTCATTAACAACAGGTTGTGTTTCCAAGACAATAAAATCTACTGGGTAGATGAATTTATCGACTTGTACTAACACATCTTCCACTATTCCTTTTGGTATTTTAATTGATCTATCAACAAGACAAAGTGTGGTTGAAGTCGGCTTTAACTCACCAAGTTTAAGTCACTGATAAAATGAGTATGGGAGCAAATTTACACTAGCACCTAGGTCAAGTAAAGCATGCTCAATTTTACAGTTACCAATTATGTAGGAAATAGTGGGACAACCAGGATCTTTTTATTTCAAAAAAATTTTATTGGAAAGAATGAAACTTACCTGTTCAGCCATAAAGATTTTCTTTCTTACCTGATGCTTCCTTTTCACAGTGCACAGATCCTTCAAAATTAGGCATAGGAAGGTACCTGTTTGATTGCGTCCAAAAAAGGGATATTGATCTTTACCTGTTTGAAAATTTCAAAAATCTCTAGGGGATGCTTCAATTTCTATAAAATTTTAAGAGCCTAAGGATAAGGGATTCAATTATTTCTTCGTCAACAGTGGTTTCATTAACCTCTTTCTTACCCTTGGAAAATGACTCATCATCATTTTACCAGATTCAAGAATAGATTTTTCGATGACCTTATCACTACGAAGAGTGATAATTTATTTGACTTGATTTGGGCGTTGGTTATTATCATAGGAACTTGACCGACTCTTGGGTTTTGGTTGTGGTTGAGATGGAAACTTACCTTTTTCGTGTGTGGTGAGTGTATAAGCAATCTTTGCCAAAGTATATTTAACATCTGTCAAGGTTTGTGTAGTTTGGTTGTTAATGGATTCTTGTTTCTCAATGAATGAGTGCAAAGTGTCTTCAAGGTTTTTCCTAGATAGTGGGACATACATAAGGTGCATAACCTTTAGGGTTTTGGAAATTTTGGTGTGTTTGTGGATGTGATGGACCTGGTGGTTGTGAAGATTGGGCTTGATTGTTGTTCATCCAACTAAAGTTCGGATGATTTCTCCAACCAGGATTGTAGGTTTGTGAGTATGGATTGGAATTTGGCTTGTTGAAAGTGTACAAAGCATTGGCTTGTTCATGAAGGAAATCTTTTAAAGCTGGAAAAGTTGGGCAACTATAAGTGATATGATCATCATAATCATATACATGGCATACAATTTCTAGTACAAATTTTACATGTTCACTCTTTTTAGTTTCTAAAGCTTCAACTTTCCTAGCTAGGGATGCAAATCTAGCTTGAAGGTCATGGTCTTCCCTAAGATTGTAAATGCCTCCACTAGATGGAGATGGTTGTGGTTTGCTCATGGACTCATAGGAACCAATGGTGTCCCAATTTTGAGCATTTTCAACGATGTGGTCAAGATAGTCAAGTGTTTCTTCGGGATTTTTGTCCCTGAACTCCCCATTACACATCATCTCAATGACTTGCCTACTTTGGGGTATGAGTCCCTCGTAGAAATATGACACTATCCTCCATGTTTCAAAACTGTGATGTGGATAGACACTTAACAAATCTTTGAACCTATCCCAACATTGGTCAAGTGTTTCCCCGAGTTTTTGGGTAAATGAAGTGATTTGCCTCTTAAGAGAGTTTGTTCTATGAGGTGGAAAAAATTTCTTTAAGAACTGTTATTGCATGTCATTCCAAGTTTGGATTGATCTTGACCTAAGGTTTTGTAACCAAGTTTTATCTTTATCTTTTAAGGAAAAATGGAAAAACTTAAGCCTGATTATATCCATACTAACATTTTGGTCAGTGCAAGTGTTACAGACTTCCTCAAACTTCCTAAGATGCAAATATAGGTTTTCAGATTCAAGACCGTGAAAATTGGGTAAGAGTTGAATGATTCCCGGTTTAAAATTAAAGTGTGCTACATTTGGTGGGAAAGCTATGCATGAAGGTGCTCCAGTACGAGTGCGATTCATGTAGTCTCTAAGAGTTCTAGGTGGATTTGGGTTAATGTGTTGGTCAAGGTCAACATAAGGCGGATGGTTGCTGTGTTGAGATATGTTGTCAAGGTTGTCTAAAATGTTTTCGGCTTGGTTTCCTACTGGATGTCTAAGTGGGTTTTCAGCCATGTTGTTGGTGAATGTGGGTGATTGTGATCTCTTAATTAATATACCACTAGATGTTCGAGACCAACGTCTCATGCAAATTTATTGAGGGTTCATAGAGGTGAAATACACAAAAATGAAGAACAAAGAGATTAGAAAAAAAATAGTAAAACTAAAATAAAATTAAAAATAAATTACTTCTACAAAGAAAAGACGGACTTACCTACCCGGTAACGGTGTCAAAAACTTGATATGTCATAAAGAAGTGTTCCTACTTCCAAGTATAAGAGTGTCTGAGTAATAAATTAACCGGTAAGACCGGGTCGAACCACAGGGAGGTTGTTCACTTGTCTTTATAGAATTAATTATCTAGATTAATTACTAAGCTTGTTATAAATTGTAGATCAATTAAAATTAAAATTGAGGCTAAGGGATCCACTGTTGGTAATTCAAATATGATCCAATTATTAAAATTTAGTCCAGATTAATGGGAGGGTATTCCACTCCACTGACCACTCTCTGATAGATGCGGGTAAAAGTATTCACTGTGCTAGACAATATATATTTGTCTACAGTTAGTCAAAACTCTACAAAGATCAGAGGGGATAAATCACTCTCTGATAGATATAGGTAAAAGTACTCACTCTGCTAGACAATATATGTCTGTCTACAACGATTCAAAAACTCCACAAAGATCAAAAGGGAGAAAGCAAGAAAATAATAAAGTTTCCAAAATTAGATCATATTTTCCATACCAACAGTATCACCTTTGGCCCCAACTATATAAAATTAGTTAGAAACAATTTAACTAGAAAATAGCTATTTTATTTAAACTGAGAAGTTGAGAACAAAAGGGAGAGAATTTCACAAATCTAATATCAGATTTGGATTCAGGATGTCCAAATTATAGGGGAGAGGTCCCCTAATTATACAAAATACGGATAAAAAATTGACCATCTGATGAATTTAGAATGGAGCGTCCAGATTTCACCACGTCATCAATGAATAGTGAACAATGAACAGTGACAGTGACAGTGACAGTGACAGTGACAGTGACATGGAGACAACTTTGGGTCAATCAAATGTACTTCCCAATCAAATTTCCTAATCCAAAAAATACATGTTTGAACACAAATGAGACATGCATTTCAAATAAGGCAAAGGCACACTTAATGAATAAAAACTCATATATTAATATATGCATCCAAGATACTCAAGCAAGTAATTAAAAAGCATAAAATTGAACAATTTTTTGCTTATTATAATGCAAGTTCGCTCTCTTTGCTTGAGCTCCCCATATGGGTCAAACACCAAAACCCATCGATGCATATGACAAATCCCAATAGACCTATTAAAAGATTTAAATTTAGTTGAATCTAACGGTTTTGTAAACAAGTCTACTAGTTGATCATTTGTGCCTACATGTTCAAGTGCAATGCATTTGCTCTCAACTAGCTCTCTAATGAAATGATGTCTAATGTCAATATGCTTAGTTCCAGAATGTTGGACATGATTTTTTAAAATATTAATGGCACTCGTGTTATCACAATAAAGGGTCAGAGTACCTTGCTCAAATCCATAATCCACAAGCATTTGCTTCATCCAAAAGAGTTGTGTGCAAGCACTCCCAGCAGCTATATACCCGGCATCAGCTATGGATAATGATATGGAATTTTGCTTCTTGCAAAACCATGACACAAGATTGTTCCCTAGGAAGAAGCAACCACCCTATGTACTCTTCCTATCATCACAATTAGGGGTGGGCGTTGATTGGATCGGTTCACTTTTAGAGTGAACCGATAAAAAACCGATACTATTCGGTTTTTGAAAAAGTGATCCGATCCGATCCAATATACAATTGTCAACCGATCAAAAACCGATTAAGCCTAACCGGTTCGGTTCGGTTCGGTTTTTTCGGTTTTGGGCCGATTGGGCTCAAGTATTGGGCTTTAATTTATAAAATGTTCTATAGTCTCAAAAATTGAAAAACAAAACACAAGTTTTTCATATGTTGGGGTCTTTTTGACCGAATATAATTAAATTACTGCATAAGTGATAAGTCTATAATACAAATAAAAACATGTAAGCAACTATAAATTATTTAAACAATAAGTCCATAATACAAATAAAAACAACTACAAATTATACAAACATTAAGTCCATAACACAAACAAAAACAACTAAAAATTATTCAAACAATAAATCCATAACATAAATAAATCCATAATACAAATACATCCATAATACAAATACATCCATAATACAAATAAAAACAACCATTGAATCCAAACTCGAATCAATTCTTCAGTACTTTTAAGAATCAAATGTTGGCATTGATGACAATGCTTTTGAAAACTTCTCAAGCTCTGTATATAGACAAAAGTAAAGTTTAGTATATTTGAAATAAAACATGAAAATAGTAAAAGATAAGCTTGTTATCAAATTGATTAATAAATACTAACCGGTTTCAGCATCTTCAATGAATTGGAAATTTTCTAACGATGAATCATCATTTTGAGCTAGCATTACTTCTTCTTCAAGTTGACTCCTATGATACTTGGCTTGCAACCAATTTTGTGTACAAATCAAACACTCCACCATTTTAGGAGTCAATGAACTCCGAAATGTATCTAGAACTCGTCCTACACTACTAAATGCAGACTCAGATGCAACAGTGGAAATCGGCATTGCAAACACATCTTTGGCAATCAATGCCGAAATGGGATAATGTGCACTAGAAACACTCCACCAAGTCAATACATCAAAATTAGAACGTTTCCGTTCAACAAGCTCTAACAAATACCTCTCAACCTCATTTCTACACATAAGATTTTCTTGATTCTCAACTGTTTCCGAAAAGGCTATGGAAAGGTCAAATACACTACTATCATCACTTTCTAGATCACAAAATGTGGGAATTTCAGCACCACCACCACCACCACCACCACCGTTGAATAATGCACTATAACATTCATATAACTCAACAAGTACATTTTTTATGCTTGAAGTCATTGATTCACGATTTGCAACTCCATACAACTAGTCATGAATGATAGCTTAGTGTCTTTAGATTACAATGCAAAAAGATTCAACCCGAAATTCTCACCCAAACAATACAATTTCTTGAAAATGTCCAATACTGCATTATTGCGAAAAAAATTCCAGTAATTTTTGTTCAAGTTCAAAAATTTACCAAAAATAAAATATATAACCAATTTAGGTGAAACTAGTCATGAATGAAAGCTTCATGTCTTTAGATTACAATAAAAAAAAGAATCAACATGAAATTCTCACCCAAACATTACAGTTTCTTTAAAATGTCCAAGATTGCACAATTTTCGAATCAAATTTTTAACAGGTTCACACAAATGACAGCAAAGTATCCATCTTATTCTCTCTGGATGATATTATAGTTACAGCTTACAAGCGACAATAAATAAGTAGTAATTTAATCAGCTTGTTTGTCAATTGCATCACAACCTTTAAAGATCTAAAGACAATTGTACAATATATTATAGGAATTGAAGTTCATAATACAAGAGAGGGTATACATATTTCTCAGCATAAATATATCTTGAATTTGCTAAGAAAAAAAGGGCAGGTACATAGAGCTAGTAGAACTTTGACCATATAAGGGTAATAATCCTATCGATAAGGTCTTAAAGAGTATATAAGTATTTTTAGAGCACTAAAATATGTCACAATCACAATCACAACACCTGATGTAGCATATTCAATGAACAAGGTTTGCCAATACATGCAAACACCTCTTGGATGAGCATTGGAAGACAGTAAAAATGATCTATAATTGAGATATCTAAAAGGGACAACAACAATTGGTTTGCATCTTACAAGATCAAAAAGCTCAGCTAGCTGCCTAGACTTGACTAGTTTTTCTGATTCCTTAGACTGAATTTAATTTACTTAATTGGATTGCAAAGAAGAAAGATACATTATCTATCTAGATCCTCTTTAATGTCCAAGATTTGACACACAATCAATCAACCAAATTCGACACAAACAAATGAGGAAATCACAAATTCAACACAAACAAATGATGTAATCACAGATTCGAGATGAAGAGCAATTACCTGAAGCCTGAAGAAGAGCAAATTAGACGAATTGAAGAAACGCAAATCCAACGAGCTGAAACCAGCCGATGCAATTCTTGCAACTAGACCTGAATTGAAACAGAACCCCAGTCAACACTCAACACACAACACTCACAAATAGGAAGTTTGTTTTCATATTTGAAAATTGTATACAAAATTGCTCAGTTTTATGTATTGTAATATGCAAAACTGATCGAAATGGAAAACCAAAAATAAAGAATGTTGATAAGAAAGACGGAGAAGAAAATCATACTCACCACTCACAAGCTGAACGTCGTCATCGCTCGAACGTGGTCGAACGTGGTCGTCGCTCGAACGTAGTCGAATGTAGTTGTCGCTATAACGTCGTCATCACCAGAACGTCGGAAGAAAGAGACGGCGAACGGTGGACAAGCGAGACAGCCAACATGAGAGAGTGAGAGAGTGAGAGATGAGGTTCAGAGGTTGAGAGATCAGAGACTTAGGGATTTAGGGTTGAGACTTGAGAGGTAGCGAGAGAGAGATCAGAGGAGGCGTGGGAAAAAAATTGATTTTTCTTTATATACCCCGGTTTTCAGTTCGGTTTTTGGTTTAAGACACCGAACCGAAAACCGAACCGAAAAATCCGGTTTTCTCCAATTAAAATCGAACTGAACCGGATTTTACATAAAAACTGGAAAAAAACCGATTGGATCGGTTCGGTTCGGTTCACCGATTCGGTCCGGTTTAATGGATTTTTGCCCACCCCTAATCACAATTACCTGCCCAATCTGCATCACTAAAGCCAACTAAACTAGCATTAGTGTCAAAAGAGTACCATATCCCATAGTTGGATATCCCATTCACATATCGAATGCTTCTCTTCTTGGAGGAGAGATAGGATTCCTTGGGATTGGCTTGATACCTAGCACACACACCAACACTAAAGGCTATATCAGGCCTACTAGCAGTCACGTATAGCAAGCTCCCTATCATGCCCCGATATAGACTTTGATCCACACTTTTTCCACTAGCGTCCTTGCTAAGTTTCAATGTGGTACTCATAGGTGTGTCACAATGCTTGGAATTCTCAAGGCCAAATTTCTTCATTAGGTTCTTAGCATATTTAGCTTGGGATATGAAGATCCCATCATGCTTTTGCTTGATTTGCAAGCCTAGGAAGTAATTGAGTTCACCAATCGTGCTCATATCAAACTCATGAGTCTTGACATCAACAAATTGTTTAACTTTCAAGTTGTTTGTGGAACTAAAAACGATGTCATCAACATAAATTTGAGCTATGAATAGCTCATCTTTAGTACACTTGATGAACAAGGTCTTGTCAACACTTCCTCTAGTGCTTGTTTCAACCTATAAAGAGCCTTTTTGAGACGATAAACATGATTGGGGTGATATGGATCCACAAACCCCTTGGGTTGCTCAACAAACACTTCTTCTTGCAAGAATCCATTGAGGAAGGCACTCTTAACATCCATTTGATGCAATTTAAACTTATGCACACAAGATATGGATAAGAGAAGCCTAAAAGACTCTAATCGGGTAACGGGAGCAAAAGTCTCCTCAAAGTCGATACCCTCAATTTGTGAGTACCCTTGTGCTACAAGTCTAGCCTTGTTTCGCATATTGTTACCATCCTCATCGGATTTATTCCTATAGACCCACTTGGTGCCTATCACATTAGTGTTCTTAAACCTAGGAACTAGCGTTCAAACCTCATTTCTTTCAAATTGATTCAGCTCTTCTTGCATAACAAGAACCCAAAACTCATCACTTAAAGCTTCATCAACCTTTTGGGGTTCAATTTTAGAGTAAAAAGTATAGCTAATTTGTTTTGCTAATTGATGCCTAGTCCTAACACTTTCATTCATATCTCCAATGATGTCACTCTTGTTGTGAAGATGTCTAACCCAAGGAGCAGGTTCCTTAAAGTCTAAGGTAGAATCTCTATCAAGAAATTGAGAGACCTCTTTCTCAAGATTTGACTTTTCATCACTTGAGATCTCACCAATCTTCTCCAAAGGAGAATCATCAACCATACTAATCTCCTCATCATGGTTACTAACCTTAGGCCTACAATCATCTATGATCACATTGGATGATTCCATAACACTTCATGTCTTCAAATTAAAAACTCTATAGGCCTTACTATTTAGGGCATAGCCAATGAAAATCCCTTCTTCACTTTTAGCATCAAACTTGTCAAGTTGATCACGGTCAATTAGAATGTAACACTTGCTTCCAAATAAGTGGAAGTACCTAACATTTGGCTTCCTTCCCTTCCACAATTCATAAGAGGTTTGCCTAGTACCAGGCCTTAAAAACACTCTTTTTCCTATATAACAAGTTGTATTCACTGCCTCGGCCCAAAGATTCCTAAGAACATTGTTGCTAAGCAACATCACATGAGCCATCTCTTGGAGGACCCTATTCTTCCTCTCTACAACTCTATTTCGTTGAGGAGTTCGAGGAACCGAGAACTCATGGGAGATTCCAAGACTATCATAAAAAATTTCAAAGCAAACATTTTTAAATTCTCTCCCATGGTCACTCATAATTCTCTTAATGCATTTTATGAAAGAATCCTTCTCATTTTGAATTTTAATGCAAAGCTTTTTAAAAATTTCAAAAGTTTCAGATTTTTCTCTAAGAAAGTAGGTCCATGTAAATCTACAAAAATAATCAACACACACAAAGATGTACCTCTTGCCATCGAGATTCTCGGCTTGCATGGGACCCATAAGGTCCATATGAAGAAGCTCTAGTGGCTCCTTGGTGGCAAGATATTTACCCTTTTTATGCACACTCTTAGTTTTCTTTCCTTGTTGACATGGTCCACACACTCCTTCAATCCTATTTCCAAAGTTAAGATAGACTCTCACAACATTCAACCTCTCAAGAAATTTTAAGTCTTTGAAATTCATATGACCTAACCTTTGATGCCATAATTCAACTTGATCACAACTAGAAAATTACAAGAGATGCCATTGGAATCAAGACAATAACAATTGTCACTTGATCTCCTGCCTTTCAATAGAACTTGTCCATCTTCTCTTAGAATAGAGCAATCAACTTTTCCAAACATAACCGAAAGCTCTTCATCACTTAAATGTGATATGCTAATAAGATTGGCTTGCAAGACATCTACATAAAGAGCATTAGGCAAGGAGGGCAAACCGAGGATGGATATGTTTCCTTTTCCTAAAACCTTCTTACGTGAACCATCACCAAAGGTGATAAATCCACCATCCTCCATCATAAGAGTTTCAAAGAAACTGTTGTTTCCGGTCATGTGCTTAGAACACCCATTATCAAGGTACTAAGTATTGATGGCTTTGGCTTTCAAGGCTACTTGAGCCACATGACAATAATATTCATCCCTTCTAGTCCACCTAGATGAAATATTACTAGTTCTAGGAGCCATGGATTCATTTTCCCTAAAATTCCTAGGTGCATGCATTTTGGCTTTTCTAAGCATATTCTTCTCAATCATGCTTTCAAAACGACACAACTTAATAAATTTAAAACAATTCGGTCTTATGTAACCTTCAACACCACAATAATGATAAATAGGAGTAAAGTAAGAATTCATACCATATCCTTATGCAATCATGGAAGACTTCCATTTCCTTTGAGTTGTTCTTTGGTGTTGAACCGAATCTCTTCTTTGAAACACCCTTTGTGGTTGAGCCAAATTAGCTTCCCTTCTTGGTTGCGGGTGAAAAATCATTTGTTGACTTTGAGAGCTCCTTGGAAGTTGAGGTCTTCTTTGATGAGCACTAGCTTTTGGTGGATGAGCTTTAGCTTGAGACTTTGTTTGAGCCTTCATTTGTGCTTGCTTTGATGATTCTCTAACTTCATTCGATCTCATTTGTTGGTGTGAACCTTAAACCTCTTTATCCTTTTGACTCTTGACAAATATGGTCTTTTTCAAAAAAGTGGCATCCTTGCCTTCCACATATCCTAAGCTCGTTTTATCACTAGGACTCTTCCCACATGATAGCATCTTGTCAAGTTTCTCGATTCCGGATGTCATCTTGGCAACCAATTCTTTCGCTTCCCTAAGCTCAATCTTTAAGTTCTCTCCACTCTTCTTAGTGATCACAAGCTCCAATTTCAAGCTCTCTTCTAACTCTTTTCCACTCTTTACTTTCTCACTCAAGTCAGTTATCCACAAAGTCAACTCTAGATTCTCTTTTTTCAACTCTTGAATCTCTTTCTTCTTTTTCAATATAGACTTTTCAAAAAACTTCATGAAGTCTACATAGTCTATTTCTTCATCAATCTCAAACCTAGAGTTAGAATATGTGCTCTAATCACTAGAGTCATCTACTTCTTCCTTATCACTCACAACTTCCTTGCCATTATGAGATGTTGTGAAGGTAATGAAGTTTGCAACTCTATCTTCATCATCTGAAGATTTTTCTTCCTCTTCTAAGTCTTCACTATCGCTTCAAGTGGCCGTCATCGCCTTCCCCTTCTTCTTTTTCTTCAAATTTGCACATTCAGGAGCAATGTGACCAAAACCACTTATTCATAGCATTGAATGCCTTTCTTGGAGTCACTTTCTTGAGACTTTTCTATCTTCTTGAAAGGAGTTTTCTTTTTCACTTCCTTTCCCTTGGACCCAAATCCTTTCCTCTCAAACTTCATGAATTTCTTGAATCTTTTAACCATGAGGGCCATTTCTTCATTCGAGTCCTCCTCCTCTTCTTCAACCTCGGTTGTCTTCAAGGCAATGGTCTTTTGCTTCTTTGGAGGTGTGGGTGTGGTGTTCCATCTTGACTCATAAGCTAGAAGTCTTCCAATGACTTCACTTGGCTTCATATTCTTGTACTCACTATTCTCTTCAAGTGCCGTCACCTTTGATTCGAACCTTGACGGAAGTGACCTCATAATATTTTGCTTGACTCTCTTATCCGAATAGGGATCACTAAGTTGATGGCTTTGGTTGACGATATCCATCAACTTCACTTGAAATTCATTGAAGCATTCATGCTACTCCGTCCTAATCATCTCAAATTTCATTTAGAGGGCTTGGAGCTTTGAGTCCTTAACTACCTCGGTTCCCTCATATGCCGTTTGAAGAATGTCCCAAGCCTCCTTGACAATCCTAGTGTTTTGGACCAACTTGTATTGATTATCGTCCATGGCGCAAATGATGGCATGCATGGCCTTGTTGTTCCACTTGGATGCTTCAAACTCTTGAGTACTCCAACTAGACTATGGCTTAAGAGCTTCTACACCATCGTCAGTGGTCATTGTTGGAGGAATATACCTATCTTCAATAGCCATTCAAGCACGATCATCTATTTGGCAAAGATAGGCTTCCATCTTGCCCTTCTAATAAGCATAATTCACCCCATTGAGCAAAGAGGGTCTTGTGCTTGAGGCTCCCTCATGACTATTACCATTTCCACTCATAGTGTTTGAAGGTAATGGATGTAATGCAAATGCAATGTCACACAAAAAGAAAACAATCAAACTAAATGCACTAAGCAAGACACACACACAGAGCAAGGATCACCTAAGTATATCTAGGCACCAGCTCTAATACCAATTGAAATTCCCCAGAAAGTGTGTGTCTATAACCTAGAAGGGGGGTGAATAGGTTTTAATTCGATAGATTACCAATTTTGAGTATTAATCAATATTATCAATTCTACCCCACTCTACTAAGTGTTCAAATAAAAGACAATAAACATAAAACAATAACAACACGCAATATATACGTGGAAAATCTTCAAATGAGAAAAAACCACGGGCTGTTCAATGCACCACACTCGATCCTCAAAATCCACTATTGAGATAAATTTTACAACCTAGGTTGACTTCCCATCTAACCCTCCAGTTACTAACCCTTTCACTCTACCCAACGGGCCTTAATAGTGATTTTGGATCACCAACCTTGTGCACTAATCATATAGCCACAAGCTTAATCAACAATGAAGAGATAATGGAAACCTAAGTGAATATGCAAGAATATTCTGTATGCAAAAATGCTAGGTCAAGACATTCATATTTATCTAGGATTAATAATGACAATTAAAGCAAATCCTATATATCAATATTCTAAATGCAAAGGCAAGAAGAATTATCTAGAAGGGTAAAACCGTTCTAAATTCTAGCTATCACAAATCAATACTTCTCAACCAACCATTAATACACAAGCATGTCATAAAAGCAATTAAACGTACAAGCAAGCATTTAATATGCAATAAGGACTAAAATCTTAGGAATACATGTCTTAGTAACGAAACTATAAAGTCTAGAGCATGTAGAAGTTACCTAGTCAAGAAGAAGATGATGCTCCATGCTTAGATGATCCTAGAATGACGCTAGATGATCATGAGATGAAGTTGGGTTGAGTAAAAATGAGTGTTTGGGAGTCCCTCTCTCTCTAGAAAAGCTAGATTACACAAATATGGCTTCTTAGACTCTTGAAAAACAAAGAAAAGAGAAAAGAACATATATATATGGTGCTCTACACAAAGTGACATCATTTTGGACGAAAGGCAACCAAATCTCGTCATGACCATTAGTTGTCCCGCGGTACAGGTAAGTGTCCAGACCGTGGCACAGAGAGCGGTGCATCACCTAGACAACACCGCTCTGTAGGCCGCTGTGCATGCAAGTGCACAGACCACGGTCTGGACAACATGCAACGCCTATGAAACTTCGATTGGGAGACTGTGGTGCATGCAACAAGCACATGCCGTGGTAGCCACAGCGTGCACCCTCTGGTAAACACCGTTGTGCAGACCGCGGTGTAAGCATTGTACAGAGAGCGGTCTGAACCACGACAGAGGAAAAAATCCTCGTTTTAAGGCACAAATAAATGCATTCAACACTCAAGAAAGAATTAAGGCACACAAGGCACATAAGAGGGCAAATAAGCATGCATGCAAGATAATTGAAAGAAAATGCATAAGTGTGTGTGTGTGTGCACTAATATCTCTTCAATGAAAGTTAAGCAAGTGATTTTATCTTTGATACTTGAGCAACTACCCTTACATATTGATCCCCAAATGTGGTTGTCAACGAAATATGTCAATCAAACACTGAGGAACTTAAAAGATCTACTCTTTGATAGATCACATAAACCATTTACAGAGATGTCTCGAAGGCCTTGATCGGAGCTAGAAAAGAGAATAAGATTGTTTTTTGTTTTTTCATATCCATCATGATGTAGGTGACCTAATTAATGATGTAGTGTTCTCATGTTTGTTGAAATCGTTAATTAATGGAATGTTTTTTTTATTTTATGATTTCTTTAATCAATAACCAATCTCAATTTTAGATATTCGATTTTTGGGTTCAAAATTTATTTCTATGAACTTCTTTACTAAGATCACAAACCCAGTTTATTTGATGAAATTACAGAGTTCCATTAAAGACATTTTAAAAAAGGTGATTAAATTTTGTACATAAACAATATGAACCTTGAAAAGTAATATGGGCAATTGGG
This sequence comes from Dipteronia dyeriana, assembly GCA_032871835.1. NCBI lineage: Eukaryota > Viridiplantae > Streptophyta > Magnoliopsida > Sapindales > Sapindaceae > Dipteronia > Dipteronia dyeriana. The sequence continues at coordinate 21,291,381 of CM065299.1, forward strand.
TTAATAAATGATATAATACAAGTAATACATAGATGCAACTGGTTGGCTGTTCAGTTGACAAATGTATGCCATTGGTCTGGTCAGTGGTATAATAATAACTTCATGCATGTTATTGGGTTGTTCATTCTTCTTGGTAATGTTATATAATAACTTTTATGCATACTATTACTGATGCTTTTCATTGAGCAAAAATCGATAATTAATCGCATTAAGAATATAAACCGTCAAATACTGATGCTTTTCATTGAGCTATTCAATGCACGTTGCTAAGGGTGACGTTAAGTACTTCATAATTGATTGTTGAACACAAAATCATTTATGTGATCTTTATATATAGTTGGTAATTTTATAATTTAATATCTGATCATGTATTTATTATTGACAAGAAAAAATGAGTTAAATTTTGTCATTAAAGATAAAGAAAATGAGCATCATTACGGTGCATACAGCTACCTTAACAGATATTGCAAAGTAGAAAAATCGATAATTAATCGCGTCGAGAATATCAACCATAAAATATTGATGCTTGTCATTGGGTTGTTCAATGCACATTGCTAGGGGTGACGTTAAGTACTTCATAATTGGTTATTGAATGCAAAATTATATATGTAATCATATTTTATAGTTGCTAATTTTGCAATTGAATATCTGATCATGTGTTTATTATTGACATGAAAAAATGAGTTATCTTTAAAATTATATCAGTGATCATATTTTATAGTTGGTAATTTCGTAATTGAATATCTGACCATATGTTAATTATTGACATGAAAAAACAAGTTATCTTTTGTCATTAAAGAAAATGAATGTCATTAAGGTGCATGCAGCTACCCTAGCTGATATTTCGAAGTTCAAAAACCGATAATTAATCTCATCGAGAATATCAACCGTAAAATATTGATACTTGTCATTGGGTTGTTCAATGCACATTGCTAGGGGCAACGTTAAGTACTTCATAATTGATTGTTGAACACAAATATATATATATATATATATATATATATATATATACATATATATATATATATGTGTGTGTGTGTGTGTGTGTGTGTGTGTGTGTGATTCTCGTTTATAGTTGGTAATTTCGTAATTGACTATCTGATCATACGTTAAGTATTGACATGAAAAAATGAGTTATCTTTTGTCATTAAAGAAAATGAGTGTCATTAATGTGCATGCAGCTACCCTAACCGATATTGCAAAGTACAAAAATCAAAAATTAATCGTGTTGACAATATCAACTGTCAAATATTGATGTTTGTCCTTGGGCTATTCAATGCACGTTGCTAGGGGTGGCATTAAGTACTTCATAATTGATTATTGAACGCAAAATTATATATATGATCCTCTTTTATAGTTAGTAATTTAGTAATTGAATATCAGATCATGCGTTAATTATTAACATTAAAAAAAAGTTATCTTTTGTCATTGAAGAAAATGAGCGTCATTAAGGTGCATGCAGCTACACTAGTCAATATTCTGAAGTTTAAAAATTGATAATTAATCACATCGAGAATATCAACCGTCAAATATCAATGCTTGTCATTGGGCTGTTCAATACACGTTGCTAGGGGTGACATTAAGTACTTCTTCAATTACTATAAAAATAAATATTAAATTAATGAATAAACTAGTAGTTGCCATTAATATTGGAATATATAAGGAGTATCAAACTGTTAAAGCAACTTAGGGTTTGAAAATATAGAAAAATATCTTACAATAGGTTCATCAGCCATTAGATTGATGATTTGTTGTCAGAGAGGAAAGAAATTGTTGAGGATGCACTAACCAAATAGCGCATACGTTACTTGAAGTTGGAAGAGGATTGGAGTAGAAGAGAAAAAGAAGATCGTAGATGTCGATATTCGCATCTTGAAGCTGAAGATGGAGGTGAAAGCTAAAAGAAATGAAGTCAACAGGTTAATGGAGGATTGTGATGTCTGTTACTACTTATTCAACAACGTTTCGGTTTAGTAGTGTAATCTAGGCTTTCTTCCTGTAATCTAGGATTTTTTCTGTAATCTTTGTATTTTGTGTTTCCACTTTATCTAGTGATTTCAAAAGGAAGAAAGTTGTTTTGATGGAATTGTTCTATAATGGTAATATTTCAAGTTATTTTTGACTTCTACCTGATGGGCTTGCAATCAAGTGAATTTTGAGAAACCCGGTGTGTTTCGTTTGTTGTTTTATGAATTTTTCAGTGTCTTAAATAATAATCTTTTAATTGTTTTATGGAATCTGTTGAGCAGCTTATTTGCTAACCGGAAATGAGCCTTTTCAATCACTAGTGCTCTTGTGATCTTTTTCTCTAAATCAAAGCATGCAGATCCAAGGGATGCGTCTTTCTAGTTGTTAAGGAAACAAATCAAAGATAATTGATTTTAGAGTAATGCTAGACTTCCCAAATTTTTTCCTAATTGATGTTGGAACATGATGTGCCAACATCTTGTAAATCATGAATTATGTGGTGAGTGATGTGATGTTGTCACCTCATGTACCAACATCATTTGGGAAGAAATTTAGTAGTGTAATATAGGATTTATTTATGTAATCTTTGTTTTATTATTATTTATTTTAATGTTGTTTTTTGATCTTATCATTCTTTTAGAACAGTTGTGTTTTTTAAAACATCTTTTGCATGTTTTGTATTTTGTATCCACACCTGTTATGATATGGTTGGAAATTAGTACAATTAAGTCTCTCGGGTTGCTGGTGTTGTTTTTGTTGCTGTCGTTCTAGTTTTTGGCAGCTGGTGATCTCTTGCGAGTTCACAGCAGATGTATCAAAAATGAAATACGAGAACTTAATTAAAATCTTCATTTGGGAGCACATGCATGACCCTCAACATTGGGTATTGCTACTATAACTTGAATACTTTTAAGTGTGGCCAATAATCTTTTCATATCCTAGTTTTCGGGTCTGTTTGTTGATTGTTTTGGTCTCTTGCGTGGGCTGTGCAACTGTGTTGTTCGTTTTCATGATGTGCCTCTGTGCCTTTGTGTTGGTTGTTTTGTTGGGCTTTGTCTTACCTCTTGAAATAAATTTGCAATTAAAAAAATAAATATAAAAAGCTCGTAATTAAGATGTCATTGATCTAGTCAATAGTATAATAATAACTTCATGCATGTTATTGAGTTGTTCTATCTTCTTGGTAACGTCATCTAATAAATTATGTTCATACTCCATTTCTGTTTGAATAAAACATCATCTATGATTATGGTAACCTTATGGGTGATCATCACGTTTAGGAAATTAGGTACAATTCAATAGTTAAAACACAATCAAAATGACATGAAAAAATTATGAAAAATATGTGGTGATTTATTATTACAATGAATGCAAAAATATATATGTGATCCTCGTTTAGAGTTGGTAATTTCATAATTGAATATCTGATCATGTGTTAATTATTGACATGGAAAAATGAGTTATCTTTTGTCATTAACGAAAATGAGCGTCGTTAAGGTGCATGCAGCTACCCTAGCTGATATTGCAAAGTACAAAAATAGATAATTAATCGCGTCGAGGATATCAACCGTCAAATATTGATGTTTGTCATTGGGTTGTTCATTGCACGTTGATAAGGGTGACGTTAAGTACTTTTTCAATTACTACAAAAATAAATATTAAATTAATGTATAGATTAGTAGTTGCTATTAATATTGGAATATATAAGTAGTGTTAAACTATTAAAGCCACTTAGGGTTTGTACATAACTAAGTTCTCTCTAAAAATATAAAAAAACGACTTACAATGGTTCCATCAGCCATGAGATTGATGATTTCTTGTCAGAGAGGAAAGGAATTGTTGAGGATGCACTAGCTAAAGAGCGCATATGTTACATGAAGCTAGAAGTGGATTGGAGGGATGAGAACAAGAAAGTCGTAGATGCCGATATCAGCAACATGAAGCTAGAGATGGAGGTTGAAACTAAAATCAATGAAATCAACAGGTTAATGGAGGAATGTTATCGTCTGCTACTACTTATCGAACGATGTTTTGGTTTAGTAGTGTAACCTAGGATTTCTTTCTGTAATCTTTGTTTTATTGTTATTTATTTTTATGTTGTTTTTTATCTTATCTTTTGTTTAAAATAGTTGTGTGTTTGAAAGCATCTTTTGCATGTTATGAGTTTTTTATTCACACCTATTATAATATGGTTGGTAATTAGCACAGTTAAGTCTCTCGGGTTGCTGGTGTTGTTTTTATTGTGTTTACTCTGGTTTTTGGCAGCTGGTGGTCTCATGTGAGTTCGCAACAGATTTATCATAAATGAAATACGACAACTTTGAAATTCCCTAGAATGTGTATGTGTAATAACCTAGAGGGAAGGGGGGAATAGGTTTTTTAATTGAATCAATTACCAATTTTTTGATTAATCAAAATTAATATCAAGCATTCATATAAACATAATTTAGCTTAAAACAATAAAAACACAAGAAATCGATTTACGTGAGAAACCCTCCAACTGGGCAAAACTCATGGGCTAATCCACTTAGCCACTCACGGTCCACAAAATCCACAATTTGAATGAAAGTTTACAACCTAGGTTGACCTCCCGTCACACCCTCCAGTTACTAACTCTTTCACTCTACCCAACGGGCCTATAATAGTGATCTTGGACCAACAAGCGTGTGCACTAAACACTTAGCCACAAAGCTTAACAACTATGAAGAGAATATGCAACATATATGAATATATGGAAATATTCTATAAGCAAAAATGTTAGGTTAACATATTTAAGCTTATCTAAGGAATAAAGGTTGGCAATGAATGCAAAATTCTAGTTATCAATTATCTAAATGCAAAAGCAAATAGATTTAGCTATCACAAAACTCTAATCTTAACCAACAAACAACAATCCAAGCATGTTATAAATGCAGTTAAACATAAAAGTCTGCATTCAATCAACAATAAATGTTATTCCTAGGTAAACATGGCATAAGAATCTAACCTGAAATTTTAGGGTATGTATAAATTAACTAGTCAAAGACAAACAAGAAGACTCATGCTTGGAATATGTAAAAATGATGCTAAACACTCATGGATTGAAGTTTGGTTGAGTCAAAATAGTTTCTTGGAGCTTCTCTCTCGAAGGAAATACATTCTCTCACTAAAAAAATAATTTGGAAGCTCTAAAAAATGAGTGAGGAAGAAGATGACATATATATAAATATATATTGTAAGTTCCTCGGTGTTTGATTGGCGTATTTTGTTGACAACCACATTTCGGGATCAATATGTAAGGGTTGTTTAGGGCTTCATTGTTCGTAACCAAGCTCAAGCATCAAAGGAAAAATCACTTGTTTAACTTTAATTGAAGAGGTATTAGTGCACACACACACATTCATGCATTTTCCTTTAATTATCTTACATGCATGCTTATTTGCCATCTTGTGTGCCTTCTGTGTCTTAATTCTTGTTTGAGTATTGAATGCATTTTTTGTGCCTTAAAAAGATGATTTTTTTCCTCTGGTCCGCTGTTTAGACCACTCTCTGTGCAGTGCCTACACCACGGTCTGCACAACGGTGTTTACCTAAGGCTGCACGTTGTGGCTACCGCGGTCTCCCAAGCAGAGTTTCATAGGCGTTGCATGTTGTCCAGACTGCGGTCTGTACACTTGCATGCACAGCCGCCTACAGAGCGGTGTTGTCCAGACAATGCACCTCTCTCTGTGCCGCGGTCTGGACACTTACCTGTACCGCAGTACAACCAACGGTCCTGGTGGGATTAGGTTACCTTTTGTCCAAAATGACATCACTTTGTGTAGGGCACCATATATATATGTTCTCTTCTCTTCTCTTTGGTTTTTAAGAGTCCAAGAAGCCATCTTTGTGTGATCTAGCTTTTTTAAAGAGAGAGGGACTCCCAAACACTCATTTTTACTCAACCCAACTTCATCTCATGATCATCTAAGCATGGAGCATCATCTTCTTCTTGACTAGGTAACTTCTACATGCTCTAGACTTTATAGTTTCGTTACTAAGACATGTATTCCTAGGGTTTTAGTCATTATTGCATATTAAATGCTTTCTTGTACATTTAATTGCTTTTATGACATGCTTGTGTATTGATGGTTGGTTGAGAAGTATTGATTTGTGATAGCAAGAATTTAGGACGGTTTTACCCTTCTAGATAATTCTTCTTGCCTTTGCATTTAGAACATTGATATCTAGGATTTGCTTTAATTGTCATTATTAATCCTAGATAAGCATGAATGTCTTGACCTAGCATTTTTTCTTATAGAATATTCTTGCATATTCACTTAGGTTGCCATTATCTCTTCATTGTTGATTAAGCTTGTGGCTATATGATTAGTGCACAAGGTTGGTGATCCAAAATCACTATTAAGGCCCGTTGGGTAGAGTGAAAGGGTTAGTAACTAGAGGGTTAGACAGGAGGTCAACCTAGGTTGTAAACTTTCTCTCAATAGTGGATTTTAAGGATCGACTGTGGCGCACTGAACAGCTGGTGGTTTTTTCTCATTTGAAGGGTTTCCACGTATATATTGCTTGTTGTTATTGTTTTATGTTTGTTGTCTTTTATTTGAACACTTAGTAGAATGGGGTATAATTTATAATATTGATTAATTCGCAAAGTTGGTAATCTATTGAATTAAAACCTATTCACCCCCCCCCTCCAAATAGGTAATAGACACACACTTTCTAGGGAATTTCATATATATATATATATATATATATATATATATATATATATATATATATATATATATGATGCCCTAACCAAAATGACATCGTTTTGAACTTGGGAAAAAAAATTCTGTAAAAACCGTTATGCATATTGCTGTCTAGGAAAGGGTCCAGACCACGGTGCATGTAACATGGCACGGCTGGGAAAGACTGATGCCAGGACCGTTGCAGAAGCATTTGCACCAACAGCGGTCCAGGCCATGGTGAAAGTTGCAAGGCAAGACTGGAGAGCACCGCTGTGCAGGCACGTGCACTTGTCGTGGTGTGGACAACATGCAACGCCTAATCAACATCGCTGTGAAGACCGCGGTGGCGGCATGTGCATAGCAAGCGGTCCAAACTGCGGCCAAAAGGAAAATCATCTTATCTATAGGCAAACACAACATACAATCCAAGCAAGCAAGAGATAAAAAGAGATAAGGCACACAAAAGAGCAATTGGACACTAATTCAAGATGACTAAAACATGCATGAGAGTGAGTGTTTACCTAAATCTCTTCAAATGAGGTTAAGTAAAGTGATAAACCTTTTGAGTTTGAGCTTGGTCACGAACAAAGATGGCCAAAACAACTCTTACATATATACCCTCAAATGTGGTTTGTCAACGAACTAAGTCAATCAACAACCGAGGAACTTACAATCTCCCCCTTTAGCTTTTTCATGACAAAACTGCCACTCACAAAACATCCTCATAAAAAAAACAAAAAAAAAACAAAAGGTCAACAAAAAATGTTTTTCTACATTGCAATAAGAAGTCTAATCACTAGATCTTCAAGACTTCCATCTCTTGTAGAAAAACCATCCCTACAAAATAAGCTAACTACACTTTCCAAAACAAGTGTATTTGAGGTGATCAAGAGAAATAAAAATAAGAGCAATTTGCATAGAATAATACAGGCAATCATGCAATAACAATGCAAATGCAAATGCTCCCCCTGAACAGGTTACTACCTTTTTACCAAGTCAATCTCCCCTTATATGCAATTTATAACTCCCCTTAAAGTCATGCCAGACTCAACTCCACCTAAATCAACACTTCTCCCCCTTTTTATCACAAGACAGACAAAGGGGTGTTCCCCAAATGGGTCACCTTAGCAAAGAGAGCTATTAGCATCAAAGATAAGTGTATAATCATACACTTCAACTTTATGCAACTTAATTATGTGAGAGAGAAGAGCAAAAAGATTTGAATTTGAAGAAAATGTTTGAGAAAAGTGCCATGGATGGAAGACATGCAACATTAACTTTGAAAGCATGGTATTTGTCAAAGCAAATATCAAAAGAGTTTCCAAAAGAAGTCAAACCAATTTGTACCCTTTTGTAAAAAAATGAGCAGGATATAGCATTGGAACTTTTTATCACACACATAAGAAACTTTATCAATTCTTAATGACCAAACAAGACATGGATATAAAATCCTTATTGATTGACTGGATATGAAATCCTTATTGGTTGTCGTCTTGTTCAACCATTAAGAAAATAGACAAGACTAAATTTGGATAAGACATCCTTATTTAGAATGGACATAAGGTCCTTACTGAGTTTAGCCTTGTCAGAAGATTTCACACACATAAACCATGCATAATAATTAAGCATGTCAACATCAAGTTTGCATAACATGAAGATAAATTGTAGGTCAATCAATTGTACTCCCCAATCAATTTTCCTAGTCTAAAACTGCATGATTGAACATAAATGAAAAAGCAAGGAAAATTCACACTTATTGAATAAAAAGCCATATATATATATATATATATATATATATATATATATATATATGTATGTATAACCATGATTCTCAAGCAATTAATTAAGAGCATAAAGTTGATCAATTTTCTGCTTATTTCAACAATGCAAGGTTTCTCTCTTTGCTTGAGCTCCCCGTATGGGGTCAATCACAAACTCATCAAGGCATGTGACAAATCCCAATAGATCTACTAAGTGACTTGAACCTAGTTGAGTATAAGGCTTTGTAAAGAGATCTGCTAGCTGATCATTTGTGCCTACATGTTCAAGTGCTATGCATTTATATTCTACTAGCTCCCTAATGAAATGATTCCTAATGTCTATATGCTTAGTCCTAGAATATTGAACAGGATTCTTTGAAATATTAATAGCACTCAAATTATCACAATAAAGGGTAAGAATACCTTGACCAAAGTCATAATCCATAATCATTTGTTTCATCCACAGGAGTTGTGTGCAAGCACTCCGGGTGGCTATGTATTCTGCTTCAACTGTGGATAGGGAGATTGAATTTTGTTTCTAGCAAAACCAAGACACTAGGTTGTTTCCTAGAAAGAAGCAACCTCTCGATGTACTCTTCATATCCTCACAATTACCTACCCAGTCTACATCACTAAAACCAAATAGACTAGCATTACTATCAAAAGAGTACCATATTCCATAGTTGGAAATCACATTCACATATCTAATGATTCTCTTCACATCAGAGAGATGAGACTCCTTGGGATCTACTTGGTACCTAGCACAAACACCCATACTAAATGCGATATCGGTTTTTCCATGAGGGAGTCCCAGTTTGTAATCTTCAAACGGATTCAAATTTGGAGTTTGAAGGCCAAAGAACGGTCGAAGAACTAGAGAAGCGCAAGGGGTGAGGTGCGATGGCTCAAGCCATCACCATGCACCATCCCGAGATAGCGCGTGGCCATCTCGGCCCCAAATGTGCTCTGCCCCAAGTTGCCCACGCGTAATCTTAGGGAGGCACTAATGAAATAGGGCAATTTGGTCATTTGGTGTTTTTCTCTTTAAAACGTCTCCTTCCCTTTCATTCTTTACAAGTTGAGAAAATTGAAATTGAAGAACAAGTGCAGAAATTTTCTCTCAACATTTTTTATTTTTGTTTTTGTGATAACTTCTTCATTTCTACTCAGAATCACTTGATTCAAAAACCGATTTTGAGTGTCTTGAAGAGTTCTACAAACCCAAGCATTTCCATAACCAAAGGATATCTACATTCTTCATTGTGATCTGATCTTCAGTTCATGGTTTTCATCCTTGTTGGTAAAATCATCTTCTTCTTAGTTTTCTTCTTAGATCTTCTTATTGATTGATGCTATTTGATTAAAAAGCATGACTAGGATGATTTTGATATCATTTTTTGGTTTGTTGATTTGATTTTCAAGTTTAGCTAGATTTGTGATAAATTGAATGATTTGTGCTAAACTTGATGTGCATGAAATTGTTTCTAGAAATCTTTTGTTCTTTTTCTTGATTGATTATTTCTAGATCTAATTTCATTTTTCTGAGAAATAGGTTGTGTTTATATTGGTATATATATCTTCATATCTATGTTCTTAGTTGATAACATGCTTAGGTTGTCTAGATACATTTGTGATTATTCTTTGAAAGCATAGTCTAGCTATCTAATTGCATTCCTTTGAATTTGTTGATCATCATTTTCTATGTTGAGTGCTTGTTTGTGTTTTGCATTCATGATCACTTAGATGCCTTGTGAAGAGGTAGAAAGTCTCATATCTTAGAGTGATTCTTTGATTTGAGCAATTGTAAGTCTTAGCTAGAGTCGGGAGGACTTGGATAGCTAAGCAAGTGGAAGTCTTGACAAGAGGTGTGAGACCTTGGATTGTTGAGCGAGGAAGTCTTCACTAGAGTCGGGAGGACTCGGATAGTTGAGCAAGAAGTCTTACCTAGGGTCGGGAGGATCTGGATAGGTGAGCAAGGAATCTTCCTAGAGACAGGTGGTCTTGGATAGGAAGTCAGCTTAGTATGTCACTAGGTTCAAGGATAGAGTGAGAGTGATAATTTGTAAAGCATGTGCAATTGCTTGAGTGTGTAACTCTATTTGAAATAATGGATTTGCTTTTACCGGTGGTTGCGGTATCAACCCGTGGATGTTTCCTCTTCGAAGGTTTACCATGTAAATATTGTGTCATTGTTCGCAATTTTCATTAAGCATTGTTAAAATTGCATTGTTTTTAAAAGAAGATAAAAATTGGAGCATATACCTATTCACCCTCCCCCTCCCCCTCAAGGTATATTCACACTATAAAGATAAAGGGAATTTCAATTGGTATCAGAGCCGGTGTCTAGACACACTTAGATAGATCTTCTTTGTAGTGTTTGTCATCTTCTTTTGTCTCATCATGATTAAAGAAATGTATTCTTTTGTGGCTTCTCTTGTTGAAGGTGAGTCTATTGACTTTGATGATCAAAATATCAAAGATCTTATTCAAGAAATTGAAAGGATCTCTAAGATCAATAAGTCACTCACTAAGAAGTTAGGAAATCATGATTTTGATCTTAATGACAAAATTCTTAATCTTGAGAAAAACTTGATTGATAGCAATGATAGATTAAGTATTTTGAAGCATGAAATTGAGCAGAGAGATGAATCTCTTGATCATGCTAGGAGAATTAAAAATGTGCTTAGAGCAAAACTAAATGAGCATGAGAATCAAGAGAAAGTGCTTAATGACAAACTTAATGAGGCTAAAGAGATGATTAATAAGATGTTATCTAGCTCTAACAAAGTGAAAGCTCTCATTAAGATTGGAAAGCCTTCAAGCGACAAAAGAGGTTTAGGATATGTTAATGAAAAATCAACTCTTTCATCTAACAAATCTACTTTTGTCAAAGCTTGTAGCAATTTAAATGTAGGTACACTCTCTAACGGTAAAGCCATGAATGCTACCGGAGGTGCCTCAACATCAACAATGAAAGTCAAGGAAAAGACTCAACAATGCCAAAGACAAGCTATATCATCATCAAATGCAAAAGGCAAGACATCTAGTGTTGCACGCCAAAGAGGTAAAAATGTGAGAAGGCAAAATGAGTTGAATGCTCAAGCAAATGGTAAACTTCTCAAATTCATACCTATTTGTCATTATTGCAACATGGTAGGACACATAAGACCTAGATGTTATGAATACATTCGTAAATGTAGAATTTCCAATGATTTGCATGATATGTCTTTGAATGGTCCTAGGCAATCATCCATGTATGGATCTAGAATTAGACCAAAGAAGACCTTGGAAAAACATGTTGAGAATAAATGTGTTGGTGATTTGTTTGTTAAATCTTGTGTTGTGCATAGTTCTACTATGCATAAGAAAGTTGATAATGCTTTGTTTGATTTGTTTGAAAATGTGACTAATGGAGTCAACGTGTCTAAAAACAAGTCAAAGCATGTTAATAAAAGTAGGAATGAGAAACTTGTCAAGAAAGTTTAGGTTAAGAAAAACACAACACAATGTTTGGTTGCACAATATGCTTTAAGAGCTAATTCATCCTATTATTGGTACCTAGATAGTGGTTGCTCTAGGAATATGACCGGTAATAAGGAATTCCTTAAGAATCTTGTTATGAATGATGGTGGATGGGTTACATTTGGTGATGGCACCAAAAAGCAAGTTCTAGGCAAGGGAACAATTTGTATCCCCGGATTGCCTAAACTTCATGATACCTTGTATATAGATGGTCTACAAGCTAATCTAATAAGCATCACTCACTTGTGTGAAATTTTTAAAGAAGTTAGCTTTAACAAGGATGTGTGCACGATAATTGATAAAAAGGACAAAATTGTTTTGAAAGTCAAAAGGTCTTCGGACAATTGCTATTGTTTAGAGGTTGATCCACTAACATGTAATATGGCACATGAGTGCAACAAGCTTGAATTATGGCATGAAATATCGGGCCACATGAATTATAAAGATTTAAAAAAGCTTGAGAAATATGACATTGTTATAGGTCTTCCTAGTCTTGGTAAAAAGCTTGATGGTGTTTGTGAACCATGTCAATTAGGCAAACAAACAAAAGTGTCTCATAAAAAGAACACTAATTTTGCTACCAAGAAGCCCTTAGAACTTGTGCATATGGACCTAATGGGACCAATCCAAACCGAAAGTATAAATGGTAAAAAAATACATTTTTGTATGTGTTGATTACTTTTCTCGGTTTGCTTGGGTATATTTTCTTAGAGACAAGACCGAAACTTTTGGTTACTTTAAAAAATTTTGTAATCAAGTGCAAAAGGAAAAAGGTCTTAGAATCAAGAAAATATGTCACATTAGGAGTTATCATAGGAGTGAATTTGAAAATGATAGATTTAGTGAGTTTTGTGATGATTATGGGATTTCACATGAGTTCTCGGCTCCTAGAACTCCTCAAAAAAATGGTATTGTTGAGAGGAAGAATCGTGTCTTGCAAGAGATGGCTAGGGTCATGCTCAATAGCAAGAAAGTCCCTAGAAATATTTAGGCCGAAGCGGTTAATACCGCATGCTATGTCACTAAGAGAGTTTTTTGAAGGCCCGGCACAAAACAAACCTCCTATGAACTTTAGAAGGGCAAGAAGCCCAATGTGAGTTACTTCCACACTTTTGGGAGTAAGTGTTTTATTTTGAATGATAGAGATCACTTAGGAAAGTTTGATGCTAATAGTGATATTGGTCTCTTTCTTGGGTATGCTAATAATAGTCGTGCATATAGAGTGTTCAATTTGAAAACTAAGACTATTATAGAGTCTATTAATGTGAAAATAGATGATCTTAGCATGCTTGATTTATGTGATAACCATGGTATCAATGAACCTAAAGAACATTTGTTGAATGACACTAAAGCACCTATTGATGTTACAAGTTGTGATGAAAGTGAGTCTAGTCATAATGATGATAATGGTAGTGTTGCTAGAGAAGAAAGTCAAGAGTTAGAAAATGGTTTAAATGATGACCAGATGTTGAAAATTCTAATTCTAGACTTAGGAACATGCATTACCAACAATACATCATAGGTGATTTGAATGAAAGGGTTAGAACTAGAAGGCAACTAGCTAACCAAATTTCATATGCTTGCTACACTTATCAAATTGAGCCCAAAAATATTAATGAAACAATTATTGATGAATATTGGGTTAATGTCATGCAAGAAGAACTAAATCAATTTGAGAGGAATGAAGTATGGTCCTTAGTTCCTAGACCAAAAGATATCAATGTGATTCGTACAAAATGGGTGTTTAGGAATAAAACCGATGAATGTGGCAAGATTGTGAGAAATAAAGCAAGACTAGTGGCTCATGGATACACTTAAGTTAAGGGTGTAGAATTTGATGAGACTTTTGCACCCGTTGCACGTCTTGAGTCCATTAGGCTTTTGTTGTCCATTGCATGTCTTAAAAAATTCAAATTGTTTCAAATGGATGTCAAAAGTGTTTTTCTCAATGGAAACCTTCAAGAAGAAGTGCATGTTGAACAACCTAAGGGTTTTGTAGACCCACACTCTTTTAATCATGTATTTAAGTTGAAAAAGGCTCTTTATGGCCTTAAGCAAGCTCCTAGAGCTTGGTATGATAGATTAACTCAATATCTTATTGACAACCAATATATGAGAGGTGGTATTGATAGAACATTGTTTGTTAAGCATTATGACAATGACATTTTTGTTGCACAGATATATGTTGATGATATTGTGTTTGGGTCTACATGTAAAACCAAGGTTGATGATTTTATGAATGTTATGTCAAGAGAATTTGAAATGAGTATGGTAGGTGAACTCATTTACTTTCTTGGTATGCAAGTGAAACAATCTAGCAATGGTTTCATGTTGTCTCAATCAAAATATACTAGAAATCTTGTTAAGAAATTTGGCCTTGAAAGTGGAAGAGTATTTGAAACACCTATGAGTACAACTTTAATACTTGACAAAGATGAAAAAGGAAAAAATGTTGATCGAAGTCTCTATAGGAGCATGATAGGTAGCCTTCTCTACCTAACGGCTAGTAGGCCAGATATTTGTTTTAGTGTAGGTTTGTGTGCTAGGTTTCAAGCTAATCCAAAAGAATCTCACTTGAAAGCCGTTAAAAGAATCATTAGGTATATAAAAGGAACACATAATCTTGGTTTATTCTATTCCTTTGATACTAATGATATTCTTGTTGGCTATTGTGATGCGGATTGGGCAGGAAACATTGATGATCGTAAAAGCACATCGGGCGGTTGCTTTTACTTGGGGAATAACTTGATTGCTTGGCTAAGCAATAAGCAAAATTCCGTCTCTCTTTCATCATCCGAAGCAGAGTACATTGCGGCCGGAAGTGCTTACACACAACTTCTATGGATGAAACAAATTCTCAAGGATTATGAGATCAATCAAGGTAAAATGACTCTCTATTGTGATAATATGAGTGCCATTAACATCTCTAAAAATCCGTTACAACACTCACGCACAAAGCATATAGACATTAGGCATCATTTCATTAAAGAACTTGTTGAACATTCAATAGTAACTCTTGAACATATGCCTACTAAAAACCAACTGTGGACTTGTTCACAAGGCCCTTGGACAAAGAGAGATTTGTATCTCTTAGAAGATCCATTGGCATGATTTGTGTTGAATAATGCTTGTGTGTGGTTATGAGTGGCTTGATAAGCAAAACTGTATTGTATGTCTATTTCTTTGAGAGCTACTCATGTGAGAAGTAATGATCTTGATAAAATAGCTTTTATTGCTTCTAGATCACGCACTTAAGTCTTTGTAATTCTTGTTTTTAAAAGTGCACAAATGCTTCTCTTTTATGTTTAAGTTTGAGTAATTGAGTTTAAAGCATGTAGATTATGGATGCATCTTGAAGTTCATTGTCTAGTACATGATAGATGACCTATGGTTAGTATCCATTTTGCTTCGGCATCTATATAGAACTCAACGAGCACCTTCATGGAAAGGGCTACACACCTTGGTTAAGAAGCCGCCCAATGTAGAAAAGGGCTACACCATTGTGATGAGTGAAATCCGTCATGAAGAGTATATGTTTATGTTAGAAAAATCAAAGAAGTATTGAAAAAGACTCATTTAAAAAAAATATTTGATTCAAAGCCTAAAAAGAAATGGAGGAAGGTTTAAAATGGAGTATAGTTGAAAATTGTGATTGCTCGGGTTGAAAAACAAAAATGGAATGACGAGCCACATGCACACACATGCTCATATGTTGAAATCTATTCTCTTTAAAGTAAAAATCCGGATGATAATCGGTTTGACCTTGATTGGAAAAGCTTTAGATGGATAGGTGTTGAGGTGGTTTGCATGTTGATATATGCTAGAAGCAATTTCACACACACACACACATTTTTGCTTCATGTGCTTGATTCATTAGCAATGAGAGATTATTTTTTAGAGAATAATGAAAATCTATGATTCTCTTGTTAATGTTGAAAAATAATGGTTTACTATCTTTTATCGCTTGAAATGTGTGATTGTGTGATTTCCTTGTGAACAAGTTTACTTACTTATTAACATGTGGAGCATATGTTAAGGGGGAGCTTAGTTTGTTAAACTTAGTTCTCTATACAACTTGTTTGCTCACTATCTCATGATTTTATTATGCATCCTTTATTGCCTTGTAGGTATTTTCAATTGGCATTTATCTCTCTCTCTAGGTTGTGTAATATGTTTTTGTCTATTCCTTGCCAAAAATGGGGAGAAAGTGTTTTTCCTCACCATGTTACTTACTTTTGATATAAAGGGGAAACAATTCATTAAGGGGGAGAAATTTTGTCTTAAAGGGGAGAAAGATTTTGTGTTTGCATGAGATAAGAAGAGTTAAGGGATCTTTTGTTTTTGTTTCATATATTGTTTATTTATCTCACCTATCTTCTTTGTAGAAGATTTCTTTTGGTTGTTCTTGTCTCACAGGTGCTTTGAATGTGTGAAGATATTCTTGAAGACTCATGAAGACATTTTAGTTTAGGAATATCTCTTTGTAATGTGAGAATGTGAGAATGCAATCAACATTGATTATGAGTGATCATTGTATGGAGAGGTAGAGGTTTTGTCATGGAATAGCCAAAAGGGGAGATTGTTAGGTTCTAGATTTGTGTTGGCTTTATTCCATAACAAAACTTCATTCCTTTGTAATGCTTAGTTGCTTAAGTGGTTTGTGATGATAAGAGCTTCAAGGAAGAAAAACAACTTCTCATGATGCAGAGTTCGTCTTCAAGAGGATTGGTACTATTCTTAGATGCTAAGGTATCGAGATCCTTCTTCCTCTTGCAAGTCGTAGGCACACACACACAATTCATTTATATGTGTCCCTGCTTTGTTGTGCATCATTATATGTGCACATACACACACAATTCATACATTTGTGTCCCTGCATCATAGTGCATCATTTGGTATAACACATTCACACACTTGAAGTTGAATGCTCATGCATTGGTATGAAAGTAACATGTTTTGGAAAATGCATGATTGGAGACTATCTCTATGTAGTTTGCATTCTTGTGTGAAATATGTTTGTTTGTTTATATGTTTGTATAACATGGATCTTGAACTTGATTTTGATCTTAGATTATTCATGATTGAGTTTCGGTCATTTCGGTTACTCATACTATTGATTTTGAGTTCTAAGTCAAAAGATACTTCATTTTCAACTCATGTTGCATACATTGTCTTCGTCTTCATATATCGAGTCGAATTATTATTTTTTGGGTTGATTATCTTATATTTCCATGTCTGTAAGGGATTCCCAGTTTGTAATCTTCAAATGGATTCAAATTCGGAGTTCGGAGGCCAAAGAACGGTCGAAGAACGCGAGAGAAGTGCAAGGGGTGAGGTGCGATGGCTCAAGCCATCACCATGCACCATCCTGAGATGGTGCGTGGCCATCTCGGCCCCAAATGTGCTCTGCCCCGAGATGCCCACGCTCCATCTCAGGGAGGCACTAATGAAAGGGGGTAATTTGGTACTTTGGTGTTTTTCTCTTTAAAACCTCTCCGTCCCTCTCATTATTTACAAGTTGAGAAAATTGAAATTGAAGAATAAGTGCAGAAATTTTCTCTCAACATGTTTTATTTTTGTTTTTGTGATAACTTCTTCATTTCTACTCCGAATCACTTGATTCAAAAACCGATTTCGAGTGTCTTGAAGAGTTATACAAACCCCAAGAATTTTCAGAACCAAAGGATGTCTACATATTTCGTTGTGATCTGATCTTCAGTTCGTGGTTTTCATCCTTGTTGGTAAAATCATCTTCTTCTTAGTTTTCTTCTTAGATCTTCTTATTGATTGATGCTATTTGATTAAGAAGCATGACTAGGATGATTTTGATATCAATTTTTTGGTTTGTTGATTTGATTTTCAAGTTTAGCTAGATTTGTGATAAATTGAATGATTTGTACTAAACTTGATGAACATGAAATTGTTTCTAGAAATCTTTTATTCTTATGCTTGATTGATTATTTCTATATCTAATTTCATTTTTCTAAGAAATAGGTTGTGTTTATATTGGTATCTATATCTTCATATCTATGTTCTTAGTTGATAACATGCTTTGGTTGTCTAGATACATTTGTGATTGTTCTTTGAAAGCATAATCTAGCTATCTAATTGCATTCCATAGAATTTGTTGATCATCATTTTCTATGTTGAGTGCTTGTTTGCGTTTTGCATTCATGATCACTTAGATGCCTTGTGAAGAGGTAGAAAGTCTCATATCTTAGAGTGATTCTTTGATTTGAGCAATTGTAAGTCTTAGCTAGAGTCGGGAGGACTGGGATAGCTAAGCAAGTGGAAGTCTTGACAAGAGGTGTGAGACCTCGGATTGTTGAGCGAGGAAGTCTTGACTAGAGTCGGGAGGACTCGGATAGTTGAGCAAGAAGTCTTGCCTAGGGTTGGGAGGATCCAGATAGGTGAGCAAGGATCTTCCCAGAGATAGGGGACCTTGGATAGGAAGTCGGTTTAGTAGATCACTAGGTTCAAGGATAGAGTGATAGCTTGTAAAGCATGTGTGATTGCGTGAGTGTGTAACTCTATTTGAAATAGTGGATTTGCTTTTGCCGGTGGTTGTGGTATCAACCCGTGGATGTTTCCTCTTCGGAGGTTTACCACGTAAATATTGTGTGTTATTGTTTGCGATTTTCATTAAGCATTGTTAAAATTGCATTGTTTTTAAAAGAAGATAAAAATTGGAGCATATACCTATTCACCCCCCCCCCCCCCCCCCTCCCCTCCCCCTCTAGGTATATTCACACTATAAAGATAAAGGGAATTTCAAAGTAGGGGGTAAGTGAAAAAGACTCTGTACTCGAGCTGACGAAAACCGTCTCCTAAATGGGTATACAAAGAATCAAAGATTTCGTTATTGATATTTTCCAAAAGGTCAAAGATTTCGTTATTGATATTTTTGAAAAGGATGTTCCCAAATCGAAATAGTACACTATACGTGTGTGTGTGTGTGTGTGTGTGTTTGGGGGGGGGGGGGGGGTTGGTGAAATAAAAAACATGAAGAATTAAATTGAAAATGACAAACCATACTCTCTCATGGGAAGCGATGTTGTCAACTTCATTGGGTTGTTTTGTAATCAATTTTAACATGTCAACCTTAAACCTCTCTAACATGGGTGCGATTACTTTTTCCACCAAATCTTGTATTTCGACAGGTTTTTGGACGGATGAAAGTTGTTCGACTGAATGTTCAATAGAAGCAACTTTTACTTTAAGATTTTCTACTTCGTGTTCAACACTCTGGTGCTTTACAGCCTAGTATGGCTCATCCACCTTTACTATAGAGCTATAAAAAAATTATCTTCGGCCACCAACTTATGAAGTGTTGCAGGCTTTACATACACTTGTTTTTGTGAAATACATCCTCAATAGAAGATCAGAAGAAACGGAATGCAATCTTTAAAATTTCTTGAAACTCCATTGTTGAACTTTCTAACACCATCCATTAGATACAAAAAACAATATGTTGCCCACTTCCTATGCCTTACTAGTCAAGGATCTGTTAGTTGTGTGAGCAATGCTTCGTTGATTTTTGATGATTCCGGAGGGCATAACAATGTGGAGATCGTAAACAAAACTCAGGAAATCTTGAAAACATCATCCGCATCTTTCATATTCTTTAGTTTCTTCATCAAGCTTGACAAAGTAATCTCTTTCTTACTTTTTTTAAGCAAATGGTTATTCATCTTAATGTATATTTCGTCAAACTCACCCAAGTCAGACTCGACACCCTTAGTGCCGTTAGGCAACTCCATCACTTTTTCAAAGTCGGCCTCCCTCATTGGAATCGACTTTCCGTGTAGCACAATTTCCATTGTATCTGGTGCAATGGATTTTATCAACATCCCGCATTATGGGAGGTGGAATATAAGGCAGTTAATGTTCAACAGAACCCCAAATCCTATATTTTCAATGCATTCTTGTTGTTTTGTAGTCAAGCCTTTTACAATTTGGATGAAATTTTTAGGGCTGCACATAGTATGCAATTCTGTTTCGGTATCTTCAATGGAGGACATTGTTATAGGGTTTCAAGTGTGAAGCTTTTTCGGTTTTGATAGTGGGGGTGAAGAGATAAACAGATAAAGTGATGAACAGTTGAATAAATGAGCAAATGAACATATCAAAAAATGAAGAGACAAATTATGTCATTAATTAGCAGTCATGCATGGGTGGACGGCTATTTATTTTATTAAGATTAGCCAATTGGGTGAGAACCTACTGATATCTCTTACGTTATTCCATGGATTCTTTGGAGGCTATTAATCATAACATATACGTTACTCTATCCAAAATCTGTAGACACATATAAGATATAATGAAGAATATTTAGTGGTGATCGAACTTCTAATTTCGAGTATTATTGAAAACCGTGGATTTTATGTATCATAAAGACAAATGTGGTGTGTATGACCGTAAATATATGTGATTACTATAACCAGAACGTGATCACTCTCTGATTATATTAGCTAAGCGAACCGTTCAACGTAAAGATTTCAAAAAATAAAATGAAACTGATGTATGTTTGATCGAATATACAGTATTGTGATCAATTCGATTTGTAACCGTACTGTGATCGTATATAAATAATAGTGATCGATTATAAATAATTGTGTTCACTTTGATTTGTAACATTATTGTTTGTTTTACACAAATCAAATCATAACACAACTTTTGAATTGTGAAGAGTAAAGGGTGTGTACATATGAAAATAATAAGATAATGTGATCACTCTATTCATTAGGCATATTAAAGTTTACTAGTCAATCCAAATATTGTTTACATGTTAGATAGAATAAACACAGGATTCATAAATATATTAGACATGCATGCGAGGTCCATAATAAATTCATCATACATGCACGAGAGGTTTGGCCAATAAGACTGCGTTTTAATTTTGATATTCAAAACAGTATTCATTGCTTTTTAAATTTGAATAAATTTGAAATCTAATGAATGTGTTTTAAATTTAAAAATAATGGATTTATGGCCTTAGGAAACAGAAATATGTATCATTAATTTGAATTGAAGAGATCAAATGGTGACCGACTGGAGGAGTTTAAAGGTGGACAGCAAGTTAAAATGTCATGTGCCAAGCATGTGCCACTTAAAATTGTATGCTGTCATGTTGCACCGAAAGGCAGCCCTATATATATATAGTCTTTCTATTACTAGTTCAAACTAAAAGGTATATTATTATATTAGTTTCTTATATGTGGGTCATTGGATTTAAAAGATGTTTTGATAAGTATATGCATTCGAATCAAAACATTTAAATCTAATATATATTGATTTTATAAGGAAAAATATTTGATAAAAAAAAAAACTGGACTGCCGGCGAAAAAAAAAATTGAACTATTGAAAACTGGGTTCTTGCATGTGTCTTTGGTCCAGTTTAAAATATTTCACACTTTTATTTTTATTTTATTTTGTGTTGCAGTTTTGTTTGGTTTTTTCTAATATCAAACTTTTTTATTTTCCTAATAAAATTGTTTATATATACACATACCAAATTCAAGACATCCTCAGTTCGTTCTTATTTCAAATCTTAAGAAATCCAAATCTGGCTTATGATGTCATCCAATTGTTAGATTTTATTTTTGAAAAAATCTGATTTTATGAAAAAACTAAAAAATAACTTTTATCTCTTAAAACAACTAATATGAAGAAAAAAAATCCGTATATCTTAATATTAGTTTTACGTTTTCAACTCTAATTACTTATTTTCTTATACAACTCTAACATCTTCTACATATTTCCTTCTCTATCCCCTCAACTTTTTGTATCTAACAAGTAACAACAGAACATGTAGTTCTCTTTACACCAAAGCTTCTTCTGCAATGGTATGTAAAAACAAAAAAAAAACAAAAATCTATTGCAATAAACAAAAATAAAAAACTAAGCATTTTAGATTTTTATTTATTGGAGAACTAATAGACTTGTTAGATACAAAAGGTTGAAGTATTGCTATAGTGCATAATATTTCATTATTTGGAAGACGTAACTTACAAATGCAATTATTATTTAAACTAATAGAACAACAAATTCATGATCATTAGACACACCATTAATAATATTTATAGGTCGTTTATTTTTTTGAATACTGAAACGAAACTAAAACCTGAATGACTTGCTTTTTTCTCACGTCTGAATATATACAATATATTCAATTTGGACTTTAAAAGATTTTAAATTTCTTTATGAAATTAAAAAGTTTGAGTGTTTAAATACTCTACAAAAGTCAAGAGGTATTCAATATAGACTTATATATATATATATATATATATATATATTAAAGTTATGAGATATCCAATCAAGAGTTTTAAAAGTCCATAAAAGGTAGAAGAATTTAAAATATCAATAACTTTTTGTAAAATACTAGTAATAGCAAACTGTGAAAATCGTCAAAAATAACCACATATATTATAAAAATTTATTTCTAACCACATATGAAGTTTTACTCTTAATAGCCTGGTAGCCAAAAACTGGCACTAGGTCTAATCTTCAAGCCCACTACCTTTCTAGCAATTAATATGGGTCGAGCCCATGCTCCGCTGGTCGATCCGAAAACCAGTCAGCTGAAATAACAGCTTTTTGACTTGGTCTAACTTCATCTTCCATCAGATGACAGCAAAAACGTAGTTAAACTGAAATTCAAACTTATTATCCTTGAAAATCCGGATGTGATCGTGGAGAATCGATTTGCCATGAACCACAACTCCCTTCCTTAAAGCCTATAAACAAACCCCTCTGGTCAAAGAAAGGGGATTCCGATTTCTTTCTTATTCTAAAGCTTTAGAATGCTTAAACTCTGTTTGAACGAAAGCTCTGTCCACTTAAATACTTAAATCTTTTGTTTTTCCTTTTCTACTATCATTTCCATCTTCATCATAGTGGGTTTACCAGTTGAGTCTCTCAAATCCCGCTATTAATCAAAATCACGCTCAACCCAAGCGAATATAAGGCTAAGAACAATCTCCAACCATTCTCTTTTTCTCTATGTTTCTATTTATTTTCTTCTTTTTTACAATTTAAAAGAGTAGTCGACACTCCTTGTTTGACAAAGGTTAAACAAGTTGATTGGGCCTAACTCGCGTCCGACCTGATCCATAGTAATTGTAGATCGACCATTTATAGTTTGGCGCTCACTGTGGAAGCCAATCGAATCAAGTGAACGGCTCTCTCAAGATGTCAGGAGATGGAAACGCTCACACCGTTGAGGAGCAGATCACCGTGTTGACTGCCCAAGTGACTACAAATATTGAGAAGTTGCAAGAGCTCGAAGCAAAAAATGCTACGATCTAGTCACGCAACACAGAATAACGAGCAATAATTGAGAGTGCGTCTAACAACGTATCACCAGCACCTCTGAGTTCGATGATCAACACTAGGCAAGATGTCGATAGGACAGCTCCAGTCTCATCAGGGATGGATCCTCAAGGACCAAAGATAAATCCTGGCAAAGAAACGAACACTCAAGGCACAACCCAGACAGTTCAAGCTGAAACAAATCCACCCAATGTGTCGATCCTGTAAGAAACACCACAGGAACCAAACCAAAATGTCGGTCCACAACCAGAGAATGCCCCTCATATGTCACTCCACTCGAACCCATAATTGGTAAAATCTTATTCGAGTCTATATATGTTTGCTAACCTGAAACTCTCTCGTAGGTTAGTATAAACGGAAACCCTCATACAACGGAATCTAAGAGTCCCGACCTCTATCAAGAAGCAAAAAATTTCACAGACTCTTCGTTCGTTGACATAATCATTTTGGTCGAGACGCCTAAGAAATTCAATTTCCTAAATATGAAGCAGTTCGAGGACATAACATATTCAGATGACCACATAGCACAATATAAGTAGTGCATGTTCATCGTTGTGATTCCACGTGACCTCAAAGAAACATGCATGTGAAAAACATTTGGATCCAACCTCGACAGCCCCACTCTACAATGGTATACAAACTTACCCAATAATTCCATAACCTCTTTTGCACCGCTTACGAATACGATCATAGAGCAACTCACGAGTAGTAGAAAGCTGGAAAAATAGTCTGACGACCTCTATACAATATCCCAAAGGCATGGCAAAAACCTAAGGAACTTTTTGGAATGTTGTAACAAGGAGAAAGTGCAGATCCCGCATTGCTATCATGCGACTGTAATCTCCAACTTCAGGAAAGCACTCAGATTTGACTCTGACCTCTAAAAGTAGCTCATCAAATACCCATGCAAGATAATGGAGGATGTGTTAGCTAAAGCATGAGGCGAACAACGTTGTACAAGAAAACAATTACTCCAACAGACCGAACGATCACATTGATCAAAGATCAATTGACATGAGAGTCGAACCCTATCCAACAAGGGATCGACATAGCAATTAGTCCCACTACAGCGCACCAAACGATAGGCAGTCGTATGGATAAAATCAACCAAGATCAGGTTGACCGCGTATCCTAGTCCCATAGTTCAACCTTAGAATCGAACCTATTGATCTAGTGGCAGTCATGAAGGATATAAGAAATACGGTCAAAAAGCCAAGGAAGATGAATGCTTCCCTTGAACATCAAAATGCCAGATTTCGATATAAGTTCCATAAAGATCACGGTTATCAGACTGAAGACTGCATCACACTCAAATTGGAGGTAGCCAAACTCCTAAAATAGGGACATTTGCTAGAATTCCTAACAGATAAGGGAAAAGAAAACCTCGCTCAATGTGACTAGAAGCAACCAACCGGTAGAGACAAGAGCTCACTAGAGACCCCTCGATAGGAACGAGCTATTAATTTCATTACAGATGGATCAGAAGTTAGCGGTGTAGCCTATTCGGCTGTAAGAAGATACACCCGACAAGTGTCAAACTCTTAGATCCACCCTAACATAGAACACTAATCAAAGATTGACGATACCATCATATTCAAAGCCTCCGACAAGTTATATTTGTTTACTCCTCACCATGATACTCTAGTTATTTCATAACATATTGCTAATAGTTTAACTAAAAGAATTCTAATTGAGAATGATAGTTCCAGCAATATTTTGTTAATAGCAAAATTTGGCTAGGGACCAAAGAAGAATTTTCCACTTCCCAGCCTTCCTGCAAGGGTCCAAATTCGGGCTTATATGACGGGGTATCAAGGTCCCCGAGTCGAGCTACCACGCGATCCGACAGGAGCAAGGCGAGGCCGCCCATACCATCTAAACAAATTGCACGTGTCCAGGCTTACCAAATAAAGCCTGACGAGACCGCGTCAAGCTCCTTATACCAGGATAAAGCCCGAAGCTAGGTCGACGTGAAAGGACCTAGGTCCCCCAACATCAAGGTATCTCGTGACACTCTTCTAGAGCTTGCTACTATCTCTACTTTCACTAGGAGACTTTTAAGGTGCCGAACTTTTATTGCAAAGGCCCTCATGCCTCGTCAAGGTATAGTCTCAACATGTCTGAGCATAAAAGGAAGAAGCCCATAAAGCCCCATCGTCACCAAAAGTGCCAAGATCCACTGTAGATCCTGGCATGGTTAAATCAAGTAGCAAGAGCAGTACTCGAGCGTACCTCTCCACCCTTCCAGAAGCAAGCCAAGGTCGCATGTTTATGGTGAACACCTTACCAGGGCTTGCCAGTCAAGCCCGCTACCCAGCTAGGAAGGTTGCATAATTAGGTCAAGCTCCATGATAAAGCTCGGCGTAGCTAAACCAAGCTCCCAACTACAAGGTTGGAACCCTATGGGATATTTCGCCCCTAAAATGGTTAGCACAAGCTCCATGGGAATACCAGCATGATCGATCTAGCTCCGTGACAATCGAGAGGTCCCCGGGGGACCCCGCCAGTGAACTGGATCCTAGGGTACCTCGCCCTCAAGGAATATCAAATGTCACCTCAGGTTACCACCATGAAATAGCTCTCCAAAGTGACATGCAGAACTAGAGCTCTCCTCTCGGCAACGTAGGAAGAGAGGGTTGACTTTCATGACATTTAAACCCTGTTAATAAGGTCAAATATATTAATAGAGGCAGTCAACCCAATTAATGACATGATCAACACCATTAATAAGAGAATATTCAACTCTTTAATGGTCATCATTAGTGAAAGAGTCCAAAGAGGAAACAAATACCTTTTCCTCTAAGATATCCTCCACAACCGATTATTGGGGGTCAATTGTAACAGAAAATCCCGCCTATCAAGGAAGGAAGAGTCCGAAGAGGAAACAATCATATCTTTTCCAAGATAATAGCTACAAGTCGATCAACTACATGAAAGGAAGAATCG
This sequence comes from Dipteronia dyeriana, assembly GCA_032871835.1. Classification (NCBI taxonomy): domain Eukaryota; kingdom Viridiplantae; phylum Streptophyta; class Magnoliopsida; order Sapindales; family Sapindaceae; genus Dipteronia; species Dipteronia dyeriana. Next base: position 21,317,617 of record CM065299.1, read on the forward strand.
TATTCGATAAGGAAACGAAGACTAATTGAAGAGTCCTGGACTTGCACGCCAAGGTAGTCACCATGTATAAATATTCATGTAAAAGGCATAGTGATCGGGATCCAACCGATGACAGAAGACGCTAAAATACATACTCCAAGACAGACTCAATATTCAACATTCAAGATCATCTGATATCTAGGAATGTCTACATGCTTTGTTAAAGTTCTCTCGACATCACCAATGTATGTGTTACCTTTACCTAGAATATACTGGTATCGGTCTACATTCGACCACCATTGTAAGCTCTCCAGAGCGACTACGTTGTATTATTTCACCATTCATGTAAGCTTCCTGGAGCATTCTTTGATATATACATAAGGAAGGGTTTTCCTCCTTTCTTCGGATACCGCCTTGGAGTTTTTCAGCATGTGATCATTCGTGATACTTTTCCCCCCTTGGTCAGTCCACCTCCTTCTACAAAAGACTTATGTTTCTCTTACTTGTGTCCTATGTAATGCATGCATATATGAGTGCAAGCTAGATTCCTATCTCGGTAGACCTAGCGCTCTTATCCTCCATCTACATGCCAAAGTTACACATCAAGATGAGGAAAAACCACCCAGACCAGCTTGAAGGAAGTCGATGAGCTCTCCTGCATCATCTCTATGGAAGAAATCGAGCTCTTCTCATTACTTGTGATTTAGGTCGGGGAATTACAGGAAGGAATTGGGCTCTAGAATCGGGCTCTGGGAACCATGACGGGCTCCAACCCAGACCGAGGACCAGGACTAGGACCAAGATCAACCCCTTCATACCAGTAAGAGAACCTCGAGCTCTCTTCGTCTCCAATCTACCACGAAGCCCGATGAGAGGGATGACTCGTCCCCTACCTACCACGAAGCCCGATGGATGGGTTGACTCGTTTTCTACCTACCACGAAGCCCGACTGATGAGATGACTCGTTTTCTACCTATCACGAAGCCCGGTAGGTGGGATGACTTATCTCCTACCTACTGCAAAGCCCAACGAGTGGGATGACTCCTCTCCTACCTACCACTCCATACTCCATATTCATACAAGATCAGGTCAGGTATCAACAATACCAACCCTGGCCACCACCTCCGTGGTAGTGGTCTCGAGGGTGTTAATAGGGGTTTCTCATCCTAAGCAAATTTCCCGTTAACAATTTTATTTTATGGTGCACTCGGAGAAATGCAAGTAAAAGAATCCAAGATAGGTCATCGATCGACAGTGCTAATCGAATTCAGTGGCGAACAGAAAAGCAACCTAGGTAAAATCGTACTACCAGTCTTTGCCAAAAGGTAAACCTCTATATCAACTTCTTGGTGCTCGACAGTCCATCTGCATACACTGTTATCCTGTAGAGACCTTGGATACATGAAATGAAGACAATTTCGTTGACCTACCATCAACTGATCAGATTTTCTACCAAGTGGGGAATCCGAGAAATTAAGGGAGAACAGAGAGTTGTGAGAGAATGATACCAGAAAGCTATAAAGAAGAAGAATGGACTGATGTAGCAATTACAGGAATCTACACCTTGAACCTACCCCAGACAAGCCAAAAATATAAAAGCTCGACGAAGTATCGATCCATCCGGATCATCAAAAGAGAATGTTTGAAAGTCAAGAAGTAGGGCCATAAACTAAAAAGCACTTATGTGTACCAAAAAGCATGTCTGAAAGCCAAAAAGCACACCTGAAACTATAAGCATACTCGAGAACTAAAAAGCACCCTCGCATTCCAAAAAGCATGCTCCTACATTCCAAAAAACATGCTCCTGCATTCCAAAAAGCAACCCCGCATGCCAAACAGAACACACTCGTGCAAAAAAGAACATCTGAAAGTCAAAAATCAAGGCTATGAACTAAAAAACACGCTCGAGAACTATAAGCACTCTCGCGTTTCAAAAAGCATGCCCTGAAAGTCAACCATAAAGTGCTTATTGGTTCAAGACTATCTGAGGAGATCCGATAACAACTGGTCGACTTCTGGAAAGATCGTCATGACAGTTTCACAATATCGTATTCTGACATGGTAGGGATTGACCCAGAGGTAATTGTTCATCATTTGTAGGCAGACCCTAACCACCTACCAGTGAAACAGAAGAGAAGAAAGTTCGCATCAGAAAATAACATGATAATTAACAAGGAAATGTAAAATTTGATCGACATCAGGTCTATCAGAGAAGTAAAGTACCTAGATTGGTTAGCATAAAAAGGAAGAATGGAAAATGGTATGTCTGCATCGACATAACGGACTCAATCAAGGCTTGTCCGAAAGACTCGTTTCCCCTTCTACATATCGACATAAAAGTCGATGCCACAACAGGACATGAATTTCTAAGCTTCATGGATGCCTTCTCTAAACACAACCAGATCCTGATGCATCCGAACGATAAGGAAAAATCCATCATCGTCACTGAATGAGGTATTTTCTATTACAACATAATGCCATTTTGTTTGAAAAATGCAAGTACGATCTATCAACGACTAGTAAACAAGATGTTCACTTAAATGCTTGGGTCGAAGATGGAGATCTACATTGACGACATGCTAGTCAAGTCTCTTATTGCCCAACAACACATAGATCACATGAAATAATCGTTCGACATGTTTGATAAATACAGTATATAATTGAACACAGCTAAATGCTCATTTGGAGTGTCTTCTATAAATATTTTAGGTTATCTAGTGACCCAAAGAGGAATCGAAGCAAATCTCGACCAAATCAGATTGATCCGAGGGATAAAATTGCCAAAATGTATCAAAAACATCCAAAAACTCACACGTCGAGTGGCAGCCTTGAACAAATTCATCTCTAAGTCATCTGAATGGTGTCAACCCTTCTTTAACAACTTGAGAAAAAAAAAACAAGGTGTTCGAATGGAATGAACAGTGCAATAAGGCACTACAAGTCTTAAAGGAGTGCTTAGCCTCACCCCTGATGTTGTCAAAGCTAAGCTAAAAGATAAAGAAGTATTGTACTTGTATTTGGCGGTGTCTGACATGGCAGTTAGTGTCGTACTAGTCAGAGAAGAAGATGAATCACAACACCTAGTGTATTATATGGGTATAGATCTACTCGAAGACTAAACCAGGTATAGCCAACTTGAAAAACTGGCCCTAGCACTTGTCGTGGCCCCTCGAAAGTTGAGGCCATATTTCCAATGCCACCCTATCAAGTTATTAACTTCATTCACGCTAATATTATATTGCATAAGCCTAAACTTTATGGTCGATTGACAAAAATGGGTGGTCGAACTCAGCGAGTAGGACATCACCTATCAACCACGAACAATAATGAAAACTCAGATATTTGTTGACTTTATTGCAGACTTCACCCCTAATGAAAATTTACGTGTTGAACAAAAGTTGATAACTCTCACTGAGAGTTCTACAAGCGGGACATGGACCCTATATGTTGACGGGTCTAGCAATATGGAAAGGAGCAGACTCGAACTTGTGCTCAAATCTCCACTAGGAGAAAATTCAAAACAATCAATCCATGGCGACTTCCGTGCAACCAGTAATAAAGCAGAATACGAGGCTTTAATCAATGGTCTCGACCTAGCAAAAAGCATGAGAATATAAAACATACAGGTACAAAGTGACTCACAGCTAGTCGTTTGACAAATAAACGGGACGTATGATGCCAAAGACAGAAGGATGACCGCATATTTGGCAAAAGCTAAGGAGCTATAATCGACCTTCGACTGATATTCTCTTTCGTAGGTACCAAGGTTAGAAAATACTAGGACAGATGTGTTGGTAGACCTAGGATTGACAATTCAGACTAATGGCTCTAAGTCAATCCCAATCGTATACTTACAGTGGCTCGCAATACATGATAAGAAGGAAAAAGTAACAAATATCGATTACAAGATAACATGGATGGACCCTCTAATAGGCTACTTACAAGCTGACATCCTACTAAGTGAAAAAAATGAAGTAAGAAAAATAAAAGCAAATGCAGCAAAATTTTGCATCCTTTATGGTAAGCAGTACAAAAATCTTTTATAGGACCCTAATTGAGATGTCTCACCCCTGCGAAGCATACGATGTTCTTAGAAGAATACTCTATGAAGAATGTGGAAATCATTTCGACCTAAGGAGTTTGTCAAACCGAACAATTACAGCTAGGTACTACTGGCCGACAATGCGGTCCAACTCCCAAAATCACGTGAGGACTTGAGATAAATGCCAAATATTTGCACAAGTGTCCCACCTTCCTCCAAGTATGTTAAACTCAATTTCAGCCTCGTAGCCTATCATGAAATGGAGAACGGATATTATGAGTAAGCTCCTAGCAACCCCAGTCGGAGTAGTCTACATGTTCATCTTAACGGACTACTTCACTGAATAGGTCAAAGCATGAGCATTCCAGCACGTGCGCGATATAGATGTACAAAGCTTTGATTGGAAAAACATAATTTGAAGGTTTGGAGTACTTAAGGAGATAGTGATCGATAACAGCTGTCAATTCATTTCATTTGACTTCTAAAATTTCTGCTATAAGTACAAAATAAAGTTTAGCTTCTCAACTCCTTGCCACCCTCAAGCTAACAGACAGGATGAATCGACAAATAAAATAATCATCATTACTTCAAAAAAACCCCTTGAAAGTGAGAAAAACAAATGGGCCGACAAACTACCTGAAATACTCTTGTCATACCGAACTACTTTGCGTCGATCGACAAGATAAACACTTGTCTTACTTGTCTACGGCTTTGAAGCAGTAATTCCATTTAAAAAAAGACTTACGACCACTCAAAACGAGAACTCATCAGAAGAACAAAATAACCAAGAACTTGCATATGAACTAGATCACCTCGACGAGCATCGAGAGCGAGCTGTTTTTAGAGTACAAGCATACCGACATCAAGTAGCTCGACATTACAACAAAATGTGAGAATCAAAACTTTCAAAATCGGAGAGTGTGTGTTAATGAGATTCTTCCGAAACACCAAAGAACAGGGAGCGGGAAAACTAGGTCCGACCTGGGAAGGACCCTACCAAAGAAGAAACTTCAGGGGGAGATAAACATACAAGTTGTGAGACCTTGACGATCGAGAAATCCACAACAGCTGGAATGCCCTACATTTTAAAACAGTATCATTTATAACTCATCTATTTCACGTTTTGCTACTATATTCTTGAATTCACTTGTTACACATTTGATACTAACAAATAAACAAACGTGCAATGATAATGCCTTAAGTGCAAGTTGAGGTCACAAAAAACAATTTTTTTCAACAAGCTACAAATAGTTATGAATTATCAAATGTGGTTTTCGAAATCGACAAGGCAAAAAATGAATTATCTTACAGGAACCCAATGAATTTCAACCAACGACAAGGCTCAAAACGCCATGTCAATTGTTAATTCAAGACCTGATTTCAAGGTTATCTGACTACAAATGTCATCCTACACTCGATGATCCACCTACAATTTCCAATAACTACATTCAGCATAGCCCAATAGAGATTGGGAGAGCTTCATTGCGACAAGCAACCCTAAGTATAGTAAAAAAAATGTTGATATGCGATAAATCATTATAATCAAAATGATCAAGTCGACCTCACATGCGTAAATACATTCTGTGTAATCATTGTAAGTCGATCGATCGACCCCTACCTTATTAATAAAGTTCAGTATTTGAACAAATCAATTGCCACTTTACTTTATACAAATGTCCATGTCGACCTCTAAATTAAAGTTATTTACAAGTAGCAGGTCTTGTCGATCCCTACTTTGTTTAAAAGGTCTCAGTGGACCTCTAAATTTCAATCGAATACAAGTAGCAGACCTTGTCGACCTCTACTTTAATTCAAGGTCTCTGTTGACCTAATTACATAATTACAAGTTGCAGGTCTTGTCTCCAACCTAATCATATCAATCACTAACAACGGGTCTTATTGACCTCTACCCTACGACGATGAATCACATACGGGCTAACATACAAGTTGGCATTTGTTCAAAATGAAGATGAAATTAATGTAATGTGTGTCTAAATAGCATAGAGAGGGGGGGAATAGGTTTTAACTAAATCAATCTCCAACTTTTTGGTTAACCAATATTAATCTCAAATAAACACCCCAAAACAAACAAACAATAAATTCAAGAAAAAATGCAGAATATAAATAACACTTGAATTTACGTGGAAAACATTCGAAAAGGTAAAAACCACAAGATTAGCTAAAGCTAGCCAATCAAGCCCTCAAATGCATTATTTACAAAACGATTACAACCTAGATTGACCACATCACAACTATATGGTTACTAATCCACTTTTGCTACATGCATGCCTTGAATATTGATAATCGACTCTTGCTTGTATACTACCCACGACAAATACAAGATTTAACACATAAGAAAAGAGATGTGCAACCTAATTTGAATATGTGAATATTCTAAATGCACAAATATTAGGTCAACACATTTAATGCTTATCTAATCATGAATGAAAGATTCAAACAATTCTAGATATCATGTTGCTATATGATATACATATAACTTAGCTATATGAAATAAAACACACTTAGATGCAATAGATATCACAATACAACATCCCAACAATCAACAAAAATCTCAACTTGTAATTAGAATCTGAATCTAGATGCAAACAAGTCATAAAAGAGATTTCTTGTTAAGAAAGAACATAAGGATGAATGAAAATGGTGTTCTACTTACTGAGTCAAATATGTTGATGAAGAACTATGCTTAAACACATCCTAGATGAAGCTAGATGATGCTTGATTCATGAAAGAATGATGAGAGTTTAGGTTTTGATCAATAAAAATGCAATCTTGCTAACTTTCCTTGCAAGTCACTCTTGAGCTTTTAAAAGATAAAGTTAGAATGAATTTCGAAGTTCTAAGAGGGCAAGAAAGGTGAAAGTGTGTGTGTGTGTGTGTGTATATATATATATATATATATATATATATATATATGAAGCTCTAGATGAAATGACGTCAACAAAATCCCGTCAATACAACTGGCTGGACCATGGCTTGGGCAAGTTATCCAGACCACGGTACACACAACAGTGCACCATCCGGACAACACCGCAGATCGGACCGTTGTGCATGCATGTGCACAGACAGTGGTACAGGTAACACAGGCCTGCTGGAGAATACCATCATAGAGACCACTGCACAGGCAAGTGCACAGGCCGTGTTTCCCTAAGCATGCAACCTCTGGAACCAACCGCGGTGTAGGCAGGTGCATAGCCAGCGACATGCACCGCGGTAAGAGAGAAATTCTCTTTTCCAAGGCAAACACCACACACTATCCTAAAAGCATGATATTCTAGTGTGAAGTGTGAAGTATGATGAATGGCATAAAATGCATCATTCAAAGTCATACAAAAAATTATGCAATCAATAAAAATGCATGCAAGTGAGTGTGTGCTACTAGTTCTCTTCAATTAAGAGTAGAGTCAAGTAATCTACCTTCCTTGAAGCACTTGGAGTCTAAAGCCTTGATGATGGGAGATCTTCATCATAATCTATCCTTTACAATATCGGAACCTCAATTATGCTTTGTCAATGAAATAAGTCAATCATAAAATGAGACACTTACAATTCTCCATTTGGCTATTTTGTGACAAAAACACCACTCACAAAGCAACCTCACAAAAAACAAATGAAAGTTGGTCAACAAAAATTTCTACATTATAATAAGTCATAAAATCTAAGTCTTGAACATCTTCAAGTCAATCCAAGGCTTATAGAAAATTCCAACATATACACAATCAACAAGAGAATACCTTCCAAGAACAAGTGTGTGTGTGAGGTGCCTTCAATAAAAAAAACAATTGCAATATCCCTAGCAAGTTAAACCAATACAATCATGCTATGCAATGCAGCATGCTCCCCCTCAATGATTACATCAACTCCCCCAAAGAATAAAATTCCCCTAAATGGTCAATTTTCTTTAATAGGCAACTCTCATAAACTTCACACAACTCAGCTTTTTTGTCATAAGATAGGCAAAGGAGTATTCCTGCAATAGGTAAGCATTCAGCAAGGAGAGGTTATGGTATAAAAAACATATGCATAATCATATAAGCAAATTTATGAAACTCAATTAAGTAAGAGAGATTCAAGGAGTTTTATTTTATGAAACTTGTGTGAAGGGATGTTTGCATGCAAGACAATTTGTATTCAAGATCAAAAGCTTGGTATTTGGCAAAGCAAAACAACAAGTATTTTCAAGAGAATTCAAACCAATTTGACCCTTTGTCATGAAATTAAGCAAGATATAGATTGTAAGATAAATTCAATTTTTATAGCAACTATATCAAACTTTATAAGCAAAACAAGACATGAGTGAATATTGCGTCCTTTTAGATTTTTTCGGGTGGAATACCCATATGATAGTAGCCTTGTTCAACTAATAAAGAAATATAGACTTTTGGATTGTAAAATCTTTTGTATGGATACAATATCCTTATTAATTAAAGTCTCAATATTGCTTTCACAAACAATTTTTACATTCATAATTAAGCATTCAAGAGTTTCTTCATGCATTTCAAGTTAATGCATGTCATCAAAAGAATCATCATGTCATGGAGATCAATTTTGGGTCATTCAAAATGTACTTCCAAAGTAAATTATCCTAGTCCAAAAATACATGTTTAAACATAAATAAGACATGGATTGCAAGTAAAGCAAAGTTGCTTACTTATTAAATATATATATATATATAAGCATATGTACAACCAATCATTTCAAGCAAATAATAAATAAGCATAAAGATTGTCAATAAGCACAATGCACTATTATGCCAATTTGCTCTCTTTGCTTAAGCTCCCCATATGAGGTCAATCACCAAAGCTCATCAAGACATTTGATAAATCCCAGTAGACCTACAAAGTGATTTGCTAGTGAACAAATCTGTTGGTTGATCATCTGTGCCAACATGTTCAAGTGCAATGCATTTGCTTTCAACTAGCTCCCTAATAAAATGATTTCTAATGTCTATATGCTTAGTTCTAGAGTGTTGAACAGGATTCTTTGAAATGTTAATTGCACTCACATTATCACAATAAAGGGTTAGAGTACCTTGATCAAAGCCGTAATTCACAAGCATTTGCTTCATGAGTTATTTGTAAGCACTTCTGGCTACTATGTACTCGGCCTTGACTGTGAACAAGAAAATGAAGTTTTTCTTCTTGCAAAACCATGAAACCAAGTTGTTCCCTAGGAAAAAGCAACTGTTCGATGTACTCTTCCTATCATCACAATTTCCTGCCCAATCTGTATCACTAAAGTCAACTAAGCTAGCATTAGTGTCAAAAGAGTACCATATCCCATAGTTAAATGTCTCATTCATATATAGACTTTGGTCCACACTCTTGCCACTAGCATACTAGCTTAGTTTCAATTTGGTACTCATGGGTGTGTCACAATGTTTGGCATTCTCAAGATCAAACTTCTTCACTAGGTTCTTAGCATACTGAGACATAGAAAGTAATTGAGCTCTCTAACAAGACTCACATCAAATTCATAAGACATAACATCAACAAATTATTGTACTTCAGATTTGTTGGTTGAGTCAAACACAATATCATAAACATATATTTGAGCTATGAATAACTCATTTTTGTTTCTCTTGATGAATAGGGTATTGTCAGCACTACCTCTAGAGTAGTCATTGTCAATAAGAAATTGAGTGAGGAGCTCATACAAAGCCTTCGGTGTTTGTTTCAACTCACGTAAAGCCTTCTTGAGGCGATAGACATGATTGAGGTGGTGTGGATCTACAAACCCCTTGGGTTGCTCAACAAACACTTTCTCTTGTAAGAAGCCATTGAGGAAGGCACTCTTAACATCTATTTGATGCAATTTGAACTTGTACACACATGATATGGACAAGAGAAGCCCTATGGACTCAAGACGGGCAACCAGAGCAAAAGTCTTCTCGATAACGATACCCTCAATTTGAGATTATCCTTATGCTTTAAGTCTAGCCTTATTACGTACAATGTTGCTATCCTAATCCGACTTGTTCTTATACACCCATTTGGTTCCAATGACATTGGTGTTCTTAGGTCTAGGACTAGAGTCCAAACCTCATTTCTTTCAAAATGATTTAGCTCTTCTTGGATAGTAAGAACCCAAAACTCATCATTCAAGGCTTCATCAACCTTTTTAGGTTCAATTTGAGAGTTGTAACAAGTATAGCTAATTTGATTAGCTAATTGATGTCTAGTCCTAACACCCTCATTTACATATCCAAGAATATCATTCTTGTTTTAGAGATGTCTAACCCATGGAGTGAGTTATTTAGAGTCCAAAGATGGATCTCTATCCAAAGGTTGAATGACCTATTCATCTAGGTTTGACTTCACATCACTTGAAGTCTCACCATTCTTCTACAAGGAAGAATCATCAACCACATTAACTTCCTTATCATGGTCACTAGTTTTAGGCCTACAATCATTTATGACAACAATAGATGATTTCATGACACTTTGAGTTTTTAAATTGAAAACTCTAAAGGCCTTACTAAATAGGTCATAGCCAATGAAAATTCCCTCATCAATCTTGACATCAAATTTACTAAATTGATCTCGGTCATTAAGAATGTAGCATTTGCTTCCAAATGAGTGAGAGTAGCTAACATTTGGCTTTCTACCCTTCCACAACTCATAGGAGGTTTGCCTAGTACCGGGCATTAGAAAAATTCTATTTCCTATGTGACAAACCGTATTGACAGACCCGGCCTAAAGGTTTCTAGACACATTGTTACTAAGCAACATCACATGGGCCATCTCTTGAAGGACCCTATTCTTCATATCAACAACCACATTTTTTGAAGAGTTTGAGGAGCCAAAAACTCATGGGAAACGCTAAAGTTATTACAAAAGCTTTCAAAACAAGCATTATCAAATTCCCTCTCATGGTCACTCATAATCATTTTAATGCTTTTAATAAGGGGGTTCTTCTCATTTTAAATTTTAGTGCAAAGCATTTTAAATTTTTTAAAAGTTTTTGATTTTTCTATAAGAAAATATGTCCATGTAAATCTAGAGAAATCATCAACACACATAAAAATATATATCTTACCACCGAGTCTCTCGGTTTACATGGGACCCATAAGGTCCATATGCAGGAGCTCTAATGGCTCCTTGGTGGTGAGATACTTGTCTTTCTTCTGCATATTTTTAGTTTGTTTCCCTTGTTGACAATGTCTACAAACACCATCAATTTAATTCCCAAGTTCTGGAAACCCACGCACAACCTTAATTTTATTGAACTTCTTATAAGGTTATGAACTAAACAACCTAGAAGACTATTTTTATAAAACTTTTTCGATACTCTTGTCAAACACTTGATAAGCATACAAATTAACAATTTACATGATTGTCAATATATAACTACTATCACATGTATGCTTAATACACCAGTCTACAAACATAAATGTAAAAGTATGAAATACACTTAACACATAAATAAAACAAGAAACAATGTACCTTATATACAAGTATATTCAATGCAAAGCAAATTCGACAAGTTGTACTTCGAATATCACAATGTGAATTCACTAAGTAGAACTTTACAACTTGATATAGAATTTAACAAGATACAATGTTTCCACAATACAAACATACAAGAGACAAATATTGATTCAACAAATAATGTGTGCATCTCTTTCTCTATAAAAATCTTGTTTACAAAGATGTAAGGAAGTGTAGATCTTAAACAAGATGTTGTTGGTATAATTTGAACAATATGACATGTCAGTAAGAGATAAAGGTCAAAGATGCCATATCAACAAAGGTCAAACAAACCGAACCAACCCAAGTTGACCATAAGAGACCTATAAGCCCCCCTCCCCCCCCTCCCCCCCTCCCCCCCAGATCAAAATGATATAGACGATCAGATAAGAAGACCCAACCGGGGACAACAAGATGGTCGGGGTAAAGTATGTGATCGGGGGAAATCACCGATTGGGGAAAGGGACTTTGGTCGGGATTGGTAGATGAACGGCTGACTGACATGTGGATAATATTCAAACATAATGAACGTACGACTCTAATATGCAGAAGAAGAATCCAACCCAAACAATACAACTCGAAGAACACTTTGATAAGGAAATAAACTTCATTATAGATATCAAGGTGCAGATTAGGCAAGATACCTAATATCGTTAAAATACAATTAGCTTGAAATAAGAAAAAGCATAACACGGCTCCAATAAGTTAGAGTTTCAATTAATTACAGGAACTTTTTTTGCTTGTACACCACGAATTAGGGTTCTATACATGTATAAATCGACCCTAATAACACCAATAAAGGGGTTAACGAAAATTTTGTTTAGAAGAGCGCAAGAGAGATTGAAAGTTGTAATCATCCTTTTTCATAGTGAATTTTTCTCGCCACTTCCGGCAACCGTGGACGTTTCCTACATTGGGGTTTTACCACGTAAAATATTGTTTCCGCTTTTTCTTTCTCTATTTAGCAGTTTATTATTCATATTAATTTATGTCTATTTGTGTGGCGTGTGGTGAATTGCAATCAATCTAAAAATCACAGTCAACAATTGGCACTAGAATGGGGGAACCTCCGTTAACAATTAGTTTGAGTAATTAGTTCTGGGAAAAGTTTTCGAGAAAACGATATCATGGCCACAAGCAGAGATAAAAGTCTATCTCCCCGCAATGCCAATGTCTCGCGCTGCACTAATGTCCCCAACCCTTGTTGATGTCAATGCCGCATGAGAAGATCTGCCCTTAAGAACTCCACCATCTATCAGATCTGATACTGTTACATCCACAGATGTAACCACTGGTATTTCCCCATATGTGTTCCGAAAAATCCAAAAATCCCTACGGAAAGTCATCGACGATGTCGCTAGATTGGGAATCAGCATAACTACCACTGCCAACCTGAGTTCACCGTACCAGCTCTCCACGTTGGTGGTGGCCCAGGATTCCAGTATACACTTTAAAATAGTGGCAACCACTCTAGGAGCACCCTAGAAATTCGAAAGAGATAGGGCAGAGCGTCATGAAAGAAAGAAGCGTTCACACAGAAGAAACAACCACCAAGAAGATCGGGGAACTAGGGAGCACAATGAGTCCGATTCATGGGAAGATAGGCATGACAGCTAGAGGAAAAGGTCCCGCTCAGATTCGAGTAACAACAAAACTGCCCCCAGAAGATGTAGAGAGTCAACCCTTATGATTAGACATGACCCGTACGGTGCCCAGATCAATGGGCGAGTCCCCAATGAACCATACGGACTCACCATCTGCTAGAAGTTTGATGAGCATGGAAAGCTGGAAGGAGAACAAGAGGTCCTTCTTAGAAGAATAGAAGCCTTTGAGCTATGACAAAGCCTGAAAAATCCCGATGATCGGTAACTCCAAAAGTCCATTCGCTGACTCCTTAATGCAGGCTTATTTTTCAGATAAATTCATGTTGCAGCACGTGGAACAATTCAAGTCCGATACTGACCCGTAGGAGCATGTAAGGAGGTATCAAAGTGCAATAGCGCAGTATAATTATGATGATGCTCTCATGTGTCGGACGTTCCCTCAGACACTAGGAGATCAAGGATCCAAGTGGTTTGGTAGACTTTCAACAGGATCCATCAGAAGCTTCGAGGAGCTGATACAAGTTTTCACCAGGCAGTTCATGGGAAATATCCAGTGAAGGAAATCCATATCAACCTTGTCAACATTAAAACAAAGGAAGGACGAGAAGTTGAAGGATTATTTAACAAGGTTCTCGTAAGAAGTGTCGAAGGTATAGGATCTCAATGACGCGCAGTAGTATCCGCATTTATTAACAATTAGCAGCATAGTCACTTGACAATAAGCCTGAGATAGAAGGGACCGACCACGTATGCCAGCATGGTGGATTATATCGAAGGATACGCCATGGCGGAGAAGGAACGGATAGCTCATAGGGGAGAGCTCATACATAGAGGTCAACCCGAGAATAGTGTCAAAGCTTAGGGAGGCATCGCCGCTTCTTCATAGGTCAATTTACGGTTAGGTTAGTGTTAGACTTGTTTAGGAACTTAGGGATTTTTTTAAGGTTATTTTTGGTAATAGATTAATTGTACAATATAAATTGTGGAAATAACTGTGAATGTGTTAATTATGACATATTACATAAGTGAAAGCCAAAATATTTTACTTTTCTATCTCTCTCTCTCACACACACCTATCTTAAAATAAGATATAAATTGGAAAAACAAACAAATGTATTTATCTTAATTTAAGCTATAAAAAGATAATAAAACTTCTATTGGAAAAAACAAACAATATTATGTTGGAAAAAACAAACAACCCCTTAATGTTAAAAATAAAAAAGAGTTTTTACAATTTGATTCCTATCCAATTTGAACACACACACACACATACATACATACATACATACATACATACATACATGCATATATATATGTATATATATATATATATATATATATCTTAAAATAAGATATAAATTGAAAAAACAAACAAATGTATTTATCTAAATTTAAGTTATAAAAGATAATCCAATTTTAACACACACACACACACACACACACACACACACACACACACACACACACATATATATATATATATATATATATATTAAAATAAGATATAAATTGAAAAAAATGAACAATGTATTTATCTTTTTTCTTTTTGATAAAATTGGACTAACCTAGAAGGAAAAAATATCACAATCGATCATCCGTTGAAAAACCCCTATGCAGTATCCACCCATATAATAATAAAAAGAATAAAACGAAAAGTAACAAAAACCAGAAAATCACAAAAGCCAAGGGAAACATTCCTTACAAAAACAGTGGCGTGCAGGCCATAAAAAACTAAAACAGAAAACATCAAGAAAAACAAAAAGACTCCTGACCCATGCAATCATTGTCAACCAACAAAAAGCAAAAAGATGGGGTGTTAGACCACCACGAATCTACCTTTAACCCCAAAGCATGTTTAGAAAGAGCGTCTGCAACCTAATTCCCCTCACTAAAGATATGAGAAACTTGAAACTCTATTTTTGACATCTGATAGATACAACACTGCCAAGCCTACCGAATTCGCCAAGGAACCTGCTCGAAGCGAGAGAAGAGAAGATACACCACATAAGAAGAATCACTCTCAAGCCAGATCTGATGCAACCCGTTATGCCAAGCAAAATTAATGGCCATCAAAGCTATAAAATTAATGTATTTATATTAATTTAAGTTATAAAAGATAAAAAGACTTATATTGGAAAAAACAAACAACCCCTTAATGTTTAAAAAAAAATACAATTTGGTCCCTATCCAATTTGAAAACATCAGTTTTTTACTTGTTAATTGATTTTTCATCAAAATGATTTTTCTATAATTAAAAATTGGAAAAATTGCACAATATTTCTATGAGTTTAACCAATATTGCACTCAGATTTAACTTTTATCAAAATTACTTTCCCTATTTTTCATTGACTAATTGTTTGATTACCTTTAAAATTTTAAATTACTAAATTACC
Source organism: Dipteronia dyeriana (assembly GCA_032871835.1). Taxonomy (NCBI): domain Eukaryota; kingdom Viridiplantae; phylum Streptophyta; class Magnoliopsida; order Sapindales; family Sapindaceae; genus Dipteronia; species Dipteronia dyeriana. The sequence goes on from CM065299.1 coordinate 21,333,122, forward strand.
CATGAATTAATTATTTTACTATAGTAATTATTATATTTGAGGATTTTATTATAATAAAATTAGTTAAGTAACCATTTTTTTTATTTAAACGGTTAAAGATTTTATTTCAATTAGAACCTAATCAATTAACAAACCATTTTTTTAATTAAAATTTTTTTTTTAAAGAAAAATAAAAACAAATTGATACAAATATTTTTTGTGAATAAAAAAGTGGTTAGTTAATTAAGTAGGTTCTATTTGTAATAAAATCTCTAACCATTTAAATAAAAAAATGATTAGTTAATTAATTTTATTATAATAAAATAATTAATTAGGTTCTATTTGTAATAAAATCTCTAACCGTTTTATTATATGAATATCTTGTCGAATTTACTCGTCACTGACACGATGGACAGTCCCTTAAAAAAATTGTCAGATGGGCATCCGAGTAGGCATCTAGAAAATACCCTTCAAAGTGTCACAAAGGGATAGGAGTAAGTCTGAACACGGGTATTCGGCACGTTGTGTCCTACTTGGGACCGAGTACTCAGCACGATTATGTTTTACTCGAGATAATAAAGGAAGCCTGAACAAAGAGACTCAGCACACGATTCACCTGTGGGTGAACTAAGAGTCATGCTCAAATACGCAAGACATCCGTGTCAAAAAGAGTTTCTAGAAGAATAAAACACCAAACAGGAAACAGATTCCAAATCAAGTAACAACTCTACTTCTTCAAGAAAACCACACATCGATAAGGAAATAAGTCCTAAACAGACTATACCACCAGAGACCCATTCGATCTCTATACGATCTCCGAAAAAGGAAAGAAGATAGACGACTCAAACAAGTAACCTGCCTTAACTAAAATACAATTCCTTTTACTTGTATTACAAAGATTGGGATTCTATGCACATATAAATAGACCCATAATCTCATTGTAAAATAGAGAGAACAAAATATACAGAAAAATCACTAGAAGGGAGAGACAAAAGAGATTGAGTGGTGTAATTCTTTATTTCAATAGTGGATTTGGCTCAGTTATTTATTCAACCACCCGTGGACGTTTCTCCGATCACAGAAGTTTTACCATGTAAACTCATATCTTATTAACTTCAGATTGCATTCTCTTTCTCTTTCTCTTTGTCAAGTCATAATCAAATCCAACATTGTTGACTTTTCTCATCCATCGAGAAATCAACGTCAACAACTGGCACTAGAAGGAGGAACCTTCGATCTGATTATGCAATGGCTGGTAGCGGAAGCAGAAACAATTCAGGGGATATCCGAAAATCTCCAAATAATGCTCATATAGGCGGAAGTACACGAGATCCCACCACAATCTATGAGAACCAACCAGCACCCCAGACTGGTATCCAACAAATCCCTCCTACTAGTGAGGACATAGCACTTCATTTCTGTGAGGCATTGCAACAGCTACTGACGAAAGTGGTGAGAGAAGGAGTAGACCTATTGGTTGTGAAAGAAGCGCATCCACCAAACCCTCCACCTACAAGGCTTCGTTCGATTATAGTTGGTCCGAAACCAGTTGTACCAGCAGCTGTTAGGAACTTAGATCAAATCAATCAACCTGGGGGTGTAACACGCGACCAGGACAAGAATCATGAAACGCCCGAAGAAGAACGACCAAGCCAAAGGCGGAGTCACGGTCAGGTGGCCCATGATAGACACCGCAAATATGATCGGTGCAGGGATCGATCATCATCATCAGAGGATAGCGATCGGTACCATCGTAAACGTCATCATGGAACTATAAGCCTGTAAGGATTGGCTCATGAGACTCAGGAACGGAGTGAAGAGGGGCTGGAAACAGGTATGACGATCACCCGATAGTTTAACTATCATGGAGAACCGGTGGGAGACAGAGGTGTTATGATTCAGAGCTTGACTCAAGAAGTCAGAAACAACATGCGTCAAATGGACGTGTTGATTAGGCGATATAGATATAATGAGTTGTCTGATGATGATTCTGATAGTCCTTTTACTAGGGACATCCTGCGAACCCTATTCCCAGAAAGGTTCAGGATGCCACACGTGGAACAATTTAAGAAGGATACAGATCCTAAAGAACGTGTCAGACGATATAAAGTGTTATGGCTCAGTATGCCCACAGTGACTCTTTGTTGTGTCTCAATTTTCCATAAATTCTGGGAGACACAGGCTCGAGATGGTTTGGGAGATTGCCCCTGACAAGTATTGAGAGTTTTGACGAATTGAGCAGAAGCTTTTCAAGACAATTCCTAGGCAACGTGCATAGGAAGAAGTCAGTCGCTTACCTTTCTCAGCTAAAGCAAGGGAAGGACGAGTCATTGAAGAAATACCTAGGGAGATTTGGCCAGGCGGTCTTAGAAATCGATAGTGCAAATGACGAAGCAATAATCTCTGCATTCATAAACAACCTGCAGAACGGACGACTGTCTTTTGACCTAAGAAGGGCTCGTCTAACCAAATATGCAGATATGATGGATATGGCTGGAAGATATGCATTAGCCAAGGAAGAGGAACTAGCAACAGGAGGTTGCTACATGCATGGAGGGAGACCCGAAACAAAAGATACCGAGTAGAAGGTATAGAACCATAAAGGAAAACAAAAAGGAAACAGTAAAGAAAGAAGCAAAGATGGGGGAAGTGGGCGTAATGTTGACCAGACAACGGAAAAGTTTCGAGGAAAATACACAAACTACACCCCTCTCCGGTAAAAAATAGGAAGAAATTCTGGAAATACTAGAAAAAAAGAATCTGGTGAAGGAGCCACGTCGGCAATCTCAATTTGCTCGACGAGACACGACAAAATACTATAGATTCCAAAAGAAAACCGGTCATGAGACCTCCAAATGTTACCAGCTTAGAGACTATATAGAGACCCTCATTCAGGAAGAACACCTGCAAGATATAATCTTGAAGAAAGATGAGAAGTCAGAAATAAAGAAAGATACCAAGGCATATCATAATTTTGGTCGAAACAAAAAGGCCAGTCATGAGGCAAATGAAGTAATACAAACTATCTTCGGGAGACCACCAACTGGTAGAAGTAACCGGGAGTGGACTCAGGAAATCCGAGAAGCGGTGGAGGTAAGGTAGAATTTTGATGTCAACTCCATCGAACCAGACCAGAAAAAAGAATAAAAGAAGGTTGGGACCCGATAATATTCACAGAGGCCGATTCATATAGGGTCGATGTCCAACCAAATGACTCTCTCGGCATAAGTGCCCGAATTGGCCACAGCGAAGTTAGGAGAATTTTAGTAGACTGGCAATTTGGCAGATATTCTCAATGCGGCGTTTATGATCAGTTTAGGTTGGATCAAAAGGATTTACAACATTCCATACCCCACTCAGAGGATTCGGAGGAGTCGAAGTCTGGTCTCTCAGAACATTGAAGCTGCCCGTAAAAATCGGACTAGCACCTTGTTAGAAAACAGTGTTACTCGACTTTGTAGTGGTAGACCTGGACAACTGACTGTATAATGCGCTGTTAGGTAAACCATTCATGAATAAAACCAAGGTAGTAACAGCTGCCTACACTCTAATGATAAATTTCCAACTGAATAGGGGTAGGAGTAGTCAAGAGATCTTAGGAGATGGCCAGAAGATCTAATATCTTGGTTTACAATGACAGAGACAATAGTGAGCACGTGTGCACCATAACACGACCAGATCAGATCGAGCAGGAATCACTATTGTTTGAGTTTAATCCAAGGGAGAGTCGGAGGTATCTGAAAGTGAACCAATGGAAGAAGTAGTCTTAAAGGAAGACGAACCAGATAAGATGATCAAAATTGGGGCCAATTTGGAAAGAGAGGTTAAGAAGGATCTTATTAATTTGCTTAGAAAGTACAAAGATGTATTCTCTTGGATTCATGAATACATGGTAGGGATAGATGCCCGAATAATATCACATCATCTGGCGGTGGACCCAAATGTGAAACCAGTAATACAAAAGATAAGGTCATTTAACCTCGAGAGAAGTCAGGCAATTAAGCAGGAAGTAAAGAAGTTACTCGTTGTAGTGTTGATCAGGGAAATCAGCTACCCTGAGTGGGTAGCAAATGTGGTCCTAGTCCAGAAGAAAAATAGTCAGTGGAGAATGTGCGTGGACTTCACAGATCTGAATAAGGCCTGCCCAAAAGACAGCTTTCTGCTTCCAAGAATAGACCAACTGGTCGATGCTACATCAGGCCATGAATTACTTAGCTTCATAGACACTTACTCGGGATACAATCAAATCCGAATGAATAAATCTGATAAATAAAAAACAGCGTTCACGACCAATCAAGGCTTGTACTGTTATACAGTAATGCCTTTTGGGCTAAAAAATACTGGGGCAATATACCAAAGATTGGTCAATAGGATCTTTACTCATCAAATAGGAAGAAACATGAAAGTTTACATAGACGACATGTTGACCAAAAGTGTCTCGGCAGACGAGCATGCTTCGGACCTATGGGAAACATTCGATGTCTTAAGAAGATACCGGATGAGGTTAAATCCGAATAAGTGCCTAATCAAGATTCCATCAGGAAGGTTCCTTGGTTTACAAGTTCACTAGAGGGGAATCGAAGTGAACCCCCAGAAGATCCAGGCCCTCCAAAAAATGACTTCACCAAAAACGCTAAAAGAAGTGTAGCGCTTAACAGGATGTTTAGCTTCCTTGGGCAGATTAATTTCAAAGGCCTAAATATGCCCCATTTTTTAAAGTGATCAAAAAGGGGAAAGGACTCGAGTGAAATGAAGAGTGCGAGCAGGAGTTTCTGAAAATAAAAGAGTATTTAGGGCAGGCTCCCATCCTTTCAAAACCTAAAATGGGATAAATACTCCATTTATACTTATCCATTACAGAATTAGCAGTAAGCTCGATTTTAGTCAGGACAAAAGTACAGAGGTCAGTGTACTACACCAGCAAGACTCTTTTTCCAGCTGAAACCAGATATTCACATACGAAAAAATGGCTCTAGCATTGGTTTCGGCATTAAGGAACCTGAGGCCATACTTTCAGGCTCATACAATTCAGGTTCTCACCGATTGCCCACTTAAGCAAATCCTACAGAAGCCAAAAATTTCGGGAGGTTAACTAAATGGGCTATTGAGCTGAGTGAATTTGATATTCAGTACATCCCCAGGATATCACTCAAAGGCCAAGCAGTGGCAGATTTCATAGCAGAATTCACAGAACCAAACCTGGAAGCAAAAAGGATTATGGACAGGAGTTTCCCCTAGAGATTACATGTCGATGGTTCCTCGAACACTCATGGCAGAGGGGCAAGGATCGTGGTGTGTACCCTGGAAGGAGATGATGTTGAATGTGCCATGAGATTTGATTTCAAAGCAACGAACAATCAAGCCGAATATGAGACACTACTAGCAGGACTTAGAGTTTGCATAGCTCTCGGAGAAAACGAGGTCGAGATATTCAATGACTCGCAGATAGTCGTCAACCAAGTTTCAGATGAATATCAGGCCAGAGATGAAGGTATGATGGCTTATTTGGCATAGCAAAACAACTCCTTCAAAGATTCAAGGAATACACAATTGTCTAGATCCTTGAGAAGAAAATGAGAAGGCAGATGCTTTGTCCAAACTAACATCAGCAACAACCACAATCAGGCCAAAAACTATTTCGGTTGCACATCTCCTCAGACCAAGTATAGTTGAACCAAAAAACTTTGAAATCTCATAAATCCGAACATTGTCAGACGGTTGGATGACTCAGCTAAAAATATACCTGGAAGAAGGTGTGCTCCCGGAAGATCCCTTAGAAGCCAAACGCATCAGGTATCGGTCAGCAAGATACACGATGATTGGAGGGGAACTGCACATAAAAGGATTTTTCCCAAACACTCCAAAGATGTGTATCATAGGAAGAAGCACATCGGATACTATAGGAAATCCATAGCGGAGTATGCGAAAACTGTACTGGGGGCAGGAGTTTAGTACACACAAGGTACTCAGGCAAGGTTATTATTGGCCCTCTTTGTTCTCGGATGCACAACAATGCTCGAAAAGCTGTAGTGCTTGCCAAAGGATCGCCAATGATATTTGGTAGCCTCCTGAACAACTTAGAAGCCTCACATCCCCATGGTCATTCGCCATATGGGGACTAGACTTAATTGATTTAATGCCAGCAGGGACAGGGGTTGGAGCTAAGCACGCAATTGTGGCTGTTGATTATTTCACAAAGTGGGTAGAAGTTAAAGCGTTGGTACATATCACGGAAGCAAAAAATTGAACTTTGTGAAGAAGAATATACTCTAAAGATTTGGAGTCCCGAGTACTATTATCACTGACAACGGCACTCAGTTCGATAATCAAAAATTCAGACAGTTGTGCAACGAGTACCAAATTGCAAATTATTATGCCACACCTGCCCACCCTCAAACGAATGGGCAAGCTGAAGCAGTAAACAAAATCATCAAGCATACACTCAAAGTAAAGCTAGATGCCAAGAAAGGTCGTTGGGTTGAAAAACTTTTTGAGGTGTTATGGGCGTATCGGATGACAGCATGAACTTCTACAGGAGAAACTTCGTTCTCTTTGACGTTCGGAACAGAAGTTGTTATCCCCGATAGAAACAGCATGCATGTCACCTAGCGTCAGGCTATATGATGAAGACCAGAATATTGATATGATATTACAAAGCCTAGATGAGCTAGAAGAGAAAAGGGAGAAATCCCGAGTGAGAAATACGGTGTATCAGCAAAGAGTATCCCGGTACTACAACTCTCATGTTCATATCAGGAAATTTTAGCTAGGAGACCTGGTGCTCAGGAAAGCATCGTTGAACACAAAAAAACAAAGTTGCATGCTCGATGGCAGACAAATCCATGAAAAATTGAGGGAATAGCTGGTCATAGAGCATATTGGATTGCCCGACCATATGGAGGGGTTTTACCCCGGCCATGCAATGCCCAATATTTAAAGATTTTCAATCCTTGAATTTAAAAAAAAAAATTAGCCAAGATATTTTTAATTTTTAGCAATTCTTATATTTACATTGTCAGATTTACAGTTATGAATAAAAACCCGATATGGGATTCCGAAAATCTAAGCATATGATAATAACATATGAGAGACGAGCATAATAATAAGAACATGCGGAAAAGCATGATAATAAGAACATGTAAGAAAAAAAAAAGATAAAATGCTCGGGACCATTAATTTGGTAAAATTTTCGAATTGGCGGAGAAGCTCGAATGAGCACTCTAGCCGAGCAAGGTCAGTCGACCTTAGTAAAGAGGCAACCCCGATCCACCAGATTCTGGAAAATGGCTTAGGGCACCGTCGGGAAAAATCTCGGTGAGATGCGCAGCTGTGTTAAGCAGTTTAAAAGCTTAACGATTCGGCAAACCATTGCGCAGATAAAACTAGGAGACGTCCTCAGTAACTTACGTAAGGTCTCGAACGTATGATCGTGGTGAGCCTCGATGTAACGTTCGGGTAGCAACCGAATATGGAGCAAAAGTAAAAATTTACTTTCCTGTTTCGAGATGATTCGGTTAATAATATTAGCCAATTTAATAAGATACTTGGCATATGAAATCATATTAGACAATTTAATAAGATACTTGGCACATGAAATCGCATTAGCCAGTTTAATAAGATACTTGGCACATGAAATCATATTAGTCAGTTTAATAAGATACTTGGCATATGAAATTGCATTACCCAGTTTAATAAGACACTTGGCCCATGAAGTCACATTACCTAATTTATTACGATACTCGAGTAAGAAATTGCTCAGGTAACGAAACCACTCAGATAAAAAAGATACTCAGCAATTAAAGGAATTATTAACAATGGCCTGCTGAGATTTGGAATTTCAAACTGGCGACAACTTGGTAAAAATATGGATTTCATTGATCAATTCTTTTTACAAATGCAAAATTTTACAAATATGCCTAAGGCTGAGATGAGGATTTGGAGCTCTTGCCAATACTCTGGTCAGACACCATTTCATACTCATGGAGGAGACTTTCATTTGAAGGCCAAAATGATTGAGTCGACTAAGTTGTCCATCAATTCGCTATAATCCATTCTAGAAACCGGTCCAGTGTCAGGCTTCGACACGTCCACACCAGCTTCCTGATTAGCATAAAAGATAAAGAGGGAATGTTCAGATGGAACCTCTAAATGCATAGGATGGGGATCTTTGCCTTAGCTTCGACAGTAAACTCTCAATTCTTTCATTTGAGTTCGAAGAGACTCCAAGGACCGATCAACATGGTTTTTAATTGATAGCTCCCAGTTCGCCCGAGCCTAATCAGTCGCCCGATTTTTAACCTTGAAGAACTCACCAGTCGAGACTAACCCTCGTTGGAACTCCCTAAGGAGTAGGGCATCATAGGCTGGGGACCTTTTAAAGCGATCAACCCCTTGAACTTCAAGTTCTAATCTAGCCTACTTCGAAAGGGATTAAACGGTTAAGGCCTGATGCTTAAGATCTTCAATTTTCTGCTCATAGGACGATTTGGCCAGTTCAGCTTTGAATATCGACTCTTAGGCGGCAGAGAGTAAATTCTGGAAGGATACAGCCTTCTCCTCCACTACAGAAGCCTTCTCCTCAGCCTTCAGTTGCTTGGCCAAATAGTGGTCGGAAAATTCTTGGGCAGAGCTCACCTCTCTTTGATAGATCGCCTCAATCCGAGCACGGCTGTCATCACTCTCCTTCAGCTGAGCTTCGAGACATCTTATCCGATCAGCTTGTTGTCATTGCATCTGAACCAACTCAGCAGACTCGGCCACCACCTGTAAGGAAAAGTGAGTTAAAAATCCAAGGCAAGCATTAAGGTTAAAGACGGGATAGAGACTTACGTAGCTCGCGCTATTGAAAATGTTTTGAAGACGATCTGTAGGAGAACCATCCCTAATCCAATGGTCGTCCCCAATAAAGGGCCGAACATATGACATTTCCCTTAGCATATCTTGAGGGGTAAGACAGAAAGGGTTTCCCAAGGATTCCACCCTTGCGTCTTCAACCTCAGGGGGTAAAGATACCATCTGAGGAACTTTATAGGGATGGGCGGGGGAATCAGTTGTCTTCCTTTTCTCAGCCCGAGTATATCTGGAGCCGAGGTCAGCCATAAGATCTTCCTGGTCCTCAGTAATATCCTGAAAGGATTCGAAAAGACCAAAATCAAGATTAATTTACTCATCTGGGGGTACCTTAACTCCCTTATCCCTAACCGTAAATTGCTCGGCAGGCGTTTCATCAACCAAGGAACTTGGCTAGCCAAACGTTGTGCCACCCGGATATCCTCCTTGTCTGCCCTCATCCTCAGACACCTTCTAAGCATTGTCAGTCCCGATAAGGCCACTAGGGCAACTTGTTTCCCCTACGGCCAGCCGAACGACCTCTTCAGAAACATGCTCTGGAATTTACTCGTCAGCTTCATCAAAATCTTCATCCGATTCGTCATCAGGTGGAGTGACCCCTTCCTTATTTTGGCGAGAAGCTTCTTTTTGGCTCGCCTGAATGATCGGCTTCACCTGGCGAGCTTGGACGTTACAGACGATGTCCGAGTCGTATACTGCACAAGTTAGAAAAGAACAATTCAAAAAAAATGTAAAACGAGTGAAATGGAAACAAGAAGGTTCTACTTACATCGCCTGCAATAATCTGAAATATGATTAAAGAAGCCAAGGTCTATCATTTTCTTCTCATTAAAAAGATAGGACATGCTCATCTTCTCCAAAGTATGCACAGCCGCCCTAGCAAGTCTAGCCAACTCGGCGTCAGTGAAAATAAGTTTTGACTTGTTTTAACGATCAAGAGAGCAGAAGAAAAGAGAAACCTTTAACACTTCTTGATTCTCCCCAACTGAGAGCTTGACCTCAAGTCCCAAGTTTCCTCCAGGAAAAAACTAACTATTCTTCCAGTGCTTGTTCGAGGTAGGAAATCCCCACACAAAGCCTTTCTTTTTGGAGTCAGAGGAAATATCAACTCCCCGGTTCACTTTCGTCCCCTCAGAGACTCAATTATCTGGCCGGCTGGACATAAGAAAATAAGTTCCAGTCCGACCAAATGGCCTTAGTGTGTAAAAATGCATGATTTCACGAGGAGAGGGCGGTGGCAAGTTCATCCGACTCCACATGTGCCACATACACATTAGTATTCTATAGCTGTTCGGGGCAAGTTGAGCAGGGACAATCCCCGCCTGAGCAAGGAACCAAGCGATGAGCGGCTGAAGAGGAAGAGTCACACCACAACAGAGCATGGATCCGTAAATCGTTACCATGCCCGAAGGTGGGTTCCATGCGGCTCTATCACCAGCAGGAGCCATTAGAACTGAATCGTCCAGATCAAACTGAGTACGATACTTCTCGATTTCATTTACCCCGACCACATTTGGCTCGACATCATATCCACTCAAAAGATCAAGGGAGAAGGAAATACGAGATGCACTGTGCTCATCCTCAACATCTTTCCCATCAACTGTTTGTCTTCCAATTCGAATGTCGCTTGAGCCATATTTGTGAACCACACTGTTACTCTGATGATTTACCATCCTTGATCCCAAAGGAACCCTGTGATGATCAAAAAATGAAGATTCAGAGCTGGAAGAAGATTCAGAGCTAGAACTAAAGTGAGCGTCAAGATGAAGCCCAGAAACATCAACATCTAAAAAAGAAGGTTCGTTAGGAGGAGTTTCCCCCAATAACCTACGAACACAAGAAACCAATTGAAGGTCTCCGCGTTCAAGCGCTTCGATGTTGGGGTTTATGCCCTAAAGATGTAATTTGTAAATGGATTTATCAAATAAATAAAAGGAAAAGTTCAATTCATTATTGTTATGTTGTTTATTTTATAAATTGTGCATATATTTAACATCTAAGATTGGCGGATGTAATCTCGAACTGTGTATGTAAGTGTCATATACGGATGGATACAGTAAGAGACGTGCAAACTAAAGAGTCCATAGATAGCAAATAAAGTTGGGTACTTTATTTGTGGTTAATCTATAGCTGCGGTCCATTCTGTAATGTACGATGATTCTATCCTGAATCATTCATATGAGATATAAGAATGGAGACACCTTGTATAATATGATCATATAGGACTGGGCAATGATCTATATGAATCTCTCACCAAGATCCGTTTACCGATGAAATTCATATATATCAACTAATTATGGCTATATGTGGGTGATCTTAATCCTGAGTGTTTTATTGACTCCTTCAGGTTAGATCGTGGTCTTTGATACACCATGGGTGAGGTCAGATGCATTTCCCGATCAATATACTTCGTATGTTGGGATTGCGGTTTGGCTTGTGGCTGGGAAGGTTTGTACATAATAGTGGAATCCACTTCTTCTTGTGAGAAGTAGATAGTAGTTCCCTTAAGAGTTGATTCGGGGCCTAGACAATATGAGCGCTCTCCTAATTCCGTAAGGAAATAGGATTTATTGTTCATTATAGAATCAACGGTACTTAAAGGATATATGTAATTAGAGGGGTATAACGGACATTATAACCCAGCTCTAATTATGAACTACTGTGGAGGATCACACCGTGTGTAATAATTATATCAATGGACACCGAGTTGTATCAGTCTGTGTAAAAGCGTCTATAGTTGAGAGAGTGCAACTTCGGGTTTTTAGTGGAATAACACCGGAGTTAATAATCAAGGAATATTAATTAAAGAGTTTAATTAATGATTCCGAGAATTATTGGAGCTCAAAATACTGTGGGTCCATTAGGTCCCCTTGCTAGCCCGATCGATTTAGGTAACAAGGGTCACGGTTAATTAATTGGATTGTCCAATTAATTGTGTTACGAAAGTAGCACGTGTTTATTCGAGAATTAATTGAATAATGAGATTATTTAATTAATGAATGTTAATAGTTAAATTAATTAAATTATTAGATTATTTAATTATATAGATAATTATGAATTATTAATTAACTATTAATTGGAGGGTGTTAGTTGATATATGAATTTAGGTGAAGATAAAATAATAAGATTATTTTATTTTTACTAAATCATTTATCTAAGTATTTGAATTTAAGTTTAAATTTAAAATACTTATTATCACTTTTAATATATTAGATATATTTGAAAAGGATAATTAAAATATATATATATATCAATTAATAACACAAGAGATTGCATTGGATGCAAATTGGTATATACATATAGAACATTAGTCAAAAGAAGAATTTACATATAATATAAATACCCGGTACATATAATATATATATATATATATATATATATATATAACGTGCAGACTAAGATTTAAAAGATATGTAGAAAAAGTGGTCTGATATATATATATAAAAAAGTACACGTTATTTTATAGACATGTAAGACAAAAAGTGGTTTTTGATATGTGAAGTGAAAGTTTTGCATAAGATGCAATTTATGTGTGCATGAGATCAATACATCAAATTGAGAAGAAAGAGTTTCTTTAAATATTTCTCTACATCCTCCATTCAAATTCCTGAGACCATAACGCTCCTATACGCAGTTATCAGTTCCGGGAGATAGCGAGAAAGATCGAGTGGTTCAGACAGGAGCACATCGTAAAGTGAAGGAGTCTTCAAACGTTGGTAAGATTGGTTCAGACAGGAGCATAACGTAAAGTGAAGGAGTCTCTAAACGTTGGTAAGATTGGTTCAGATAGAAGCATAACATAAAGTGAAGGAGCCTCCAAACGTTGGCATGTTCTTCTGATTATATCGATTTCAATTTCATGTATTTACATATTATATGTATTGGTTCTGAAAAATAATTACGATCAAAAGTTCACTGGTTGCAGATACAGATATGATATGTATAAAAAAATTAAAACCTAGTTCCGCTGCGTGACCAGTGAACGGGGTTCCAACATTCGAAAGCTATAACAAAAAGGTGATGACGTGAGGCAGGATTCATCAGAACTGGCCTTTAAAGTAGATGCGAAGAAACCAGGAAAAACTTCGATGGAGAATTAAGACGAATCTGTGCATGAGAAAATCTGGGTTGGTTATTTACTTCTGTGAAAATGAACCGGAGCAGCCCCTTTCAGTAAACCATTTAAAGGGGCAATGACACGAAACCCTAGGGTCTCAAAAAGCGGGAAAAAATAAAAAGAAGGATTTGATGACATATGTGGCGTATCAGGCAACCCATGAGTCGTTTCTCATAAATGTTATTAGAGGAATGGAGCGGTTGAAGGGCAAGTGTCATGAAAAGAACTGACCAAGCCGTCAGAATTTCAAAACGTCGCAATCACTTAGATTTCGCGTGAAAGGAAAAATTGCATTTATATGGTAGCCATTAAGACACGTCATTAATGCAAGGCGCTGTTTAAGGATCATTATTCTGGTATTAATGAGGCATAAAAGATTAGAAGGTTGATTAAAATACTCTTGCTAAGAGCAAATTCCTACTCGGCAAAAGTATTGTTATATGAATATCTTGTCGAATGTACACGTCACTAACACAATGAACAGTCCCTTGAAAAAATTGCCAGATAGACATCCGAGTAGGCATCTAGAAAATACCATTCAAAGTGTCGCAAAGGGATAAGAACCCGAGTAAGTCTGAACATGGGTATTCGGCACATTGTGTCCTACTCGGTATTGAGTACTCAGCACGATTATGTTTTACTTGGGATGATAAAGGAAACCCGAACAAAGAGATCCAGAACACGATTCACCAGTGGGTGAACCAAGAGTCATGCTCAAATACCCAAGACATCCGTGTCAAAAAGAGTTTCTAAAAGAATAAAACACCAAACAGAAAACAGATTCTAAATCAAGCAACAACTCTACTTCTTCAAGAAAACCACACATCGATAAGGAAATAAGTCATAAACGGACTATACCACCAGAGACCCATTCGATCTCCATACGATCTCCAAAAACGGAAAGATGGTAGATGACTCCAATAAGTAACCAGCCTTAACTAAAATACAATTCATTTTACTTGTATAACAAAGAATATGGTTTTATGCACATATAAATAAACTTATAATCTCATTGTAAAATAGAGAGAGAACAAAATATACATAAAAATAACTAGAAGGGAGAGACAAAAGAGATCGGGTGGTGTAATTCTTTATTTCAATAGTGAATTTAGCTCGGTTGTCTATTCAACCACCCGTGGATATTTCTCCGATCACCGGAGTTTTACCACATAAAATCGTGTCTTATTAACTTCAGATTGCATTCTCTTTCTTTTTCTCTTTCTCTTTCTTTTTCTCTTTCTCTTTCTTTGTCAAGTCATAATCCAATCCAACATTGTTGACTTTACTCATCCATCGAGAAATCGACGTCAACACATTTAAATAAAAAAAAATGATTAGTTAATTAATTTTATTATAATAAAATTCTCAAATATAATATTTATTATAATTAAATAATTAATTAAAGGGAAATTTAGTCATTTTAAATTTTAAGGCTAATCAAACATTTAATCAATGAAAAACAAGAGAAATATGTACAATTTTATCAAAAGTTGTATCTAAGTGCAATATTGGTAAAACTCAAGAGAAGTTTGTACAATTTACCCTTAAAAATAACTCATTTCAGTCATCTGACTAATTTTTTGACGGTTAACCTTCACAAAATAAATAAAAAGTTCATTTTTCCCTTGGACTTTGGTTGACCAAAAAAAATAAAAAATTGTAAAAAAAAAGTGCAAATAAAGGAGATTATAAACAAGATAAATCTGAAATGAAAAGATAAAAAAATGAAATAGAATTAAAATCCCAAAAAAAACCAATAAAATAAAATTTTAAAAATTTGTTGGCTTGATTTACACCATCCATCTCAAATGGACGGTGGAGATGGACTTAAAAAAACAGTGAAGATCATCTAACTTTATTTTATTTTATTTTTACTTTATCTCCACCATCCATCATCTATCAAACTATTGTTCAAAAATACAAAAATACCAAAAATAAATCTTTTAATAATGAACATTTGGTAAGACCAAAATACCCATCTTATTATTAGTTTTGACTAATCTTAACTGACAATAGGACTGAAACAAGTTATTTTTAATTATATTAGGACCGGTTTGATAAAAAATCAAGTAAAAAAAAAAACTGACGTTTCCAATTAGATAAAGATCAAAGCGTAAAAACCCCAATAAAACAAATGTAAGCAGTATATCAAATCTTCTCCATCCATCATCTAAAATAGAATTAAAACACCTAAAAAATTGAAAAGCAAAATAAAATTAAAATTTGAAAAATTCATCTTCTTCCTCGTGGAAGAGATTCTTCACGAAGAAGAACAAGATCATTATTAGGAGATTCAAAGTGTTTTTAAATTGAAAACTTCTAGAATTTTTTTAAATAACAGTTTAGTTTATTAACCGAACTAAACTTCTATTAAGATATATATATATAAAAAAAAATCAAGTCAGCGTGTATTGATATAACTTCATCCGTTATGTACCATTAGATTTACATACTTTGACTCAAAGTGTATATATTTATTAAAACTTCTATATAATCAATGATCCATATATAATATATTAATATAAGTTATATCAGTACGTACCGATCAGAACGGGACTCTATATATATAGGAACGATTAGAGAACACAATTTTTGACATAATATTTGACACGATTTTTAAACCATTAGATTTATAAGATTTGAATGACTTAGAATTAATAAATTGATTTCTATTTTATTTCCTCATCACTTATCTATCGTTAATTCCTTTTATTTTATCCCTTCTCGAATAGATTGACTTTCTTAATTAAAATCCAATTAACGTTTTCCTCTTCCTCCTTCTCGTGTCTTCTCTGTAAATACTCGAATAATAATTTTCATGTCCAAACATCAATTTCAATAATAAATTAACAAGGCATACCTCTGGTATGTTTTTGTATTGTCAATTTTCTTTTTCTGTTTACTTCAATTCTTAAAATATATACCGTCAATTAATTTATTTTTTCCGATTGTTTTTTTTTTTTCAAGTTTATCAATGGTGCCTTTTAGTTGTTGGTTTCTTTTATTTGTATTCTCAATAAAAAAAAATATCTACCATGTATAAAAAAAAAATTAGGGTCCATTTTATTTTTCCACTTAACACTTAAGGTATGTCGTTAAGTTATTTTGTTTGATTTTTTAAATGATAAAATCACTTAAAGACTCTTAAAATCACTGACTATAAAAAAAGATTTTAACATCAAACCAACTGAACTGTTATAACTTCCAAATTTATCTTCATAAATTTTATCTAATTTCCTGTTTTATATTCTATCAACACTTAACCACATTAATATTTTTCTCTCATTATTTAAATAATTTTATCAGCCATAAAACCTAATTTTTTCAAGACTCTAAAATCTCCGTTTGAATCCAACGTTTTTTTAATTGTATTCAAACATATTTCGACTTCTATTTATATTTCGCTAAGGATTTTTTTTTTCATAATTTGATTAGTTTTATATTATACGATTGGAGAAAATTAGCACTTTCAAAAAAAAAATTAACTAGTTTTACAAACAAATTTAAACCAACTTAATCATAAACTATATGCACTTTACATGTGTTGCAAGCACGACGATATAATCTTTATATTTCTAGATGAGATACTTCCAAATTCGATATTAATTTTGTTAATTTTTATATATAATTATATTATATTTGTCTGTGACATATTTATATGGTATGTTCACATTGATAGAGCATGTAGACTTCATTATAATTGTATAATTATATTATTATAATTCCACGTGTAAATATTGAACATATTAAAATATAAATATATAACCAATAATAGTTAAAAGGGTATAAAAGTAAAAGTATTTTTTTTCTGATATTTATAACATAAAAAAACAAATAACTTTTTACTTATATTAAGTTTTCAATGAAAAAAATCAAACATGTTATTCAATTTTTAGTTTTCAGTCACTATTCAATCTTCAAAAGAAAAATCAAACTCAACCTCAGACATTTATAATATATAAGGATTAGTCAAATAGTAATTAATATCAAAATATAACATGATCAACTATTTTTTTTTTTAATGTATGTATACAAAACTCTTTCACCCGATGTAATTTATTCATAAAAAAATAATGTCTTTATTTGATCACCATACATTTAAGAACCATTTAAAGTACACTACACGGGGGAGACAGAGAATTAACATGGAAGAGAAAAAAAAATACAGCAAGAGGAAAATATAAATTGAAAGAGTAAGTATTAATAAAATTTTAATTAAGAAAGCAAATCTACAAGTAAGGAGATAGAAAATAAAAGAAATTATTAATATATAGAGAGAGAGGAAGAGAAAATTGAGGAAGGTGAAAGGGATTTTAGTTATTATGATTATCTGATTCAAAATGAGAATATGATGAAGTTTTTATGGTTATTTTAAAGGATGATGTGAATGTTTAAAAAAAAAACTCATTGTTATCTTGTTTTATAATTGTAATCAACTTTTATATATATATAAGTTGGTACCAGATTATTTAATAATAAATAAATAAATAAATCTATATAATTTTACACTGCTAAAACATGTCCATAAAAAAAACAAACGCTGTAACGGTTTACATAAAAAAATAAAAATAAAAACTTTTATACTAATTCGAATCGATGATAGAAATATATTCTTTATTATTGGCGAGTCGAGACTGGATAATTTAATCATAAATAAATAAATCTATATAATTTTACACTGCTAATATATATATATAAATATAAAGGCAAAAGCTGTAATGATTTACCTAAAAAAAATTAGGGCAACGTAAACGAAGCTTCCCGATTCCTACAAAAAAAACGCAATTATTCTTCTTACAACAACCACGGAAAAACAGTCGGGGTACTGTGTACTTTAAATATGCCTACGTGTCTTTACGCTATTATGTATAATGTTTCAAATCAGGATTTTGATCCTCCCCTCGTCTTAGAATCAATACCACGAACTATTCTGTCAACATTAATTTAAGTATTATTTCATCAATAATAACAATAATAATTTTAGTATAAAAAAACAATAATTTTAGTACTGTTCACTGTTACAATGTCAGCAACTTCTTTACTTTCGTCGTCAGTTACCAAACGACCAAATTAACAAACAAAAAAAAAAAGTGTAGTTTAGAAAAGAGAAATACTGAAATCCCAAAACTTTGTCCAAGTAAATGATAAAATGATGTGATATATGAATTTATAATTTATATTATTTTTTTATATGGTGGATATCACTCATATTACCATATACCACATCTATTGTATCAATTGAACTTAAATTTTTGGAACAAAAAGTCGGCCAGCATTACTCTTAAAAAAAATTAAGAAAAACAAAAACCTTGAAAGCTTCACAACAGCAAGAACAAGAAACCGTTATCGATCGGATCCCATGCACGTGATCGAGCTAAGCGGAAGCCACGTGGCTTTCTCCTTCCGGTGTTGCGTTTAAATCCAAAAATCTACAATTCCCTTCCTCCTCCGCCACAACCTCCACCGCCGCCGCCGCCGTCTCGCCTATATTGACTTCCTGATCCTTATCATCTTCGTCCACAGCAGCAGTAGCAGTAGCAGCTACCGTAGCCTCCGTCTCCACCGCCGACCTCCACCCCTCTCCGAAGTACTTCACCGCCACTTGCATCCTCCTCAGTATCGCGAAGAATTCCTCCACCTCCGCATCCGTCGCGATCTCCTCCTTCTCCTTCTCCTCCTTCTTCTTCTTCTTCAACCTATCTTCACTGCCTCTCTCGCTCCTCTTCCTCTTCTCTGCTTCCATATCTCTAGAATTTGATTTATCTATTTTATTTTATTGTTATTTAAATTGATTTGCAACACAAATCTATTTATTTGCTCCGAATTACATTTTTCAATTTTATTTTTAATTTTATGAGAAGGACACGCTCGTTGCTCCAGTGACTGTTGTATGTATTTATTGTCTATTTCTCTCAGTGGGTATAAAATATAAATTATGATGAGGATGCGAGACTTTGATGTTCAATGAAGGAGGCGTTTTCAACCGTTCGATGGGGACTCCAAGATTGATGTCATCGTTAGATGGTGTGACGACGTCATCACGATTGCATAATCGGGTGCTGTCAATTGGTGTTTGATGAAGTGGTCAATGTCACGCGCAAATCACGTCAACAAGTGCTGTACGTGTGGTGATAAGTGGGGTCCGCGACTCCTCGGGGAATAAAGATCCTTATGATGGGCGAGTACTGGCTTCTCGCGCGTCCGGGTATGGCTGGTGATTAAAGGTGCTTACGTTTCTTGCTGCGATGATTCCCAAAAGACCAAAGCAGACTACTAAAGTGGGTCAACATATTTAATGGTTCAAAATTGAAGTTGTTGGGTGTGGCTCAGGTGCATGTTAATATGGTATTACAGGGGATGATTTTCATCAGCCGCTTGAAATGGGTATGGGACGGGAGGGTCCCCCATTTTCCCTACAAATTTATTACATTGGAGATGGGGATGGGTGGAGGTCCCTCCCCAAATTTCCCCAAACCTTTTATATATATTTAAATATATGTAACCTAAATTTTTTATATATTTATATACATGAACAGTAGTGGATTTAGAGGATTTAGAAATTTTAAATAGGTCAGGTATTTGAAAAAAAAAATTATATAAAAAGATATATATATTAAAATTATTTAAAAAGATAAATCGTATTTTAATCCCTGTAGTTTACCTTAATATGCGTTTAGTTCACGATTTTTTAGAATTATAACTTATAGTCTTTCTGTGACAGAATCCGTTAAAAGGACGGATTCTTACAAGTCAGGTGTGCTAAATGATTTAAATGCCCCTGATGTGTAATGATCCTATTAAAAAGACTATTTTACCCTTACTTTTATCTTTTGTGTGATTAAATTATTGAAATTACAATTTACCCTCTAAGATATTCATTAAATAAAAATATATTAAAAAAACTGAAAATCAAATTAGTTTTTGAAAGAAGATGGATCTTCACCGTGCATCTTTAAATTGTTGGTAGAGAATTTTTTTTAAATTTTAAAAATGGAAATTAAAATTTAAAAAATTACAAATATTTTTTTTTAAAAAAAAATCTATTTATCTGTATTCATATAGAAAACACACCCAGAATCCCTACACAAAACACATACCAAAATCCATACACCCAAAACACAACCAAACACATAATCCAAACAACCCAGAATCTAAACCCAAGCACCAATGGTCACTCGTCTCTCTCATTCTCTTTCTTTCCCAAACCAAAATCACCCTTCAATCATCCGCCATCATCACCAAACCAAACCTAAATCATCTCCCTTGATATCATTTATATCGATCCACCATCAGCCATCATCACTCTTCCACCATCAACCATCCCCTTTACCACAAAATTAAATTCCACAAACTAGAAAAATAAATCAAATAAAAAAAACCACAAATCTCATTCATTAATCCGTATTTTCTGTCAAAACCAAAAAATAAAATTCTGGAAATATAAAGAATTTGGAAAAAAATATGGAAACACCATGCTTAAAACCAAACCATTTTCGAAACACCCACCAAACCTAAACATCCACCAAGAATCATCCTAGTTCATCAAGCAACCAAAAGAAAAAAATCAAACCCAACAACCAAAATCAAAATCAAACCCAAAAAAAAAAAAAAATCACCCATTCACAAACCCTAGATCTTCAACCACCACCCCCAAATCACAACCACACATCGCCACCACCTCTATCTCCATCACCACCATCCACTGAAACCTCACCAGTCGACAGCCCTCGAAATAACCTCAAACCAATCGAACTAAATCACCCACACCCACACCCACACCTACACCTAAACCCAAACCCAATCGACGGAAGAAGAAGACATATACCCAAACCCAATCGACGGAAGAAGAAAAAGAAGAAAGAAAAAGCTCAGTCTAGGGTTTGATGATAAAGATGAACAGATGAGAGAGATGAGAGAAAAAAATGACAGATCGTGAGAGAGAAGAGAGAAATAGATGAGAGATCATATTTTATATTTTATATTTTATATTTTATTGATTTTGTTTTATATTTTTATTTATTGATTATTTATTTATTTATATTTTTTATTTTTTATTTTTTTTATTTTTTTCATTAACTTTTTTAATATATTTATTTGTTTTTTAGTTTGTAAATTACTATTATACCCTTTTGTTATATAAGATTCTAGAACATCTGATGTTATTTTCTCTTTTTACCCTCGTTGACTTGACGGAACCCTAACAGAATTAGAAGGTAGGGGACTAAAATACGTATTGTCAGAGAAATGATGGACTAAAATTTATAATTCCAAAAATACATGGACTAAATATAGATTAAGACAAACTACACAGACTAAAATATGATTTACCCAATTTAAAATGAACTAAATAATCTAACATTAAAAAAAAACATGATATTAAAAAAAAAATAACAAGAAAACACAACATAAACAATTATAAATTACGATATGTATTTTTTTAAAAATAAATTACATTCTAATTTTATAATAAGAATTTTTTTATTTATAATGAATTCACTTTAAATTTATACAAAAATAATTGATTAATAAATATTCCTAAACATATTTTTATCTTTTTTATTCTTCGAATTATTAGTAAATTATTGATTTATTGATTTTGGAAACATTAAAATTATAAAATAAATCATATTAAAGAATGACTATTTTAATACAGTAAATTAACATTTGAGATTATAGAATTTATTAATTAGAAGTGTTAGGCATGCCACACTAAATTAGTAGAAATAATAAAAGTTTAAAATAATAATATATAATTTAATATGAAATTAAATTAAATTAAATAGCCGTAAATTAAAGCTAGTTAAGAAGATGTCAATGCAGAAAAAGATAAAGTGAATTATTTTGTTTTAGGATAATATGAAAACTTAAAAAAGAATTGGAAATGACGGTAAAATAAAAAAAGACATAAAAATTAAGTATTAAAATTATATGATAAAATTGAATTAGAGAAAAAACAAATATTTAAGTTGCTTTAAAAATGCAAATGTTAAGGGTAGAACCGATCGCCATCAAAGAGAAGAAAGAAACATTACCGGTTGTGCGATGAATTAATATGTTGTTTGTATATATATCAATATTTAAAAAAAACGAGGTAGTGTACGAGTCAATATATATATATATATATATATAATGAGGTAGTGTACGGGTCAATATTTAAAAAAAAAAAGAGGTAGTATTCGGGTTCCACCTGACCTTAAGGTGGGTCCACCCCTATATATTAGTAGTTCTATAATAAAAGATTTTTTATTTTAATTTCGGTAAAAACCTTGATGAAATTACATCAATTTTTATAATTTTTAATCTAAATTTTTGTGTGGATGATATATTTAATGAAATCTACTTATGAATAAAATTTGAGAATTTTTCAAACAATGACTATTTTTTTAAATTTTTCTATATTTTCTTATTTTCTGATACCTTCATATTTTTAAAAAACCGGGATAAATAATTGTAGTACTTGAAAAAATCTCACATTTTATTTATAAGTATATTTCATTGAATATATCATTTTAAAAAAAAATCAAATAAAATTCATAAAAAATGGATGTGATTTCATCAAGGTCTTTACCGAAATTAAAATTTAGAATTTTTCCTATCAGTACCCCTTATTTTAATACAATGAGCACCTTTGATGAAATTGCATGCAATTGAATGTTATTGGAAAAGAATTTTTGTATGCATTCTAAGAAAATTAAAATACACATTTTGTAGAAATTTGAAAAAATGGATTCAGGAACTATTTTTTCCAATATTTCTTTATTTTTAAATGTTTTATCTTCTATACAAAAAAATCAAAAAAATTAGTTCTTGTATCCAATTTTTTTTTTTTCCACAAATGTATTTCATTCTTTTTAACATCCGTACAAAAATCATATCAAGATTCAAAAAATTCCATTAAATTCCACAAAAAGTGTTTATGGTATGCATTGTAAAAAGTCTTTATTGGAATATATATAGTTTTTTTCTCCTCATGATATACTAATTATATTTATTCGTATGTATATTTCATTGGATTTATCGTCCAAAAAATATTTATATCAAAATTCATAGAAATCGATGTGATTTCATCAAGGTCTTTATCTAAATTAAAATACGAGATCCCTTATGAAAGACTTACTATATTTATATATATATTCTTAATTTTTTTATATTTCTATTCCTAATATTTTTATATATGTAATGGATTGTTTGATTTTTTTAAGTATGTAATTTTTAATAAAATGGAAAAAAAAAACGGGGAAATACGGATGAGGAGGGGGATAGAGATACCTCCTCCCAAAACTTCTCCATCCCCATTTTTCCCAAATAGGAAAATGGAAATGGAGATGGGGATAGGGATGGGGATGAGGATCTATATCCATCTCATTTCCCTCGTGCCTATCCCCAGATATATTACAAAAGGATAAAAAAAAAGTAAGGATTTAAAAAAAAATGAAAAACAAAAACTTATTCTCATAACTGCCCTTGTAAATATACACTTTTAAATACTAGCTAAATTCATAATAATGAGATTTTCAATACTTAGTAATTTTATATATAAAGTTATACTTCAACTAGATATCTGAAGAAAATGCATTTCTAGGGGTGTGCATGGTTCAGTTAGATCCGGTTTCAACTAAGATCAGATCAAACCAAAACTTTCGATTTTTTGAAAAATTGGACCAGTTTGAATCAATCTCTTTTTTAGATCAAACCAAACCAAATCAAATTATATTAGTTCAGTTCAATCTGGTCCGGTGTAATGGCTTGGACTTATTAAAAATAAAACTTAATGAGAAGTTACATATATATATATATATATATATATATATTTATTTATTTATTTAAAAAAAAACATACATTTCAATTTTTTAAAATAAATACATTTCAAATTAAAATAGCAAGAAAAATCAAAATAAAATAAAGTAGCTTATAAACACAATTACAATGAAGATGAATTGTTTTGTACCTAATGATTAGAAAGTAAAAACAAAAATTATGGAGAAGTTTTGACAAGTGCATACACTTTGAGTCAAAGTATGTAAATCTAATGGTTCACATCCAACGCACTGAATATATATATATATATATATATATATGTGTGTGTGTGTGTCATTATTCAATATAAAACAAATGGAAAAAAATTCAATTTCATCTTAGAGTTCTTTTGACCTTACACTAAAGTTGGTGGGTTAATAAACACATTAAATAATGAATCATGGTTTTTGACTTTAATATTTTGTTTTTTAAAAAGTTTTATTAAAGAGTTTTTGGTGTGATCTATACTAAAATAAAAGTTTGTTAAAAGTATTCGGTTTACGATTTGGTACGGGTTTAATAAGTTTAGACCGTTGATCGGACCAACTCATACGGTTTTGTTATGATAAAACCATTTTTTTTTTGAAGTCAAAACTCGCACAAAATCAAACCATTTGATTTGATTTGGTTCGGTTTACGTTTATGGGTTTTTTTACTCAGCTCTATGCATAACCAATCAAGCAAGTGTCAATATGCTATAATACCTTTATATTTTTTGTTAATTATAAATTAATCTTTTGGAAAAAAATATTTAGTATATCATACAAACTTTGATAACTAAAAAAAAAAAAAACTCAATAAGTTAGTATGAAATTTCTTGAATAAAGAGTTTTGAGTTAAGAATCTAAAGATTTAAAATTAATTTATCAACTTTAAATATTTAAAGTATACAAAGTAGATAGTAATATTCTCGGTTAATTGCACTAACTCATCTTTATTTAATTGGATTTAGCAAGATTTTAAAAATATACCCTAAATTAACATAAACACTTTTTGCTATAAAGTCAATTCATTAACTTTAACATTTTATTAACCTTAACCTATAAAAAAACAAATATACCTACTACATCATCTCAGATATAAAATATTATTAATTAAAATTTGATAAATAAAAAAATTTCTCAGATATAAATATTTTTAATTAAAATTTGATTAATAAAAACTAAAAAAAAAAGATAATATATCGATTGTCTGTGGAAACATCCTCCATTCACAGTGAAACCTTTTCTCCAACTGTTGGAGGTCGATCTCCAAAATCAGTAAAGGTCTCTTCCAATAAGTAATAAGTAGGAAATCGTCAAAATCTATTATTTTCTATTCCACCAAAAGTTGATTTTTTTTAAAATATTTGATTTTTTAATTTTAATTAAAAAAACATATTTTATGCTTAGGATGGTTTTATAAACATACATTTAGCTTTTCAATGATTAAAGTTAGTCGACCGTTAAAATTTATGGTTTGACTTGATGATAAGAGTTGTTTGTATTAATTTAAAACATCTTTTTTAAATCTTGTTAGATACAATAAAGTAAAGGTAAATTAGTGAAATTAACCCTAATTTCCTTAACAAAAAGTTTTTTTCATGGGCGAATGTAGGGGTGGGCACCAACCCGTCAATCAAACCCAACCCAACCAACTCGACTAGATTGTGTTGGATTGCTTTTAAGATTGGGTTGATAAAATATAACTCAATCCAACCAGATAACCCGATATTAATAATAATAAATAAATTAAATAGTTTTATTTATTATTAGATATATTATAAAATCTCATTTTTAAAATATGTAAAAAATTTACTCATGCACCATTGATAATATTATAAATGATAAATATAAATACATATTTTTTAATATTTTAAAATATTTTATACCATAAATATATAATACATTTATTAAAACATACAACTATATTGTCTTTATCTTTTGTGTTAATTACATTTGTTAAAACATGTAATTATATTGTCGTATTAATTGACACGTCCTTAATTATACTTTAAATTCTCTTAGGATTTGATTAAGAATTTGGTAGAAAAAAGTCTAATAATTGTATATAAACTTAAACTATTATGTTGATTGAAGTAAATAATAGATTATCCAATTACGAGGTATTCGATGAAGCAATTATAATTATAAAATTGATAGAAAGCTTAGATAAAGACTTTTCAAATTAGATAAATTGTTATATTTTTATTTTTTAATTATGCAATAGATATTTAAACAATTTATATTTTATGTTGTGATTTGATTTTGATGATTTTAAGAAATCTAAACTCTACGTGATATGCAATTATGGTGAAAGATTATTTTAAATTTGAATTTTGATATAACAAAATTTGAATTTAAATATTTTTTTTCTATTGGACTTAAAAAGGCCAACCCGATCGATCCAACCTGAAAATGCTCACCCCTAGGTGAATTTATTTTTATACAAATTTAGGTTGTTGGATCGGACAAGAAATCATGTTGATGTTCTGCAGGCGATAATATTCTATGTTTTTTAAAATTAAAATTTTTTATTAAAAAATAATGTTAATTGGATAATATACCTCGTACACTTATATGAGAATATGAGTTTGAATTTCCTTTTTAAAAAACCCCGAAATATTAATCAAAAATCGTTCGAATTTATAATTTCATTAAATATTACTACAAAGACTTATTACCACAGTACCATTTGACCACTGGGCGCTTAGATCATAATTTTCCATGTTTGGGAAGTAGGGGAATTATAGCCGATGATGAGTATTGGGTTGTGGGGTCCACCAAAGGTCTAATCGGATGGCCAAAAACGAGACATGTGACCCACCGCATAGCAAGTGGCATTAAAATTTCTGAAGGTTAGGGCCCATAGTAAGGATTGTACTTTGACTAAAAAATCGAAAATTCGCGGTTATTCGGTAAGGGGGAAGATTCTTATTATTTCAATGTCTTTAACACAAGTATGACTATACGAGGGGTATCCAATCACACCAAGCTCCGAACCTCGTCACGTCAATTATAATATAGTTTTGATATATCAATTTATTTATTTGCAATGTACTCTAACCTTGTGGGAATATCCGATTATAGTAAAACCTTAAATCTCGATAAATGAATTTTTAATAAATTAATAATTTTATTTAATTAATAAAAAAATTTGATCTCGATTCTGATTCGTATACTAAATTAATAATCTCATAAAATAAATAAGATATATATTTTTTGAAATCCTTTAGATCCCAACAAAAATATAAATTAATACCTAATAAATATAACACATAAAAATTCATAATACATATCGATAAACTTTTAACTTAACAACTTCCTTTAAAAAAAAATAAAAAATTTAACAACTTCTATTTTCTCAATTCAAATCTTTTTTAAAATATGGATTTAAAGTCGTTTATATATATATATATATATATATATATATATATATATATATATATATATATATATATATATATATATATTTGTACTGAAACCGAACTCAATCTGATTCTTACTTTTTTAGAAATCATACACTATATTGGTATTTTTTTTTCATTTTACAGTAAGAAGTTATTTAATGTTACTATTGCTTAATGACCTATATTAAAGAAAAACATGGTAAAAACACTGTTGTCATCTGAATCATGATCATCGGTAAACATATTCTTTACCCGTTAAATAACTTCTTCATCAGTAGACGATTCAATGGTTAAAGAATTTTCATTAGGATAATTCTAAAGATGATCAACATCTACCACATTTCTATAGTGTATACCAGAAATGACTTCACGTAATCCATCGATGCCTTCACCTTCACCAATTTGTAGTTCAGAAGTCATATCAGTGACATATTTTCATATGAACAGATCTTACAATGTCAAAAACAATTTGTAATGATTGTTGTCTTTATATCAATGTTTGAAGCCGTAGTAAAAAAAATCATAGCATTCAATAGGTTAATTTTTTCAAGATTTGTTGCTCATACCTCATAGCCCTTCGTGATGCTAGAGTTGAAACTATGTGGATAATGAATTTTTAGTACTCGAATAATCCCAACATCACATGGTTGAATCTTTGATGTTGTATTAGGAGACAAGAAAAATGGTTCGACATTTGTCAAACATTCGATAATGTTTAATAAATGAGTACTTCTTAACTTCTATATACTTATGAACCTTGGTCAAAAATATGTATAATATATGTACAAGTAAAAACATTATTAATGGGAAATTTGCTCAAGATGATAAATTCGAATTAACACCCTCGAGACCACTACCACGGAGGTGGTGACAGGGGTCGGTACTTTGGATACCTAACCTGCTTAGATAGAAACGAAAGTTTGGATGACTATAACGAATGAGAACTTTATTATTGATCACTCGTGGTATACAGAATCCTCTCACATACATTCACAATCTCTCCTAGACATAGGAGGGTGGTAACTCAGTGCTTGTCGAATAGCGGATACCACGACGACCATGTTCTGATCACAGTAGGTTTAAACTCAAAAATAACCCGCCATGATCCTATGAATCCATTCTCTCTTTATTGGGCGGGATCCATTATTTGAAAGTTGTTGACTTCGCGTTAACAACGGATGTGATGATATTGTTGACGAAGATAAGTTTGTTTCCTTTTTGGAATCAAACTCTTGACTTACACGTACGCGGAATTAATGTTGGTTTATTACGTAGATATGATCCTGTGTGTACTCATGGCATGGAGGTCATCGAGTTAGATGCTCGTTGTTTCGTAGAGCGAGGTAGATCTACGCTTAGGTCATGTCCTTAGGAGCTTGGGATGGACGCCCCTGTAGACAATCCTGGGAGTTAGCGTGGGTTTGATTCATTTAGAGGTCTTCTTTCTCCTCGTATCGTGGAGGGGACAACGGGCTTCTAGAGAGGTTGGTGGGTTTCCAGTTTTAGGCTACGAGTTAAGCTCGACCTTTGTGAGCCTTAACCTGATGGGAGCTTGCTTTGCTTGTTGGGCTTCACTTCGAGCGTTTCTTGAGCTCGACGATCCTTCCTTGCTTTCGCGGGATCATTTTAGAGTCCGACCTAGGAATCGAGGTTCCTGGATAGGTGGCCTCGAAAAGCCCGGATTCCAGTGTTTACGTGAGGACTTGACATGGTCGTGCCTAGCTTTATCCCTGATAGTTTCGAAGCCCGGCGATCCTTCCATGCTTCTGCGTGGTAGTTTTATAGTCCGTTCGGGGTATCATGAATGTCGACTTTGGGCTTCGATTCGAGCTGGGAGAGTGAAAAATTTCTCTTTAACCCCTGACCAAATTTTACTATTAACAAACATAAAACCTAAAAAAAAAGAGTAGTAAATACATAATATTCTTTTTTTTTAAAATTAATAAATATTTATTTATCGATAAATTAATAAATTATTCATTTATCGATAAAAAAATAGCCCATCAAAAATGGGGTCGATAAATTATTGGCACCATTTGGGAGGTATGTTGTGCAAATATCACAATTTTACTAATGTATGTTTAAAAAACACCATTTAGTGTGATCGGATAAAAATACCCTGAACTGTTGAAAAAAATAGAAAGTTGTTGTTTTGTTATTGTGGAAAAAGCTAGAGTGAGAAAGAGACCGACAACAACAGAATCGACGGTGAAGTGATCAGAACGTGAACTAGAATACACCATATTTGTTACGATTGATAGAGGTAATTTATGTTCGTTTTTTTCTCAATTTTTAGTTGATAAGTTGCCACTGCATGTTAAACTTGTGTTTTGTTGATTGAATTCATAGATTAGGGTTGAAAACGAGATCTGAGAATGGTTGTGGTTTGTCTTAGGGTTTGAAATTAGGTTGAATATGTGATGAGGAAGATGAAATTCTAGCTATCGATGAATTTTAATTTTGAGAAATTTTGAAATCGAGATTTTTTTTAGCAAAATTGAGGTTTTTTGGAACAAGATCGAGGATTTTTAAGTAAGAATCGAGAAGATTTTTTAAAGAATCAAACATATTTTTCAAACGATTGAGATTATTTTCAAAAGATCGAGAATATTTTTTAAACGATTGAGATTATTTTCAAAAGATCAAGAATATTTTCAAACGATCGAGATTATTTTTAAAAGATAGAGAATATTTTTCAAAAGATCGAGAATATTTTCAAACGATCTAGATTATTTTTCAAAAGATCGAGAATATTTTTTAAACGATCGAGATTATTTTCAAAATATCGAGATTATTTTTCAAACGATCGAGATTATTTTTCAAAAGATCGAGAATATTTTTCAAACGATCGAGATTATTTTCAAAAGATCGAGAATATTTTTCAAACGATCGAGATTATTTTTCAAACGATCAAGAACATTTTGAAACGATCGAGAATATTTTCAAACGATCGAGATTGTTTTCAAAAGATCGAGAATATTTTTAAAACGATCAAGAATATTTCTTAGAACTGAGTTTTTTCCAGTTTACTTATGTATTGTTTCTATGACATTGCAGTGAGGAGCAAGTTAAAGGATTCCCTTAAAACTCCAGAGGGAGATTGGTTCAAGGGAAAATTGACTCGACATGACCATTTTGAAACCCTCGCCCATATAGACGATGCATTTAACTGTGTCCCAGAAGATTTTGCTATTAAGGATCGACGTCGGTTAATGACGTCTTGTTTCAGACATTTCATGTCGATGCACCGAGAGATGAAGTTTTTTGGTGGTGTTATCTATCGGCTGTTGTTGCGGGAGTTGGACTATACCGGGCCAACAGATGAGATGCGGTTCCTGTTAGGGAACCATGTGGTGAGGTTTTCAAAGGTAGAATTTACCTCATCACCGGATTACGTTTTGGAGTTGTACCGGTCACTGGTCTGTATGCTGCATTGGAGAATGACATACATCAGCGGTACTTTCCTGGAGGCGATGAGGTATGGTTGAAGGAGTTGAAGGTTGTTCTTACCCTCTGAGAGTTTTAAGAGGCGTACGATGCTGTGAAGATGTGCCTCGTATACATGCTGAACTGGATATTGATGAGGGCGGATGAGAGATTCAGGATTCCATTTTGACAGTTTCGGTTGGTAGATGACCTCACTGCCTTCGATGCTTTCCCATGGGGTGCCCACGTATATAGGCATTCTATTTTGTCATTTAAGCATGTGTTACCCCGACGACGTGAGGAGAGAGGCCAGCAGTCACAGGGTGATGTTATACATACCGTTGAGGGGTACAAAATTTACGGTCTATCGCATGCTCTATTGGTATGAACTTAGAATTACAACATGTACTTTATATTTTGTTGCCAAAATTTATGACATTCTAATCGTACTTATCTTTAATGCAGATATTTTCTTTTGAGGTGATCCCTGCACTGAGAGTTGAGTTCGGCACCCGGAGGGTTATAGAGCTTTCTCATCGTATGTTGAAGTGGGAGTTGACAAAACAACCTAGAGGGAAGAATCTGACCAAGATTTTCAATGCTAGGGTATTTATTTATTTTGTTAATCTTTATATTAGTTACTATGTTTATAATGACATTCCTCTAACTAAGGTTTTGGATGTTTACGAGGGAGGAAATCATGCCCACAATAGCTGAGGAGGGAGCACCGTACTTCGCAGGCCTAAGTGAGTGGAAAGCTGTATGTAGAGGAGGATAAGGTCCACCTCCCGTCTTTCCCTGATTATACTACTGCTGGCGGAAGCAGTGGAGAGGGTTCGGAGGAGGAGGATGAGGGCGAGGGTGGGAGGCGTAGTGATACGGAGGCTTCCGACCCATCGGGGCCCATATTTCAGTGCCATGGACACTGATAGATCTGAGACGTCTCATCGGTGAGTGAGGCATAGAAAGGATCGGTTTATCACCACCGGACCTGGTGCATCTAGAGGGGATTCACGTGCATGCGTTGGACGTGATGTACAGGTAAATTGAGATGATAGTTCCATTTTTATTAACGCTACCTGTTGAGTTTTTTTAGTACTAACAATGTTGACATGAATTCAGGCCCAATGGGAACATCATTTCAACAAGTTACGTGAATCCCTCCAGAAGAGTGAGGATGACCGACAACTGCAGCATTGGGAGTTGCTAGATATGATCCGAAAGAGCGAGGAAGATTGACAAGAGCAACATCGGGACTTGCTCACATTGATCGGGAGGGTTTAGGGCATCAGGATGCATATGCACCAGGATGGTCCACCTGATCCTGATCCAGACTTTACTCCCGGAGATAGGACATGTGGATATACCGGGGGGACAGACAACACTGGTGGTCGAGGAAGGATCCATATACTGGAGGGACAGTTTCAAAGAGTGAGATTCACCAATGTACCGGAGATACAGGGCCTGTTACACATACAATAGTAAGCTCATTGGTAGAGCGACAGTCGCCCCCTCCGATCAAGCATCAGACTCCCCCTCCACCTCCCATATTGGTCGAGCAACAGCCTCCGCCTCCGCCTCCGCCTCCGCCTTCGCCTCCACCTCCGCCTCCACCTCCTCCTCCACCGCCTCCATTGATCTATCGATCGATTGACAACTGCCCCCTCTACCCCTTATATCCATCCAGCCTCAAGGGGGACAGACCTCCTCATCCCAGCACACTCCAGCGGAGAGGGGGGGGGGGGAGTTC
Source organism: Dipteronia dyeriana (assembly GCA_032871835.1). Taxonomy (NCBI): domain Eukaryota; kingdom Viridiplantae; phylum Streptophyta; class Magnoliopsida; order Sapindales; family Sapindaceae; genus Dipteronia; species Dipteronia dyeriana. The sequence goes on from CM065299.1 coordinate 21,365,429, forward strand.
GATTGGAGAGGCAAGTACTGAAGCACGGTTGGCAGTTGCTCAGCCTGTACACAGATCCTTACCGACCGAAAAGGACGAGGGTAATACTTCAGCCTTCGAACAACGTTTTTGATCCCCATGGACTGGTGGACGATGACTAGTTGAATGCTTACCGAGCCTTCAAGAAGAACATAAACGGGGAAAGGTAAGTAATTTTTCTTTTCTATTGAGGTGGCAGGTTTTCTTCTGTTCAATTAAATATTTGTGTTGCTAATGGAAAATTAATGCAGACGTGATGTGGACGTGCTGGAGCCAGTTGATGCTGCATGGTTCCATCGGATGCAGACCAACTTCATGGAGTTGAAGGACGAGGTATGACGAACCAGACATTTTCTATATAATGTTTGTTTTAGATATGATACACTCATAACACTTTATTACATGTATATACTCCCAACATGTTGACGCGTATCTCCATATTCTTCGGAAGCGTCAGCGAGCATTCCCGACTACGTACAATCAGATGATCAACATATTGGATACACAGTTTTTTGTAAGTATTTCACAAAAGTAATGATTACGTATGCTTTTAAATTAGTTTGCAAAACATTACTATTTTTTTATCGATGAAATGTTTATACAGTCTTATTTGGAGGTATAATACAGGAGAATGATGCCTCGTGATGCTCGCGGGGAGATTATCACGACGCGGTGGAATATGCTGAGGTCCTGGTGGACCAATGAGGACCTTACGACGATACGTGGGGGTGCCCCGATTGGAAGTCGTCCGTGGCACGAGGTTGACACGGTAAGTGTTGTTTTGTAATTTTTTGTTATAAATGGATTTGTACATCCTAACACCTTCTTTTTACATTTACAGGTCCTGATACCGTGCAACATTGGGCACCAACATTGGCTATTGGTGACTATCGACCTCACCCGCGGGACGATGTTCATTGTTGACCCCTGGAGACAGGATGTCGCAGTGAATATCTGAAAGCAGCAGGTAGCCCCCTTGCGTTGGTTTTTACCCTCGTTGTTGCATCAATCCGGTTTTCATACTGCGCGATCGCTTGACCGTGAGACGTTCCCCAAGAAGAATAAGTCCTTCTCAGTCAACGTGGTGTCCCCAACCCGTGTCCCTCAGTAGAAGAAATCGTAAGATATTTTGTCTTCATTTACTTTGAGATTGAGTTATTAAAAAATTATTGTTTTATTAACGCATGTTAATGTGTCCAACTGTAGGGGTAACTGTGGTCCCCACACGTTGAGATTCATCGAGTACATTTTGGAGGACATGAAGGATTTTGATTGTTCAGAAGACGATATGGAGTATTCGAAAGAAGATGGCAGTTGAGATTTTTTCAAACTCCTGGCTCGTTTAGTCTTATGTAGTAATTCTTCTGTATATGTACCATTTATTTGTATATAAATGTTTACATTGAAATAAATTTTTTATTTTTATTTCCTTTTCAACTATCATAAATCACAAGTGTAACATTAATGGGAAATCCTATTTAATTATAATTGAAATTCAGTTATTGAACAAGTCATACGAGTACACAATTTCACAATGTTATCATCATAACGCATAAAATCATTCCACGGTGGTGTAGGGAAAATAAAACACACGCAGCAGAAGCGTGAGAAAAATTAATAAAAATTAGGGTTTGAGTATAAATAAAAATTTTCCCTTTGACTAACAAGAACCTTAACCCTAGATTAATTGATGTATATAAAAAATGTCTTACCTTTTTCTCGTAACGATTGAACAAGCGCCGAATTAATTCCGCAAGATATTCCAATCCAATCACGAACGTGAATCACCTAGAAGTGTGGGCTTTCTTTCTTTAAATCGTATATCTGAGGATGGAAACAAACAAAATCTTTCTCTTTGTTAGTTACAATAATCATCCAAGAAGAAAACAAAGAACGTTAGGTCACTTGTAAATTATCAATCAATTTAAATGAAACTCGTGTGAACCTTGATTCGATGTTGTACACAAAACCTTTTAATGTAAATGCTACTAGTGTACTATCGAAAACTAAATGTTCTTTATTCATTTCCTTCTTTTCCGAATCACACACTATTTCTTAGAGTTGATCGAATTTTGTCTGGAGCAAAAACAGATGTTTCACCCTTAAAATTCTACGGTAGCCGAATTCTCTCCACAAAGAAATACCTAGGCAAGCTAAAATCTCTCTTTAAAATTATATATGGCTGACCGAAATTCCTCTTGAAATAATAATAGGGCCGGCCGAAATTTTAGAGTTATATATATAGGACTACAAATCCATTCCTAAGAAGGATTTACTTGTTTGTTAAGAATCATTTCCTTAGGTGGATTTACTTAGTGGTTAAGAATCCTTTTCAAAAAAGAATTCTACCCTTATGTAGATTTACTTGGTGACCAAGAATCCTTTTCCAAAAAGAATTCTTTCCTACACCAAGACTCCTAATCCAACTCAATAGTGTATTTGTAACCATATTAAAGATTTCCTGATTTGACTAGATAAATAATTCATTTTATTTATATACTTATCAAATATAGTCTTTAATATTAATTATACCACCAACAATAGTATAATTTTAGAAGATCATCTCCTACTAGGAAATATATTTTGACTTTTAATTAAATAATTAATTAATCAACAAATTAATTAATTTCTATTTAATTAAATAATAAAATAAAAATAATATAATTACGCTATTTTAAATAGCTTTGCCGCCCAACACATACATATGGGCAAATATATTATTTTTCTTATTTTATTAAATCCATTGGACCTTAATAAAAAATCCACATGTGAACTAGACCCATTCTTACAAAAAGAAACAAGTCTGCATGCCTCAATACAATTTTAAATGGACCCCTAAATTAGTCAGATAGAATATATCAAATGATCCATTCAAGTTCGTGTGGATTGGAGATCTTGACGGGCTATCTAAATTTAAGATCCAATAGACACAACCCAATCACAATCAACAAATGATTCACTTAGGTTCGATCTATTTAATTTTAGTAAATTCCACTAAAGAACTAAAATTGAACTCTTAAATAAAGATATAATAAGTTGATGTTACTCATTCATACCCTAGACAACCTTATTGGAGAAAGTGTATCCTCATGAAGAATACCAGTAATTGCCAAGAGCTCATACACCGCCTATAAATGTGTTTCCCAATGTGTTTCCCTTTCTTATGACTTCTCGGTTCTCTCGATTTAGCCACTGCTCCACTAATGTCACAATTGATAGTGATATGCTTATTCGCATCAGGAACCACTTCCAAGTCAATCAAGAATTGGCGGAGCCAGACAACCTCTTTAGCCTCCTTGCATGCGGCAACATACTCGGCTTCCATGGTGGAATCGACAATACAAGATTGCTTGATACTCTTCCATATGACTGCCCATCTTCCAATAGTAAACACAGATCCTGATGTTGATCTCCTGGAGTCAGAATCTGACTGAAAATCAGAATCTGTATATCCAACGGGAATTAAATTCCCTCAAGAGTATACAAGCATATAATCTCTCGTTCTCTTAAGATACTTGAAAATATTCTTGACAACCGTCCAGTGATTAGGATCAGATTTCGTTTGAAACCTGCTAACTATGCCCACAACAAAACAACTATATGGTCTAGTACAGAGCATTGCATACATGAGACTTCTAACTGCTGATGCATATGGAACCCTACTCATGAATTGCTTTTCATGCTCACTCTTAGGAACTTGTTCCTTAGAAAGTTTGATTCCATGTCTGAAAGGTAACATACCTTTCTTGGAATCTTGCATGAAAAACCTAGACAAGATTTTATCTATGTATGAAGCTTGGGATAATGCAATCGTTCTATTCTTTCTAAACCTTATTACTTGGATACCAATAATATAACTTGCTTCTCCTAAGTCCTTCATATCAAATTGTTTTGCTAACCATTCTTTTATCAATGTCAATACACCTACATCGTTTCCGATGAGTAGTATATCATCAACATAAAGAACTAGGAAAAACCAACTTGTCACATTTAATCCTTTTGTATACATAAGGTTCGTCAAGGTTTTCAATAATGCCAAAACTTTTTATGGCTTGATCGAACCTTATGTTCCAGAATCTGGATGCTTGTTTCAATCCATGTATGGATCTTTGCAACTTGTATACCCTTTCCTCTTGGCCTTTTTCAATGAATCCTTCTGGTTGCATCATGTAGATGCTTTCTTCAAGACTTCCATTAAGGAAAGGTGTCTTGACATCTGTTTGCCAAATCTCTAGGTCTAAAGATGCCGCAATGGATAAGAGTATCCTAATGGATTTAAGCATGGCCACATGAGAGAAGGTTTCTTCATAAACGATACCTTCCTTCTGTGTATAACCTTTACCTACCAATCTAGCTTTAAAGGTTTCCAATCCATTCCTTTTTTCCTTTTGTATACCCACTTGCACCCAATGAGTTTTATCCCTTTAAGCAAGTATACAAGAGACCAGGCTTTGTTTTTGAACATAGATTCAATTTCGGATTGCATTGCCTTTTGCCAATGGGGACAATCAACATCTTCCATTGCTTCCTTGTACGTATAGGGATCATCGTCGTCTAGAAGATTCTCTACAGATTCTCCTAGACTGATGTATCTCTCGGATTGTCTACTAACCCTCCCACTACGACGAGGTATGGTAGATTGTTGATCTTGTGTTGGTACGAAACTTACAGTTGGACTTGGTTGCGAAACCTCTTGTGGAATTGTATCTCCTAAAAGCTCATTCTGGACAATTCTACTTTTAGGCACAAAATTATTCATATAGTCCTCTTCCAGAAATTTAGCATTTGTCGAAACAAATACTTTAAGATCTGAAGGACTATAAAAATAATATCATTTTGTTCCTTTTGGATACCCTACAAATATGCATGTTTCTGAACGAGACTCAATCTTTTCTGTCTTCCATTTTAACACATGCGTAGGACATCCAAATATCTTTAAGTGTTGTAAACTAGGCTTTCGCCCGGTCCACAACTCATACGGTGTTTTAGAACTCGACTTAGATGGTACATCGTTTAGAATGTACATTGCGGCTTGTAAAGCATATCCCCAAAAAGAATTAGGGAGCGTTGAATACCTCAACATAGGCCTAACCATATCCAAAAGAGTTATATTTCTCCTTTCTGCCACCCCATTTTGTTGAGGTGTGCCGGGTGCAGAAAACTGAGAAATTATCCCATTATCAATAAGATATTGCTGAAACTCGCCATATAGATATTCTCCACTGCGATCAGACCTCAAGATTTTTATGCGTTTCTCAAGCTGATTTTCTACTTCAGCTTTAAATGCTTTGAACATGTCAAAAGCATCCAACTTATGTCTCATGAGATACATATAGCAAAATCTTGAGTGATCATCCATGAAAGTGATGAAGTACTCATATCCACCTCTAGCTTGAATGCTCATAGGTCCACACACATCAGTGTGTATAAATCCTAAACATTCTATGGCTCTTGTGCCTTTGGTCGTAAATGACCATTTGGTCATTTTACCTTCCAAACAAATTCATAAGTTGGTAGATCATCAACCTTTAAGTCACTTAGAGGTCCGTCACTTACCAATCTTTTAATCCTATTAAGGTTAATATGACCTATGAGCAAATGCCATAGGTAGGTTTCATCTTTTGATAATTTTACTCTTTTATGATTAGGTTTCGTTGATTCCGTGTCACAAATGAGAGATATTTCTATGCAAATAGAATAAACCGTTTTCCAATGTACCTTTGCAAATAATTTTGTTATTCGTACTAATAATAAAACCTTTATTAAAAGTAACCGAATATCCAAATTTATTTAGACAAGAGACCTAAATTAAATTCCTCTTGAATTGTGGTACATAATAAACGTTTATTAAAACTAAATGCCCATAAGAATCTAAATTGATTCTAATATCTCCCACTACACTAGTAGACACCAACGCTCCATTGCCTAAATGCAAGTTGAATTCATTCTTATTCAGTCTTTTCCTTTCCCGGTAACCCCTTCTGGTCTTCTGTTGTTTCTTGACCTTCCTATGGGTCTTAACAGAAGCAACTTTACTAACCGTATGAATCTCTTAACCCTTACCTTATACAAGGATTTTATCGATGCTTTGATCATCTTGCATCAGGCCTTGCAAGATGTTTTCCTTAATGTTCAAGGTGTAGTCCAACTTGAACTGATCAAAGGAATCTGATAGTGAGTTGACAATCATGTTAATTTTCATCTCACCATCTATCTCAACACCATTCAGTTCAGCAATGTTGAGATGTGCTATGACTTTCATCATGTGATCTTTCACAGCCTGTCCAGGTTTCATCCTAAGATTCATGAAAGCAGTCACTGTCTCTCTCTTAGTCGTCCTAGACCTCATAGCTAATATCTCTTATAGAGACATCATTATATCGGCAACAGTCTCCATTCCTTCATATTGTTGTTGCAACACGTCAGAGATGGTGGCCATAATGTAACATACATTTAGCCATCTCATCTGAAGACTTCCACTACTGATACTCATGTCTTTGCTCCTGAGTAGATTCATTAGTTTGGTGGTTAAGGAATAGACATAACAAATTTATGTTTTTCAGCTTGCAATAACAACCCAATTTTCATTTTCCATGTGACATAATTATCATCAGTTAAAGTATTATCTTTTAGGATGTTGATTAGGGATAGGGTCATGATTTCGTTTTTATAACAAAAATTATATAAGTAAATAATCATGATAAAGCACTTTTGAATATTTATCTTAAATTTAATAAAATAATTCAATCGTAAAAATTCAACGGTGATCCAACACCCATAAATGTCACACCTCTTTTGGGAGTTCACAACATTTACTAGTTGGTCTAGGTCCCACCTAATTGTTAACATAACAACCAATGTTTTCAATTTTAGCCTTGTAATTTTTATTAACAAGAACTCTTGAGAGGGTATTAATAAAATTAAATTGAGTGTAATATCAAGTTATCGACTTTCAATATAATCCCTCACGAATATCCCTCCTTTGGGAGTAGATATCGTTTGGGCTAATTGTCTAGTCTATCATTGTAAGGAAGTATCTTGCTAAATTCCATTCATGAATACCCATTGGGGGGTTATTCACGAAACATAAAGCTCAACTAAACTTGGAGGCCGTAGGTGTTCCAAAACACCTTCTCCCACTCAATTGTTTAAGGAGTGTGATCGAATTCCAAATAATGATTTACCAAGTTATCTAGATGCCAATTTAGATACTTAAACCATTCAGTGTATGTTCATACCAAAAGAGATATATGAGTGACACTCCTATTCTATATGATATGTTATCAAACAATGACAAACATTGCAATATTTACAACAAATATAAATAGCTTCAATTTTGGCCCATCCTAGAAAAACAAGTAAATTACATGTCTTGGAATACAAAAAACTCCTTTCTTGGTGAACAAGTCTTCATGCGACCTTCGTCGTTCGGACTCTCTCGGCGGCCTCCCATGGGCATGCGCACCCTTGGCCTTTATCCATGGGCATGCGCATGCCACAAACTCATAAAGGGCTGCCATGCGCAGCCCATGGCTTCCATACTGCAGCCGTGCGCAGCCCATGCCTCAACAAACGTGGCTGTGTGCTCTTCGCACGCACGTTCGTTGCTACGGCTTGCACGATCCCAAACTTGTTCCGATTGCTCCTAATTCTTCAAACTTTCGAGTCTTCAAAACTTGAGTGTATTACAGAAGAATTATAAATAAAAATACTGCAGTTTTATTTTTATTATTACAAAAAAAAAACTTACCAACTACCAAGGAAATTATGGCGATGATAGACCACCCTTCTTATTACAATCCCAAAACAAAATTACATTGAAATTCTAGGATCAAAATTAAGCAATAACAATCCACATATAAAACATACATATATATATATATATATATATATATATATATATATATCCATACATTCCAATATAAATATATATGTGAATACCTAGAGTGCCATATCTTTCTAAAACATGCATATATACAATAAAAAGAAAAAGATTCACGAACACATACATCAATTAATCAATGGTACAACCAGGCTATGATACCAATTGTAGGGAAAATCGGTTCAAAACACATCGGAAGTGTGAGAAAATTAGAAAATTAGAAAATTAGAAAATTAGGGTTTGCGTATAAATAAAAAATTTCCCTTTGACTAATAAGAACCTTAACCCTAGATTAATTGATGTATATAAAAAGTGTCGTACCTTTTTCTCGTGACGATTGAACAAACGCCGAATTAATTCCGCAAGATCTTCCAATCCAATCACGAACATGAATCACCTAGGAGTGTGAGCTCCCTTTCTTTAAATCATATACCTAAGGATGGAAACAAACAAAATCTTTCTCTTTTTTAGTTACAATAATCCTCCAAGAAGAAAACAAAGAACGTTATATCACTTGTGAATTATTAACCAATTTGATTGAAACTCTCGTGAACCTTGATTCGATGTTGTACACAAAACCTTTTAATGTAAAGGCTACTAGTGTACTATCGAAAACTAAACGTTCTTTATTTCTTTTCTTCTTTCCCGAATCACACACTATTTCTTAGAGTTGATCGAATTTTGTCCAGAGCAAAAACATATTGTTCTATCTCAAAATTCTACGGTAGCCGAATTCTCTCCACAAAGAAATACCTAGGCAAGCTGAAATCTCTCTCTAAAATTATATATGGCTGGCTGAAATTCCTCTTGGAATAATATTAGGGCTGGACGGAATTTTAGAGTTATATATATAAGACTACAAATCCATTCCTAAGAAGAATTTACTTGTTTGTTAGGAATCATTTCCTTAGGTGGATTTACTTGGTGGTTAAAAATCCTTTTCAAAAAAGAATTCAACCCTTAGGTAGATTTACTTGGTACCAAAAATCCTTTTCCAAAAAGAATCCTTTTCCAAAAAGAATCCTTTTCCAAAAAGAATTATTTCCTACACCAAGACTCCTAATCCAACTCAATAGTGTATTTGTAACAATATTAAAGATTTTCTAATTTGACTATATAAATAATTCCTTTTATTTATCTACTTATCAAATATCGTTTTTAATATTAATTATACCACCAACAATAGTATAATTTTAGCAGATCATCTCCTACTAGGAAAAAGATTTTGACTTTTAATTAAATAATTAATTAATCAACAAATTAATAATTTCCATTTAATTAATAATAAAATAAAAATAATATAATTACGCTATTTTAAATAGCCTTGCCGCCCAACACACATATATGGGTCAATATATTATTTTTCTTATTTTATTAAATCCATTGGACCTTAATAAAAAATTCACATGTGAACTAGATCCATTCTTACAAAAAGAAACAAGTCCACATGCCTCAATACAATTCTAAATGGACCCCTAAATTGGTTCGGTAGAACATATCAAGTGATCCATGTAAGTTCGTGTGGATTGGGGATCTTGGTGGGCTATCTAAATTTAAGCTTCAATAGACACAACCCAATCATAATCAACAAATGATTCACTTATGTCCGATCTATTTAATTTTAGTTCATTCCACTAAAGAACTAAAATTGAACTCTTAAATAAAGATAGAATAAGTTGATGTTACTCATTCATACCCTATACAACCTTATTGGAGAAAGTGTATCCTCGTGAAGAATACCAGTAATCGTGAAGAGCTCATAGACTGCTTATAGCTCTCCAAGTTACCATATTTACTCATATGACCACATTTTGAACTTGGATATTTTGACTTGTCCAGAAGCCATGTTTCAATAGACGCTATTGAAAACTTAACGTTAAGATTTAATATCCAATACCTCAAAACATCCATATGATGGTATTCTACTGTCATTTAATAAATGGAGTCACGATGTCCATATCTATAAATGAAGTCCTCTATCGATTAACAAATGAATACCACCAAACTATCGAGGATAGACTATGCTATATAATCGTACTAATTGATAGCTCAAATGATAACACTTGCAACCATAAGTCCATCATTTATCTCAGGATTGAGATAGACTCTCCGATTATCTTCAAATGAAAACTTTTATCTATTGACGGTTCTAGATAAAATATTTCAATGTGATCCTATTCAATACACCCAATGCACTAGATTCTTTTACCCAAAGACACCACACTTTGATGATTTTAGACTCATCATAACACATTTGATCCCACTCAAATGCTAGCAAAAGAATCTACAACTTTGACAAGATAAAGGCCCCCAACCTTTTATCTTAAGTTGTGAATATTATTCAAGACTAACTAAAGAATTGTGTCTACCTCATACATATCTAGATGTATGAACAATTCTTCTTTTCTCATAGTCTTTTGACCTTATGATTATTTACTTTTGACAATTATAATAACTAAATTATAAATGCAATAATATTTGTTAAACTAGAAATCACTTTTATTAATATGAAAAAATTGTCAAATACATTATTATACTCTTGCTATCGAGCATAAACCTAACAGGTGGAGTCTCTGGTAGGGCACGTCTGTCTGTTGTGGCCAACTATATGACAGATGCTACACTTGCGTCTGTATTCCTCAGGAACAACTCTGCTCAGTCCTTCATTAATCAAAGCTGGATTAGACCATCTCCTGGAATTATGCCCTGGTTGTCCATTTCTTCTACAGTTTTATGTTGTTGTCCTCTTCGAAGATGAGATATGTCAACCTGCCCTCGGGCGGCCTGCTTTTCTCCTGGAGATTGGATTCAAAACCACCCTCTCAGCGATGTCAGATGGCACAACCCAAGTGGAAGGATGTCCAACCGGCATAATAGGAACCTAGTACGTGTTAATAAATGTCTGTCTCTTGTAGTAGTTCGCACACAGGGATGTGAAATCCATGTTTCGATCTTTGTAAAAACAATGAAAACAATGAGATTCACGTTGCAGTAATATTAACTGTATACTAAAACATATGATGTACCTTACGGCAGTAAGCGCGTGAGAACATGAAAGCTGGTCCATTTGGAATTTGTTATATGTGCAGGTCTTTCGGGCTAAGTCAACGGTCCACTATTTTTCAGACCGCTTTATAAAGAATATGTTCCAGTCAATTGGATTTACGGTCATAAAATTGCACTTCTCCATGCGTTTTAGGATCACAAGATGTGTTACGTCGGTCAACTGATGACGCACGGACTGTGCAGCGCTATGACGATCATGAAACCAACGTTGTAGCATATTTCTAATGAACTCTGCCAGAGTCAACATAGGCAGTTGCCGTACAAATTTTAGGCATGAGTTTATGCATTCTGTTGCATTTGTTGTCATCACCCTGTACCTCCTGTTGGGGCAGTGTACACGGGACCACTTGTGTGGACCGACATCAATTACATAATCATATGCATTCAGGTGTAATTTTCATAACTCTTCCATGTGCTAGTTATATTCCAACTCAGTGTACGCTCGGGTTGCTTTGTCCATTATTTCAACAACATCCTTTATGTGATATTGCCTTTTAATATTTTCAAAAAAGTGCCAGCAACACATGGTATGGGTGGCATAAGGAAACACTTTAGAAATCTCTGTTTCAATGCTTGCATGACGATCAGAAATGAATACCAAATCATCTATATGGCCAATGGCACATTTCAAGCAATCCAAAAACCACTCCCATGATAGGTTGTTCTCTGAGTCACCGTAGCCAAAAGCAATGGAATAAATTTGTTCATTTCCATCTTGTGCAGTTGCAACAAACATTGTACCCTTGAATCTTCCCTTTAAATGGGTACCATCAACGACAATAACTGGATACAAACACCTTCAGAATTCTCTAAGTGAGGCACCCAACGACATGAAAAAGTAGAAAAATTTACCATCTTCGTCTCACTGTAAGTCAATCATTGTTTCAGGATTTTTTTCTTCCAACACGTAACCGAATGATGACAGAAGTTGGAAGGTTTCCTCATGCGTTCCATAGGTCAGTGACAACGCATAATCGAGAGCTTGATATGCCTTAATGTACATGATTTGAATGCCATACATTGTTTTCATTTCGATGATTATGTCTTTCGGTCGCATTAGTCGACCATCCTGTTGTTGCAATCTAGGTGCAACCACTTCTCCAATTATGACTACACTAGCTTGTCGATGGTGGCGGTGAATCTCCTCTAACGGACAAGTGTGTTCTTTGACAAAACTTCTTACTTGGAAGTATGTCGCTTCATCTCTTATCACAGCTCTTAACTTCCACGTACAGTTGTCCATCAAACAAACCAGATGTAACGTTGTTTTGTACGACCTTTTCACCTTCCACTCGAAGTTGTGCCGCATTGCAAAATGCCCAACCAATCTCTTCAAATCCTTTTTACTAGGAAAAAATTCCCCTTTATATATCATGCTTGTAGGTTCATCTTCTACCAATTTCCTGCTTCCACCCATACTAAAAGAGTACGATTCTGCTCCTAGAATTACCCATGTTATGACATTGTCAGAATTAGCTTCAATTACAGTAGGCCAGACATCAGAAGTCCTAGCTATATCTACTACACTGGAACTACATCTGTGTACACGTCTTGCACGTTTTTCCGTTTGGACAGGTTCTTCATCTTTCTCATTTTTCGCTACATTATTTGCCATATGCAAATTTGCTTCATTAGCCACTTCATGAATTGGCCCAAAATTCGGTTCATTGTTCTGCTTATTATTCATGTCATTGTACATCTCATTGTATTGGTGGTTGAACTGCCCATCATTCGTTTCAATTTGACAACCAAAGAACTCGTCCAATTGAGGTCCAACTATATAACCATGGTCGGCTACTTTCGGTGGGACACCAGACATGTTTTGCTGCTCTTCGTTCCCACTTCTTTCTATGAACAATTGGTTGCTTCGACCTGACGATTGAAATTGTTGGGTGTTTCCACGAGCAGGGGTATCTTCAGCTATCACATTTGTTGTTACCTTCTCAATTAGACTAACACATACTTGAGGGATCACCATATCTTCCCCTAGAATAAACAAAACATCGTCGTCGTTTCTTATAAAGGTGCGACATGTTGTCCCAGGAGCGATTGATATAGATTGTAGATCAACAATGTATTTGTTCACATTGTACTTCACAACGGTTTGCACGATCGACACCAGCTCTTCGTAAGTCATATTCTTTGATACATACATTCCTTGGTTATCGAAACCAAAAAACCTCTGACTTTCATCAGGTAATTGCTTCCATCGACCGTTGTAAGATATGACTATTCTCACTCGATCCATTGTCCTGTGAAAATCATCATCACAAACAATTATTAACAAATTTAAAAATTAAAGTAAGTGTACAATTATTAAGAATTAAAAATATTTATTAAGTGTAAGGGATCAAGAACATTATCAAAGGGATCGAGCTTTTTAGAAACGAATCGAGATTTTATCAAATGGATCAAGAACTTATTGTTAGGGATCGAGTTTTTTCCAAATGGATCGAGAACATTTTCTAAGGGATCGAGATTTCATCAAATGGATCGAGATTTCATCAAATGGATCGAGAACTTATTGTAAGGGATCGAGCTTTTTCCAAATGGATCGAGAACTTTTTCAAGGGATCGAAACCTTTTTCAAGTGATCGAGAATTTTTTCAAGGGATCGAGAACTTTTTCAAGGGATCGATACATTTTTCAAGGGATCGAGAATATTCTTCAAATTATCGAGCATTTTTTCGAAATAATCAAGCTCTTTTAAAAAAATATATAAAACCTCGGTCCAATAACAAATATGCTCGATTCTTCTTAAATATTCTCGGTCACACATGAAAATTACTCGGATCTATTAAATGGTCATACATATTCTTACAACACAGAAATGCATGTAAAAAATCGGAAATGCTCGGAAACAGAAAAGAAAATACACGAGATCAAAAAAGTTACCTTCTTGTGTAGATTTTGGATCGAGACAACTTTTTTAGAGAGAGATACAAGTTTTCAGACAATTTTTTTGGGGAGATACATAGGAGTTCAGAAACTTGCCTTTTACAAATTAAAGTTTAGGGGCAATTTCGGTAGTTCACCATAATAGATGCCTTTTAAACTTAAATTATTAAATTGGTGACATCATCGCAAAAGACAATAAAAAATGTGACATATCTCACAATTTCCACCATAAAAAATAGTATTTTTTTTCCGATCCCAACAATATTATTTTATAGGGTTACTGTACGTAATCATATTCTCTATATTTGTTTTAAAAGCATATTCTATATTAGGAACAAAAAACACTAAGGTGAAAATTATTTAAGCAATTTCTTAAAAATTAATCATCGAATTTGTATTTTTTTTTGTTTTTTTTAAATACAATAAATTTTAAAACCACTTAAATATGTAAATTAAAAGGCCAATATAATTCATTCAAGATTTTTTTTCTTTTAATTACAAATTTGAAAATTGCGAGGGTGAATACTACTTGAACTTATAAATTTGAAAATTGTGAGATGACTTACCGGTAAGCTCATTACTATCATACCAATGAGGTTACGGGTTTAAGTTGTAATCTTCATAAATTAAAAAAATTATAATTTTTTGCTTTGTTTTTATATGCATACAATATATTGTACGACGATTAGTAATCTCTATAAATTCAAACATTTGTATTTTTTTTTGTTTTTATATACATACAATATATTATGTGATAGACAGAATTTTGTGACATTATTTGGTTGAATAAACGTCGTTTACAACTAAATAACATCGGACTATGGTATTTTTTTACTTTTTAATTGAGCGCCATTTTCTATGTAATTACAAAAAAAAAATCTCCTTGAATTTTATTGGCCGAAAAAAATACATGTTATTTTTTTAAAATGTTCCATAAATAATCTCTTTAAAATTTATTATAAATTTTTATTATAGATGAGATGTTTGATGATAATATATAAACTTTAAATCTAGTTATGTTTTAGAGAAAATTTCATAAATCTATTGAAATTTGACCAAAATCGAAAAGCAACATTGAAGGGATTTTGATACATGGAAATAAGTTTTTATCAAATTTCAAAATGATTGACTTTTTTTTTTTTAATTTTTAATTTTATCTTTATTTTGATGACACTGCATGGGTTTATGACTATTTTCCTATATTCTAAAAGAATACCAAAAGACTTCGATAAAATTGACCCTAATAAAATTCAGTAATGTCAAATGTCTAACGAAGAAGTTTGAATGTCAAATCATCAAAAATGGCACTTCTTATTGGAAAAAAACATAAAAATAAAAAATTGATGAAATAACGTTGTTGTTAGAAGACGTCTGAATAATTTTTCATCTTAGAATGAACTTGTAGAAAAAATCGAGTACATGTAATATGTTTACGTTGATAGTACGTTATAAGTAATTGTATTTTATATGTGAAGAGTTGTTTAATAAATGAACTTGACTTCACAATCTTAGCTTGGCCATCAAAATTCAAAAGGCCTGAATATATGTCATGTCAAGTACTTACAACATCTTCCATGCAAAAGGAATTTACATACTAATTAATTATTACGGAAAAATTACACAAACTTCCTTCGAGTTTAATCAATATTGTATTTATATGTAACTTTTATTAAAATTGTATAAACTTTTCTACTATTTATTGACTAATTGTTTAACTTATCTTAAAATTTAAAATGACTAAATTACTCATGAATTAATTATTTTACTATAATAATAATAATTTTTAATAATTTTATTATAATAAAATTAAATAACTAACCATTTTTTTATTTAAATGGTTAGGGAGTTTATTACAAATAGAACATAATTAATTAACTAACCAATTTTTATTTTTTTTTAAATATATTTTTAAGAAAAATAAAAACAAATCGATAAAAATATTTTTTAAAATAAAAAACAGTTAGTTAATTAGTTATGTTCTATTTTTAATAAAATCCCTAACCGTTTAAATAAAAAAAGGTTAGTTAATTGATTTTATTATAATAAAATTCTCAAATATAATAATTATTATAATGAAATAATTAATTCATGGGTACTTTAATCATTTTAAATGTTAAAACTAGTTAAACAATTAGTCAATGAATAGCAGGGGAAGTTTGTACAATTTTAATAAAAGTTGCATATGAGTGCAATATTGATTAAACTCTTGGGAAGTTTGTACAATTTACCCATTAATTATTGATATCACAGATTCACAGTAATATTTACTTGTTTCTATATGTTATAAAGATAAACTTGATAAACAATAAATATAAAACTTGGTCTCCAATACTTACATTTAAAACACATTTATTTTTAATGACGTGTCCAATTTTTTTCCTGTTTTTTAATTTAATTTTATTTATTTATCAAAAATAGATGAAAAATTAATATCAATTTAAAATACTTACTGAGTTAACCGAAAAAATAATTGTGCAACATGAGTTTTTCTCTGGTAGACATATAACTATGATCATACTTATAACATACTTATCCACCTCATCATTTTTTACCAGAAAAAACAATACAATTTGGTCAAATAATGCTTACATTGTTAAAAGTTATGAGATGGATAAATGTTCTATAATTATGCTTATAGTTGTATCCTTACCGAAGAAAAATTAATACAACAGACGATCTGAAAGTACACAGTCATGTTGATAATGTTTAATATATTTTTTATGTCACATCAGTTTGTGATTGAATATGTAAAGCTGTTTATTTATCCTACGTGATATTAATTTTTTTTGGACAAATTGTACAAACTTTCCATTAATTTAATCAATATTGCACTCATATGTAACTTTTGTTAAAATTGCACAAACTTCTCTTACTATTCATTGACTAATTGTTTAACTAGTCTGAAAATTTAAAATGATTAAATTACCCATGGATTAATTATTTTATTATAATAATTATTATATTTAAGAATTTTATTATAATAAAATAAATTAACTAATTTTTTTTTTATTTAAACGGTTAGGGATTTTATTAAAAATAGAAAATAACTAATAAACTAACTGTTTTTTAGTTAATTTTTTTTTATCGATTTGTTTTTATTTTTCTTAAAAATATATTTTTTAAAAAGTAAAAAATGGTTAGTTAATTAATTATGTTCTATTTGTAATAAACTCCCTAACCGTTTAAATAAAAAAATGGTTAGTTAATTAATTTTATTATGATAAAATTCTTAAATATAATAATTATTATAATAAAATAATTAATTCATGGGTAATTTAGTCATTTTAAATTTTAAGGCTAGTTAAACAATTAGTCAATGAATAGTAAGGGAAGTTTACACAATTTTAGTAAAAGTTGTATATGAGTGCAATATTGATTAAACTCATAAGAAGTTTGTACAATTTTTTATTTTTTTTTACAAATTACTCTTGTATTAGAGATGCTCTTAGATTAATCTTTGTTTTTTTTTTTTTAAAAAAAAAACACTTCATTCCATTTGAATTATTTTAATAAATCTAACAAGAAAAATATATTTTACCATGAGGTTGTGACTTGAGTCTGTCAATCTCCCAAAATCCTAAATTATTGTAATATATAAAAGAAAAAATATTTAATGTTTCAATTGCTTTACATGTAAAAATATTACTTAATTTATAATTCCTATTCAAACAATATTCGTACATTAATCTCATGATTCTATTTAATGTGAGATCGCGAAGCAATTCATTCGAATTTATCTGTGATTTCTCTCTCTCGATATTTTCCTCCTTGCAGTTGGACCATGAACTGTACAAAAATGAAAAAGAAATAATTAATTAATTGATCATAGATTGTTGGGTTGAATATTTTTGGAAGTACTTTTATATCATTAAATCACTAAGGAATTTAATAAATTTTAAATCTGAAAATGTGCTTAATTAATGAATTATCTTGAGATTATTTGAATATTTTGTTAAATTATTATTCTTATTTAAAAAAAAAACTCAAAACAAGCTTTATAGAATCGTAGATGTTAAGCATTTTAATCCTAAAAACTCTATTCAAAATTTTTATTATATATATATATATACATTTTTTAAAAATCTATTTGTTAATGAGAAATTTGCTCGATATGAGAAATTCCGACTAACACCCTCGAGACCACTACCACAGAGGTGATGGCCGGGGTCGGTACTTTTGATACCTAACATGAATGTTTGTATAAAAATGAATGTTTGTATAACAATAGCATGTGGAGGCTTTATTATTGATTATTTGCGATATACAGGATTCGATTTCTCGTATGCTCACAGTCTCTCTAGAACGTAGGAAGGTGGTAACTTTTTGCTAGTCGAATAGTAAACATTATGGTGACCTTGTTATGTTCACAGAATTTTGGCCCCCCCTTCTCTTTTTGTTTTTCGCCCCCTCTCTTATCATGCTTGACCATATTTTTATTCGGTCCAAGTAAGTTTTAATTCACTGATATCTCGCCACGATCCTATGAATCCGTTCCTTCCTTATCGGGCGAGATCCTTTATTTAAAAGTTATTGACCTCGCGTAAATAGCGAAAACGATGATTTTATTGACGAAGATAAGTTTGATTCCTAAAAGGAATCAAACTCTTGACTCACACGTATGCGGAATTAATGTTGGTTATCACATAGATATGATCCTGTATGTTCTCACTGCATGATATTTCATGGAGGTCACCGAGCTAGCTGCCTGTTGTCTCATAGAACGAGGTAGATCCACGCTTCGGCTCTGTTCTTAGAAGCTTGGGATGAACTTTCCTCGACCCTTTGGAGCTTGAGATGTCTTTATAGGCATTCCTAAGAGGTAGCAGGGGTAGTGTAGATTTAGGCGAGATTCTTCTCTCATGCCCAACAGGGACAACGGGCATCTGGAGAGGTTAGCGGGCTTCTCGTTCAGGCTATGAATTAAGTTTGACCTCTGAAAGTCTACACCCGGAGGGGGCTTACCTTGCATGTCGGGCGTCTTTCGAATGTTTCTTGAGCTTGGCGACCCCCCTGGCTTTCACGGGGTGGTTGAGGAGCCCGACTCCAGGAATCGAGTTTCCCAGATAGGTGGCCTCGAGAAGCCCAGATTCTAGTGTTTGCGTGGGGGCTCTTCCTGGTCGTGCCTAAATTTTTTCCTGATAGCTTTGAAGCCCGACCATCCCTCCGCACTTCCGCGGGGTAGTTTTGTGGTACATCCGAGGTTTCATGAATGTCGACTTCGGCCCTCGATTTGGGCTGGGAGAGTGGAAAATTTCTCTTTGACCCCAAGCCAAATTTTACTATTAACATAAGTCCCCTCTGACTTGAACACCGGGGGTAAAGTTGGGGTTGGAGTCAGATTCCCTGTTTAATTGGGACAATTTTCCGTTACAAGATAATTACTGAGAATCTCGAATGAAATCTTCTCATTAACTTACCCAATGATGCGTTGAACTTAAATTGGTGTGTTCTTCGAGGAAAACCGGCTGCGTTACGACTCTCTCCGTGGCTCAAGGTGATCTTCCCGAGGATATTGCTGACGTCATTACATCCCTAACCTCTATATAAAATCAAAATTTTTACCAGTTTCTTCACACTTTCTCTCTATTTAGAATTTACAGATTTCTTATCTCTTGCTATCCTCTGTCGATTTCCCTTTATTCTTAAGCCCCAAAACCTATTCTACCATGTCGCTGAGGACTCCGGCGAAGCGAATAGGGTTGGTGTCGCTGAAGTGTACAGAGTCACAATCGTCGGTCCTTCCCTGGAGAGACATCCTCCATATGACTTCAGGGTAATTCCAGATTCCGCCATTGACCCAAAGTCACTCGATCACCTGAGGACCAAATACGGCATCCCTGACACCGTCTCTCTCACAGTCCCTCACAAAAATTACAATATCTTAAGCCCGCCCAAAGGCATACTCCCTATCCATGTCACAGCCTTCGAGAGCGGGGTAAGGCTCTATCTTCGTCCTACCCTTCGATGGGCTCTCAAGGCCCTTCAGCTGGCTCCCCTCCAACTAACACCCGGCTTCTAGAGGCACCTAGTCAGCTTCCTAGTGCTATGGAGGGAGTAGTGTGAGCTAAGCGAGATAACTAGAGAGCCCGGGGCAGAAGAGCTTGCTTTCCTTTTCCAGATTGGGAGCCTGGTCGGGGTCCCCCGAGGTCAGTTTTACGCCAAGGCCAAGAACAAGTTTAATTTCATCATCTCTGGGCCTTCAAGGAAGGACCCGACATGGAAGGAAGAATGGGTATTGGCTGGCAATGATTGGGGGAGCTCGATTTTTATAGGTGGGTATGAGTTCACGGTTCTGACCATCTTTAATGATAAGCCCTCATGGGACCGAGACTCCTTGCTTGCTGAATCTGAGATGGTGCTGAAGGCCATCCTTGCCAGGAACTACTTGAATATGAAGTTCTTGACTGCTGACCCTTTTGATCCTTGTCGGGTAAACCGCTATCTTTGGATATCCGACGCTACTCCTCGTAAGTATCTTGCACCATCAAGCTTTTATGTTGTTTAATGGTTTAGTTATAATGGTTTTAACCCATTTTTAATAGTTTTTGTTGTTGTTCCAGCTTCTCGCGAATGCCGGTAAGCTCAGACCCCTCCCTCTCCTTCTAAATCATCCATTGGAACCTTCTTGGCTACCTCAGAGACATCCCCGGGATCTTTTTTTGCTAACTATAAGAAAGTATGGCTGTTGCTTTGCATGCTCTAGCTCCATCGCCTTCTCAGATGAGATCTAAGATGGCTATTCTTACATCTCAGGCAGCTAATGCTCTAAACCGAGGAGGTTCCGCTCACCAGGCCACTGATACGTCCACCTTTGCTTCTCCACTAGTGGCTCCCGCTACAGTTGCTACTTCCCCAGCTACATTACCCCCTCCTTCAGCTGATCCAATTGCATCCCGGGCAACTCAAGCTCTAAAGGATCCTGAAACTGGTATTCCTGAGATTCCCTCTTCTCTCCCCCACCATCAGCCGGGCTCTGTTGGCCAGGATGAGGTTTTGAAGCAGTTTGTTGCTTCATGCCCGGGTGGTGGGCTCTCTAGGATGGCTTCCATGCCCGTGGATTTTTTGGTTACCAAGGGGTCTGCCCTTCTGGCTGAATTAGTCACTGCCTTTATTTCCTGTGATTGTGAGCTTTGACTGCTTTCTAACCTTTGTCTAATGCTTTGCAGGCTTTCAAGTTCAATGTAGCAATAGGCCACCAGGTATCCTTTCTCCGAGATCTGCTAGTTAGGGCTGAAGCTGAGGCTCAGCAGGCCATAGGATTGGTGGCGTAAGCTCATTCCTTGGTTCGGGAGATGACTTCCAGCGAAAGGGAAATGGAAACACAACTGGCTGGGCTTCAGTGCGACCAAGAGAGGCTAAAACGATCTTTTGACCATAAAACTCTTCTGTCTAAATGACGAGCCAGGCAGTGGGATGACTGGAAGGAAGAAGCGAAGGCGCTAGATGCTGAGAATCATGCTCTTCAAGCCTAAGTTACCAGGCTTCAGGCTGAGGTGGATTCCTCCTTCAGCGAGGGATACTTCTACGCCTCCTACCAAGTTACTGAGGCCTTTCCCTCCCCTCCCCTTTCGACCTGTCAATTATTGCTAACTGGGATAGGGAGGAGATACTGGCCAAGGTCGCTGAGATGTCTCGCCCTCTAGGTGATGATCTAGATTCCTCTAAGGTGGCCAAAGCTGGGAAGCAACCAGCTGGGTCAGACCTTTTTCCTCCTCCTTCTGTTTTCCCAACATCAGGTCCCACAAAATCCTCGAGGGGGGTTTTACCCACAGAGCCAGAAGGAGATCTTACGGAAGCCCGTGACCTCTTTAGAATTGATTTAAAGGAAGAAACAGCAGGGGAGAGGGCATGCCAGAGTTAATAGCCAATCTTCTTGACACAACCATACCACCTGAGGTTATGGCGGTGGTCAATGATGTCATGGAGGAGGATCCCGCTGAGCATCAGACAATCAAGGGGCATCCTTAAGAAGAGGTGGTGGAGGCAGCTATCCGGGGTGGGCGATAACTTGAAAGAGGAGCAGAAGGTGAGGTTCACCCGGAAGGGAGAGAAGCTGGAGGAGACTAGGAGGATGCAGAAGCTTGAGTATATATTCTTGTAGCTTGTTGTGAATGCCCAGAAAGGGGGGGTGGGCACCTCATCTTTACTCATGCTTGATCATTATCATTTTTTTTGTAGCTCAGAACTGGGGGTTGGGCTCCCTGTTTAGTTGCTGTAGCCTTACCGGGGGATAGGCTCCCCAATTCATCAATGAAATTTAGCTTTTAGACCTGGTTCAAATCTTGTCTTGCAAGTACTTGTTTCATTTTTGATTTCCATCTAGGTTCAGCCCCTATAGAAACTTGCCTTAGCCTTGGAAAAGTAACAAGATAGGAAAATTGCTTAAGTGTGAAAGCAAATAGCTAGTTCGGGCTTTCTGACTCGACAGGGACTTGTAGCTTAATGATTTCAGTCGGTAGTCCCCGTGCTTACTCGTAGGCCAGTCTGCACCTGTCATAGTAAGCAACCTAATGTTCACGGAAAATTTAGACACCGGTAGTAACTGGGACATTAGAATTTAAGTAGAAGAACCCTTCATCCTCGAGCTCTTCTAGGGGGTTACCCAGAGTTAGGTATCAATGAGAATTGCCTAGCCCTCTCCTAGGGTGGAGATCGGGATGGCTACCGCACACTTAAGCTTGAGTCCTTCTTGGGGTTTATAACCTGTCCAAGGTATCAGGAGGGCTGTTCTAGCTATTTCCTGATCTCGAGATCTGGATGACAAGTATGCTCTTATACTCAGACCCTTTTTGGGGGTGGTAGCTCGACCAAGGAATCAGGAGAGCTATCTAGCTATTTCCTGGTCTCGAGATCTGGATGGCAACTATGCTCTTATACTCAGACTCTTTTTGGGGGTGGTAGCCCGACCAAGGTATCAGAAGGTCTATCTAGCTATTTCCTGGTCTCGAGATCTGTATGGCAACTATGCTCTCATACTCAGACCCTTCTTGGGGGTGGTAGCCCGATCAAGGCATCAGGAGGGCTATCTAGCTATTTCCTGGTCTCGAGATCTGGATGTCAACTATGCTCTTATACTCAGACTCTTCTTGGCGAGGGGTAGTGCCCGATTGAGGCATCATGGGTGGCGAGGGGGCTTCCCCGGCTTTCCCCTGATCTTGGGACGATAATGTCAAATTTTCCATGTAGACCCAAATCATTGTAGAACATAGTTGAAGATGGAGAAAAAACAGGCTTTATTGATAAAAAGAAAGGAGTACATTATTGCTGGAGACTAAAAACTAGGTGAGGGTAGCCCGCTCATGAGTCCCCTGTTCAGGGGTAGAATTTTCTCAAGTGATATGCATTCCAAGTATGATTGATGAGTCGGCCATTCATGTCTTCGAGATTGTATGCCCCATTACGGATCACCACTTTCATCAAGTACGACCCTTCCTAGTTGGGCCCCAGAACCCTGTCCAACCTTTTCCTAGTATTCAACGTCACTTTCTTGAGAACTAGGTCCCCTTCCTTAAAGTTTCAGGCTTTAACTCTCCGGTTAAAGTATCTGGCGATCCTGCTCTGGTAAACTACTACCTTCTCAGCTATTCGATCTTGTTTTTCTTCCAGAAGATCCAAGCTAGCTCAGAACTTACCCTCATTGCTCCTCGGTTCAAAATGTTGGACTCTAAAGGAAGTCAGTTTGTGCTCGATAGGAAGGACTGCTTTAACCCCAAAGGCTACAGAATAAGGGACTTCCCTGGTGTCTGTTCTCCTCGTGGTACGGTAAACCCAGAGGACCTCGGGAAGCTCTTCGGCCCATCTGCCTTTTTTATACTGCAACTTTTTCTTTAACAGCCTCTTAATGGTTTTATTAGTGGATTCCACAAACCCGTTAGTCTGAGGGTGGGCTACCGAAGCGAACTGAAGGTCAATTCCCAAGCCTTCGCAAAAATCTTTGAATCGGCCATTGTCAAACTGCTTTTCGAGGTCTGTTATAATAGTAAGGGGGGTTCCAAACCTGTAAATAGCATTAGTTTTGATGAACCTTATTGTGTTTTCTTTTGATATCTAGGAGAGCGGTCCGGCTTCAACCCATATTGTGAAATAATCAATTGCCACGATAGCATGCTTGGCTTGACTAGGAGCAGTGGGAAGCGGCCCGATCAAGTCAACTCCCTACATAGCAAAGGGGTATGGCGAGGTAAAGGATGACAACAGCTCCGGGGGAGGTGACTCAAGTTTACGGCCTTCTGGCATGCCTCGCAGGTTCACACTAAGCTCTTTGCATCTTGATTGATGGTTGGCCAATAATCCCCCATGCGAAGTACCTGATTTGCCAGAGCATCCTTACCGATGTGGTTTCCGTATTCCCAGGAATGAACCTCTCCTAATGTCCACTTGGCATCTTCACAGTGTAAACATCAAAGCAGAGGAAGGGATCTTCTCCTCCTGTACAGATGCCTATTCACCAAGCAATACCGGACCAAGAGCCTTTTGACTTTCCTACTTTGGTCGGGCTCCCAGGGAAGTTTCCCATCCTGTAGATAATCCACTATCGGATCCATCCAGCATGGTTGTCGATCCAAGGTATAAGCTTCCTTACCTGTCATTGTGCTAGGTAGGGGGATCACTTGAAGAGGGACTCCATGAGGTAAGGTCTGGCCACCATATGCAGTTATCTTGGCAAGTATGTCAGTGTGATGATTCAGTTGTCGAGGTATCTGCTCGATTTGGAATCCTTTAAATCTGCTCTTGAGTTGTTGAACCAATTTCAGGTAAGCGATCATATTATCCCCTTTTGCCTGATAATCCCCAGAGATTTGGTTGACTACGACCGACGATTCACTCTTAACATTCAGGTAATCAACCCCGAGCTTTATGGCTGCCCTTATTTTGGCTAGAAAGGCTTCATACTCTGCCTCGTTGTTAGTGGCTTTAAATTCAAATCTGAAGCAGTGACAACACTCGGTTCCTTTTAGGTCGATTAGAACTATGCCTGATCCTCCCCCAATTTTCCCAGAGGCTCCATCTGTGTAGAGGATCCACGACTTGTAACCTTCCGACCAACTGTCGAACCCTGGGACCTTATCAGGGGCTACGTTTGTTGCTGAGAAGGTCACTTGGCCTGTGGGCATCGAGAACTCTACTACAAAGTCTGTTAGAGCCTAGGCTTTAATTGTGGTCCTAGGATTATACCTCAAATCAAACTAGGTGAGTTCCAGGGCCCATAAAACCAATCTTCCAAAAACATCCGATCATTGCAAAAGTTGACGGAGGGGTTGATCCGTCACCATTGCTATCGAATGAGCCTGGAAGTAGGGTCGAAGCTTCCTTACCAAGGTAACCAAGGCATAAACGAGCTTTTCCAAAAGGAAATAGTTCTTCTCAGGCTTGGTTAAAGCATGACTCACGTAGCAGATAGGCCGCTGGACCCTATCTCCACATTCCTTGACTAAATCCCCGCTAACTACAGTTTCAAAAACGGCCAAGTAAATCTATAGCTCTTCTTCAGGGCTTGGTTTAACCAGCAACGGAGGGCTTGACAAGTACTTTTTCAATGCTTGAAAAGCTTGTTCACTCTCCTGGTCCCATTTCATGTTTCTTCCTTTTTTAATGGCTTTAAAAAAGGGGAGACACTTATCGGTGGACCGAGAAATGAACCTGTTGAGCACTGCTACTTGCCCAGTCAAGATTTGAACCTGTTTAAGTTACATGGGGTACTCTAGATCTAAGATAGCCTTAATATTTTCTGGGTTAGCTTCTATGCCTCTTTCATGGACCATGAAGCCCAGAAAATTTTCCGCTGTCACCCTAGAAGCGTATTTGGAGGGATTCAATCTCATCTGGTTTTCCCTTAAGATCATGAAGGTTCTGCGAAGGTCGGCCAGATGGCCTTTAGAGGTTGATGACTTGGTGATCATGTCATCGATGTATACCTCTATCGATCTTCCAATTTCGGTCTTGAACAACCGATTGACTAACCGTTGATATATAGCTCCTGCGTTCTTAAGCCTGAAAGGCATTATCTTGTAACAATACAATCCCCGCCCAGTGATGAAACTGGTTGTTAACGGGAAAATTGCTCAGGATGAGAAATTCCTACTAACACCCTTGAGACCACTACCACGAAAGTGGTGGCCGGGGTCGGTACCGTTGATACCTAACCTGTTTTAGAGGTAAACGAGAGGCTGGATTGCAATAATACATATAGGAGCTTTTATTATTGATTACTTGCTTCGATATACAGATTACTCTCTCATATGCTCACAGTCTCTCTAGGATCTAGGAAGGTGGCAACTTTGTGCTTGTCGAATAGTGGAAACAAAGGCGGCTGTGTTCTGAATACAGAATATAGGCATTCCCCTCATCTTTTCTTTTCTTCTATCTGTCGTTCTCCTTCTATTTTTCATCTTTTTCTACTTCTCTTTTTTCATATATATCCTCTCTCTGTGTCATGCTTGGCTCTATTTATATATGGTCAAAGTAGGTTTGAATTTACTGATATTCCGCCATGATCATACGAATCAATTTTCACCTTATCGGGAGGGATCCTTTATTTAAAAGTTGTTGACCCCGAGTAAATAGCGGAAAATATGATATTGTTAATGAAAATGAGTTTGTTTCCTTTTAGGAATCAAACTCTTGACTCACAAGTATACATATTAAATGTTGGTTGTCACATAGATATGATCTTGTATGTTATCGCGGCATGGCTTTTCATGGAGGTCACCGAGCTAGCTGCCTGTCGTCTCATAGAGCAAAGTAGATCCATGCTTCGACTCTGTTCTTAAAAGCTTGGGACGGATTTTCCTTGACCCTTGGGAGCTTGAGGTGTCCCTGTAGACATTCCTAGGAGGTAGCCGGGGTAGTGTAGATTTAGGCATGATTTCTCTTTCATTCCCCGTAGGGACATCGAGCTTCTGGAGAGGTTGGTGGGCTTCTGTCTAAGACTACTGTTAAGCTTGTCCTCTGAAAGTCTTAACCCGGAGAGGGCCTACTTTGCTTGTCGGGCTTCTCTCGAATGTCTATTGAGCTTGAAGACCCCTCATGGCTTTCACTGGGTGGTTAAGAAGCTCGACCTGAGGAACCGAGGTTCCCCGATAGGTGGCCTGGAGAAGCCCTGGTTCCAGTGTTAGTGTAGGGCTCGTCCTGGTCGGGTCTAGCTTGCTTTCTGATAGTTTTGAAGCCGAGCTGGCCTTCTCTGCTCCTGTGAGATAGCTTTATGGTCTACCCGGGTTTCATGAACGTCGATTATGAGTTTTGACTTGTGGCGGGAAAGTGAAAAATTTCTCGTTGACCCATGACCAAATTTTACAATTAATAGAAATCCCCTCTGACTTGAACACCGGAGGTAGAGTTGGGGTTGAAGTCAGATTCCTTGTTTAATTGGGAATTTTTTCAGTTATAAAACAATTAATGAGAATTTCGAACGAAATCTTCTAATTAATTATCCAATATTGAATTTGAATTACTGTGTTCTTCGAAAAAAAACGGCTGCACTACGGCTCTCTTCATGGCTCTAGGTGATCTTCCCGAGGATATCGCCGACATCATTACCCTTAACTTCTATTTAAACCCGACCTTACCATCCCTTTCTTCACGCTTTCTTTCAATTTTCAAATTTTCAGATTCCTTCTTCCTCTCTCGTTATTCTTTCTAAGCTCACCACCGTCTTTCATCTACCTTCAAGCTCTCCTCATTCAGCAATGTCGAACTCTTCTAATAGCATCGAAGCACTGGTCGAGGGCACTGTCGGTTCTAACTTAGTTCCTCGAAAACGGGTGTGGGGAATCTTGAGCGACCAGGAAAATTCCCCAGTCCATTAGCGTCATCATTCTAGTAGGAACGTCTCTATCAGCTCTGGCTTCTCGAATCAACCAGACAACTCTCTGGAGTTGGTTGATGAAGATTCAGACGTAGCAGAGAAGGACGACCCCGCTAGGGGGGGCAAGTCATGATAGTCGGTCCTCTTCCGGTGGGGCTTCCATCATATGATTTTAGGGTCATTCCCAACTCCACTGTTGACCCGGACTCCCTCAGTCTCATCAGATCTAAGTACGGCATTTCTGACAGCATTTCCCTCGCCATCCCTTACAGAGGCTACGGTGTCTTTAATCCTTCATAGGGGGTCCTTCCGATTCACGTGACGACCCTCGAGAGTGGGGTCAGGCTTCCCCTCCATCCTACCTTACGAAGGGGCCCTCAACGCCCTTCAATTAGCTCTTCTCCAGTTGATGCCTGGATCCTGGAGGCACATAATCGGCTTCCTTATGCTGTAGAGGGAGTAGTGCGAGCTTAGCAAAATAACCCGGGAACCCGGAGTAGAGGAGTTGGCTTTTCTCTTCCAAATCGGGAGTCTGGCCGGAACCCTTAGAGGTTAATTCTATGCCAAGACCAAAAACAAGCTTAACTTCATCATCTCTAAAGCTTCAAGGAAGGATCCAACCTGAAAGGAGGAATGGATACTGGCCGGCGATGATTGGGGGTGCTCGATCTTCATAGGCGGGCATGAGTTCAAGGTACCCACGACTTTCAATGACAAACCATCATGGGATCGGGATTCCTTGCCCGCTGAATCTGAAACAATGTTGAGAGCAATCCTTTCCAGGAACTACCTGAATTTGAAAACCCTACCGCTGAACCTTTCGATTCCCGCCGGGTGAACCAATATCTATGAATCTCCAATGCTACCCTTCGTAAGTGATCTCAAGTTATTACACTTTAATCTATTAGCTGGCTTGTTTCTTAAATCTTTTTTTTTTTCAGTTTTTGCTGTTGCTTCAGCTTCCCGTGAAGCTTAGGAAGCTCAGATCCCTCCCCCTCCTGCTAGATTGCCCCGAGGGGTCTTCTTGGTTACCTCAGAGAGAGGGCCCGTCATCCCAGCTGCTGCTTCGCATGTTCCAGTTCCATCTTCAACCAAGCTAGGTCCATGATGGCTATTCTTGCATCGCGGGCTTTCAAGGCGCTAATCAAAGGAGGCCTTGCTTCCCAGGTTGCTGCTACGACCACATCTACCCTTTCATCAGCGATCCCCACTACAATTGTCGCACATTCAGTTGCATTACCCACTGCTCCAATGGACCTACCTGCGCCCCATTCAGTTCAGGTTACGGAGGATCCTGAGGCTAGTGTTCTGGAGACTCCCCATTCTCCCCCTACCATCAGTCGAGCTCGTTTGGCCAATACGAGGTTCTAAAGCAGTTCGTGGCATCTTGCTCGGGTGGAGGGCTTTCCAGGATGGCTTCAATGCCTATGGACATCATGCTTACTAAGGGGTCTACCCTCTTGGCCGAGGTAGCCATTGTCTTTATTTCTTGTGATTGCAAGCTTCGGTTGTTCTTTATAACCTTCGTTTCATATTTTACAGGCTTTCAAGTTTAATGTCGCAATGGGTCGACAGGTATCCCTTCTTCGTGACCGGGCTACCCAGGCTGAATCTGAAACTGAAAGGGTCATAGGGCTTCTCGCGCAAGCTCGATCTCACGTAGAGGAGATGACCTCCATTCAAAGGGAAATGGAAATTGAACTGAGCGAGCTTCGCTGCGACCATGAGATGATGAAAAAATCCTTTGACCAAGAGACCCTCAAGTCAGAGCAACGGGCTAGACAGAGAGACTGCTGGAAGGCCGAAGCCAAGAAGCTGGACGCTGAGAATCAAGATATGTATGCTTGGATTGCCATGCTCCAGGCCGAGGTGGATGCGTCTTTCAGCGAAGGTTACTTCTACGCTTCCTATCAGGTCGTTGAAGCCCTCCTATCTCCCTTTGACCTGTCAATCATCGCTAACTGGAATATGAAGGAGATATTGGCCAAAGCCACAGAGATGTCTCGCTCCTTAGGTGATGACTTGGATCCCTCTAACGTGGCTAAAACCGGGAAACAAGCAGCTAGATTAGACCTTCCTTCTTCTTCTTTTGTCTTCCTAACATCGGGTCCCGGAGAGTCTTCGAGGGGGGCTCTGCCCACGAAGCTAGAAGGAGATCTTACGGAAGCCCGAGACCTCATCAGAATTGCTTCAGAGTAAGAAACAGCAGGGGAAGAGAGCATGCCAGAGTCAATGGCAAACTGAAACAAAAAATATGGTGTGTAATATTAATATAGAGGGGGGGGGGGGGTGAATAGATTTTAATTAACTTTTACCCAATTTTTGTTATGAGTCAAGTTGATGAAAATACCCCTATCTAGTTACAAAGATACCACAAGTGTAATAAATGCGAAAATAGTAAAACACTTGAGATATACGTGGAAACCCTCCAAATGGGAAAAACCACGGGCTGATGAGTGCGCCACACTAGAACCTCGAATCCACTAATGATAAAGGAATTAGAACCAATTTCCAGTTTAATCCTCCGCCACTACCTAATCTAGGTATAAGTGAACCTAGTTCATCATGCTTGTTCTTTAAGCTACCTACTCCCGGAAGCAACACAAGTCTTACTTCTCAATAAAGAGATAAAGTGTCCTAAGTGAATATATGATGATATTCAATAAACAAACAAGGCTAGGAAACCCTATATGCTTATCTAGGATAATGAGATGACAGTTAATACAATCATAGATATCAAAAGCTAAATGACATGTTCAAGAAGCTTAGCTAAACATAGATCAAACAATCCTATGAAGCTATCACAATACAACACTCAATCATGGCATCACAACAATCTCTAATTTGTATCTAAGAATGTTCTAAGAGCATACACATAATTAAAGAGATGATTTAGTAAGCAAAACACTTAACTTGTAAGAAGATAGTGAAGAACTTACCAAACAAGATGTGATGAAGCAACCCTATCCATAGATGCACTCTAGATGAACTTAAATGATGCAAGATGAAAATTTAATGCTTATGGGAATGCTTTAAGTGATTAAAAATGAGTTCTTGGAAGTGTTTTTCCTTTGAAATGTGTTCTAAGGAAGAAATGTGATATTTTGAACTCATCCACGACCTTAAGGCATTGAGTTATATATATATATATATATATATATATATATATAAGATCCAAACAAAGTGAGGTCGTTTTGGAAAAAAAACGTTCCAGCTTCTTCTGTGTGCGCTGGTGACGTGCGCTGGTCTAGTAGCGCACCACCAGCGCACAACCTATTTTTAAAACAGGTTCTGGACGAGTGACGCATCCCAGTAGCGCAACATAAGCGCAAATTCTCTGGGATGTTTGCGCTAGACAAGTAACGCTAGACGAGTAGCGCACCATCAGTGCACACCCATATTTTTCAACTACGTGTGGGTGCAGCAGCGAAGCTCAGTGGCGCATGACTAGCTGCGGTCCACTGTGAATGTTGCGCTGGTGAGGTGCGCTGGTCGAGTAGCGCACCACCAGCGCAAGGCCTATTTTTTCAACACTCAAATGTACAAAAACAGTAAGTTCAAGAGTGATGAAATTGCATCCCATTTTAATGCCTAGCATGACATACAACTTTCATAGCAAGATGCAAATAGGTCAACAAGAGTCATTTAAACTAAAATGCACACACGAAAACACTCAACATATAAGATCAAGAGTTATGCATGAATATGTGAGTGTGTGCAACTATCTCTTCAAAGTAAGTAAGCACAATAATTTTACCTTTGATGCTTCTCCTCTTGAGGTCTTGAGAGCCTAAGCTACCCTTACATGAACCCCAACAATGTGGTTGTTCACGAAATAAGCCAATCAACAAATGAGGACTTTTCAATCTACCCCTTTGGCTATTTTGTGATAAAACCACCACTCACATTGATCCTCACAAAATAAAATAAATCACCGGGAAGATATTCTACATTACAAAGAGACAAACATAAAAAAAAACTTCAATCTTCAATCTCTTGTAGAACTATCACCCTACACACAAAGTAAGCACAAATACACTTTCCAACAAAGTGCATGTGAGATGATCAAGTGAATATAAAACAAAAGCATTTGCATTTAGAAATATAGTATGATATCAAGAAATACTCATGCAATGCTCCCCCTCAACGGGTTACTCCCTCTGCATGTAATCTCCCCCTCAAACAAGTACACTCATGCAATGCAATGCTCCCCCTCAAAGCCAACACATGCTACTCCCCTAACATCACAATGCTAGGTCAATGATACTCCCCCTTTTTGTCATGAGATAGGCAAATGAGAAGTTCCCAACCGGGTCACTCAAGGCAAAGAAAGAAAAGAGCATATAAGATTGTTGCATAATTATATAAGCCACATTTATACAATCTCAATTGATAGGAGAGACACAAGGAGATTTATTTGAAGACAATGTGTGAATCAAAAAGTGCTTTGCATACAAGACATGTTGCATTCAAGTCCAAAAACAATGGTATTTGGCAAAGCAAATGACAAAGGTTTCCAATATAATTCAAACCAATTTAACCATTTGTCATGAGAGAAGTAAGTATATAGAGTTCTTATAAATATCAAGTTTTAAAGGAACTATATCCAACTTTAAAAGCTAAACAAGACATGAGCAACTTTGCACCCTATTTGATTTTCCCGGGAGGATACCTGTATGATAATAGCCATGTTCAATTAATAAAGAAAGAGAGACATTGAATAAACATTTTAGTCTCACTAGTATGTTTCACATAATGTGTTGCATTTAACAATTGCAATCAACAAATCATGCTTTATCATTTTTCATTAGCATGTCATTTAAGAATTATTATGTCATGGGGATAATTATAGGTCATTTAACATGTACTTCCAATGTATATCTCCTAGTCAAAAAATGCACGTTTGAACATAAATATGACATGGATTGTAGTCAAAGCAAAGTTCACACTTATTTAAGAAAATACAATATACCATAAGTGCAACCAAGCTACTCAAGCAATCAATAAAGAGGCATAAACATATTTTTAAGAAAAATTGCATGCAACAAGTATACAATAGCTCTCTTTGCTTGAGTTCCCCATATGGTCAAAGACCACAACACATCACTCCATTAAACAAATCCCAATAGATCTACTAAGAGTCTTGAATCTAGTAGCATCTAAGGGTTTAGTAAATAGATCCGCTAGTTGATCATTGGTACCTACATGCTCAAGTACAATGCATTTGCTCTAGTACAATGCATTTGCTTACAACTAGTTCTCTAATGAAATGATGACGGATGTCAATATGCCTAGTCCTAGAATGCTGAACCGGATTCTTTGAAATATTAATTGCACTCATGTTATCATAAAAGAGAGTAAGAGTACCTTGATTGAATCCATAGTCGACTAGCATTTGCTTCATTCAAAGGAGTTGTGTGCATCCACTCCCAGCAGCAATGTATTCGGTCTCAGCCGTGGACAAGAAAATCGAATTTTGCTTCTTACAAAACCAAGAGACAAGGTTGTTCCCAAGGAAAAAGCAATCACCCGATGTACTTTTCCTATCATCACAATTTCCTGCCTAATCTGCATCACTAAAGCCTACAAGACTAGCATTAGTGTCAAAGGAGTACCAAATCCCATTGTTGGATGTCCCATTCACATATTGAATGATTCTCTTAACAGAAGAGAGATGGGACTCCTTAGGATCCGCTTAGTACCTAGCACATAAACCCACACTAAAAGAGATATCGGGTCTACTTGCGGTCAAATAGAGCAAGCTATTAATCATGCCACGATATAAAGTTTGGTCCACACTTTTACCACTAGCATCCTTGTTTAGCTTCAAAGTGGAACTCATGGGTGTATCACAATGTTTGGCACTTTCAAGGCCAAATTTCTTCACTAGGTTTTTGGCATATTTAGCTTGAGATATGAAAATCCCATCATCCATTTGCTTAATTTGTAAACCTAGAAAGTAACTCAACTCACCAACTAGACTCATTTCAAACTCATGAGACACCACATCAACAAATTGTTAGACTTTGGTATCATTTGTGGAACCAAAGACTATATCATCAACATAGATTTGAGCTATAAAGAGCTCATCTTTGTCTTTCTTGGTGAATAGAGTCTTGTCAACACTACCCCTAGTGTAGCCACTATCGATGAGAAATTGAGTGAGACGCTCATACCAAGCCCTAGGTGCTTGTTTCAACCCATACAAAGCTTTCTTGAGGTGATAGACATGATTAGGGTGGTGAGGTTCCTCTTTGGGTTGCTCAACAAACACTTCCTCTTGCAAGAAACCATTGAGGAAGGAACTCTTAATATCCATTTGATATAATTTGAACTTGTGCAAACAAAAAATGGATAAAAGAAGCCTAATATACTCAATCCTATCAACGGGAGCAAACTTCTCCTTAAAGTCAATACCCTCAATTTGAGAGTATCCTTGTGCTACAAGCCTAGCCTTATTTCTCACAATGTTGCCATCCTCATCGGATTTGTTCCTATATACCCACTTGGTGCCTATCACATTGGTGTTCTTAGGCCTAGGAACTAGAGTCCAAACCTCATCCCTTTCAAATTGGTTAAGCTCTTCTTGCATAGCAACAACCCAAAATTCATCTTTTAAGGCTTCATCAATTTTCTTGGGTTCTATTTGAGAGGTGTAGCAAGTGTAGCTAATAAGATTAGCCATTTGATGCCTAGTCCTAACACCCTCACTAACTTCACCAATAATGTCATCTTTTTCATGAAGTTTCCTAACCTATGGAGCAGGTTCTTTTGAGTCCAAGTGAGGAATACTATCACTAAGTTGTGCTATGTCATCATCAAGATTATCCTTTTCAACATTAGAGATATCAATTACTTTCTCCAAAGGGGAGTCAACAACTAAATCTACCTGCTCCTCATGGTCATTAGTTTTGAGCCTAGCATCATCAATGACAACATTAGAAGATTCCATTACGGTCCTAGTTCTTAGATTAAAAACTCTATAGGCTCTACTATTCCAGGCATAGCCAATGAAGATACCCTCATCACTCTTAGCATCAAAATGTAGCATTTGCTTCCAAAAGTGTGGAAGTAGCTAACATTTGGCTTCCTACCTTTCCATAACTCATAGGAGGTTTGCCTAGTGTGAGGCCTAAGGAAGACTCTATTTCCTATGTAGCAAGCCGTACTGACAACCTCGACCCAAAGATTCCTAGGGACACAGTTGCTAAGCAACATCACACGAGCCATTTCTTGAAGAACCCTATTTTCCCTCTCAACAACTCCATTTTGTTGAGGTGTCCTAGGAGCCGAAAACTCATGAGAAATGCCTAGACTGTTGCATAAGTTTTCAAAGTGGACATTCTCAAATTCCTTCCCATGGTCACTCCTAATTCTCTTAATGCTTTTAATCTTGGAGTTCATTTCATTTTGAATTTTAGAGCAAAGCATTTTAAACTTATCAAAAGTTTCAGATTTTTCTCTAAGGAAATAAGTCCATGTGTACCTAGAGAAGTCATCTACACACAAAAAATGTATCTCTTTCCATCTAAACTCTCGGTTTGCATAAGACCCATAAGATCCATGTGGAGAAGCTCTAGAGGTTCTTTGGTGGTTATATACTTGCTCTTTTTGTACATACTTTTGGTTTGCTTCCCTTGTTGGCAAGGTCCATAAACACCATTAACCTTTTTCCCAAGCTTGGGAAGGCCTCACACAACATTGAACTTATCTAAGATTCTTAAATCCCTAAAGTTCATGTGACCAAGTCTTTCATAGCACAACTCTATTTGTTCATCCTTGGACACATTACAAGACACTTCTAGCCTCAAGACAATAGCAATTGTCACTAGACCTCATACATTTTAACAAGGTTTGTCCCTCAGGCAATAGGATAGAACAATCATTTTTCCTAAACAAGACGGAGAGTCCATCATCACTAAGATGTGAAATGCTTATCAAATTGGCTTTTAGACCATCAACATAGAAAGCATTGGACAAGGAAGGTAATCCGTGAATGGAAATGGTTCCTTTTCCTTTGACCTTCTTTTTGGATCCATCACCAAATGTGACGTTTCCTCCCTCCTTCATCATAAGAGTCTCAAAGAAACTCTTATCTTCAGTCATGTGCCTAGAGCACCCACTATCCAAATACCAAAAACCACAAGAATGAGCTTTCAAAGCAATTTGTGCAACATGAAAAATGTGTTCATCCTTTCTAATCCACCTAGGTGCAGTATTTTTCTTTCTAGTGGTCAATTGTACATGGGCTCTAAATGTCCTAGGATCATGCAAAGGTGTTCCACTTTTCCTAGTGACATGCATCATGGCTCTAGGTTTCTTAGGATCATGCATCATGGCTCTAGATGTCCTAGGATCATGCTTCATGGCTCTAGCCTTTTTCTTTTCTACCATGCTTTCAATCCTACACAATTTGATATACCTAAAGCAATTTGGTATAATGTGACCATCAATACCACAAAAATGACATGTAGGTAAAAAGTTAGGAATTATACCATATCCTTGAGGATGCATTGGAGCCTTCCCATGTCTTTGTGGTTATCTTGATTGTTGTTGAAGAGCTTTCCATTTTTATTATTGAGCAAGATTTGATTGCTTCCTTGGTTGAGCTTGCATGATAGGTGCCTTCCCTTTGTGAGCTTTTGGTTGAGGGAGGTTAACTTGAGGATCCCTTGTAGGATGAGCTTGATGTGGGCTTCTTGGTGCCACATTCACTTAAGCACTATTTGAACACTCTCCTAGGTTAAGCTTCTTCCTAGGAGTTTGATGAGGAGATGACTCATTGAAGTTCATGCTTCTTACAAAAATGGTCTTGCTTGGAGTGAAGGACATCTTGTTATCTTCAAACCCAAGCCCCTTCTTGTCACTTGGCCTCTTTCCAACATCTAGCATGTGGTCAAGTTTCTTGGTGCTAGAGTTCATCTTGGCCAACAACTCTCTAGCATCTTCAAGCTCTTTCTTCAACCCTTATTCACTCCTCTTAGATCTTTCCAACTCATCATTTAGTTGATCAACTTGAGTTGAGAGGTCTAGGTTTTCTTCTTTTAATCTCTTAATCTCATTCTTGTTCTTTAATCTTGAGCTCTCAAACTTAGCCATGTAGTCCTTGAGATCCATCCTATCCACACTTCTATTTATGGATTGTGATGAAGATCCATCATCACTTGAGTAGTCTTCCTCTTTACTATCATTCTTTTTTTCACTAGCATCTTTGCTCCTAAGAGAGGATGTAATTGCTATGAAGTTAGCTATGAGTTCTTCATCATCCAAAGACTCATCTCCTTCATTAGAGTTATCACTTTCACTCCATGTGGCAGCCATCATTTTTCCCTTATTCTTGTTCTTGTGATTTGCACATTCCGGGGTAAAGTGACCTATTCCACAACATTCATAGCATTGGACTTCTTTCTTCTCGGTCTTTTCTTGCCTAGGCCTAGGCTCAAATTTTTTGAAAGGAGCTTTTTTCTTTAAGTCTTGACCCTTGGATCCAAAGCCTTTCTTCTCGGACTTGTAGAGTTTCTTGAACTTCCTCATTAGCAAGGCCATCTCTTCATCTGAGTCATCACCTTCCTCCTTCTCAACTTTGGAGGCTTTCAAAGCAATATCTTTTTGCTTCTTTGATGGTGTGGGGTTGGGACGTTTCCTAGATTCATAATCTAGAAGCCTCCCAATCACTTCACTAGGCTTCATTTCCTTATACCCACTATTCTCTTCCAAAGCCGTCACCTTAGACTCAAATCTATCGGGTAGAGATCTCATAATCTTCTGCTTGATCTTCTTATCCGAATAAGGACCACCAAGTTGATGACTTTGGTTCACAATGTCCATCAACCTCACTTCAAAGTCGTTGAAGCACTCATTCTCATCCATCTTGAGCAATTCAAATTACGTTTGGAGAACTTGAAGCTTCGATTCCTTAACCACATTGGTTCCCTCATGAGCAACTTCTAGGATATCCCATGCCTCCTTAGCTATCATAGTGTTCTGAACCAATTTGTACTGGTTATCATCCATTGCACATAGGATGGCATACATTGCCTTCCTATTCAACTTTGAAGCTTCAAACTCTTGTGCATTCCACTGAGCCTTTGGTTTGAGTACATCATCTTCTCCATTTACAGGAGTCATCATGGGTGGAGTGTAGCCATCTTCAACTGCTATCCATGCTCTGTCATGAATTTGGCATCTGTACGACTCCATCATGCCTTTCCAAGAGGCATAATTCAACCCGGTGAGGAGTGGAGGTCTAATGCTGGAAGCTCCCCCATTGCCACTGTTTCCACTCATTGTGTTTAATGAATGAATGATATGAATGCAAATGTATGAATGATCAATACACAAAAAAAGAGCTAGGATCACCTATATATGTCTAGGAACTTGCTCTGATACCAATTGAAACAAATAATATGGTGTGTAATATTAATCTAGAGGGAGGGGGGGGGGGGGTGTGTGAATAGATTTTAATTAACTTTTACCCAATTTTCGTTAAGAGACAAGTTGATGAAAATACCCCTATCTAGTTACAAAGATACCACAAGTGTAATAAATACGGAAATAGTAAAAACACTTGAGATATACGTGGAAACCCTCCAAATGGGAAAAAACCACGGGCTGATAAGTGTGCCACACTAGAACCTCAAATCCGCTAATGATAAAGGAATTACAACCTAATCCCGGTTTAATCCTCCACCACTACCTAATCCCAGTATAAGTGAACCTAGTTCATCATGCTTGTGCTTTAAGCTACCTACTCCTGGAAGAAACACAAGTCTTACTTCTCAATGAAGAGATAAAGTGTCCTAAGTGAATATATGATGATATTCAATGAACAAACAAGGCTAGGAAACCCTACATGCTTATCAGGATAATGAGATGACAATTAATACAATCATAGATATCAAAAGCTAAATGACATGTTCAAGAAGCTTAGCTAAACATAGATCAAACAATCCTATGAATCTATCACAATACAACACTCAATCATGTTATCACAACAATCTCTAATTTGTATCTAAGAATGTTCTAAGAGCATACAAATAATTAAAGAGATGGTTTAGTAAGCAAAACACTTAACTTGCAAGAAGATAGTGAAGAACTTACCAAACAAGATGTGATGAAGCAACCCTATCCATAGATGCACTCTAGATGAACTTAGATGATGCAAGATGAAGATTTAATGCTCATGGGAATGCTTTAAGTGATTAAAAATGAGTTCTTAAACGTGTTTTTCCTTTGAAATTTGTTCTAAGGAAGAAATATGATATTCTGAACTCATCCACGACCTTAACGCATTGAGTTATATATATATATATATATATATAAGATCCAAACAAAGTGAGGTCGTTTTGGAAAAAACGTTCCAGCTTCCTCTGTGTGCTTTGGTGACGTGCACTGGTCGAGTAGCGCACCACCAACGCACAAACTATTTTTAAAATAGGCACTGGATGAGTGGCACATCCCAGTAGCGCAACACAAGCGCAGATTCTCTGGGATGTTTGCGCTGGTGAGGTTGCGCTAGACGAGTAGCGCACCACCAGCGCATGCCCATATTTTTCAACTACGCGCGGGTGCAGCAGCGCAACTCAGTGGGGCATGACTAGCGGCGGTCCACTGTGAATGTTGCGCTGGTGAGGTGCGCTGGTCGAGTAGCGCACCACCAGCGCAAGGCCTATTTTTTCAACACTCAAATGCACAAAAACAATAAGTTCAAGAGTGATGAAATTGCATCCTATTTTAATGCCTAGCATGACATACAACTTTCATAGCAAGATGCAAATAGGTCAAAAAGAGTCATTTAAACTAAAATGCACACAAGAAAACACTCAACATATAAAATCAAGAGTTATGCATGAATATGTGAGTTTGTGCAACTATCTCTTCAAAGTAAGTAAGCATAAGAATTTTACCTTTGATGCTTCTCCTCTTGAGGTCTTGAGAGCCTAAGCTATCCTTACATGAACCCCAACAATGTGGTTGTTCACGAAATAAGCCAATCAACAAATGAGGACTTTTCACCAACCTTCTTGATGCAGCCATACAACCTGAGGCTATGATGCTGATCAATGAAGTCGTGGAGGAGGACCCTGCTGATCATGAGGCAGTCGAGGTGCATCCTCAGGAGAAGGTGGCAGAGGCGGTAGAGGCAGTTAACCAGGATGAGCGACCACCAGAAAGGGTATTAGAGGGCGAGGTTCATTCTGTGGAAGAGGAGGCTGGAGGGCATCGGGAGGATGCAACAGTTTGAATTCTCTTTCTTGTAGTTTGTTTTGAATGCCCTGAAAAAGGGGTGGGCATCCCATCTTTACCCATGCTTGATCATTCAACATTTCATTTTTTTGTATCCCGGAATCAGGTGTTGGGCTCCCTGTCTGCTTTCGCCTTATTGGGGAATAAGCTCCCCCGTTTATTAATAAAATTTAACTTGAGATCTGGTTCATATTTTGACTTACATGTACTTGCTTTTTTCTGATCTCCCTCTAGGTTCAGCCTCTATTGCAAATTGACTTTGCTTGGAAAAAATAACAAGATAAGAACATTGCTTAAGCGTGAAAGCAAATAGCTAGCTCGGGCTTTCTGACTACAAAGACTTGTAGCTCAACGTCTTTAGTCGATAGCCCCTTGTTTGATCGTAGACCTGTTATAGTAAGCAATCACGTGTACAAGAAAAATTAGTAACCAGTAATAACTGGGGTATTTAGGGTTTAAATAAACTGAGCCCTCCATCCTTGAGCCCTTTTAGAGGGCTGTAACCCGAGTGAGGTATCAAGTAAAGGACTGTTTAGCTCCCTCTTAGGCTAGTGATCGGGAGGGCTTCCACATTGTTAAACTCGAATCCTTTTTGGTGGTTGTAGCTTGACCAAGGCACCAGGAAGGCTTATCTAGCTGTTTCCTAGTCTCGAAATCTGGATGACAACCATGCTCTTACACTCAGACCCTTCTTGGGGGTGGTAGCCCGACCAAGGAATGGGGAGAGCTATCTAGCTATTTCTTGGTCTTGAAATCTGGATGGCAACCATACTCTTACACTCAGACCCTTCTTGGGGGTGGTAGCCCCACCAAGGAATCAGGAGAGCTATCTAGCTATTTCCTGGTCTTGAAATCTGGATGGCAACCATGCTCTTACACTCAGACCCTTCTTAGGGGTGGTAGCCCGACCAAGGAATCAAGAGGGCTATCTAGCTATTTCATGGTCTTGAGATCTGGATGACAACTATGCTTTTATACTCATACCCTTCTTAGGGGGAGGGGGGTAGCTCGACCAAGGAATCAAGAGGGCTATCCAGTGATTTCTTGGTCTTGAGATCTTGATGGCAACTATGCTCTTATACTCAGACCCTTCTTTGGGGTGATAGCCCGACCAAGGCATTAGGAGGGCTATCTAGCTATTTCCTGGTCTTGAGATCTGTATGGCAACAAAGCTCTTATACTTAGACCCTTCTTGGGGGTGGTAGCCCGACCAAGGCATTAGGAGGGCTATCTCGATATTTCCTGGTCTTGAGATCTGGATGGTAACTATGCTCTTACATTCAGACCCTTCTTGGCAAGGGTAGTGCTCGGCCGAGGCATCAGGAGTTACGAGGGGGCTTCCCTGGCTTACCTCTGGTCTTGGGGTGGTAATGTCGAATTTTCCACGTAGACCTAAATCATTATAGAACATAGTTGATGATGGAGAAAATAAGAAAAATAGGCTTTATTGATACGAAGGATGGAGTACATCATTGTCGGAGATAAAAAAAAAACTAGATGGAGGCCGTCTGCTCATGAGTCCCTTGTTCAAGGTTAGAATTTTCTTAAGTGATCTGCATTCCAAGTATGATCGATGAGTTGGCCATTCATATCCTCGAGTTTGTATGCCCAATTACGGATCACCATTTTTACTAGGTATGGTTTTTCCCAATTGGGCCCTAGGACCCCGTCTGACCTCTTCCTGGTATTCAACATTACTTTCCTGAGAACTAGGTCCCCTTCTTTGAAGTTTTGAGCTTTAACCCTCCTGTTGAAGTACCTGGCAATCCTTCTTTGGTAGACTGCTACATTCTCGGCTATTCGATCTTGTTTCTCTTCCAGGAGGTCCAAGCTAGCTCGAAGTTTACTTTCATTGCTCCCTGGTTCGAAATGTAGGACTCTAAAGGAGGTCAATTTGTGCTCGATAGATAGGACTGCTTCAACCCCAAAGGCTAGCGAGTAGGGCGTTTCCCTGGTAGCCGTTCTCCTTGTAGTGCGGTAAACCCAAAGGACATCGGGAAGCTTCTCTGCCTATCTGCCTTTCTTATGCTATAGTTTTTTCTTTAACAACTTCTTAATGGTTTTGTTCGTGGATTCTAACAGATCATTGGTCTGAGGGTGGGTTACCGAAGCAAATCGAAGGTCGATTCCCAAGCCTTCGTAAAAATCTTTGAATCGGCCA
Source organism: Dipteronia dyeriana (assembly GCA_032871835.1). Classification (NCBI taxonomy): domain Eukaryota; kingdom Viridiplantae; phylum Streptophyta; class Magnoliopsida; order Sapindales; family Sapindaceae; genus Dipteronia; species Dipteronia dyeriana. Next base: position 21,407,504 of record CM065299.1, read on the forward strand.
TTATCGAACTGTTTTTCGAGGTCAACTATAATGGCAAGAGGGGTTCTGAACCTGCAAACTACATTAGTCTTAATGAACCTTATTATGTTTTCTTCTGATATCTGGGAGAGTGGTCTGGCTTCGATCCATCTTGTTAAATAATCAATTGCCATGATAGCATGCTTGGCCTAACCCAGAGTGGTAGGAAGCAGTTTGATCAAGTCAACTCCTCACATAGTAGAGGGGTATGGCGAGCTAATGGATGACAACCGCTCCGGAGGGATGTGACTCAAGTTTACGGCCTTCTGGCATGCCTCGCAGGCTTGTACCAAGTTCTTCGCGTCTTGATGGATGGTTGGCCAATAATATCCGATACAGAGAACCTAATATGCCAAAGCCTCCCTACCAATGTGGTTCCCGCATTCCCTAGAATAAACTTCTCTCAAAGCCCACTTGGCGTCTTCAGGGTGTAGACATCGGAGCAGGGGAAGGGATCTTTCCCTCCGGTATAGATGCCCATCCACCAAACAATATCGGAATGAGAGCCTTTTGACTCTCCTAGCTTGATCAGGCTCCTCGGGAAGTTTCCCATCCTGTAGATAATCCACTATCGGATCCATCTAGTACGGTTGTCGATCCAAGGTATAAGCTTCCTTACCTGTCATTGTGCTAGGTAGGGGGATCACTTGAAAAGGGACTCCGTGGGGTAAGGTCTGGCAACCATATGCAGCTATCTTGGCAAGTACATCAGTGTGATGATTCAGTTGTCGAGGTATCTGCTCAATTTTGAATCCCTTAAATCTGCTCCTGAGTTGTTGATCATTTTCAGGTAAGCGATCATATTATCCCTTTTTGCCTGATAGTCCCCGGAGACTTGGTTGACCACGAGCGAAGAGTCACTCTTAACATTCAGGTAATCAACTCTGAGATCCATGGCAACCCTTATTCATGCTAGAAGGGCTTCGTACTCTGCCTCATTGTTCGTGACTTTAAATTCCAATCTGAAATAGTGGCAACACTCAGTTCCTTATGGGTTGATTAGGACTATGCCCGCTTCTCCCCCAGCTTGCCCAGAAGCTCCATTAGTGTAGAGGGTCCATGACTCGTAACCTTCCGGTAAGTTGTCAGATTCTAGAATCCTCTTAGGGGTTACATCTGCTACCGTAGGGGTTGCTTGGCCTGAAGGTACTGAGAGCTCTGCTATAAAGTCTGCTAGTGCTTGAGCTTTTATTGCGGTCCTAGACTTGTACATTAAATCAAACTGGGTAAGCTCTAGGGCCCATAAAACCAGTCTTCCAGAAACATCCGGCCTTCGTAAGAATTGACGAAGGGGTTTTGTTCGTCACCACTGCTATTGAATGTGCATGGAAGTAGGGACGAAGCTTTCTTCCCGAGGTCACCAAAACATAAGCGAGCTTCTTCAACCGGGTATAGTTCTTTTTGAGCTTGGTTAGAGCGTGACTTAAGTAGTAAATAAGTCGCTGGACCCTATCCCCGTATTCCTTGACTATGGCCCCACTTACGGCGGTTTCTGAAACGGCCAAGTAGATTTGAAGCTCTTCTCCAGGAATTGTTGTTCATAGTAAAATTTGCTGGGGTCAAAGAGAATTTTTCCACTTTCCCGCCACAAGTCGAAACCCATAATCGACGTTCATAAAGTCCGGATAAACCAAAAAGCCACCCCGCAGGAGCATGGAGGCCTTCTGGGCTTTAAAACTACCAGAAAACAAGCCAGGCACAACCAGGACAAGCCCCTACACGAATACTGGAACCCGAGCTTCTCTAGGCCATCTATCGGGAAACCTCAACTCTGAGGTCGAGCTCCTCAACCATCCCATGAATGCCAGGAGGAGTCTCCAAGCTCAAGAGTTTTTTGAGAGAAGCCCGCCAACCTCTCCAGAAGCCCACTGTCCGTGCTGGACATGAAGGAGAAATCACTCCTTAATCTACACTGCTCCGGCTACCTCCAAAGAATGTCTACAGGGACACCTCAAGCCCCCAAGGGTCGGGGAAAATCCATCTCAAGCTTCTAAGAACAGAGTCGGAGCATGGATCTACCTCGCTCTATGGGACGACAGGGAACTAGCTGGGTAGCCTCCATGACACACCATGCCGCGATAACATACAAGATCGTATCTATGTGGTAACCAACAATTAATTCCGTATATGTGTGAGCCAAGTATTTGATCCCTAAAAGGAAACCGACTCATTTTCGTAAACGATATCATCATTTTTGCTATTCACTCGGGGTCAACCACTTTTAAATTAAGGATCCCTGGTGATAAGAAGGGGATAGATTGATAGGATCGTGGCAGGATATCAACAAATTCAAACCAACTTGGATCAAATATAAATAGAGACATACACAAAAATACATAAAAATATAGAAAAACATAGAGAAAAGAGAAGAGAGAAGAGAGAAGAGAGAAGAGAGAAAGAAAAGAAAAGAAAAAGGGGGAAGGCCTAAATTCTGTATTCAGAACACAGCCACCTTTGTTTCCACTATTTGACAAGCATAGAGTTGCCACATTCCTAGATCCTAGAGAGACTGCGAGCATATAAGAGAGTGATTTGTATTTCGAAGCAAGTATCAATAATAAAAGCTCCCATTTACTGTTACTACGATCAATCCTCTCGTTTATCTCTTAACAGGTTAGGTATCAACAATACCGACCCCGGCCACCACTTTCATGGTAGTGGTCTTGAGGGTGTTAGTAGGAATTTCTCATTCCGAACAAATTTCCAGTTAACACTTTCTGGCACCGTCTGTGGGGAACTCTCACACCACCATTTTTGTATCCAAAAGTTTGTTATTTTACAGGAATCATGAGGCTCCGCTCATCACAAGGAAAACCGGGCGTATCGGGACAATCTTCTGCAGCATCAACATGAAAGGTCCCGAAGAAAGGGAGGAAATCCGGTTTCCATAGCCAGGTTCCAGCTCAGCAAACTACTGTGTGAGCTCGGGATCCCCCTCTGAGAAATTAGGTCGAGCTTGACCAACAAGCGGCGACCTTCGTAGAAAACATCCGCCTTCAACTGCTCGCTGAGGGCATTACCATCCAGCAAGCAGACCTTTGCAATATGGCGGAGTCAAGCAGGCCTGGGGATAGGCAGCCCGCCTTTGATGGCCTGGAACATACTCCTCGGGAACCAGCTCATAATATAACCAGATTGCCAACCTCGACTCGGGATAGGTTAGGGCCCATGCCCCCCCATTCTCGAAACGCTGCCACGCTACCAAGGCAAGTCAAATCCGCAACGGATATCTTTCCCTGGGAGCGGGGAGAGTTTCTCCACCCAACGACTTTAAAGAGAGAAGCTCGGGGTAGGGAAGAAGAAAGTCAGTAAAGCCCCTGAGCGGACCCCTCCGAAGAAGAAATCGGGTGAAGGTCGCCAGTTTGTCAGAATTACCTGGTGGTGAGAAAATCGAGATCAACTCAAGGAAATCGGAAAGCAAACGTCTAAAGGACCAGTTGGCAGAGCTTTAGAAAGAGGTCCAATTAATGAAGAAAGGAAAGTACAAGGAGGACAAGAAAGATCCTCTAAGTGAAATGAATGCTCCCTTCATCTGAAGGGTCCAGGAGGCGGATCTCCCGCCTTAGTTCAAAATGCCAACTGACAGATTCTTTTGGACTGTAGATCCTTTTGGCCACTTAGAAAACTTCGTTCAACAAATGGAGGTCCAAAACACAATCAGGGTCGCTACGTGTCTAATGTTCCCCACTACATTCACGGATTACGCTAAAAAGTGATTTAGGAAACTACCTGCCGGTAGCGTGGATTCCTTCACCAAGTTATCAACCGATTTTTGCTCATAATTCTAGGGAGTTAAGCCCCGATTGAAGGACCCAATCCATCTACAGTACGTGATCCTAGAGAGAGGGGAAACCCTCCGGGCTTATATCGAGCGTTTCCATAAGGAAGTCATCCAGATAGGGGTCTTCACTGAGAAAGAAACCCTCGCCAACTTTAGAAGGAACCTGTGAGAGGGGGGGGGGGGGGTGGGGGAACTTTTCCTGTCTTTTGCCAAGAGACCTAGAAAACCTACCAAGAAGCCTATGATCGGGCTCTATAACAGATTGAGGTCGACGAACAACTCAAGGTCAAGATGGAACACGATGACATGAGAGCCGTAAAGTGATAAAAGAAGGAAGCTCCCAAACCTAAGCAAGCTTAGATAAACCAGAACAAACCCCTTATTTAATCAACATACTGCTTCCCCCTTTCTCAACCTAGATCCGAAAGGTATCCAGATAAACGAACTCCTCCTCAAGCTTCACCACCTCCCAGGACAGTGGCCCTTATAGCTCACGATAAAAGGGGGTACGATCATTACACTCCCTTAAATGCATCCCGTGAAACAGTCTACTTCACCATTCGGGACACGGGTTTGTTACAGAAGCCCGCTCCCATGAAAGCCCAGGTAGATAAGTGAAATCGCTATAAATATTGTGACATTCATGAGGACGTGGGACACAACACTTCAGAATGCTATAACCTACAAAACCAGATCAAGGCTTTGATAAGAGAAGGATGCATGGTGGAATTCCTACAGCAAGTCAGGGAAAATATTCAGACTGGAAGAGATGCGCAAGCTGAGATCCGAGAACATGCCAAGAAAAGGAAGGGGGAACAAGAGGACCTGATGCAATAGATTCAAATAATACATACCATCAGCGGGGGGCCTACTCTGGCCGGCACCTCCAACAGTTCCAGGAAAAACCATGCTGGGAAAGTCCTTCGTACGAACAAATGGCGGGATATCTTCAAGGTCGACCAGAGACCGACCAGCCTTTCCCAGCTGTCACAAATCAACTTTACTGAAGCGGACGTCTACAACACCGTGTAGCCTCATATTGACCCTATGGTGATTACAGTACAGATAGCAAGCTGCATGGTTCACCGTTTGCTCATCGACACAGGTAGCAACGTTGACGTCCTGTTTAAAGATGTCTTGAAAAAGCTAAACTTGAAACAATGGTGTTACAATAGCTGCACTACACCTTTATATGGGTTTACTAGGGACTCAATCACACCCGTGGGATCAAAAATTCTACCAGTAATCATTGGAGCCACACCTCTTCAGCAAAATATCATGACCGACTTCTTGGTGGTGGATACCCCATCGGCCTACAATGCAATATTAGGGAGGCCATTTCTATCATCCTTGAAAGGGGTCCTTTCTATTTACCATAATGTCCTGAAGTTCACAGTATGAGACAAGGTGGGGGAAGTTCGGGGTGATCAGCAAGCAGCCAGGAGCTGCTACAGAGTATCGGTAAACCCAACCGCTTTAGTAAAACAACTCACCCAGGTGACAACGATCCAAGGCAGGGTAACCCCTACACTAAGCCTCAGAGATGTAGGTTATAACGATCACCCTGAAGACGACCTCATAATGCTCGACATGGAGGAACAAAGAAGAGAATGGGCCAACGGCCATTTAGTGGATAAGTTAGAAGAGATTTCTGTCTGAATAGGCGAACCTAGGAAGGTAGTCAAAATCGGAGCCACCCTTAAGCCAGGAATGAAACAGGGTTGATCAGGCTCCTCACAGAGTTCAATGACATTTTTGCTTGGAGTCACGTTGAGATGCCAGGGATCCTGATGACATTAGCTGCTCATCAATTGGCAGTGGATCCGACTTTCAAACCCATTAAACAAAAGAGGCACCACTTCAACACCGAAAGAAATGTTACGGTTCAAGAAGAGGTGGACAAATTGTCCCGGCCAGGCTTCATTCGAGAAACATGTTATCCCGAGTGGATTGCTAACGTGGTCATGGTTACAAAGGCAAATGAAAAGTGGCGCATGTGTGTAGATTACACCGACCTCAATCGGACATGCCCGAAAAACAGCTTCCCTCTACCAAAAATTGATCAGCTGGTCGATTCAACCTCCGAAAACAAGCTCCTGAGCTTCATGGATGCATTTTCACGGTACAATAAGATTATGATGCACCTCGTAGACCAGGAAAAGACTAGTTTCATCACAGCGCAAGGCTTGTACTGCTACAAAGAGATGCCTTTCGAGCTCAAAAATGCAGGAGCTGTTACCAACAGTATGGCTGCATCAGGAAGGCTGGCCATTGACTCAGGCATAATCCCGCCTTCTGTTGACTCCACTCCTGAGAGAATTGTGGGGGGATCTCGGGCTTAAGTAATGCCTCATTCTAACTCATCGGTTTGGACTCCCCTCAAGGATTAGCCAGGACCAGATGCTGGGAAGGTTGGAACAGGAGGAGGCAGATCTGGCACCTCCAACCGCTTCCCAGCTCCCTCCCCAGAAGGACTTGCTCCATCATTTTCTAGGTGAGACATCTTTGCAGCCTGTGGCAACCTCTTCTCTATCCCAGCCGGTGATGCTGGAGAGATCAAATGGGGGAGGAAGGGCTATTGTAACCTGATGGGAGGCGTATAAGTACCCCTTATTAAAAGAGGCTTCCATCTCGGCTTGGAGCTGGGTAATTTGAGCCTGCAAAGCTTGGTTCTCGACATTCAGAGCCTTCACCTCTCCCTTCCAGTTATCCAGCTGGCTAGCTCGTCGCTTCGACCAGAGAGTTTTCTGATCAAAAGCCCGCTTCAACCTCTCATTGTCACACTGGAGCTCAACTAGCTGTGTTTCCATTCCCTGTTAGCTAGAGGTCTTCTCCTGGACCAGGGTTTGAGCCCGCGTAAGCAACCCCATAGCTTGCTCAACCTCAGCCTTAACCTCAACCTCAGCCTTGGCTTCCTGATCACCGAGGGAGGCCACCTGATGTCTCATGGCTACCTAAAACTTGAACGCCTGTAGAGGAAATTCATATTAGAAAATGATAAATCAAGCTACCGAATGAAGAAGTAAAAGCGACGATTACCTCGGCTAGAGGGGCAGACCCTTTGGTAATCATGATATCCACGGGCATCAAGGTCATCCTAGAGAGCCTGCCGCCTGGATAAGATGCAACGAATTGCTTCAGGACCTTGTCCTGACCCACTGAGCTCGATTGCTAGTGATGGTGAAAAGGGGCGACCTCAGGAGTGTTGGCCTCGGGCTCTCTGGGAACCAAACTGCCTGGGATACAATCGGATTAGTAGAATGGGATAATGTGACTGGGGAAGCATCGTCTGAGGTAGAAACTACTGGTAATGGGGGAATAGTGGACTTATCAGAGCCTTAGGAAGTGGGCCTTGCACTGTTTAGAGCCTTTACCGCCCGAGATGCAAGGATAACCAACTTAGATTTCACCTGAGAAGGCGTTAGAGCAGGAGTAAGTAAGGTAGCAACCTTAATGGTTGACCCCCCTTCTTCGAAGCGGCAGAGAGAGCTCCTAGGGATTATCAGGAAGGAGGAAGATGGGTCCTTTCTTGCCGGACTTCGTAAAAACCTTGAGCAACAACAAACACTGTTAAGAAAAAGGTTAAATCCATCAGAACTAAACCATCAAGCAATCCAAAAAGCGTGATAAAGCCAGATACTTACAAAGAGTAGCTTCTGAGATTCGCAGGTACTTGTTCACCCTACGGGTGTCGAAAGGGTTAGCAGTTGGAAACTTTAATTAAGATAATTCTTGGCCAAGATGGTCATCAACACCGATTCAGACTCAGTAGGCAAGGAGTCTCGATCCCACAAGGGTTTGTCATTGAAAGCAGTTTGGACCTCGAGCTCATGCCCGCCGATGAATATAGAGTTCCCCCAGTCTCCCCCTACCAGTACCCACTCCACTTTCCAGGCAGGGTCTTTCTTTGAATCCCCTGGGATGATAAAATTAAACTTGTTCTTGGCCTTGGCGTAGATTGGCCATGAGGAACCCCAGCCAGGCTATCTATCTTGAAAAGGAAGGCGAATTTCTCAGCCCTACAGGAAATTTTCTAGGGATGAGAAATTTCTGCTAACAACATCGGGACCACTACCACGAAAGCGATGGTCGGGGTCAGTACCGTTGGTTTCCGACGTGTTAAAAGATAAATGAGAGGCTGGATCGTAATAACAGTAAATGAGAGCTTTTATTATTGATATATTGCTTAAAAATACAAATCACTCTCTTATATGCTCGCAGTCTCTCTAAGATGTAGGGTGGTGACAACTCTGTGCCTGTCGAATAGTAGAAACGAAGGTGGCCGTGTTCTGAATACAGAATTTAAGCCTTCCCCTCTTCTTTTCTTTCTCTCTTCTCTCTGTTCTCTGTTCTCTGTTCTCTCTGTTTCTATATATGTTTTTCTGTCTATATCTGTGGCTATCGTGCTTGGCTCTATTTATACATAGTCCAGGTTGGTTTGAATTTGCTGATATCCCGCCACGATCATTTGAATCCTTTTCCTCCTTATCGGGCAGGATCCTATATTTAAAAGTGGTTGACCCCAAATAAATAGCGGAAACAATTAACGTGAATGAGTTTGTTTCCTTTTTGGAATCAAACTCTTGGTTCACACGTATACGGGATTAATAATGGTTATCTTCCAGAAATGATCTTGTATGTTATCGTGACATGGGGTGTCATGGAGGCTACCCAACTAGTTGCCCGTCGTCCCATAGAGCGAGGTAGATCCCTGCTTCGCCTCTGTTTTTAGAAGTCTGGTATGGATTTTTTCCTGGCCTCTAGGGGCTTGCGGTGTCCCTGCAAACATTCCTGGGAAGTAGCTGAATCAGCGTAGGTTTGGACATGATTCTTTCTTCATGTCCAGCAGGGACAACGGGCTTCTGTAGAGAATGGCAGGCTTCTCCCGGATGTCTCTTGAGGTTAAAAGCCCCTTCTGGCATTTACGGGGTGGATGTTGAGCTCGATCTTGAAGCCAGGGTTCCCTGATAGGAGGCCTGAAGAAACCTGGGTTCCAGTACTCTTGTGGGGGCTCATCCTAGTCGTGTCTGGCTTGTTTTCTGGTAGTTTTGAAGCTGAGCCGGCCTTCCCTGCTCCTGCGGGGTGGCTTTATGGTCTTTCTGGGCTTCATGATTGTCGATTATGGGTTTCAACTTGTGGCGGGAAAGTGGAAAATTTCTCTTTGACCCCTAGCCAAATTTCACTATTAACAGAAGTCCCCTTTGACTTGAACACTGGTGGTAAGTTGGGGTTGGAGTCAGATTCCTTGTTTAATTGAGAAATTTTTCCGCCATAAAGGTAATTAATGAGAGCGAAATCTTCTCATTAATTACCCAATATTTGAATTTGAAACAGTGTGTTATTCGAAGAAAGACGGCTGCAATACGGCTCCATATGATCTTCCCAAGTATATCACCAATAATCCTCTATTTAAACCCGGTCTTACCGTCCCTTTCTTCATACTTTTTTAAATCTCAAATTTTCAAATTTTTTCTTTCCTGCTTTATCTGCTGATTTCCCTCTATCTTCTGCTTGCTTTCCAAATCTTTCTTACCCATTAATGTCGACTTCCTTAAAAAGTATTGACGCCTTGGTTGAGGGCACCGGAGGCCCTAACCTAGCTCCTCAAAAATGGGTGCGAGGAATTTCGAGGGATGAGGAATCTTACCCGCTTCGCCAGCACCATCGTTCTAGCAGGAACGTCTCTATCGGCTCTGGCTTCTCGAACCAACCCGATAATCTTCTAAACCTAGTTGACGAAGATTCTGATGTTTGGAAGAGAGTCGACTTAGTCGGGAGGGCTCAGGTCACCGTGGTAGAGCTTCCTTCAGCGGTGACCCTTCCTTTCGAACCCAGGGTCATCCCTGACTCCACCTTGACCCTCAGTCGATTAGCCATCTTCGGGACAAATACGGTATCCCTGACACCGTTTCCCTCACTGTTCCCCTAAGGAACTATGACATTTTTAGCCCGCCCACAAGCGTACATCCTATCAGCGTCGCGACTTTCAAGATTGGGGTGAGGCTTCCTCTTTACCCTACCCTTCGACGGGCTCTCAATGCCCTTCAGCTGGCTCTGCTTCAACTGACGCTCGGCTTCTGGAGGCATATAGTCGGCTTCCTTGTATTATGGAGGGATTAATGCGAGATGAGCAATGTAACCAGAGAACCCAGGGCTGAGGAGCTCGTCTTCCTTTTCCAGATAGGTAACTTGGCTGGGGTTCCACGAGGCCAATTCTATGCCAAGGCCAAGAATAGGCTCAACTTTATCATCCACGGGGCTTCAAAGAAAGACCCTTCTTGGAAAGAGGAGTGGGTACTTGTGGGGGGAGACTGGGGGAGCTCCGTATTCGTCGGCAGGCATGAGCTCTAGGTTCCCACCGTTTTTAGCGACAAACCCTCATGGGGTCGGGATTCTTTACCCGTTGAGTCTGAAGCAGTGCTGAAGATAATCCTGGCCCGAAATTACTTAAATTTGAAGTTTCCAACCTTTGACCTTTTCGATCCTCGCAGGGTGAACAAGTACCTGCGGATCTCCGATGCTACTCCTCGTAAGTATCTCGTTCTATCTTGTCTTTAAATTGCTAGATGGTTCAGTTATGATGATCTTGATCATTTTTTTAATAGTGTTACTTGTTGCTCCAGCTTATCACGAAGCCCGGCAATCTGGGATCCCTCATTCTCTTTCCAAATTGTTCCCAGGAGCTCTCTCGGCTGTTCTGAAGAAGGGGATAAACCACTAAGGTAGCTGCCCCGTTCATTCCTTCCCCCTTACCTTCCCTGGTGAAGTCCAAGATGGCTCTTCTTGCATCTCGGGCGGCAAAGGCTCTAAGCCAAGGAGGGTCTGCCTCCCAAGTCGCCAATAAGTCCACTCCTACCCCCTCACTAGTAGTCTTTGCTTCAACCGATGCTCCCCGAGCCACATTATCCCTCTCTGCTGATCCGGTTGTATCCCGGGCAATCGAGGTTCTTAGGGAGCCCGATACCAATACTCCTGAGGTCTCCTTATCTTGCCCCCATCAGCAATCGAGCTCGGCGGGTCAAGACGAGGTCCTGAAGCAATTCGTGGACATCATGATTACCAAAGGGTCTGCCCTTCTAGCCGAGGTAATCGTCGCTTTTACTTCTTTATTCAGTAGCTTGATTTATCATTTTCTAGCATGAATTTTCTTTGCAAGCTTTCAAGTTTCAGGTAGCCATGAGGCATCAGGTGGCCTTCCTCCACAATCGGGCAGCCAAGGCTGAGGCTGAGGCTGAGGCTGAGGCTGAGGCTGAGGCTGAGCGACCCATGGGGTTGCTTGCGCGGGCTCAAACCCTGGTCCGGGAGATAACCTCCAGCCAACAGGGAATGGAGACACAGGTAGCTGAGCTTTAGTGCGATCATGAGTGGTTGAAGCGGGCTTTTGATCAGGAAACTCTCTGATTGAAGCAATGGGCTAGCTAACGGGATGACTGGAAGGGAGAGGCGAAGGCTCTGGATGTCGAGAACCAAACTTTGCAGGCTAAAATTACCCAGCTCCAGGCTGAGGTAGAAGCCTCTTTTAACGAGGGGTACTTTTATGCCTTCTATCAGGTTGCAGAGGCTCTTCCTTCCCCATTCAATCTCTCCAATATCGCGGGCTGAGAAAGATAAAAGGTTATGTCATGGGCTGCAGAGATGTCTCACCATGAAAATGATAAAGCTGGTCCTTCTAGGGAGGGAGATTGGAAGCGGTTGGAGGTGCCAGATCTGCCTCCTCTTGTTCCATTTTTTCTGGCATCTGGTCATGGCGAATCCTCAAGGAGGGTCCAAACCGAGGAGCTAAAAAGAGGCTTTGGTGAAGCCCAAGATCCCCCAACAATGCTCTCAAGAGTGGAGTCAACAGAAGGCGAGATTATGCCTGGGTCAATGGCTAGGCTTCTTGATGTAGCCATACCGCATAAAATTATAGCGGTGATTAATGAAATTATAGAAGAGGTTCCTGTTGACCCCGATGCATCCGAGGCGGATCCCTAGGAGGAGGTGGAGGCTGTAGATTCAGCTGATCAGGATGAGCTACGACCTGAGAAGAAAGCATGGGGCGAGGTTCATTCTGTGGAGGAGGAAGCTGAAAGCCATCAAGAAGATAAAGAAGTTTGAATTCTCTCATTTGTGATTCATTTTGAATGCTTGGAAAGAGGGGTTGGCGTCCCATCTTTAAACATGTTTGACCCATTATTATTTTTCTTTTTTTATAGCCCAGAATCAGGGGTTGGGCTCCCTACATGATGTAGCCTTATTGGGGAATAGGATCCCCCGTAAATTAATAAATTCCAACTTTAGATCCAACTCATTCCCCGACTTGTATGTACTTCCTCGATCTCCCTCTAGGTTCGGTGTTCACAACACATTGACTTACCTTGGGGGAAATAACAAGATAAGAAAGACGTTTAAGCGTGAAAATGGACATTTAGCGTCGAGCTTTCTGACCTTCGAACCTCACAGCTCTACTTTCTTAGTCGATAGTCCCCTTGTTTGATTGTAGACCTGTTGCAATGAGTGGCCACGTATCAAGGGGGGCTAGTAACCAGAACTACTTGGTATATTTAGAGTAAATCGAGCCCTCTATCCTTTATCCCTTTTAGGGGGTTGTATCCCGACCAAGGCATCAGGAGGGCTATTTAGCTATTTTCTGGTCTTGAGTTCTGGATGGCAACTACGCTCTTACACTCAGATTCTTCTTAGGGATGGTAGCTCGACCAAGGCATCAAGAGGGCTGTCTAGATATTTCCTGGTCTTGAGATCTGGATGGAAACTATGCCCTTACACTCAGATCCTTCTATAGGGTGGTAACCCGATCAAGGCATCAGGAGGGCTATCTAGCTATTTTCTGGTCTTGGTCTTGGTCTGGGTGGTTTCTCTTCATCTTGATATGCAACTTTAGAATAAAGATGGGAAGATAAGAGCGCTAGGTCTAGCGAGGCAGGAATCTAGCTCGCACTCATATACGCATGCATTACATAGGACATAAGTAAGAGAAACACAAATCTTTAGTAGAGGGAGGTGGACTGACTAAGAAGGGAAAAAGCATCACGAGTGATCACATGCTGAAAAACCCCAAGGCAGTATCCGGAGTAAGGAGGAATACCATTCCTTATGTATATATCAGAGAATGCTAAGGGGAGCTTACAAGAATGGTGAAGTAATACAACGTAGTTGCTCCGGGGAGCTTACAATGGTGGTAGAATGTAGACTGATACTGGTATATTCTAGGTAAAGGTAATACATACATTGATGATGTCGAGAGATATTTAAACGAAACATGTATGTCTTCTGTCATTGATCGGAGCCCCCTTTCTATGCCTTTTATAGGCATATTTATAAATGGTGACTACGTTGGCATGGAAGTCCAGGATTCTTCAATCTTCCTTTCCTTATTGAGTACGATTCTTCTTTTAATGTAGTTGATCAGATCATGGCTAATATCTCGAAGGGGATGTGTTTGTTTCCTCTTCGGACTCTTTTTTCCTTGATAAGCGGGATTCTCTGTTATAGTTGACCCTAAAGAATAGGTTGTAGAGGATATCTTGGAGGAAAAGGTATTTGTTTCCTCTTTGGACTCTTTCACTAATGACGACCATTAAAGAGTTGAATATTCTCTCTATTAATGGTGTTGATCATGTCATTAATTGGGTTGACTGCCTCCATTAATACGGTTGACCTTATTAATGGTACTTTAAATGTCATGGAAGTCAATCCTCTCTTCTTACGTTGCCGAGATGAGAGCTCTAGTTCTGCTTGTCACTTTGGAGAGGTACTTCATGGAGGTTACCCGAGGTGACATTTGATATTTCTTGAGGGCAAGGTACCCTAGGAGCCAGTATACAGGCGGGGTCCCCCGGAGACCTCTTGATTGTCGCGGAGCTATATGTAAGTCTTCCCATGGAGCTTGTACTAACCATTTTAGGGGCAAAATATCCCATAGGGTTCCAACCTTATAGCTGGGAGCTTGGTTTAGCTACGTCGAGCTTTATCATGGAGCTTGACCTAATTATGCAGGCTTCCTAGCGGGGTATCGGGCTTGGCTAGCAGACCCTGGTAAGGTGTTTGCCATAAACAGGAGACCTTGGCTCACTTCTGGAAGGGTAGAGATGCACACTCGAGTACTGCTCTTGCCACTTGATTTAACCATGCCAGGATCTACAGTGGATCTTGGCACTTTTTGGTGACGATGAGGCTTTATGGGCTCTTTCCTTTAATGCTCAGACAGATTGAGATTATACCTCAACGAGGCTGAAGGGCCTTCACAAGATAAGTTCGACACCTTGAAGGTTCGTAGTGAAAGTAGAGATAGTAGAAAGCTCTAGGAGAGTGTCACGAGATACCTTGATGTCGGTGGATCCAGGTCCTTTCACGTCGACCTAGCTTCGGGCTTTATCCTGGCATAAAGAGCTTGACGCGGACTCGTCGGGCATTATTTGGTAATCCTGGACCCGCGGGAGATGCTCAGATGGTATGGCCGGCCTCGCCTTGCTCCTGTAGGATCACGTAGTAGCTCGACCTCGGAGACCTTGATACCCCGTCATATAAGCCAGAATTTGGTCCCTTGCTGGAAGGCTAGGAAGTGGAAAATTTTTCTTTGGTCCCTAGCCAAATTTTGCTATTAACAGAAGTCCCCTCTGACTTGAACACCGGTAAGTATTTGGGGTTGGAGTCTAGATCTTGTACTACATGAAGAATTTTATTTGTCGCTTCTTACTTGTAACCAGAATCGCTTACAGTGCTTGGCTTAGCGGACCGGGGTACAAGTCATTCCTGTTTTAAGAGTCTTCGTATATTTGGCGAAGAAAATCCTGGTTGGTAACTAAGGCCACTTTCTCACCAGTTCTTTATACATAGGCGAGACATAGATGCATTCGGCGTGCCTGTAAAATAAATGAGTGATGGCAGACCACAGAAGGGGTATTCCCTTTGCGGAATTTCTGATGATCTAGTCAGTGTAAAATTTTGTTAGTGAGAAAGGTCACAAACCATATTGTTTGATCATGTCGGATGAAGCTTTAATGGCTGAGAGTCTGAAATTTCTGTTCCTGGAATTGGTAGGCAATTATGCTCTTACACTCAGACCTTTCTTGGGGGTCGTAGTCCGTCCAAGGCATCAGGAGCGCTATCTAGCTATATCCTGGTATTTTGATCCGTATGGCAACTATGCTCTTACACTCAGATCCTTCTTGGGGGTCGTAGCCCGACCGAGGCATCAGGAGCACTATCTAGCTATATCCTGGCATTTCGATCTGGATGGCAACTATGCTATTATACTCAGCATCAGGAGCGCTATCTAGCTATATTCTGGTATTTCGATCTGGATGGCAACTATGCTCTTACACTCAGATCCTTCTTGGGGGTCGTAGCACGACCAAGGCATCAGGGGCGCTATCTAGCTATATCCTGGTATTTCGATCTGGATGGAAACTATGCTCTTACACTCAGACCCTTCTTGGGGGTCATAGCCTGACCAAGGCATCAGGAGCGATATCTAGCTATATCCTGGTATTTCGATCCGGATGGCAACTATGCTCTTACACTTGGATCCTTCTTGGGGGTTGTAGCCCGACCAAGGCATCAAGAGTGCTATCTAGCTATTTCCTGGTCTCGAGATCTGGATGGCAACTATGCTCTTACACTCAGATCCTTATTGGGGGTGGTAGCCCGACCAAGGCATCAGGAGCGCTATCTAACGATATCCTGGTATTTTGATCTAGATGAAAACTATGCACTTATACTCGGATCCTTCTTTGGGGAGGTCTCCCAACCAAGGCATCAAGGGTGATGAAGAGGCTTCCCCGATCAATCCCTGGTCTTAAGATCTGGATTGCAACTATTCTTTTACACTTAGACCCTTCTTGGCAGGGGGTGGCGCCCGGCGGAGGCATCAGGGGCGCCATCTAGCTATTTCCTAGTGTCGAGATCTGGATGGCAACTATGCTTTTACACTTAGATCCTTCTTGGGGGTGGTAGCCCGACCAAGGCATCAGGAGCGCTATCTAGCAATATCCTGGTATTTTGATCCGGATGGAAACTATGCACTTATACTTGGATCCCTCTTGGGGAAGGTCAACCAACCAAGGCATCAGTGGTGATGAGGGGGCTTTCTCGATCAATCCCTGGTCTCGGGATTTGAATGGAAACTATGCTCTTACAGTCAGACCCTTCTTGGCGGGGGGTGGTGCCCGGCTGAGGCATCATGAGCGCTATCTAACTATTTCTTGGTCTTGAGGTGATCATTGTTGAAATACCATGGCGTTCCTCCTGGAGGGATTTATACAGTCCAGGGCATTAGAAGGGCTATGTAGCTTTTCCGGTGATGGCGATCCTTTTGAAGGGATTTGATATGGTCTAAATTATCTCGATTATGAGCGAAGGGTGATCATAGGAGAACTATGACGGAGTTTGAAATCGAAGGAGATACAAACTCATGGTGAGCCGATACAGAGTTGTATCAATGTAAGGTGGTATCGGTTGATAACCAGACTCGCTCTAAGAGCTTTTTCATGAGTAGAATCTCTTAATATGATCTACGTTATGGGTGCAGATTATAGACATACTTTTCGTAAAAGACGCTTTTTATTGTAAACCAATCACTGGGAGAGATCGCCCCACGTTGTGGTTACTGCCCCTTCCACAGGGTTACTGGAGAGAATAACGAGCTTTAAGTCTTCAAGTGACCTAACTATTTTGGAAGCCCGCTTGGGGTAGATGAGAGCCTTCAATAATCGTAATGGAGCTCGGGACTCATTTTTACACTAATCGGGACCTTAGGGTGCTCCCCGAATTGATCGAGACCTCGATGGCTCACTCGGGCATTGGAAGGCCCAGTACAAATGGAGATGAGCCATCCATATGATATTCTTCGAGAGCAAGTTGGTGTTTGCGAAGGTCGAGCTCATGCTAACCAAGGAGGATGGTTACTTCTTCATAACCTTCCAGATAGAGCTGGCTCTATTTCCCCCATTTGACTTAAGAGTCATTGATGGACGGAAAAGGTAGGGGATTAAGAGGAAATTTGCTGAGATGGTTGTGTATGTTCCTATAATAGCTGGCAAGTCTTGGGTTGCTGAAGCAGACCCGAATCGAAGTCCCATGGTGCAGTAGATGATCAATCCGAAGAGGGAGCTTCTCCTTCAAATTAAGGCCACAACTGAGGTGGTTGTTTATGTGGCAGGTGAGCCCTGGTTGATCCAGAAGTAGATGTTTCAGATGGAGAAAACTTCACTCTCAGGGGACGTCAAACCAAAAGGAGGAGGAGCTGACCACGGTAGTGAGGGGCACAGTTGTTCTGAATGAAGACATGACCAGAATTGAGGCAACCATGGCTAATTTGCAGGTAACCCGGGAGTGGATCCAACATGAATATGATGTGAAGAGACTCAGGTCCATGCGTCGTGTCATGCATGGATTAATCCGAAAAAGAGGTAAACTCTTGAGGGAGTGGTTTAAACTCTGCATGGCAACGTGGCTACCTTGGAAGCCAAGGTGGGTGCTTCATTTGTTGAAGGACGCTTCTATGTTGCTTGCTAGGCAGCTGGAGCTCTTCTTCCTTCTGACATGATCATCATTGGAGGATGGATACCTTGAGTAGATCACAGAGAAAGTTGAGAGTTACCTTGGTCCACTCCGACTGAAATCAAACCTTAATGAGATGATGGATACACAGATGATGAGGAGGACTTGGTTCCCATTTCTGCTTTAATGTCTAGTCATGTTGGGGTAGGAACTACCTTGAAGTCCTCTACTGTTATAGATGCATGAGGGGCTTCAAGTCTGCCTACCTCATTATCTGAATCTGTCGAAGTAGAGGTCCAGATTGGTGTTACCAAGGTGGGAGAGGTAATAGAGGTAGGAGAGATCTTGATTGATCCAACTGAGGAGATGGAGGTCAAGGCTGATTAAAGTTGATTCAAAAAAGGTGGTGGAAGCTGGCTCTGAAGTAGCAGTGTTAAGGGATTATGACCCGTCCTTCAACCAAGCAATGAGACTAAGGAGGAAGGAGCTGCTACTTTTGAGGAAACTAACCAGAGAGGTAGATCATGGTCAAGGTAACTAATTAGGGCGATGAATGGCCACATACAAGTGGAGAGAAGACACCGACTTAGTAACTGTTTAGAGATATGCTCGGGATTCTAGAAGTTTCCTGCGATTGAACGAAGACTTTAGACCCCTTCGGGATGAGTGGTGACTTACTTGAGCATTGGATGACCCTATATCAATGGAGATGGGAAACCTGTCTGGTACCGGTCTAGAGGCATACTTGGGATTTCAATGAGCCCCCAACAACTGAGAGAAAACTTTGAACCATGCTGGAACGAAACAGGAGCTTAGTGGCTCAATTGGGCGTTGATCTGCCCTATATAAGAAGTGAGGAGCCACTTGGCCGTATAGTGAGGCTGCAGCTCCAGAGGTTAGCTTAGGCATGTAGGAGGGCTTACCAAGAATGGGAGACCTTTGGGCTCTCCTCGATCAGATCGGGCTTCGGTGGCTTGCTAGGGCGATGAATGCCCTGGTACGTATAGAGCGAAGCCACCGGTCGCTCTAGAAGTTTATTTAGGCACGTAGGTGGCCTTACCAAATATGGGAAGCTTCTAAGAGCTAATCGATCGGATCTGGCTTCGATGGCTTGCTAGAGCGGCAAAAGGCCCGATAAATATGGAGCGAAGCAACCAGAGGTGCTGGTCTAGATGTATGCTCGGGATTCTAAAAATCCCCAGCAACTGAGAGAAGGCTCTGGACCCTGCTGGAAAGAATCGAGAGTTCAGTGGCTCACTTGGGCGTTGACAAGATCTGTATAAGAGGTGAGGAGCCACTTGGCCTTACAGTGAGACTGCTGCTCTAGAGGTTAGATTAGGCATGTAGGAGGCCTTACCAAGAGTGGTAAACCTCTAGGCTCTCCTCGATCAGATCAGGCTTCAGTGGCTTGCTAGGGTGATGAATGACCCGATACGTATAGAGAGAAGCCACCGGTCTTATAGCGATGCTACCGCTCTAGAAGCTTGCTTAGGCACGTACATAGCCTTACCAAATATGGGAAGCTTCTGAGAGCTCCTCGATCCGATCGGGCGTCGGTGGCTTACTAGGGAGGCGAATGACCTGGTAAACATGGAGCGATGCTACCAGAGGTACTGGTCCATATGTATGATCGGGATCCTAGAAGTCCCCAGCAACTGAGAGAGGGCTCTGGACCTTGCTGTAATGAATCGAGAGTTCAGTGGCTCACTTGGGCGGTGACAAGCCCTGTATAAGAGGTGAGAAGCCACTTGGCTTTACAGTGTGGCTGCTGATCCAGAGGTTAGATTAGGCACGTAGGAGGCCTTACCAAGAGTGGGAAACCTCTGGGCTCTCCTCGATCAGATCGGGCTTTATGGGCCTGCTAGGGCGGTGAATGACCCAATACATATAGAGTGAAGCAACCGGTCTTGTAGCGTTGCTACCGCTCTAGAAGCTTGCTTAGGCACGTAGATGGCCTTACCAAATGTGGGAAGCTTCTGAGAGCTCCTCGATCGGATCGTGCTTTGTTGGCTTACTAGGGTGGTGAATGGCCCGATAAACATGGAGCGAAGCCACTAGAGGTATTGGTCCAGATGCATGCTAGGGAACCTAGAAGTCCCTAGCAACTGAGAAAGGGCTCTGGACCATACCGGAATGAATCACGAGTTCAGTGGCTCACTTGGGCGTTGACAGGCCCTGTATAAGAGGTGAGGAGCCACTTTGCCTTACAGTGAGGCTGCTGCTGCAGAGGTTAGATTAGGCATGTAGGAGGCCTTACCAAGAGTGGGAAACCTCTGGGCTCTCCTCGATCAAATCGGGCTTCAGTGGCTTGCTAGGGCGATGAATGACCCAGTACGTATAGAGCGAAGCCACTGGTCTTGTAGCGATGCTACCGCTCTAGAAGTTTGCTTAGGCACATTGGTGGCCTTACCAAATGGGGAAAGCTTCTAAGAGCTCCTCGATCGGATCAAGCTTCGGTGGCTTGTTAGGGCGGCGAATGACCCTGTAAACATGGAGCGAAGCCACCGGAGGTACTGGTCTAGATGCATGCTCGCTATCCCAAAAGTCCAAAAAAACTGAGAGACGGCCCTGGACCCTGCTGGAATGAATCAAGAGTTCAGTGGCTCACTTGGGCGTTGATAGGCCCTGTATAAGAGGTGAGGAGCCGCTTGGCCTTACAGTGAGGCTGCTGCTCTAGAGATTAGATTAGGCACTTAGGAGGCCTTACCAAGAGTGGGAAACCTTTGGGATCTCCTTGATCAGATCGGGCTTCGGTGGCTGGCTAGGGCGATGAATGACCCGGTACCTATAGATCGAAGCCACCGGTCTTATAGTGATGCTACAGCTCTAGAAGCTTGCTTACGCACGTAGGTGGCCTTACCAAATATGGGAAGCTTCTGAGAGCTCCTTCATTGGATCGGACTTCGGTGGCTTGCTAGGGCTGCGAATGGCCCGGTAAACATGGAGTGAAGCCAACGGAAGTACTGGTCCAGATGCTTGTTTCCAGATCCTAGATGTCCCCAGCAACTGAGAGAGGGCTCTAGACTTTGCTGGAATGAATCGAGAGTTCAGTGGCTCAGTTGGGCGTTGACAGGCTTTGTATGAGAGGTGAGGAGCCACTTGGCCATACAGTGAGGCTGCTGCACTAGAGGTTAGATTAGGCATGTAGGAGACCATACCAAGAGTGGGAAACCTCCAGGTTCTCCTCAATCAGATCAGGCTTCGGTGGCTTGCTAGGGCGATGAATGACCCGGTATATATATAGCGAAGCCACCGATCTTGTAGCGATGCTACCACTCTAGAAGCTTGCTTAGGCAAGTAGGTGGCCTTACCAAATATGGGAAGCTTTTGAGAGCTCTTTAATCTGATCGGGCTACGGTGGCTTGCTAGGGCGGTGAATGGCCCTGTAAACATGGAGCGATGCCACCGGAGGTTCTTGTCTAGAAGTATGCTTGGGATCTTTGGAGTCCCCAGCAATTCGAAAGGAGGCTCTAGACCATGCTGGAATGGATCGGGAGTTTAGTGGCTCATTTGGGGGTTGACAAGCCCTGTATAACAGGTGAGGAGCCACTTGGCCTTATAGTGAGGATGCTGCTCTAGAGGTTAGATTAGGCACGTAGGAGGCCTTACCAAGAGTGGGAAACCTTTGGGTTCTCCTCGATTAGATCGGGCTTCGGTGGCTTGCTAGGGCGATGAATGACCTGGTATATATAGAGCGATGCCACCAGTCTTGTAGCGATGCTACCGCTCTAGAAGCTTGCTCAGGCACTTAGGTGGCCTTACCAAATGTGGGAAGCTTCTGAGAGCTCTACGATCAGATCGGGCTTCGGTGGCTTGCTAGGGCTGCGAATGGCCTGGTAAACATGGAGCGAAGCCTCTGGAGGTACTGATCCAGAATCATGCTTGGGATTTTTAGAGTCCCTAACAATTCGAAAGGAGGCTCTAGACCATGCTGGAATGGATCAGGGTCGTAGTGGCTCACTTGGGCGTTGACTGGCCCGGTACTTGAGGCGTGGAACCCATAATCTTCTACAAGTCGTGCTGCTCTAGAAGCTACACAACTGAGTTGGGTTTTTAGATTCATGGGTCGACCTGCTACCTCTACCTAGGAGCTTACGAAGGGCGGACCTGGAGGCATGATGGGATCCGTATGAACAGGTCGAAGCCCAGTGGATCTGCTGGATAAGCGATATACTGGTGGCAGAGCGAATCTGCTGTAGAAAAGCAGGAGAGGTGCAGTTCTACTGTATAGGAGCTCTCGATGTATCAAAATGGCTCAGCTATATAGGAGAGCTTCAAGCGGGGAGCTACTGTATTGGAGCTGCATGATTATCTGAGCAGGTTCACTTTATAGGAGTAGCATAATGAACTGGTTCCACCAGGAATTCCACGTACCATATTTGCTCCACAATGAACGAAACTCGTTAAATGATAAAATGAGCATCACATGCGATGCATAGGCGATATAGACAAGTATGGAGAAAAGATATCGTATATAGTAAATGATATTCCATGAATAATGAATCTGTTACCTCAATAGTATAATGATACTCATGTAAAGACATAGAGGCTTTCAAAAAGGGTGTGGAAGTTTTCCATAGACGGTGTCATAAAAGATATTAATGGGAAATTTGTTTAGGATGAGAAATCCCCATTAACGCTCTAGAGACCACTACCGCGAAAGTGGTGGCCAGGGTCGGTACCGTTGATACCTGACCTGATCTTGTATGAATATGAGGGAGGATGAAAACGTAGGTAGGAGACAAGCCATCCCGCCCGTCGGGCCTCATGCTTATGAAGTAGATCTAGGGAGCTTGAGGTTCTCTTACTGGTGTGAAGGGGTTGATCTTGGTCCTGGTCCTGGTCCTGGGTCAGGGTCGGAGCCCGTCATGGTACCTGGATCCCTATTCTGGAGCCAGATTCCTTCCTGACCTGATCTTGTATGAATATGAAAGAGGATGAAAAAAATAGGTAGGAGACAAGCCATCCCGCCCGTCAAGCTTCGCGCTTATGAAGTAGACCTGGGAAGCTTGAGGTTCTCTTGCTGGTGTGAAGGGGTTGATCTTGGTATTGGTCTTGGTCTTGGTCTTGGTCTTGGTCTTGGTCCTGGTCCTGGTCCTTTTCCTCAGTTGGGGTCGAAGCCCATCATGGTACCTGGAGCCCGGTTCAAGAGCCCGATTCCTTCTTGTAATTTCCCGACCTAGATAGCATGTAAGGAGCGGGCTTATCTAGCTCCAGTGTTGGAGAGCTTGTCAACTTCCTCTAAGCTGGTCTGGGTGGTTTCTCCTCATCTTGATATGCGACTTTAGAATAAAGATGGGAAGATAAGAGTGCTAGGTCCAACGAGGCAGGAATCTAGCTCGCACTCATATACGCATGCATTACATAGAACACAAGTAAGAGAAACATAAATCTTTTGTAGAGGGAGGTGGACTGACCAAGAAGGGAAAAGCATCACGAGTGATCACATGCTGAAAAGCCCAAAGGTAGTATCCGGAGTAAGGAGGAATACCATTCCTTATGTATATATCAGAGAATGCTCCGGGAGCTTACATGAATGGTGAAGTAATACAACGTAGTTGCTCCGGAGAGCTTACAATGGTTGTCAAATTTAGAC
The DNA here is from genome assembly GCA_032871835.1 of Dipteronia dyeriana. NCBI lineage: Eukaryota > Viridiplantae > Streptophyta > Magnoliopsida > Sapindales > Sapindaceae > Dipteronia > Dipteronia dyeriana. The sequence continues at coordinate 21,430,399 of CM065299.1, forward strand.
TGATACTGGTATATTCTAGGCAAAGGTAATACATACATTGATGATATCGAGAGATCTTTAAACGAAACATGTATGTCTCCTGTCATTGATCTAAGCCCCTTTTCTATTCCTTTTATAGGCATATTTATAAATGGTGACTACCTTGGCGTGCAAGTCCAGGATTCTTCAATCTTTCTTTCCTTATTGAGTACGATTCTTCCTTTAATGTAGTTGATCAGATCATGGCTAATATCTCGGAAGGGATGTGTTTGTTTCCTCTTCGGACTCTTTTTCCTTGATAAGCGGGATTCTCTGTTATAGTTGACCCTAAAGAATAGGTTGTAGAGGATATCTTGGAGGAAAAGGCATTTGTTTTCTATTTGGACTCTTTCACTAATGACGACCATTAAAGAGTTGAATATTCTCTTTATTAATGGTGTTGATCATGTCATTAATTGGGTTGATTGCCTCCATTAATACGGTTGACCTCATTAATGGTACTTTAAATGTCATGGAAGTCAATCCTCTCTTCCTACGTTGCCGAGATGAGAGCTCTAGTTCTGCTTGTCACTTTGGAGAGGTCCTTTATGGAGGTTACCCGAGGTGACATTTGATATTTCTTGTGGGCGAGGTACCCTAGGATCCAGTACACTGGCGGGGTCCCCCGGAGATCTCTCGATTGTCACAGAACTAGATGCTGGTCTTCCTATGTAGCTTGTGCTAACCATTTTATTGGAAAAATTTCCCATAGGGTTTCAACCTTGTAGCTGGGAGCTTGGTTTAGCTACGTCGAGCTTTATCATGGAGCTAGACCTAATTATACAGGCTTCCTAGCGGGGTAGCGGGGTAGCGGGCTTGATTAGCAGGCCCTAGTAAGGTGTTTGCCATAAACAGGAGACCTTGGCTCACTTCTGGAAGGGTGGAGAGGTACACTCGAGTACTGCTCTTGCTACTTGATTTAACCATGCCAGGATCTACAGTGGATCTTGGCAATTTTTGGTTACGATGAGGCTTTACGGGCTCCTTCCTTTAATGCTCGGACAGGTCGAGATTATACCTCGATGAGGCAGGAGGGCCTTTGCTACACAAGTTCGGCACCTTGAAGGTTTTGTAGTAAAAATAGAGATAGTAGCAAGCTCTAGAAGAGTGTCACAAGATACCTTGATGTCGGTGGACCCAGGTCCTTTCACGTCGACCTAGCTTTTGGGTTTATCCTAGCATAAGGAGCTTGACGCGGCCTCGTCGGGCTTTATTTGGTAAGACTGGACTCGTGCGAGATGCTCAGACGGTATGGCTGGCCTCACCTTGCTCCTGTAGGATCGCGTGGTAGCTCGACCTTTAGGACCTTGACACCCCGTCATATAAGCCCGAATTTGGACCCTTGCAGGAAGGCTGGGAAGTGGAAAATTCTTCTTTGGTCCCTAGCTAAATTTATCTATTAACAGCGCATTTGGAAGGGTTCAACCTCATTTGGTTTTCCCTTAGGATCATGAAGATCCTATGAAGGTCATTCAGATGGCCTCCCGAGGTTGAAGATTTAGTGATCATGCCGTCGATGTACACCTCTATAGATCTTCCGATTTCAGGCTTGAACAAACAATTGACTAACCGTTGGTATGTAGCTCCAGTATTTTTAAGCCCGAAAGGCATCACCTTGTAGCAGTACAAGCCTTTTACGGTGATGAAACTAATGTTCGTGGGATGCATCAAAATCTGATTGTAGCCGGAAAACGCATCCATAAAGCTCAGGAGCTTGTTTCCGGAGTTGGAATCGACCAACTGATCAATTTTTGGCAGAGGGAAACTGTCATTCGGGCATGCCCGGCTGAGGTCGGTGTAGTCTACACACTTGCGCCACTTTCCATTTGCCTTTGTGACCATGACCACGTTGGCGATCCATTCGGGGTAACGGGCTTCCAGAATGAAGTCTGCCTGGGTTAGTTTATCCACCTCTTCTTGAACCGCCATATTTCTTTCGGTGTTGAAGTGCCACCTTTTCTGTTTGATGGGCTTGAAGGTCGGATCCACCGCCAGTCCATGTGCAGCTAATGTCATTGGGATCCCGGTATCTCTGCATGACACCAAGCAAATATGTCGTTGAACTCTGTGAGGAGCCTAATCAAACCTTATTTCATTCCTGGCTCAAGGGTAGCTCCGATCCTTACGATCTTCGAGGGGTCGTTATTCATAAAGGAATCTCCTCTAACCTATCCACTGGATGGCCGCAGGTCCATTCCCTTCTCTGTTTTTCCATGTCAGGCACGACGAGGCCGTCTTCGGGGCAATCGATGAAACCCTTGTCTTCCAGGTTTAATGTAGAGATTATCCTACCTTGGATCGTCGTCACTTGGGTGAGTTGTTTTGCTAGAGCTGTTGGGTTGGCCGACACTACGTAGCATTTCCTAGCTGCTTGCTGATCACCCCAAACTTCCCCTACCTTGTCCCCTACTAGAACTTCAGGACATTGTGGTAAATAGAAAGGACCCTTTTCAAGGATAATAGAAATGGCCTCCCTAATATTGCATTGTAGGCCGATGGGGTATTCACCACCACGAAATCAGTCATGATATTTTGCTGGAGAGGTACGTCTCCAATGATCATTGGTAGGTTTTGATCCAACGGGTATGATGGAGTCCCTAGTGAACCCATATAATCGAGTAGTACAACTATTGTAGCACCAATGCTTTAAGTTTATCTTTGAACAGGACGTCGACACTGCTACCTGTGTCGACGAGCACGCAGTGCACCATGAAGTTGGCAATTTGTACCGTGATGACCATGGTGTCATGATGAGGCTGCACAGTGTTATAGACATCTGCTTCGGTGAAGATGAATTGTGATAGCTGGGAGGTATTGATAGGTCTTTAGTCGACCTTGAAGATATCCCACATTTTGTCCACACGAGGGACCTTCATCGCATTGTTTTTCTTGAAACTGTTAGAGGTGCCGGCCAGAGTAGTCCCCCCACTGATATTATGTATTATTTGAATCAGCTGCATCAGGTCTGCTTGCTCTCCTTTCCTTTACTCTGTATATTCTCGGATCTCTGCTTGCACCTCCCTTCCAGTATGAATGCTCTCCCTGACTTGTTGTAAGAACTCTATCAAGTATCCTCCCTTTATCAAAGCCTCAATCTGGTTCCGCAGGTTGTAGCATTCTGAAGTGTTGTGCCCTACGTCCTCGTGAAAGTCATAATATTTATAATGATTTCTCTTATCTACCGGGCTTTTATAGGAGCGATCTTCTATAACAAACCCTTGTCCCGAATGGCGAGGTAGACTGTTTCTCGGGATCCATTTAAAGGAGTGTAATGGTCGTACCCCTTCTTATCGTTAGCTACTGTCCTGGGAGGTGGTAAAGCTTGAGGAGGAGCTCGTTTATCTGGGTTGAGGAAGGGGGAAGTCGTATGTTGATTTATTAGGGTGTTTGTTTTGGCTTTTCTGAGCTTGCTCGGGTCTGGGAGCTTCCTTCTTTTGTCACTTTACGACTCTCATGTCGTCATGTTCCATCTTGACCTTGAGCTGATCGTCGACTTCAATCTCCTCCAGAGCCTGATCATAGGCTTCTTGGTAAGTTTCTCGAAGGACTCTTAGCGAAAGACCGGTAAAGCTTTCCCTCCCACAGGTTCCTTCTGAAATTGGCAAGTGTTTCTTTCTGGTGAAGACCCCCATCTGGATGACTTCCTTGTGGAAGTGCTAGACATAAGCCCTGAGGGTTTCCCCTCTCTCCTGGATCACGTACTTAAGATGTTTAGGGTCCTTCAATCGGTGCTTAACTCCCTGGAATTGTGAGCAGAAATCGGTTGATAACTTCGTGAAGGAATCCACACTACCAGCGGGTAGTTTCTTAAACCAGGTTTTAGCATAATCAGCGAGTGTAGTGGGGAACATTCGACACATAGCGGCCCTGGTTGTGTTTTGGACCTCCATCTGTTGAACGAAGCTCTCTAGGTGGCTCAGGGGATCTTCAGTCCAAGAGAATCTGTCAGCTAGCATTTTGAACTTAGGGGAGAGCTCTGCCTCCCGGATCCTTCTGGTGAAAGAAGCATTCATTTCACTTAGAGGATCTTACTTGTCCTTTTTGTACTTTCCTTTATTCATCAATTGGACCTATTTCTGAAGCTCTGCCAACTGGTCTCTTAGACGCTTGCTTTCGGATTTCCTTGAGTTGATCTAGGATTCCTCACCATCATATCTCTTTGATGAACTGGCGATCTCTACCCGGTCCCTTATTCGGAAGAGGTTCTCTCGGTGGCTTTGCTGACTTTCTTCTTCTCTACCCCGGGCTTCTCTCCTTGAAGTCGTTGGGCAGAGAAATTCTTCCTGCTCCCGGGGAAGGATATCCTCTGCGGATTTTACTTGCCCTGGTTGGTAGCGTGGCATCATTTCGGGAACATGAGGCATGGGCCCTATCCTATCCTGGATCGAGGTTAGGAGCCTCACTCTATTACGAGATGATTCCTGAGGGGAGGGTCCCAGGCGATCGAAGGCGGGTTGCCTAACCCCAAGCTTGCTTAACTCCCCCTGATTGCAGAGACCTGCTTGTTGGATAGTGATACCCTCAGCTAGTAGTCGAAGGCGGACATTTTCTACGAAGGCCGCTGCTTGTTGGTCAAGCTCGATATGACTTCTTAGTAGTTGAACCAGAGCCCGCACAGTGGTTGGCTGGGTGGGAACCTGGCTATGGAGCCCGGATTTTCTCTCTGTCCTCGGGACCTTTCGCATCTATGTAGTAGAAGGTTGTCCTGATGTGCCTTGCTGCCCCTGCGAGGAGCGGAGCCTCATGATTTTTATGAAATAACAAACTTTTCGAAGTAAAAAGATGGTGGTTTGAGAGGTTCCCTACAGACTGCGCCAGAAAGTGTTGACGAGAAATTTACTCGAGATGAGAAATTCCTACTAACACCCTCGAGACCACTCCCACGAAAGCAATGTCCAGGGTCAGTACCGTTGGTTCTCGACCTGTTAAAAGATAAACGAGAGGCTGGATCGTAATAACAGTAAATGAGAGTTTTTATTATTGATATATTGCTGAAAAATACAAATAACTCTCTTATATGATCGCAGTCTCTCTAAGATGTAGGATGGTGACAACTCTGTGCCAGTCGAATAGTGGAAACGAAGGTGGTCGTGTTCTGAATACAGAATTTAGGCATTTCCTTATTTTTTTCTTTCTCTCTTCTCTCTGTTCTCTCTGTTTCTGTATATGTTTTTCTGTCTATATCTGTGGCTATCGTGCTTGGCTCTATTTATATATGGTCCAGGTTGGTTTGAATTTGCTGATATCCCGCCATGATCCTTTGACTTTGTTTCCTCTTTATTGAGCAGGATCCTATATTTAAAAGTGGTTGACCCCGAATAAATAACGGAAACAATTAACGTGAATGAGTTTGTTTCCTTTTTGGAATCAAACTCTTGGTTCGCACGTATACCGGATTAATGATGGTTATCTTCCAGAAATGATCTTGTATGTTATCGCGGCAAGGGGTGTCATGGAGGCTACCCAGCTTGTTGCCCGTCGTCGCATAGAGCGAGGTAGATCCCTGTTTCTGCTCTGTTTTTAAAAGTCTGGGATGGATTTTTCCTGGCCCTAGGGGCTTGCTGTGTCCCTGCTAACATTCCTGGGAAGTAGCTGAAGCAGTGTAGGTTCAGATGTGATTCTTCCTTCGTCTCCAGTAGGGACAACGGGCTTCTGGAGAGGTTGGTGGGCTTCTCTTGGATGTCTCTTGAGCTTGGAGGCCTCTTCTAGCATTTACGGGGCAGATGTGGAGCTTGACCTCGAAGCTGGGGTTCCCTGATAGAAGACTTGGAGAAGCCCGGGTTCCAGTACTCTTGTGGGGGCTCGTCCTGGTCGAGCCTGGCTTGTTTTCTGGTAATTTTGAAGCCGAACCGGCCTTCCCTGCTCCTGCGGGGTGGCTTTATGGTCTTTCTAGGCTTTATAATTGTCGATTATGGGTTTCGACTTGTGGCAGGAAAGTGGAAAATTTCTCTTTGACCCCTGACCAAATTTCACTATTAACACTTTCAAATAAAAAATATCTCATATATTTTATTTGATTTTAATTTTGAATTCTAACTATTTAAATTCAAAAAATAAAATATTTATTTTTATAAAATAAATAATCACATTATCTTATTTTATTCAAAAATAAATATAAACATACACCCTCCATTTAGTGATTAATAACATAATTAAATAATCTAATTATTTAAGTTATTTAGTCACCATTATCCATTAATTAAATAATCTCATTATTCAATTAATTTCCGAATAAATTACGTGTCACTTTCGTAACATAATTAATCTGATAATCCAAATAATTAACTGTGACCCTTGTTATCTAAATCGATCGGGCTAGCAAGGGGGCCTAATGGACCCACAGTATTTTGAGATCTAATAATCCTTGGAACCATTAATTAAACTCTTTAATTAATATTCCTTGATCATTAACTCCGGTGTTATTCCATTAAAAACCCGAAGCTCCACTCTCTCAACTGCAGACGTTTTTACACACACCGATACAACTCGGTGTCCATCGATATAGCTATTACATATGGTGTGATCCTCCACAGTAGTTCATAATTAGAGCTGGGTCATAATGTCCGTTATGCCCCTCTAATTATATATATTCTTTAAGTACCATTGATTCTCTAATGGACAATAAATCTTATTTCCTCACGGAATTAGGAGAACACTCATATTTTCCAAGCCCTGAATCAACCCTTAAGGGAACTACTGTTTATTTCTCACAAGGAGGAGTGGATTCCACTATTGTGTACAAACCTTCCCAGCCACAAGCCAAACCGCAATCCCAACATACGGAGTATATTGATCAGGAAATGCATCCCATCTCACCCATGGCATATTAAGGATCACGATCTAACCTGAAGGAGTTGACAAGACACTCAGGATTAAGATCACCCATATATAGCCATCATTAGGTGATGTATATGAATCTCATCGGTAAACGGATCTTGGTTTGATCAATACAAGGTGTCTCCATTCCTATATCTCATATGAATGGTTCAGGATAGAATCACTGTACATTACGGAATGGACCGCAGCTATAGATTAACCACAAATAAAGTACCCAACTTTATTTGCTATCTATGGACTCTCTAGAATACATGTGTCTTACTGTATCCATCCGTATATGACACTCATATACACAGTTCAAGATTACATCTGGCAATCCAGGATGCTAATATGTACACAAGTTTAAAAAATAAATAACATAAAAGAATGAATTGAACCTTTCTTTTTATTTACTTCATAAATCCATTTACAACTTACATGTTTAGGGTATAAACCCCAACACTGGCTTTCACAGGGTGGTTGAGGAACCCAACCCCAGGAACCGAGGTTTCCAGATAGGTGGCCACTAGAAGCCCGGATTCCAGTGTTCACATGGGGGCTCGTCCTGGTCGTGCCTAGCTTCTTCCCTGATAGCTTTGATGCCCGGCCATCCCTCTGCACTTCTGCGGGGTAGTTTGTGGTACATTCGAGGTTTCATGAATGTCGACTTCGGGCCTCGATTTGGGTTGGGAGAGTGGAAAATTTCTCTTTAACCCCTGGCCAAATTTTACTATTAACACTATTAAGATTGCAACCAAATGATATAAAAATATAAAGAAAAGCTTTCGTGATTAAGAAGTTAGATAGAGTGTAAACTGTATACACTAGACACATTGCAAAATTCTACTTCACAGTGATGATTGCGGACACAAATTACTACTTCACAATGATAATTAGGATTCAAAATGATAACATATTATGTTTGAAATTGTTAATAGTAAAATTTGGCCAGGGGTCGAAGAGAAATTTTCCACTTTCCCGCCACGAGTCAAAACCCATAATCGACGTTCATGAAGCCTGGATAGACCATAAAGCCACCCCGCAGGAGCAGGAAAGGCCGACTCAATTTCATAACTTACGGAAAACAAGCTAGGCGTGAGCAGGACGAGCCCCCACACGAATACTGGAGCCCAGGCTTCAATAGGCTACCTACCGGGGAACCCCGACTTTAAGGTCGAGCTCCTCAACCGCTCCTTGAATGCCAAGAGAAGTCTCCAATCTCAAGAAACATTCGAGAGAAGCCCGCTGTCCTTGCTGAACATAAAGGAAGAATCACGCCTAAATCTACACTACCCTGGCTACCTCCTAGGAATGTCTACAGGAACACCTCGAGCCCTCAAGGGTCAGGGAAAATCCATCTCAAGCTTCTAAGAACAGAGTCGGAGCAGGGATCTACCTCACTCTATGGGGCAACAGGCACCTAGCTGGGTGACCTCCATAAAGAACCATGTCATGATAACATACACGATCATATCTAGGAGATAACCATTATTAATCCCGTATACGTGCGAGCCAAGAGTTTGATTCCAAAGAGGAAACAAACTCATTTACGTTAATTGTTTCTGCTATTTACTTAGGTTCAACCACTTTCAAATGAAGGATCTCACCCAATAAGGAGGAAACATATTCAAAAGATCAAGGCCGGATATCAACAAATTCAAACCAGCTTGGGCCATATATAAATAGGGCCAACAAGGATACATACACACAGAAAAAAAACATACATAAAAGCAGAGAGAAGAGAAAAAGAAAATGGGGAAGGCCTAAATTCTGTATTCAGAACACAACCATCTTTGTTTCCACTATTTGACTGGCATAGAGTTGCCACCACCCTAGATCTTAGAGAGACTGCGAGCATATAAGAAAGTGATTTGTATTTTAAAGCAAGTATCAATAATAAAAGCTCTCATTTACTGTTACTACGATCCAGCCTCTTGTTTACCTCTTAACAGGTCAGGTATCAACGGTCCCGACTCCGGCCACCACTTTCGTGGTAATGGTCTTGAAGGTGTTAGTAGGAATTTCTCATCCCTAGTAAATTTCCCGTTAACACTTTCTGGCACCGTCTGTGAGAAACTCTCACACCACCATCTTTATACATTCGAAAAGTTTTTTATTTAATAATAATCATGAGGCTCCGCTCCTCACAAGGGCAGCAGGGCACGTCGGACAACCTTCTGCTACGTCGACACGAAAGGTTCTGAGGAAAGGGAGAAAATTTGAGCTCCATAGCCAGTTTCCCACCCAGCCAGCTACTGTACGGGCTCTGGATCCCCCTCTGAGAAGTCAGGTCGAGCTTGACTAACAAATGGCAGTCTTCGTAGAAAACGTCCTCCTTCGACTACTCGCTGAGGGTATCGCTATCTAACAAGCGGGTCTCTATAATAAGGGGGAGTCAAGAAGGTCTGGGGTTAGGCAACCTGCATTCAATTGCCTGGGACCTACCCCTCGGGAATCAGCTCGTATTAGAACAGGGGTCCCAACCTCGATCCGGGATAGGCTAGGGTCCATACCCCACGTTCCCAAAACGTTGCCACGCTACCAACCAAGGCAAGTCAAATCCGTAGCCGACATCCTTCCCCAAGAGCGGGAAGAGTTTCTCCTCCCAAAGACTTCAAGGAGAGAAGCCCGAGGTAAAGGAGAAGAAAGTCAGCAAAGCCCCCGAGTGAACCCCCTCCAAAAAAGGAACTGGGTAGAGGTCGCCAGTTCGTTAGAGGGAGCCGATGTTTAGGAATCCTAGATCAACTCAAGGAAATCCGAAAGCAAACGTCTAAAGGACCATTTGGCAGAACTTCAGAAGGAGGTCCAATTGATGAAGAAGGGAAAATACAAGAAGGACAAGAAAGATCCTCTAAGTGAAATGAATGCCCTCTTAACCAAAAGGGTCCGGGAGGCAGAGCTCCTGTCTAAGTTCAAAATGCCAACTGACAGGTTCTCCACGACTGAAGATCCCCTGAGCCATTTAAAGAGCTTTATTCAACAGATGGGGGTCCAGAACACAACCAGGGCCGCTATGTGTCGAATGTTCCCCACTACAATCACGAATTACGCTAAAACCTGGTTTAGGAAACTACCTGCCGGTAGCGTGGATTCCTTTACCAAGTTATCAACCGATTTATGCTCACAATTCCAGAGAGTTAAGCCCTGATTGAAGGACCCGATCCGTCTACAATACGTGATCCAGGAGAGAGGGGAAACCCTCCAGGCTGATGTCGAGCGTTTCCACAAGGAAGTCATCCAGATGAGGGTCTTCACCGAGAAAGAAACTCTTGTCAACTTCAGAAGGAACCTGAGGGCGGGAAAGTTTTTCTGGTCTTTCACTAAGAGACCTCCATAAACCTACCAAGAAGCTTATGATTGGGCTCTAGAGAAGATTGAGGTCGACGAACAGCTCAAGGTCAACATGGAACATGATGACTTGAGAGCAGTAAAGCGTCAAAAGAAGAAAGCTCCCAGACCCGAGCAAGCTCAGAAAAGCCAAAACAAACCCTCTAACAAATCAATATATCGCTTCCCCCTCTTTCAACCCAAATCAGAAAGATATCCAGATAAGCGAGCTCTTCCTCAAGCTTCACCACCTCTCAGGACAGTGGCCCCTATAGCTCACGATGAGAGAGGGTACGGCCATTACACTCCCCTAAATGCATCCCGAGAAACAGTCTACCTCGCCATTCGGGACAAGGGTTTGTTATAGAAGCCCGCTCCTATGAAAGCCCCGGTCGATAAGAGAAATCTTTATAAATATTATGACTTTCACGAGTATGTAGGGAACAACATTTCAGAATGCTACAACTTGCGGAACCAGATTGAGGCTTTGATAAGGGGAAGTTGCTTGATAGAATTCTTACAACAAGTCAGGAGAACATTTAGACTGGAAGGGAGATACAAACCGAGATCCGAGAACATACCGAGAAAAGAAAGGGAGAGCAAATGGACCTGATGCAACAGATTTAGATAATACAAACTATCAGTGGGGAACCTACTCTGGCCGGCACCTCCAACAGTTCCAGGAAAAATCATACAAGGATAGTCCCTCGTACAGACGAGGGGCGGGATATCTTCAAGGTCGACCAGAGACCGACTAACCCCTCACAGCTGTCACAGATTATTTTCACCGAAGCAGATGTCTATAACACCGTGCAGCCTCATGATGACTCTATGGTCATCATGGTACAAATTGCCAAGTTCATGGTGCACCGTGTGCTCGTTGACACAGGTAGCAGCGTTGACGTACTGTTCAAAGATACCTTGTAAAAGCTCAACTTGAAATAGTGGTGTTACAATAGTTGCACTACTCCATTATATGGGTTCACTTGGGACTCAATCACACCCGTAGGATCAAAAATCCTATCAGTGATCATCGGAGCCGCACATTTCCAGCAAAATATCATAATCGAATTCGTGGTGGTGGATACCCCTTCGGCTTACAATGCAATATTAGGGAGGCCATTTCTATCATCCTTGAAAGGGGTCTTGTCTATTTACCACAACGTCCTGAAGTTCCCGGTAGGAGACAAGGTGAGGGAAGTTCAGGGTGATCAGCAAGTAGCTAGGAGATGCTACACAGTGTCAGCCAACTAAACAGCTTTAGAAAAACAACTCACCCAGGTGACGATGATCCAAGGTAGGATAACCCTTGCACTAAACCTGGAAGACGCGGGTTCCACAGATTGCCCTGAAGAAGGCCTCGTGGTGTCCGACATGGAAGAACAGAGAACAGAATAGGCCAGCGGCCATCCAGTGGACAAGTTAGAAGAGATTTCTGTCTGAATAGGCGATCCCTTGAAGGTCGTCAAGATCAGAGCTACCCTTGAGCCAGGAATGAAAGAGGGTTATTGAGCTCCTCACAGAGTTCAACGACATTTTCGCTTGGAGTCATACTGAGATGCCGGAAATCCCGATGACATTAGCTGCACATCTACTGGCGGTGGATCAGACCTTTAAACCCATTAGAAAGAAAAGGTGCCACTTTAACACCGAAATAAATATGGCGGTTCAGGAAGAGGTGGATAAACTAACCTAGGCAGACTTTATTCGGGAAGCCCGTTACCCCGAGTGGATCGCCAACGTTGTCATGGTCACAAAGGCAAATAGGAAGTGGAACATGTGTGTAGACTACACTGATCTCAACGGAACATGCCAGAAGGACAGTTTCACTTTGCCAAAAATTGATCAGCTGGTCGATTCCACCTCCAGGAACAATCTCGTGAGCTTCATGGATGCATTTTTTGGCTACAATCAGATTATGATGCATCCCGCGGGCAAGGAAAAGACTAGTTTCATCACCGCGCAAGGTCTGTACTGCTGCAAGGTGATGCCTTTCGGACTCAAAAAAACTGGAGCTACTTATTAGTGGTTAGTCAATCGGTTGTTTAAGCCTGAAATCGGAAGGTCGATGGAGGTGTACATCGTCGACATGATCACTAAATCTTCAACCTCGGGAGGCCACCTGGACGACCTTCGTAAGATCTTTATGATCCTAAGGGAAAACCAGATGAGGTTAAACCCTTCCAAATGCGCCTTTGGGGTAACTGCGGGAAGTTTCTGGGCTTCATGGTCCATAAGAGAGGCATAGAGGCTAACTTGGCAAAGATCATGGCTATCCTGGATCTAGAATCCCCCATATCTCTTAAACAAGTTCAAGCCTTGATCGGACAGGTAGCAGCGCTCAATAGGTTCATCTCTCGGTCTACCGATAAGTGCCTACCATTCTTCAAAGCTATCAAGCAGGAAAGAAACATGAAATGGGATCAAGAGAGCGAACAAGCTTTTCAAGTTATGGAAAGATACCTAACAAGCCCTCCACTGCTGGTCAAGCCAAATCTTAGAGAAGATCTCCAAATATACTTGGCCGTTTCAGAAACAGCCGTGAGCAGGGATTTTGTCAAGGAATGCGGGGATAAGATCCAGCGACCTATTTACTATGTAAGTCATGCTCTAACCAAACCCGAGAAGAATACACTCTATTGGAGAAGGTTGCTTACGCCTTGGTGACATAGGCAAGGAACTTCGTCCCTACTACCATGCTCATTCAATAGCTATGGTAACGGGCCAACCCTTCCATCAATTCTTAAAAAGGCCGGATGTTTCTGGAAGGCTGGTTCTATGGGCCCTATAGCTTACCCTGTTTGATTTAAAGTATAAGCCTAGGACCGCGATAAAAGCTCAGACACTAGCAGACTTTATAGCTGAGCTCTCAATACCTTCAGGATAGGAAACCCTCACGGCAACAGATGTAACCCTTGAGAGGATTCCAGAATCTGACAACTATCCGAAAGGCTGCGAGTCGTGGACTTTCTACACTAACGGAGCTTCCGGGAAATCTGGGGGTGGAGCGGGCATAGTCCTCATCGACCCAAAAGGGATTGAGTGCTGCCACTGTTTCAGGTTTGAATTTTGTTAATAGCAAAATTTGGCTAGGGATCAAAGAAGAATTTTCCACTTCCCAGCCTTCCCTCAAGGGTCCAAATTCGGGCTTATATGATGGGGTATCAAGGTCCTCGAGGTCGAGCTACCACGCGATCCTACAAGAGCAAGGAGAGGCCGGCCATACCATCTAAGCATCTCGCACGAGTCTAGGCTTACCAAATAAAGCCCGATGAGACCGCGTCAAGCTCCTTATACCAGGATAAAGCCCGAAGCAAGGTCGACATGAAAGGACCGGGGTCCCCCGACATCAAGGTATCTCGTGACACTCTATTAGAGCTTGCTACTATCTTTACTTTCCCTAGGAGACCTTCAAGGTGCCGAACTTGTCTTGTAAAGGCACTCCTGCCTCGTCGAGGTATAATCTCGACCTGTTCGAGCATAAAAAGAAGAAGCCTGTAAAGCCCCGTAGTCACCAAAAGCACCAAGATCCACTGTAGATCCTAGTATGGTTAAATCTACTAGCAAGAGCAGTACTCGAGCGTATCTCTCCACCCTTCCAGAAGCGAGCCAAGGTTGTCTGTTTATGGCAAACACCTTACCAGGGCCTGCTTGCCAAGCCCACTACCCCGCTAGAAAGCCTGCATAATTAGATCAAGCTCCATGATAAAGCTCGGCTTAGCTGAACCAATCTCCCAACTACAAGGTTGGAACCCAATGGGATATTTCACCTCTAAAATGGTTAGCACAAGCTCTATAGGAAGACAAGCATCTAACTCTGTGACAATCTAGAGGTTCCCGGGGATCCCGCCAGTGTACTGGATCCTAGGGTACCTCGCCCTCAAGGAATATCAAATGTCACCTCAGGTAACCTCCATGAAGTACCTCTCTAAAGTGACATGCAGAACTAGAGATCTCCTCTCGGCAACGTAGGAAGAGAGGGTTGACTTTCATGACATTTAAAGTACCATTAATGAGGTCAACCGTATTAATGGAGGTAGTCAACCCTATTAATGAGGTCAAATATATTAATAGAGGCAGTCTACCCAATTAATGACATGATCAACACCATTAATAAGAGAATATTCAATTCTTTAATGGCCATCATTAGTGAAAGAGTCTAAAGAGGAAACAAATACCATTTCCTCCAAGATATCCTCCATAACCGATTTTTGGGGGTCAACTATAAAAGAAAATCCCGCTTATCAAGGAAAGATGAGTTCGAATAGGAAACAAACACATCCCTTCCGAGATATTAGCCACGATCTGATCAACTAAATTAATGAAAGAATCGTACTCAATAAGGAGATAAAGATTGAAGAATCCTGGACTTGCACGCCAAGGTAGTCACCATTTATAAATATGCCTGTAAAAGGCATAAGAAAGATGTCCGATCAATGACAGAAGATACATGCTTCGTTTAGATATCTATCGACATCGTCAATGTATGTGTTACCTTTACCTAGAATATACTGGTATCGGTCTACATTCGACCACCATTGTAAGCTCCCCGGAGCGACTACTTTATATACACATAAGGAAGGGTATTTCCCCTTCCTCCGGATACTGTCTTGGGGTTTTTCAGCATGTGATCATTCGTGATGCCTTTTCCCCCTTGGTCAGTCCACCTCCCTCTGCAAAAGATTTGTGTTTCTCTTACTTATGTCCTGTGAAATGCATGCATATAGGAGTGCGAGCTAGTTTCCTACCTCGCTGGACCTAGCGCTCTTATCTTCCCATCTACATGCTAAAATCTCATATCAAGATGAGGAGAAATCACCCAGACCAGCTTGAAGTAAGTCGATGGGATTTCATGCATCATTTCTTTGGTGGAAATCGAGCTCTCCGACATTGGAGCTAGATAAGCCCCCTCCTTACTTGTTATCTAGGTCGGGGAATTACGGGAAGGAATCGATCTCCAGGTACCATGATGAGCTCCAACCCTGACCGAGGACTAGGACTAGGACCAAGATCAACCCCTTCACACCAACAAGAGAACCTCAAGCTCCCCAGATTTTCTTCATAAGCACGAAGCCCGACGGGTGGGATGGCTTGTCTCCTAGAGCTCCCTAGATCTATTACATAAGCGCGAAGGCCGATGGGAGATATGGCTTGTCTCCTACCTCCGATTTCATCCTTCTTCATATTCAAACAAGATCAGGTCAGGTATCAATGGTACCGACCCCGGCCATCACTTTCGCAGTAGTGGTCTCGAGGGCGTTAATGGGGATTTCACATCCTAAACAAATTTACTGTTAACAACTTTAAAACCACGAGCAATGAGACGGAGTACGAAGCCCTTTTAGCTAGAATAAAGGTAGCCATAAAACTCAGGGTTGATTACCTGAATATCTAAAGCGACTCTTCACTCGTGGTCAACCAGGGCTCTAGGGATTATCAGGCAAAAAGGGATAATATGATCGCTTACCTGAAATTGGTTCAACAGCTCAAGAGCAGATTTAAGGGATTCATAATCGAGCAGATACCTCGACACTAAATCATCTTGCTGACATCCTTGCCAAGATAGCTGTATATGGTGGCCAGACTCTAACTCACGGAGTCCCTCTTCAAGTTATCCCTCTACCTAGCATTATGACAGGTAAGGAAGCTTATATCTTGGATTGACAGCCATGCTGGATGAATCCAAAAGTGGAGTATTTACAGGATGGGAAACTCCCAGGGGAGCCCGACCAAGCTAGGAGAGTCAATAGGCTCTCAGTCCGATATTGTATGGTGGATGGGTATTTATATCACAGGGGAAAATCTCTTCCCCTGCTCCTATGTCTACACCCTGAAGATGCCAAGTAGGCTTTGAGAGAGGTTCATTTTGGGAAATGCAGGAACCATATTGGTGGAGAGGCTTTGGCATATCACTTTCTCCGTATAGGGTATTATTGGCCGACCATTCATCAAGATGCGAAGAACTTGGTGCAAACCTGCGAGGAATGCCAGAAGGCTGTAAACTTGAGTCACTTCCTTCCGGAGCACTTATCATCTTTTAGCTCACCAAATCCCTTTGCTATGTGGGGAGTCGATTTGATTAGACCACTCTCCCAGACATCAGAATAAAACACAACAAGGTTCATCAAGACTAATGTAGCGTGTAGGTTTGGAACCCCCCTTGTCATCATAGCCGACCTTGAAAAAAAGTTTGATAATGGCAGATTTAGAGATTTCTGTGAATGCTTGGGAATAGACCTTCGGTTTGCCTTGGTAGCCCACCCTCAGACCAATGGTCTTGTGGAATCCACGAACAAAACCATTAAGAAGCTGTTGAAGAAAAAGCTATAGCAAAAGAAAGGTAGATGAGCAGAGGAGCTTCCCGAGGTCCTCTAGGCTTACCGCACTACAAAGAGAACAGCTACCAGGAAAACGCCCTACACGCTGGCCTTCGGGCTTGAAGCAGTCCTACCTATTGAGCACAAGTTGACCTCCTTTAGAGTCCAACATTTAAAACCTGGGAGCGATGAAACTAAGCTCCGATCTAGCTTGGACCTCCTGGAGGAAAAACAAGATCGAATAGCCGAGAAGGTAGCAATCTACCAAAGTAGGATTGCCAGGTACTTCAACAAGAGGGTTAAAATCCAAAACTTCAAAGAAAGAGACCTAGTCCTTAGGAAGGTAACATTGAATACCAGGAAGAGGTCCGACGGGGTCCTAGGGCCCAACTTGGAATGACCATACCTAATAAAGATGGTGATCCGTAATAGGGCATAAAAGCTCGAAAATATGAATGGCCAACTCATCAACCATACTTGGAATGCAGATCACCTAAGAAAAATTCTACACTAGTTCTTTTTTTTTTCTCCGACAATAATGTACTCCATCCATCATATCAATAAAGCCTTCTTTTCTTGTTTACTCCTTCAGCTAAGTCCTACAAATGATTTGGGTTAACATGGAAAATCTGACATTATCACCTCAAGACCAGGGGTAAGCCAGGGAAGCCCCCATGCCACTCCTGATTCCTCGGCCGGGTACTACCCCCTACCAATAAGGGTCTGAGTGTAAGAGAATAGTTACCATCTAGATCTCAAGACCAGGAAATAGCTAGATAGCCCTCCTGATGCCTTGGTCGGGCTACCACCCCCAAGAAGGGTCTGAGTGTAAGAGCATGGTTGCCATCCAGATCTCGAGACCAGGAAATAGCTAGATAGCCCTCATGATACCGTGGTCAGGCTACCACCCCCCAAGAAGGATCTGAGTGTAAGAGTATAGCTGCCATCCAGATCTTAAGATCAGGAAATAGCTAGATAACCCTCCTAATACCGTGGTCAGGCTACCACCCCCCAAGAAGGATCTGAGTGTAAGAGTATAGTTGCCATCCAAATCTTGAGACCAGGAAATAACTAAATAGCCCTCCTGATGCCTTGGTCAGGCTACCACCCCCAAGAAGGGTCTGAGTGTAAGAGCATAGTTGCCATCTAGATCTTGAGACCAGAAAATAGCTAGATAGCCCTTCTAATGCCTTGGTCGGGCTACCACCCCCAGGAAAGACTCGAATTTAAGAACACGGAATCCTTCTTGATCCCTAGTTTAAAAAGGGGGACTAGACAGTTCTTTATTTGATGCCTCGCTGGGGCTACAACCCCCTAAAAGGGTTTAGGGATAATGGCTTGATTTACTCTAAATATACCAGTTAGTTCTAGTTACTAGCCCTCCTTGATACGTGGTTACCCACTATAACAGGCCTACAATCAAACAAGGGGACTATCAACTAAAGAAGTTGAGCTGCGAGATGCGGTGGTTAGGAAGCCCGACGCTAACTGTCCGTTTTCATGCTTAAACAATTTTCATATCTTGTTGTTCCCCTAAGATAGTTCGTTTAGCTATAAATGCTGGACCTAGAGGAGATCAAGTAAGCACATGTAAGTTGGAGTGAGAGTTAGATCTAAAATTAAAGCTTTATTATTAAGTGGGAGAGCCTATTCCCCAAAAAGGCTACAGCAAGTAGGGAGCCCAACCCCTAATTTCGAGCAACAAAAAAGAGAATAAAATGACAAAAGGTCAAACACGGTTAAAGATGGGATTCCCACCCCCTTTTCCGGGCATTCAAAATGAATTACATAGGAGAGAACTCAAACTTCTTCAGTTTCCTAAGGACCTCCCGCCTCCTCTTCTACAGCGTGAACCTCGCCCCTGCTCCTCTTTCCGATCGTAGCTCGTCCTGGTCAGTTGCATCTACATCCTCCGTCACCTCCTCCTAGGGATCCACCTCGGCTGCTTCTGGGTCAATAGGATCCTCCTCCATGACTTCATTGATCACTGCTATAACTTCAGGCAGTATGGCAGCATCAAGAAGGCTGGCCACTGACTCAGACATAATCCCGTCTTCTATTGACTCCACTCTTGAGAGCATTATAAGGGGATCTCAGGCTTCAGTAATGCCTCTTTCTAGCTAATAATTTAGACCCCCCTTGAGGATTCGCTAGGACCAGATGCTGGGAAGGTTGGAATATGAGGAGACAGATCTGGCACCTTCAACCGCTTCCCAGCTCCCTCCCTAAAAGAACCAGCTCCATCATTTTCGGGGCGAGAAATCTCTGCAGCCAGTGACATAACCTCTTCTCTATCCCAGTCGGCGATGCTGGAGAGATCAAATGGGAAAGGAAGGGCTATTTCAACCTGATAGAAGGCGTATAAGTATCCTTAATTAAAAAAGTCTTCCACCTCGGCCTGGAGATGGGTAATTTGAGCCTGCAAAGCTTGGTTCTCGACATCCAAAGCCTTCACCTCTCCCTTCCAGTCATCTGACTGGCTAGCTCATCGCTTCGACCAGAGAGTTTCCTGATCAAAAGACTGCTTCAACCTTTCATGGTCACACTGGAGCTCAGCAAGCTGCGTTTCCATTCCCTGTGGGCTAGAAGTCATCTCCCAGACCAGGGCTTAAGCCCGTACAAGCAACCCCATGGCTCGCTCAGCCTCAGCTTTTGCTTTGGTTGCCCGATCGCGGAGGGAGGCCACCTAATGTCCCATGGCTACCTGAAACTTGAAGGCCTGCAAAGGAAATTCATGTTAGAAAATGATAAATCAAGTTGCTAAATGAGGAAGTAAAAGCGACGATAACCTCGGTTAGAAGAGTAGACCTTTTGATAATCATGAAATCCACGGGCATTCGGTCATCTTAGAAAGCCCCACGCCTAGACAGGATGCAACGAATTGCTTCAGAACCTCGTCCTGACTTGCCAAGCTCGATTATTGGTAGGGGCGAGAAGAGACGACCTCAAGAGTACCAGCTTCGGGATCTCTGGGAACCTGGACTGCCCGGGATACATCCGGATCAGTAGAAAGAGATAATGTGACTGGGGAAGCATCGTTTGAAGCAAAAACGACTGGTGAGGGGGTAATAATGGACTTATTAGTGGCTTGGGAATCGGGCCCTCCTGGTTATAGAGCCTTTGCCACCCGAGACGCAAGGATAGCCATCTTAGATTTCATCTAAGAAGACGTTGGAGCAGGAGTAAGCAAGGTATCAGTCTTAATGGTTGACGTCCCCTTCTTCGAAACAGCAGAGAAAGCTCATGGGGATGATCTGGAAGAATGAAGAGGGGTTCTTGTTTGTCGGGCTTTGTGAGAAGCTGAAGCAACAACAAACACTGTTAAAAAAAAAGTTAAGGCCATCAGAACTAAACCATCAAACAATCCAAAAGTGCGATAAAGCCAGATACTTACAAGGAGTAGGATCAGAGATTCGCAGGTACTTGTTCACCCTGCTGGGGTCGAAGGGGTCAGCGGTTGGAAACTTTAAATTAAGATAATTTCCTGGCCATGATGGTCTTCAACACTGCTTCAGACTCAACAGGCTAGAAGTCTCGATCCCACGAGGGTTTGTCACTGAAAGCAGTGGGGACCTTGAGCTCATGCCTACAGACGAATACAGAGCTTTCCCAGTCTCCCCCCGCCAGTACCCACCCCTCTTTCCAGGTGGGGTCTTTCTTTGAAGCCCGGGGATGATAAAATTAAACTTGTTCTTGGCCTTGGCGTATAATTGGCCTCGAGGAACCCTAGTTAGGCTACCTATCTGGAAAAGTAGGGCGAGTTCCGCAGCCCTAGGCTCCCTAGTTACACTGCTCATCTCGTATTGATCCCTCCATAACACAAGGAAGCCAACTAGATGCCTACAAAAGCCGGGCGTCAATTGGAGCGGAGCTAGCTAAAAGGCATTAAGAGCTCGCCTAAGGGTAGGGTGAAGATGGAGCCTTACCTTGCTCTCGAAAGCTACGATGTGGATAGGAAGTACATCTTTGGGTGGGCTAATAACGTCATAATTCTTATGGAGGACAATGAGGGAAACAGTGTCAGGAATACCGTATTTGTCGTGAAGATAGCTAATCGACTGAGGGTCGACGGTGGAATCAGGGATGACCTTAGGTTCGAAAAGAGGGGTCGTCACAGAAGGAAGCACCGCCACTGTAACCTTAACCTTTCCAACAACTTCGACTCTCTCCCCGACATCAGAATCCTCATCAACTAGATTTAGAGGGTTGTCGGGCTGGTTCGAGAAGCCGGAGCCAATAGAGACGTTCCTACCATAACGACGGTGCTGGCGGACCAGAGAAGATTCCTTATCGCTTGAATTTCCTCACACCTGTTTATGAGGAACTAGGTTAGGGCCTCCGGTGCCCTCAACCAAGGCGTCAATACTGTCTGAGGAAGTCGACATTAATGGGTATGAAGAATTTGAAAATAAGCGGAAGATAGAGGGAAATCGGCAGAGAAAAGGAGGAAAGAGGAAATCTGAAAATTTGAGATTTGAGAAAGTGTGAAGAAAATGACAGCAAGGCTGGGTTTTAATAGAGGATTAAGGGTAATGATATCTACGATATCCTCGGGAAGATCACCTGGAGACGTATTGCAACCGTCTTTCTTCAAATGAAACACTGCTTCAAATTCAAATATTGGGTCATTAATGAGAAGATTTCACTCTCATTAATTATTTTTATAACGGAAAAATTTCTCAATTAAACAAGGAATTTTACTCCTAACCTAACTCTACCACCGGTGTTCAAGTCAGAGGGGACTTCTGTTAATAGTAAAATTTGGTCAAAGAGAAATTTTCCACTTTCCCACCACGAGTCGAAACCCATAATCGACGTTCATGAAGCCTGGATAGACCATAAAGCCACCTCGCAGGAGCAGGGAAGGCCGACTCGATTTCACAACTAACAGAAAACAAGCTAGGCATGACCATGACGGTCCCCTCACGAATACAGGAGCCCAGGCTTCAGTAAGCCACCTACCGGGGAACCCCGGCTTTGAGGTCGAGCTCCTAAACCGCCCCGTGAATGCCAGGAGAAGTCTTCAAGCTCAAGAGACATTCGAGAGAAGCCCGCCAACCTCTCCTAAAGCCAACTGTCCTTGCTGGACATAAAGGAAGAATCACACCTAAATCTACACTACCTCGGTTACCTCCCAGGAATGTCTACAGGAACACCTCGAGCCCCTAAGGGTCAGGGAAAATCCATCTCAAGCTTCTAAGAACAGAGTCGGAGTAGGGATCTACGTCGCTCTACGGGGCAACAGGCAGCTAGCTTGGTGACCTCCATAAAGAACCATGTTGCGATAACATACAAGATCTTATCTAGGAGATAACCATCATTAATCCTGTATACGTGCGAGCCAAGAGTTTGATTCCAAAAAGGAAACAAACTCATTCACATTAATTACTTCCGCTATTTATTCGGGGTCAACCACTTTTAAATGAAGGATCCCGCCCGATAAGGAGGAAACGGATTCAAAGTATCAAGGCGAGATATCAACAAATTCAAACCAGCTTGGACCATATATAAAAAGGGCCAAGCAGGATACATACACACAGACAAAAAAACATACATAGAAGCAGAGAGAAGAGAAAAATAAAAGAGGGAAGGCCTAAATTCTGTATTCAGAACACGGCCACCTTTGTTTCCACAATTCGACAGACACAGAGTTGCCACTACCCTAGATCTTAGAGAGATTGTAAGCATATAAGAGACTGATTTGTATTTTAAAGCAAGTATCAATAATAAAAGCTCTCATTTACTGTTACTACGATCCAGCCTCTTGTTTACCTCTCAACAGCTCAGGTATCAACGGTACCGACCCTGGCCACCACTTTCGTGGTAGTGGTCTCGAGGGTGTTAGTAGGAATTTCTCATCCCGAGCAAATTTCCCGTTAACAAAAATAAATAAATAAACAAATTTATTCATCGATTAACACACTATTGTTATTGTTGCATTGCCAATGAATAAAGGTCGAATTAGTAAGAAATTATAATTTGTATTGAATTTTGTTAGGGGAAAATTCCCACGGGGTGGAGAATTACAGCTAACACCCTCGAGACCGCTACATCGGAGATGACGGTCGGGGTAGGTACCTCGTACCTTGGAGAGATCTTGTATGAACATGGAGGATGGAGTGGTAGGTAGGATAGGAGTCATCCCACTCATCGGGCTTCGCAATAGGTAGGAGTGGAGTCATCCCACCTGTCGGGTTTCACGATAGGTAAAAGATGAGTCATCCCATCCGTCGGGCTTCGTAGAAGGTAGGAGACGAGTCATCCCAACCGTCGGGCTTCATGGTAGGTAAGAGAGGAGCCACCCTACCTGTCGGGCTTCTTGGTACATAGGAGACGAGTCATCCCATCTGTCAGGCTTCGTGGTACATGGTAGGTAGGAGACGAGTCATCCCATCCGTCGGACTTCGTGGTAGGTAGAAGACGAGTCATCCCACCTATCGGGATTTATGGTAGGTAGGAGATGAGGGGAGCTCGAGGTTCCCTTACTGGTATGAAGGGGCTGATCTTGGTATTTGTTTCTTGATCTTGGTCCTAGTTCTCGGTCGGGGACGGAGCCTGTCCCGGTACCTGGAACCTGGTTTTGGACCTTGATTTCTTTCTGTAGTTCCCTGACCTATACGACGATTAAGGACAGGGCTTGCCTAGCTTTTGTGCTAGATCCATGGCCGCTTCCATAGAGAAGTCGCATGAGAGCTCATTGACTTCCTTCAAACGGGTCAGGGTGGTTTCTTCATATCTTGACATGCGAATTGGAGGCGGATATAAAGAATAATGGTGCTAGATCCAGCGGGGTAGAAGCTAGATCCGATTCCCTATATCTTCATTGTAGTTTCCTGATCTCATATAAGAAGGATTAGATAACTATGACCAATGGGGTTGGTACCTATCCCGTATACATACATGCATAATACAGTAGATAATAGGAAAAACACAAGTCTTTTGTAGAGGGAGGTGGACTGACCAAGGGGGAAAAAGTATCACGAATGATCACATGCTGAAAAACCCCAAGGCAGTATCTGAAGGAAGGAGGAATACCCTTTCTTATGTATATATCAAGGAATGCTCCGGGGAGCTTACAAGAATGGTGAAATAATACAACGTAGTCGTTCCAGAGAGCTTACAATGGTTGTCGAATGTAGATCGATACCGGTATATTCCAGATAAAGGTAATACATAATTGATCATGTAGAGTGAATCTAGGCGAACTATGTAGGCTTTTCTCTGGTTTGTCCATTTCTAGACCAAAGATGAGATGTGTAGTGGATCGTATATCAAGTGTCGAATATCTCGTTTTTCGGGAGTCGATTTGTGCATATTATTTTGGCTCGTAGGTGATTTCTTGGTTGAATCTTCGATCCCCCTCAACATGTGTGTTGAGGTCTATTTATACATGGTGTAATTAACTTGGCATGCAAGATGAGGATTCTTGAATTAGTCTCCTTTCCTTATTGAATACGATTCTTCATTTAATGTAGTTGACCTTAAAGAATCGGCTTGTGGCTAATATCTTGGAGAAGATATGATTGTTTCCTCTTTGGACTCTTTCACTAATGGTGTTCATTAAAGAGTTGAATATTCTCTATGTTAATAGCAAAAATTGGCTAGGGGACCAAAGAGAAATTTTCCACTCTCCTAGCTCGAATCAAAGCCCGAGTTCACCATTCATTGAACCTTGGGTGAGCCATAAAGCTACCCCGCAGAAGCAATGAAGGGTCACCGGGCTTCAGAATTATCAAGAATGAAAGCTCGACACGACCAGGTTGAGCCCTTCACGTGGACACTGGAATTCAGGCAAATCCTGATACGCAGTTATCCAGGATTCTTGAGATCACCTATCTTGGAACCTCCGTTTCTGGGGCCTGGCTGTCTCCGAAACCACCCTGTGAAAGCAAGGAAAAGGTCACCGAGCTCAGGAGGCATTTGAGGTGAAGCCCGAAACAAAAAAATTAGCTCCTTCCAAATCAAGGCTTCCCGAGGTCGAGATTAACTCGTAGCCTAACCAAAAACCCGCCAATCTCTACAGTAGCCCACTATCCTCTTCAGACACAAAAAAATGGGCCCTTCAAGGGATCATATTCACGTTAAAGCTATGCTTCAATTCGTTAAGGAAAACTTGAACCTATCTAGATAAGAAAGAGGAAGCCCACCTAATCAGTGCTACCTCTAATAAAGGCCCACAAGGCCGTCTCGAGCTTTAAAAGACCAGGGAGGGTTATGCCAAAGCTCTGGGACCAGAACTAAGGTAAGGGTATACTTTGCTCTGCGAAAAAATAAACGCCTAACTCGACGACCTCCATGAAGAATCATGCCATGAATACACACAAGATCATATCTACACTCCAACGAACATTAAAACTTTGCGTAAGCCTAAGGTAAGAGATTGAGTCCAAAAAGGAAATAAACTAATATTCACCAAAGATATTCTCGAATCCGTTACTAAATCAAAGTCAATGATTTTAAAATAAAAGATCTCGTCCGATAAGAAGGGAAGGGATTCAGAGAATCAGGGCGGGAGATCCAGAAGTTTAAACCATTCGGGCCATGTATAAAGGTGCCCATGCATGATCGACGAAGGGGGAGAAATTTTTTTGACAAAAGAAGAGCGACATAGAGAATTGAGAGTACAAAATAGGAATAAAGGGTTAGAATTCGGCCTAAATTCTATAATCAGAACATGACCCCCAATATTATCTATTTTTCGACAGGCACGAGGTTTCCACCTTACTGTATCTCAAAGAGTTTAAGAGTGTTTAGGAGTCTATTTGTACAATATTCATAGCTGATAATAAAGCCTTTACATTCCTGTATTCATTGCACTTTGATTTATATATCCATCTTTATTTAATCAGGTTAGGTGCCTTAGGTACCAACCTTGGTCATCGCCTACGTGGTAGTGGTCTCCAGGGTGTTAACTGGAATTTCTCATCTTGAGTATATTTCCCGTTAACACTTTCTGGCACCGTCTGTGGGATTCGAACCCACACCGTGATTTTTAAACTTACAAGTTTGTTTCTTTACAATAATCATATTAATAGCAAAATTTGGTTAGGGACAAAAGAAGAATTTTCCACTTCCCAGCCTTCCTACAAGGGTCAAAATTCCGGCTTGTATGATGGAGGTATCAAGGTCCCCGAGGTCGAGCTACCACACGATCCTACAGGAGCTAGGCGAGGCTGCTCATACCATCCGGGCATCTCGCACGTGTCCAGGCTTACCAAATAAAGCCCGACAAGACCGCGTTAAGCTTCTTATACCAGGATAAAGCTCGAAGCTAGGTCGACGTGAAAGGACCTGGGTCCCCCGACATCAAAAGGCACTCCTACCTTGTCGAGGTATAATCTCGACCTGTCCGAGCATAAAAGTAAGAACCCCATAAAGCCCCATCCTCACCAAAAATGCCAAGATCCACTGTAGATCTTGGCATGGTTAAATCAAGTAGCAAGAGCAGTACTCGAGCATACCTCTCCACCATTCCTGAAGGGAGCCAAGGTCACCTTTTTAGAGCAAACACCTTACCAAGGCTTGCTAGCCAAGCCCGCTACCCTTCTAGGAAGCCTGTATAATTAGGTCAAGCTCCATGATAAAGCTCGGTGTAGCTAAACCAAGCTCCCAGCTACAAGGTTGGAACCCTACGGGATATTTCGCCCCTAAAATGGTTAGCACAAGCTCCATGGGAAGACAAGCATCTAGCTACGTGACAATCGAGAGGTCCCCAGGGAACCCTACCAGTGTACTGGATCCTAGGGTACCTCGCCCTCAAGGAATATCAAATGTCACCTTAGGTAACCTCCATGAAGTACCTCTCCAAAGTGACATGCAGAACTAGAGCTCTCCTCTCGGCAACGTAGGAAGAAAGGATTGGCTTCCATGATATTTAAAGTACCATTAATGAGGTCAACCGCATTAATGGAGGCAGTCAACCCAGTTAATAACATGATCAACAACATTAATAAGAGAATATTCAACTCTTTATGGGCCACCATTAGTGAAAGAATCCTAAAAGGAAACAAATGCCTTTACCTCTAAGATATCCTCCGTATCCGATTCTTTGGGGTCAACTACAACAGAAAATCCTGCCTATCAAGGAAGTAAGATTCCGAAGAGGAAACAATCACATCCCCTCCGAGATATTAGCCACGATCCGATCAACTACTTAAAAGGAAGAATCGTACTCAATAAGAGGAGAATGATTGAATAATCCTGGACTTACACGCCAAGGTAGTTACCATTTATCAATATGCCTGTAAAAGGCATAGAATCGCTCAGAAATGATCAATGACAGAAGATACATGCTTCGTTTAGAGATCTCTCGACATCGTCAATGTATATGTTACCTTTACCTAGAATATACTGGTATCGGTCTACATTCGACCACCATTGTAAGCTCTCCAGAGCGACTACTTTGTATTACATTCACCATTCTTGTAAGCTCCCAGGAGCATTCTTTGATATATACATAAGGAAGGGTATTCCCCTTTCCTCTGGATACTGCCTTTGGGTTTTTTAGCATGTGATCATTCGTGATGCTTTTACCCCTTGGTCAGTCCACCTCCCTCTTCAAAAGATTTGTGTTTCTCTTACTTATGTCTTGTGTAATGCATGTGTATATGAGTGCGAGCTAGTTTTCTACCTCGCTGGACCTAATGCTCTTATCTTCCCATCTACATGCTAAATTAACATATCAAGATGAGGAGAAATCACCCAGACCAACTTGAAGGAAGTCAATGGGCTCTCATGCATCATCTCTATGGAGGAAATCGAGCTCTCCAACACTGGAGCTAGATAAGCCCCCTCTTTACTTGCTATCTAGGTCAGGGAATTACGGGAGGGAATCGGGCTCTAGAACTGAGCTCCAGGTACCATGATAGGCTCAGACCCTAACCGAGGACCAGGACCAGAACCAGGACCAGGACCAAGATCAGCCCCTTCACACCAACAAGAGAACCTCAAGCTCCCCAGATTTACTTTATAAGCACGAAGCCCGACGGGCGGGATGGCTTGTCTCCTCGAGCTCCCTAGATCTACTACATAAGCGCGAAGCACGACGGACGAGATGGCTTGTCTCCTACCTCCGATTTCATCCTCTTTCATATTCATTCAAGATTAGGTCAGGTATCAACGGTACCGACCCTGGCCACCACTTTCACGGTAGTGGTCTCGAAGGTGTTAATGGGGATTTCCCATCCTAAACAAATTTCTTGTTAACAAATCATAAAGCACAACTCTTCTCAAGGACAACTGGAACCTTGGGACATCCATCTGCCCCCTTAAGCCATAAAGGGCAAAAAAAAGGAAAGAAATCCAAGCACCATAAGCCAGTCTCGCAGCAGCCAGGTGCAGAGCAGGCTCCAACTCCTCTAGCGATGGACCCAGCTGTGATAAATCAACATGCAACAACCATTATGGAAAATGTATGCCTCCACTTGGCTACAGATGGATTTGATCCTCAACTTGCAGATCTGGGAATCCGAAGAGAAGCTAGTAGACCCGCTGCTAGGCAGCCTGCTTTCGATAGGCTGGACCCTATACCGATCCTTGTCTACTATAGGACAGGACCTACAACTTCCATCCGGGAAAGGCTAGGACTCATGCCCCCAATCCTGGATTGGTCGACCGACTATTGACATATACAGGTTAAGTCAGCAATCGACGTTCTCCCAAGGGCTTCTCACAGTCCTCCTTGACCGGTGACTTCCAGAAGGGAACCTCGAGCTTAAGCTAGAGGTAGCCGGCAAACCGTACAAGCAGACATCGTCCATGGGGATGATAAAATTGAAATATCCAGCTCGTCGGAGGGATCTGACAACAAGAGCTCCAAGGTGGATTATAAGAAGCACAGAAATAAGGGCCTGAGGAACCAACTGGCCAAGATGTAGGAGGAAATCTAGCAGCTGAAAAGAGGGAAGGGTAAAGAGGTCAAAAAAGACCACCTGAGCG
The DNA here is from genome assembly GCA_032871835.1 of Dipteronia dyeriana. Classification (NCBI taxonomy): domain Eukaryota; kingdom Viridiplantae; phylum Streptophyta; class Magnoliopsida; order Sapindales; family Sapindaceae; genus Dipteronia; species Dipteronia dyeriana. Next base: position 21,458,814 of record CM065299.1, read on the forward strand.
AGATGAACACTCTTTTTACCAAAAGAATCTAGGAGGCAGAGCTCTCACCAAAATTTAAGATGCCATCAGACAAGTTCTACAGTACAGAGGATCCTTTAAGCTATTTGGAGAGCTTCGTCCAATAGATGGAAGTCCAGAACACAACCTGGCCGCTATGTGCCGGATGTTCCCAACTACGCTAACCGATTACGCCAAGACCTGGTTCAAAAAGCTACTTGCAGGCAGTGTGGACTTTTTCACAAAGATGTCAACTGATTTCCGCTTACAATTCCAGGGTCTCAAACCCAGGATGAAGGATTCCATCCACTTGCAGTATGTGATTCAGGAGAGGGGGGAAACCCTCTGGGCTTACATGGATTGGTTCAACAAAGAATTCATCCAGATAGGGGTCTTCACTGAAAATTGACCCTTGCCAATTTCATGTGAAACCTGTGGGCTGGTAAGTTATTTAGATCCTTTACCAAACGACCACCAGAGACTTACCAAGAGGCCTATGATCGGGCTCTAGAGCAAGCCGAAGTCGATGAACAACTCAAGGTCAAAATGGAGCATGACGACATGAGAACAACAAAACGACAGAAGAATGAAACTCTTAGACCTGAACTAATTCAAAAAAATCAGAACAAACCTCCCAACAGGTCAACCTTCCATTTTCCCGTTTCTCAACCCAAGCAAGAAAAGTATCAAGCAAGGCGAACCCCTCCGCGGACTTTGCCTCCTCCTAGGACAGTAGCCTATATCACGCGAGATGAGAGAGGATACGATCACTGCACCCCCATAAATATATCTCGTGAATCGATCTACCTCGCCATCAGGGATAAGAGGCTACTACAGAAGCCTGTACCCATAAAAGCCACCATCGATAGGAGGAACCGGTATAAGTATTGTGAGTTTCATGTAGACGTGGGTCACAACACTTCAGAGTGCTATTACCTACGCAACCAGATCGAGGCTCTGATATGGGGAGGATGCTTGATAGAGTTCTTGCAGCAAGTTAAGGACAACATTCAAACTGGGAAAGCAGTACAAACTGAGATCCGTAAGCACACCGAGAAGAAAAATGGGGAGCAGGAGGATCTGATGCAACAAATCAAGGTGATACATACCATCAGCGGAGTTCCTATATTGGTTGGCGCCTCTAATAATTTCAGGAAAAACCATACGAGGAAGGCCCCTTGTGTAGATGAAGGGCAATGTATTTTCAAGGTCGATCAGAGTCCAGCTGACCCTTCCCAGTCGGCACAGATTATTTTCACCAAGGTGGATGTCTACAATACCGTGCAACCTCATGACGATCCCATGGTGGTCACGGTACAAATTGCGAACTGCATGGACAATCACATGTAGTAGCGTCGACATCCTTTTCAAAGATACCTTGGAAAAGCTGAACTTGAAATAGTGGTGTTACAATAGCTGCACAACCCCATTGTATAGATTTACTGGGGACTCGATCATATCTGTGGGGTTAAAAATCATTCCAGTGATCGCTGGAACAACCCCCCTCCAACAAAATATCATGACAGACTCCGTGGTGGTAGATGCCTCATCAACCTACAATGCGATATTAGGAAGATCTTTCTTGTTATCCTTGAAGAGGGTCTTACCTATTTACCATAACATTCTAAAGTTTCTAATAGGAGACAAGGTGAAGGAAATACGTGGTGACCAGCAAGCAGCTAGGAAGTGTTATGCAGTGTTTGCCAACCCGAGAGCTTTAGCGAAACAGTTTGCTCAGGTTACGATGATACCGAATGAGGTAAACCCCGTGATGACCCTGGAGGATGTAGATCCCACAAAACACCTAGAGGACGATCCCAAGATTCCATACGAAGAGGAGAAGAGCAGGGAATGGGCCAGCGGGCATTCAGTGGAAAAGCTAGAAGAGATACCCATTCGGATGGAGGACCCCTGAAAGGTCGTCAAGGTCGGACCAACCCTCGAACCGGGAGAGAAGGAATGTCTTATCCAGCTCTTTAAAGAATTCAATGACATCTTTGTTTGGAGTCACGACGAGATGCCTAGGATCCAGATATAATTGGCTGTTTACCGTTTGGCAGTAGATCTGACTTTCAAGCCTATCATATAAAAATGCACCATTTTAACACCGAAAGAAATACCACGGTTCAAGAAGAAGTGGACAAGTTGATCATAGCAGGCTTTATCAGAGGGGTGCGTTACCTCGAATGGATCGCTAATGTGGTCATTGTCACGAAGGCAAATGGGAAGTGGCGTATGTGTGTCGATTACACTGACCTCAATTGGGCATGTCCAAAAGACAGTTTCCTTTTTACCAAAGATCGATCATTTGATTGACTCAACGTTTGGAAACAAGCTCCTTAGCTTCATGGATGCATTCTCAGGGTATAACCAGATCATGATGCACCCCACTGACTAAGAAAATACCTGTTTTATCATCGGGCATGGACCTGTACTGCTATAAGATGATGCTGTTTGGGCTTAAAAATACAGAAACTATATATAAACGGTTGGTTAATCGACTATTCATACCCGAGATTGGAAGATCAATGGAAGTATACATCGACGACATGATTACCAAGTCACCAACCATAGAAGGACATCAGAAAAACCATATGAGATTGAACCCCTCCAAATGTGCCTTCGGGGTAACTGCGGGAAAGTTTATGGGCTTCATGGTCCATGAGAGAGGAATAGAGGTTAACCCAGAAAAGATCAAAGCTATCCTGGATCTATAATCCCCCACATCACTTAAGCAGGTTTAAGTCTTGATAGATTAGATAGCGACGCTTAACAGGTTCATTTCTCGATCCACCGATAAATGTTTCCCTTTCTTCAGAGCTATCAAGCAGGGAATGAGCATGAAATGGGACCAAGAAAGCGGGCAAGCCTTTCAAGCCTTAAAAAAGTATCTGTCAAGCCCCTCCGTTGCTTGTCAAGCCAAGTCCGGGAGAGAAGCTGCAAATCTACTGGCCGTTTAGGAAACAGTAGTGAGTGGAGCCTTGGTTAAGGAATGTGGAGATAAGGTCAAGCGACCTGTCTACTATGAAATTCACTCCCTAACCAAGCCAGAAAAAAATTATACCCTTCTAGAGAAACTCACCTATGCCCTGGTGACCTCGGCAAGGAAACTCTATCCTTACTTTCAAGCTCACTCAATAGCAGTAGTGACAGATCTACCTCTCCGTCATACGTGTCCGAAAGACTGGTCTTATAGGCCCTAGAACTCACCCAGTTTGATTTAAGGTATAAACCCAGGACCGCAATTAAAGCCCAAGCTTTGGCAGACTTTGTGGTAGAGCTCTCAATGCCTCTAGGCCAAGCGACCTCCACAACAACAAATATAGTTCCTGCGAAGATTCTAGAATTTGACAGCTGACCGGAAGGCTGCAAGTCATGGATCCTCTAAACTGATGGAGCATCCGGGTAAGCCGGGGGAGAAATATGCATAGTCCTGATAGACCTAGAGGGGGCCGAGTGTTGCCATTATTTCAGATTCAAATTTATGGCCTCTAACAATGAAGCAGAGTATGAAGCCCTCCTAGCTGAAATGAGGGTGATCGCCGAGCTCGGGGTCGATTACCTTCAGGTTAAAAGTGACTCATTACATATAGTCAATCAGGTTTTTGGAGACTATCAGGTCAAAAGAGATAACATGGTTGCATACTTGAAGCAAGTTTAGCTGCTTAAGAGCAAATTCAAAAGATTTAAGATCGAGCAGGTGCCTCGATAATAGAATCATCGAGCTGACGTCCTAGCCATGATAGCTGCGAATGAGGGCCAAGCCTTACCACAGGGAGTCCCTCTCCAAGTGATCTACTTACCGAGCAAAGTAGCTGGCAAAGAGTCTTATTCCCTAGATCGACATCTATGCTGGATTGACCCAATAGTGGTTTATCTCCAAGAAGGAATGATCCCAGAGGAGTTTGACCAAGCCAGAAGAATTAAGAGGCTCTCAGTCTGATATTGCCTGTTAGATGGTTACCTCTACAAGAGGGGCAAGTCTCTTCCCCTAATGCGGTGTTTTCATCCTGATGATGCCCAATGGGCATTAAGAGAGGTTCATTCTAGGGAATGCGAAATCAACGTTGGTGGTGAAGCTCTGGTATATCAGGTGCTCCGCATGGGGTATTACTAGATAACTATCCATCAAGACACAAAGAATTTTGTTCAATCCTGTGAACCATGCTGGATGACCTCCAACCATAGCGTCTGTCATCTCCCAGCTTTCCTTACCCCTTTGCTATGTGGGGTGTCGACCTCATTGGTCCATTTCCAACCGCTATTGGACAAGCCAAACACGATATTATGGAAATCGACTACTTCATAAGATGGGTCGAAGCCGGACCACTCTCCCAGATGTTTGAAGAGAATACAACGAGGTTTATAAAAAACAATATGGTTTGCAGGTTCGGGACCCCCTTATCATTATAGCTGACATCGAAAAGCAGTTTGATAACGGTCGATTCAAAGACTTTTGCAACGGCTTGGGAATCGACCTTATATTATCCTCAGTAGCCCATCCTCAGACCAACGGGCTGGTGGATCCACTAATAAGACTATCAAGAAGCCGTTGAAAAAGAAGTTATAGTAGAGAAAAGACAGATGGGCCGAAGAGCTTTCCGAGGTCCTCTAGGCTTACCGTACTACATGGAGAACAACAACCGGAGAAACACCCTATTCTTTAACCTTCGGGGTTGAAGTAGTTCTTCCCATTGAGCACAAAGTAACCTCCTTTAGTGTTTTCCACATTTTGAGCTTGGAAGCAATGAGGACAAGCTTCGAGCTAGCCTAGATCTCTTGGATGAAAAGCAAGATTGGGTAGCTGAGAAAGTAGCGATTTGCCAGTGCAAGATCACTAGGTACTTTAACAAGAGAGTTAAAGCCCAAAGCTTCAAGGAAGAAGACCTGGTTCTTAGAAAAGTAACCTTGAATACAAGGAAAAGGTCAGACGGGGTCTTAGGGCTTAACTAGGAAGGACATTATTTGGTAAAGACAATGATCCGCAATGAGGCATAGAAGCTCGAGGACATGAATGGTTGATCCATCGATCAGATCTAGAATATAGATCACTTGAGGAAGTATTACCCTTAGACAAGGGACTCGTGGGCAGACTACTTCCATTTAGGATTCAAAAAAATATCAAACAATAATGTACTTCATTTTTCATCAATAAAGTCTGTTTTCTCTATTATCGACTACATTCTACATTATTTTCTCCATACCCAACTAGGATCTACACGGGTTAAGTCCGACAAAGTCATCTCAAGACCAAGGATTAGCTGGGGAAGCCCCCTCACTACCGTTGATGCCTCGGCCAGGCACCACCCCCCGTCAAGAAGGGTCTGAGTGTAAGAGCATAGTTGCAATCAAGATCTCGAGACCAGGAAATAGCTAGATATCCATCCTGATGCCTTGGTCAGGCTACCACCCCAAGAAGGGTTTAAGTGTAAGAGCATAGTTGCCATCCAGATATCGAGACTAGGAAATAGCTAGATAGCCCTCTTGATGCCTTGGTCTGGCTAACACCCCTAAGAAGGATCTGAGTTTAAGAGCATAATTTCCATCTAGATCTCGAGACCAGGAAATAGCTGGATAGCCTTCCTGCTGCTTCGATCGGGCTATAACCTCCTTAATAGAGCCCAGGATTGGAAAGCTTTCCTACCTAAATCTTAATGTCCCATTTATTACTGACTATTAATCCCCTATGTGTAGATGATAGTTTGATGAGATAGGTACAAATTAAACCATTATCACATAAGGGAACTACTAATCAAGCTAGAAGTTTCTGCTGAGAGTTGGGAGCTCGAGCGAGATGTCTACCTTCACACTTAAACAAAATCTTACATCTCACAATCTTCGCCAAAGTTTGAGTAGGTCAAGTTTTTTCAAAGGTCAAGTTTTTTCAAAGGTCGCGTCTAGGTCTGGGCCAGGAATGATGCGAGAGTATGTCAAATGAAAATTTATTGAAGAAAGCATGAATTAAATTTAAAGTCTGGTTTCATTAATGAAATGGGAGCCTGTCCCTTGAAAATGCTATAGTTGTCAAAAAGGGAGCCCAACTCTTGGTTCTGGGCTACAAAAAAAAAATGAAGATGATCAAGCATGGGTAAAGTGGGGTGCCTACCTCCATTTCTGGGCTGCAAAGGCAAGCTATGAATAAAGTGTATCAGGCTCCTACTTCTTCTTGATTTTGTTTTGTTGCTTCCCCACCTGCTGGACCTCGCCCGCAGCTCATCATACCTCTTCCTCAGGTATTCGCTCACCATGGCCGCTTTCACCCGCTACCCATCTTTAGGGGGGTCCTCCACTGCCTGCTGCTCAGTGGGGTCCTCTTCCAAGACCTCATTAACCACCTCCGTAACGTCGGGAGGGATGGCTGCGTCAAGAAGGTTTTCTAAAGATTATACCCGGCTTTGTTCAGCATATAGTCCCTCTTTAGAGGTTTCATCCGGGTGATTTTGGAAGGGCCCCATCGAGTTAAGCTGATCAAACCACGCTAGAGGTCTCTCCGGGACTTGAGACTTGAAAGACTAGAGGTGGAAGAGGAGGATCAGTTACAACAGCTTGCTTTATAGTTCCAACCCCGTCACCTTCAAGATGGGACATATCTATAGCCTTCGTCATAATCTTCTCCCTATCCCAGTTGGTAATAACTGTTAGGTCGAAAGGAGAAGGGAGGGCTTCAGCAACCTGGTAAGAAGCATAGAAGTATCCTTCATTAAAGGAAGCATCCGCCTCAGCCTGAAGCTTGGAAACTTGAGCCTGCAGACCTTGGTTTTCAATGTCAAGCGCATTTGCTTCTTTCTTCCAAGAATCCAGCTGATTAGCTTAACGTTGAGAACGAAGGGTTTCGAGATCAAAGGATCACTTCAACCTTTCTTGGTCATACTGATGCTCGGCTAACTCCACCTCTATCCCCTTCTGGCTAGAGGCCATCTCTTATAACAAGTCTTGAGCCCGCACCAATAATTCCATGGCCCGCTCAGCTTCAACTTAAGCATTGGTTGCCCGATCGTGGAGAGAAGCCACATGGTGGCCATGGCCACTAGGAATTTGATAGCCTGCAAAAGAATTCGAGTTAGGAAATGGCGAATCAAACTATTGTATGAGAAAATAAAGAGAGATGACTACCTCGACCAAGAGAGCAGAACCCTTGGTAACCAGAACATCTATGGGCATTGAAGCCATTATAGAAAGAGTTCCTCCGGGGAAGGAAGCAACAAATTGTCTAATGACCTCATCTTGAAAGGCAAAGCCGTATTGATTTGGAGGGAGAATTCAACACCAACCTTGAGGTTCTTTGAAGCTTGGGAGGCTAAAAATGTAGGTGGAAGAGCAGAAGCATCTGGCAAGCATGAAACAGGGGCAACAACAGCAGAAGATTGTGTATAGGCAACTAGAGTAGGATCTAACGTTGCTGCATCAGGAGCTTGAGAAACAGAGGCCCCTTTACCCCGTACCTTGGCAGCCCGAGATGGGATGAGTGACAACTTTAACCTGTGCTGGGAAGAAGACAGAGCAAGAGTAGGAAACCCCTTCTTCTCTGAGGAAGCCAAAGGGATTTCCGGATCCAACTTGGCAAAAAGGGGAGGGGTGCGAGCTTGTAGGGCTTTACAGGAAGCTGGAGCAACAACAAAAACTATTAAAAAAAAAAAGAAGGATGTCAGAAGCAAGCTAGCTAACGGAATGAAGCATAGTGACTCGGTGTTACTTACAAGAGGTAGCATTAGAGATCCATAGGTATCGATTAACCCTGCGAGAATCGAAGGGATCAGCAGTTGGATATTTCAAGTTTAGGTAGTTCTTGACGAGGATAGTCTTCAGCATAACAACAGATTCGGCAGTCAAGGAGTCCCGTTCCTACGAGGATTTATCGTTGAATGTGGTGGGAACCTTGAACTCATACCCGTCGATAAATATGGAGCTTCCTCAATTAGCCTGTGCCAGTATCCATTCTTTCTTCCAAGTTGGGTCCTTCCTCGAAGCGCCAGGGACGATGAAGTTGAGTTTGTTCTTAGCCTTCGCGTAGAACTGACCCCGAAGAACTCCTGAGGTCGAGATTAACTCGTATCCTAACCAAAATCCCGCCAACCTCTACAAAAGCCCCGCTATAATCTTCAGACACAAAAATGGGGCCCTTAAGAGGATCATATTCACGTTATAGCTATGCTTCAATTCGCTAAGGAAAGCTTGAACCTATCTAGATATGAAAGGGGAAGCCCGTCTAATCAGTGCTACCCCCAATAAAGGCCCACAAGGTCGTCTCGAGCTTTACAGGACCCGGAAGGGTTAAGCCAAAGCTTATGGGACCAGAACTAAGGTAAGGATGTACCTTGCTCACCAAAAAAAAGAACGCCTAACTCGATGACCTCCATAAAGAATCATGCCATGAATACACACAAGATCATATCTACACTCCAACGAACATTAAAACTCTACTTACGCGTAAGGCAAGAGGTTGAGTCCAAAAAGGAAACAAACTAATCTCCACCAAAGATATTCTCGAATCCACTATTAACTCAAAGTCTATGATTTTTAAATAAAAGACCCCCCTAGATAAAGAGGAAAGGGATTTAGAGAATTGGGGTAGGAGATCCATAAGTTTAAACCATTCGGGCCATGTAAAAAGGTGCCCAAGCATGATCGACGAAGGGGGAGAATTTTTTTTGACAAAAGAAGAGTGATGTAGAGAATTGAGAGTACAAGAGAGGAATAAAGGGTTAGAATTCAACATAAATTCTGTAATCAGAAAACGGCCCCTATTATTATCTACTATTCGACAGGCACAAGGTTGCCATCTTACTGTATCTCAAAAAGGTTAAGAGTGTTTATGAGTCTATTTGTACAATATTCATAGCTGTTAATAAAGTCATTACATTCCCATCATCATTGCACTTAGATTCATATATCCACCTTTATTCAATGAGGTTAGGTGCCTAAGGTACCAACTCTGGCCATCGCCTACGTGGTAGTAGTCTCGAGGTGTTAACCGAAATTTCTTATTTTGAGTAAATTCCCCGTTAACAGTCCCATTAATGGCGTTGACTATATCATTAATAGGGTTGATTGCCTCTATTAATACGGTTGACCTTATTAATAGGGTTGACTACCTCCATAAATTTGGTTTGACTCATTAATAGGGTTGACTACCTCCATTAATATGGTTTCACCTCATTAATATTATTGTAAATGTCATGAAGGTCAACCCTTTCTTCTTACACTGTTTGGAGGATAGCTCTAGTTTTCTATGTCACTTTAGAGATGTACTTCATGGAGGTTACATGAGCTAGATTGTCATGGAGCTAGATCGATCTTGCTGGTCTTCCCATAGAGCTTGTGCTAACCATTCTAGGGGCGAAATATCCCATAGGGTTCCAACCTTGTAGCTGGGAGCTTGGTTTAGCTACGCTGATCTTTATCATGGAGCTCAACCTAATTATGTAAGATTTTTGGTGAGGTAACTGGCTTTAATTGGAGAGTCTGAATGGATGCAAGGTGTTGATAAGGTGTTGACTACCTCGCCCTGCTTCTGCGTGGTTGTAAGGTACCTCAACCTAGAGGACCTCGATACCTCGATACCTCGCTATATAGACCCAGATTTGGACCCCTACTGAAAGGCTGGAAGGTAGAAAATTCTTCTTTGGACCCTAGCCAAAAAAGGCTATTTACAGAAGTCCCCCTTGACTTGAACACCGGTACGTAGTTGAGGTTGGAGTCAGGATCTTGTACTACATGAAGAATTTTATATGTCGCTTCTTACGAAAATGCTCTCAGCATACTTGGCTCTGGCGAATCAGTGTACCTGTTATTCTTGCTTTAGGAATCTCTGTACTTTTGACGAAAAAGATCCGGGTAGGCAACTAAGTCCACTTTTACACCAGGTCTTTATACATAGGCGAAACGTAGGAAAATTCTTCATACCTACAAACTAAATGAGCGGTGATGGACCACAGAAGGTGATATTCCCTTACACTATTTTTCCAAGAATCATGGTACTTGGGCGAACTGGCGAAATGATCCTGATAGGCAACTATGCCATCCAGATCCTTTTCGGTGGGGTTGGCCAGACCATGGTAGCAGGATGACCTTTTGGTTATTCTGGTCTTGTGATCTAGCAGGCAACTATGCTTGTACGCTCAGATCCATCTTAGGAGAGGTCACTCGACAAAGCCATCAGGTATGCTAGCTACTCTGGTCTTAGGATCCGGATGGAAACTATGCACTTATACTCTGATTCCTCATGGGCATGGTAGCTCAACTAAGGCATCAGGAATGCTAGCTAGCTATCCTGGTCTTGTGATCCGAATGGCAACTATGCACTTACACTCGGATCCTTCTTATGGGTGGTAGCCCAACCAAGGCATCAGGGGTGCTATCTAGCTATTTCTTGGTCTCGAGGTGATCATTGTCGAAATACCATGGCTATCCTCCTGGAGGGATTAATCTGGTCCAGGGCATCATGAGGGCTATCTATCCATATACTGGTCTTGTGATCCGGATTGTAACTATGCACTTACACTCGGATCCTTTTTGGGGGAGGTAACCTGACCAAGGCATCAAGGCTGATAGGGGGGCTTCCCCGATCAATCTCCGGTCTCAAGATCTGGATGGCAACTATGCTCTTACACTCAGACCCTTCTTAGGGGTCGTAGCCGGACCAAGGCATCAGAAGCGCTATCTAACTATTTCCTGGTCTCGACATCTTGATGGCAACTATGCTCTTACACTCAGATTCTTCTTGGGGGTCGTAGCCCGACCAAGGCACCATGAACGCTATCTAGCTATATCATAGTATTTTGATCCGGATATAAACTATGCACTTACAATCGGATCCTTCTTGGGGGAGGTCACCCGACCAAGGCATTGAGGGTGATGAGGGGGCTTTCTCGATCAATTCCTGGTCTCGAGATCTGGATTGCAACTATGCTCTTACACTCATACCCTTCTTGGCTGAGGTGGTGCCCGACTGAGGCATTAGAGGTAATGAGAGGGCTTCCCCGACCAGTCTTTGGTCTCGAGGCTATTACTGTCGAAATACCATGATGATCCTTCTTGAGGGATTAATCCAGTCCAGGGCATAAGGAGGGCTATCTAGCTCTCCTAGTCAAAGCAATCCTTTAGAGGGATTTGAATCGGTCCAGGGCATTAGGAGTGCAGTGTAACTATCCTGGTAATGGCGATCCTCTTAGAGGGATTTGATCCGGTCCAGGGTATCTCGATCATGGGATAATGGTTCACAGAAGAATTATCATGGAGATCAAAATAAAAGGAGATGCAAACTCATGGGGGTATCGGTTGATAACCAGCCTCGCTCTAGGAGTCTTTTCACGAGTAGAATCTCTTGAGACGATCTGTGTTATGTTTGTAGATAATAGAATGACTTTCTACAAAATACACTTTTTATTACGAACTATAGGAAATTATCTCATGCTGGGGTCATCGCCCCTCTCATTGGAGTACTGAGAAAATATTGAGCTTCTAGTCTCCAAGTGATGTAACCGGTTTGGAAGTCTGCTTGGGGTCGATGAGAGTCTTCAATTATCGTAATAGCCACTGTGAACGAATCAGGACCTTTGGATACTCCCCGAACGGATCGGGATATCGATGGCTTACTAGGGCATTAGAAAGCCTAGTAAAAATGGAGAGGAGCCATCAGTATGATAATCTTTGTGAGCAAACTGATGCTGCTAAGGTGGAGCTCGTGCAAGCCAATATGGATGGTTACTTCTTCAGAGCCTTCCAGGTAGAGCTGGCTCTACTCCCCCACTTTGACTTAAGAGTCATTAATGGACGGAGAAGGGAGAGAATTAAAAAGAAAGCAGCTGAGATGACTGTGTATGTTCCCACCGTAGCTGGCAAGTCTTGGGTTGCTGAAACAGACATTGGCTCGAAATCCCATGGTACAGTAGAGGATCAATCCGAAGAAGGAGTTTCTCCCTCAAATAAAAGCCACAGCTAAGGTGGTTGCTTTTGTGGCAGGTGAGCTCCAGTTGATCCAGAAGTAGCTGCTTCGGATGGAGAAGTTGCCCTTTCAAAGGAGGCCAAACCTGGAGTAAAAGGAATTGACCAAGGTAGCAGAGAGAGAAGTCGTTCTAGATTAAGCCCTGACCAAAGATGGGGTAGACGCTGCTGAGGCGCATGTAGATAGAGAGCTGATGCATATGATACAGAGAGATTCAAGTCCATATACCATACCTTACAAGGATTGCTTTGAAAGAGGAAATAAAATATGGAAGAAGAGGTCTAAACTTTGTGTAGCAACGTGATTGCCTTGGAAGCCAAAACGGATGCATCCTTTGCTGAAGGATGCCACTTACCAGAAGGCTCAAGCTCTTCTTCCCCTGTCTGACGGAGCGTCATTGAAGAATGGAACCGGAGGTGACCATGGAGCAACTTGCAGAGTTAGTTCGGTCCGTCCTTACTGAAATTGTTCATTCTTGAGCCGCTAGGTTCATACGTGATGAGGAGGACTTGGAGTCAATCTCTGCTTTCATGTCTTGTCGTGATGAGGTAGGAACTACCTCGAAGTACCTATCTAATGCAGAAGCTTAGGAAGTTGGATGGGCTTTAAATCCGATTACCTCTCCATCTGAACCCGGTCAAAGAGTTAGAGGTCCTGATCGATCCTACTAAGGAAGACGAGGTTCGAACTGATCCGACAGATATTGGCTACTTTAGAAGTTCGGAATGCAGGTCGAGTTCAAACCTGTGTATTTTTTTGTCTGAATCTGTCAATGAGGTAAAGACCCAGGTCGACCGTACCGAGGAAGGGGAATTTCATACTGAAACCAGAGTGGTGGAAGAGGTCTCGATCAATCAAGATGAAGAGATAGTGGACCGAGCTGATTAGGGCTGAGAATGAGCTGCCACTATTGATGAAACTAACTAGGGAGGTGGATCAGGACCACGGTGGCTCGCTAGGGCATTGAATGGCCTAATTTAAGTGGTGAGGAGTCACCGGCTTGGTACTAGATATAAGGAGGCCTGGACCTTATAGCGGTACAACTATTACTTTAGAGGCTTGCTCAGACACGTAGGAGGCCTTACCGAATATGGGAAACCTTTAGGCTTGTCTCGAATGAACCGGGACTTTGGTAGGTTGCTAGGGCATTAAATGACCTGGGATGAATTGAGCATAGCCACAGGTATGATGCTCTTTAAGAGCAGGTTGATGCTGCTAAAGTTGAGCTTGAGCAGACCAAGAGGGTGATGATCAAGATAATGAGGGAATCGATCATCCTAAGCAAAGTTATGACTAGAGATGAGGCAATCACGATTAAGATACAGGTAGACAGAGAGCGGATGCAGTGTGCATATGATATGGAGAGACTCAAATCCATGCTCCATGCTTTGTAAGTACCGCTCTGAAGGAGATCATGGAGAAAGCTGGGAGTTTATTATGTCCCTATCATTGAAACCAATCCATCTCGAGCCACTGGGTGCTTTGATGATGATGAGGACGTGGTGCCCATCTCTACCTTCATGCCAAACCGCGCTAGGGTAGAACCTATCTCGAAGTCCCCTACTACAAGGTATGAGATGCATGAGGGGCTTCAAGCCTGCCTACCTATCTATCTGATTCTGTCAAAGTAGAGGTCCAGATTGGTGTTACCAAGGTAGGAGAGGTAGGAGAGGTAGGAGAGCTTCTGATTGATCCAACTGAGCAGATAGTGGTCAAGGCTGATTGAAGTAGATCCAACTAAAGTGGTGAAAGCTGCTCCGAAGTAGCGGCGCAAGGGGATGACGGCCCTTCTTCTAACGAAACAGTAAGACCAGGTAGGAACAAGCTGCTACTGTTGATGATTCTAACCAGAGAGGTGGATCGGGACCCTGGTAGCTTACTAGGGCGATGAATTTCCCGGTACAAATGGTGTTAAGCTATCGGTATGGTAACTGTCCAAAGACATGCTTAGGATCCTAGAAGTTTCCCATAACTAAGAGAAGGCTCTAGACTCCTCCAGAATGAGTAGAAACCATGGTGATTCACTTGGGCATTGGATGGCCCGATACAAATGGAGTGGAGCCCCTTGACATGTACAGGTCTAGAATCATTGTAAAGAGTCCCCAGCAACTGAAATGAGGCTCTGGACCTCGTTTGAACGAAACAGGAGCTTAGTGGCTCACTTGGGCGTTAACCGGCCCGGTATAAGAAGTGAGGAGCTATTAGGCTTTGCAGCGAGGCTACTACTCCAGAGGTTTGCTTAGGCATGTAGGAGGCTTTACCAAAATATGGGAAACTTCTGGGATCTCCACAATCAGATCGGGCTTCGGTGGCTTGCTAGGGCGATGAATAGTCCAGTACATATGAAGCAAAGCCACCGGTCTGGTACTGATCCAGAAGCATGCTTGGGATCCTAGAAGTCCCAACAACTGAGAGAGGGCTCTGGACCCTGCTGGAACCAACTGGGAGCTCAGTGGCTCACTTTGGCATTGACCGGCCTGGGATAAGAGGTGAGGAGTCACAGAGCCTTACAGTGGGGCTGCTACTCCAGAGGTTTTCTTAGGCATGTAGGATGCCTTACCAAAATGTGGGAAACCTCTGGGTGCTTCTCGATCATATTGAGCTTCAGTGGCTTGCTAGGGCGATGAATGGCCCGGTACATATGGAGCGAAGCCACCGGTCTTGTAGAGGTGCTACTGCTCCAGAAGCTTGCTTAGGCACGTATGAGGCCTTACTAAGAGTGAGAAGCTTCTGCAAACTCCTCAATCGGATCGAGCTTCGGTGGCTTGCTAGGATGATGAATGACTCGGCACATATGGATCGAAACCACCAGTCTTGTAACGGTGCTACTGCTCCAGAATCTTGCTTAGGCACGTAGGAGGCCTTACCAAGAGTGGGAAGCTTCTGGGAACTCCTCGATCAAATCGAGCTTCGGTGGCTTGCTAGGACGATGAATGACCCTATAATATGGAGCGAAGTCACCGGTTTAGTACTTGTCTAGAAGCATGCATAAGATCCTAGAAGTCCCCAGCAACTGAGAGAAAGCTCTGGACCCTGCTTGAATGAACCGAGAGTTTATTGGCTCACTTGGGTGCTGACTGGCGCAATGCACGAGGTGTGGAGCCACTTATCTTCTACTGGTCATGCTGCTCTAGAAGCTATACAGTTGAGTTGGCTTCTTAGATTCATGAGTCGACCTGTTACCGCTACCTAGGAGCTTTTGAAGAGCGGATACGGTGACATGAAGGGTTCTGTATGGTCAGGTACAAGTCCAATGGATCTGCTGGATAAGAGGTCTACCGGTAGTAGAGCAAATATTCTGTAAGGAAGCAGGAGAGGTATAGTTTTACTGTATAGGAGCTCTCGATGTATTAGAATGGTTTAGTTATGTAGGAGATATTTAAGCTGGGAGCTACTGTTTTGGAGATCCATGATTATCTGAGCAGGTTCGCTTCATAAAAGAAGCATAATGAACCGGTTCCACTAGGAATCCCACGTACCATATTTGCTCCACAATGAGCAAAACTCGTTAAATGACAAAATGAGAACCACACGCAATGCATTGGCGATATAGACAAGTATAATGAAAGGACATTGTAAATAGTAAATGATATTCAACGAATAACGAATCTGTTACCTCGATAGTTTAATGATACTTATGAGACACAGAGGCTTTCAAAAGGGGTGTGGAAACTTCCCACAGACGGTGCTAAATAGTGTTAATGGAAAATTCTCACAGTTTGCATGATCGACACCGGCTCTTTGTAAGTCATATTCTTTGACACATACTGTTAATAGTAAAATTTGGCTAGGGGTCAAAGAGAAATTTTCCACTTTTTTAACCCAAATCGATGCCCGAAGTCGACATTCATGAAACCCCCGATGTAACATAAAAATGCCCCGCAGAAGTACGGAGGGATCGCCATGCTTCAAAACTAACAGGGAAGAAGCTAGGCACGACCAGGATGAACCCCCACGCAAACACTGGATTTCGGGCTTCTCGAGGCCACCTACCTAGGAACCTCGGTTCCTGGGGTCGGGTTCCTCAACCTCCCCGTGAAAGCCAAGGGGGGTTGCTAAGCTCAGGAAACATTCAAAAGAAGCCAAACAAACAAAGCAAGCCCCCTCCGAGTTAAGGCTTTTAGAAGTCAAACATAATCCATGTCCTGAAAGAGAAGCCCACTAACCTTTCCAGGAGCCCATTGTCCCTTCCATGATACGAGAAGGAAGAAGGCCTCTAAATAAATCAGATCCATGTTACCTTATAGGAATGAATTCCGGGGTGTCCAGTCCAAGCCTCAAAAAATGGAACCGAAGCCTAGATCTACCTCGCCCTACGAATGGCTAGCTCAGCAACCTCCATGAAGAATCATGCCGTAAGTATGCACAGGAATATATCTACGTAACAACCAGCATTTACATGCAAGTCAAGAGTCTGATTCCAAAAAGGAAGTAAACTTATCTTCGTCAACAGTATCATCATTTCTGCTATTTACTCGGATTCAACAACTTTCAAATAATAGATCCCGCCCGATAAGAAGTGAACGGATTCATAGGATCGTGACGAGATATTTATGAGTATAAACCTACTTGGACCGGGTATAAATAGAGCGAAGCATGGAAGAAATATAGAGAATGACAAACAAAAATAGAAGGGTGCCTAAATTCTGTGAACAGAACACGGCCACCGTGATATCCACTATTCGACTAGCACGAAATCACCACATTCCTACATTGTAGAGAGATAGTGAGTGTACAAGAGAGAATTCTGTATACCAGGAGTAGCCAATACTACAATCCCCACTTGCTATTGTAACACAAACATTCATTTTTATCTAAGCAGGTTAGGTATCAAAGGTACCAACTCCGTCCACCACCTCCGTGGTAGTGGTCTCGAGGGCGTTAGCTGTAATTCCTCACCCTAAGTGAATTTTTGGTTAACACTTTCTGGCATCGTCTGTGGGATTCTCCCACACCACCATCTTTATATTCACAAGTTTATTGTTTTACAGAAGTCATGAGGCTTCGCTCCTTCCAATGACAGCCAGGCGTATCGGGACAACCTTCCTCTGCATCGACATGAAAGGTCTCGAAGAAAGGAAGAAAATCTGGGCTCCATAGACAGGTTCCAGACCAGCCAGCCACTGTGCGGCCTTTGGATCCCCTATGGGAACCAGGTCGAGCATGGCCAGCAAGCTGCGGCTTTCATGAAGAACATCCGTAAATCGATGAAGAACATCTGGAGCAAATTAAGGTCGACGAACAGCTCAAGGTTAAAATGGAACAAGACAACATAAGAGCCGTAAATCGATAAAAGAATGAAGCTCCCAAACCATAGCAAGCTCAGAAAAGCCAGAACAAACCCCTTAATAAGTCGACGTATCGCTTCCCTATTTCTCAACCCAGATTGGTAAAATATCATGCAAAATGAACTCCTCCACGAGTAGCAAGCTTCACCTCCTTCCAGAACAGTTGCCCCAATAGCTCGAGATGAGAGAGGGTATGATCGTTACACCCCTCTAAATGCATCTCGTAAGACAATCTATCTCGCCATTCGGGACAAGGGGTTGCTACAGAAGCCCGTACCTATGAAAGCCACTGTTGATAAGAGGAATCGTTATAAGTGTTGTCACCTTCATGAAGACGTGGGACATAACACTTCAGAGTGCTATAGTCTGTAAAATCAGATTGAGGCTTTGATAAGGGGAGGATGATTGGTAGAATTCTTACAGCAAATCAGAGATAACATTCAGACCAGACGGGAAGTACAAGCCGAGATCCGTGAGCACTCTGAGAAAAGAAAAGGGGAGCAGGCGGACCAGATGCAACAAATCCTGATAATACATACCATCAGCGGAGAGCCTGCTCTAGTCGGGACCTCCAACAATTCCAAGAAAAACCACATAAGAAAATTCCCTCATTTGGACGAAGGGTGGGGTATCTTTAAGGTCGACCAGAACCTGACTAACCCCTCCTAGTTGTCACAGATCATTTTTACCAAAGCAGATGTCTATAGCACCAAGCAGTCTCATGATTATCCTATAGTGATCACGGTACAGATTGTTAACTGCATGGTATACCGTGTGCTCGTCGATACAGGCAGCAACGTCGACGTCCTATTTAAAGACACCTTGGAAAAACTAGACTTGAAACAGTGGTGTTACAATAGTTGCACTACCTCGCTATATGGGTTCACTAGGACTCAATCATACCTGTGGGATCAAAAATCCTACCAGTGATCATTGGAGTCACACCTCTCCAGCAGAATATCATGACAGACTTCATGGTGGTGGATGCCCCATCGGCCTACAATGAAATATTAGGGAGACCATTTTTATCATCCATGAAAGGGGTCCTATCCATTTACCACAACATCCTGAAGTTTCTAGTAGGAGACAATGTGGGGGAAGTTTGGGGTGATTAGCAAGCAACCAGGAAATGCTACGTAATGTTTGCCAACCCAATGGCTTTAGCAAAACAACTCACCCAGGTGACAACAAACCAAGATAGAGTAACCCCTGCATTGACCCTAGAAGTTGTAGGGCCTCCGAATCACCCCGAGGATGACCCCGTGGTGCCCGACGTAGAGGAGCAGAGAAGGGAATGGGCCAACGGTCATCTAGTGGACAAGCTAGAAGAGATCTCTATTTGAATGGACAATCCCTCGAAGGTTGTCAAAGTCGGAGCCACTCTTAAGCCGGGAGTGAAAGAGGGCTTGATCGGGCTGTTCACAGAGTTCAACGACATTTTTGCTTGGGGTCATACCTAGATGCTTGGGATCCCAATAACTTGGCAGCTCACCGACTAGCAGTGGATCCGACCTTTAAACCCAACAAACAAAAAAGACGGCACTTCAACGTTGAAAGAAATGCGGCTGTCTAGGAAGAAGTGGACAAATTGACCCGAGCGGGCTTCATCAGAGAGGCAAGTTACCCCGAATGGATTGCCAACGTGGTAATGGTCACGAAAGCAAATGGGAAGTGGCATATGTGCGTCAATTATACTGACCTCAACCGGGCATGCCCAAAAGACAGTTTCCCTCCACCAAAAATTGATCAGTTAGTTGACTCAACCTCCAGAAACAAGCTCTTGAGCTTCATGGACGTATTTTAAGGGTACAATCAAATTATGATGCACCCAGCCGACCAGGAAAAGACCAGTTTCATCACCGGACAGGGTCTGTATTGCTACAAAGTGATGCCTTTCAGGCTTAAAAATATAAGAGCTACGTACTAGTGGTTGGTCAACCGACTGTTCAAGCCCGAAATTAGAAGATCAATAGAGGTGTAAATCGACGATATGATCACCAAGACATCAACCTCTAAGCGACACCTGAACAACCTTTGCAGAACCTTCATGATTTTAAGGGAGAACCAAATGAGGTTGAACCCCTCTAAATGCGTCTTTGGGTAAGTTTCTAGGCTTCATGGTCTATGAGAAAGGCATAAATGCTAACTCTGAAAAGATTAAGGCCATCCTGGACCTGGAGTCCCTCACGTCACTCAAACAGGTTCAAGTCTTGACCAGACAGGTATCAACGCTCAACAGATTCATTTTTTGGTCTACCGACAAGTGTCTCCCATACTTCAAAGCCATTAAGCAGGGAAGAAACATGAAATGGGACAAGGAGAGTGAACAAGGTTTTCAATCCTTGAAAAAATATCTGTTAAGCCCTCCATTACTGATTTATGAGTTTTCAAAATTTTGATTTGGGTTTTAGATTATAGAAACTAATTGAATTTCTTGTATTTGTTGGGTTGGAGATTGGTATGGTGTTGTATGCAATTCCAACAATGAAATTGAGATATTCGTGTTTGACAAAGATGGAATCAAGTAAGAGGGGGGATTTTATGGAATGGGGAGATACCTGACTTTGTTGTGTTTTGTTTTTATTTTTTTACTTGTTTTTCTGCGTGTTTTGTGGGGGTTCTGGTATGGTGTTTGTTCTTGTTTGTGCTGTTCCTTTTTTTTCCTGGGTATTGTTAGGGCTTCTGTTTTGGGTATCTTCGGTTATGGGAGCAGCTGTTGTTTCTCTCTTGTTGGTCTCTGTTTGTTGCCAGTGTTGGGTTGCTTGAAAAAAATCGCCTCTTAAAAAAATATTCGAGTTGAGGTATGTCGATTTGCTTGGAAATATTCCTTCTAATTTCACTTCCTTGTTGTCTTTATAGATTGTTGTTTTTATTGGAACAAACCTCACAGGTTTGATCCCTAAATAGATTGCTTCTCTTTCACAATTGAAGTACCTATGAAATCCCAAGTGAAGTACCTATGAAATCCCAAGTGTGCTCTGTAGCTTGATTAAAAGTTTGTATCTTAATTCCAATCAACTAGTAGGTTCCATTCCAGTTCAATTTGGAAATCATACGAGCTTGAAGGAGTTAATCATATATGATAACCAACTTGGTGACTGAATTCCTAGTTCAGTTGCGGAATTGAAGAATCTCGAAACAAATAGAGCATGTGTAAACAAGAACCTTGAAGGTCTCAAACCAGAAAATGAGTCTCAAACTAGTGGATGAATCTACGCATAACTCATCTGAGATCTTCAAAAAAATATACTAGTTAAAAGAGAAAAACACCATATCCAATTCGAAAAAAGTTCACCAATTTTTTTGCCAATTGAAAGGCTTTCATTTTTTATAGTAAAAAAATACTATTTATTTCTCAATTATTTGATAAATTATTGAATCACTTTTGTTCAAGTTAAAAAAATAATAGGAAAATTACGATTTTTGATATTTTTTTGGTTAACCTACCATACGTGTTTTTTCCATTTTCATTTTCAGAATCTAGTTTTTACCGTATGCTATCAGAAGCGTTTTTAGATTTCGAAGTTAAAAACAAAAACTCTGTTTTCATTTTCATATTCATTTTCCTTTTATAAAAAACAGTTGTTAATGGGAAATTCGCTCAGGATGAGAAATTCCTATTAACAACCTCGAGACCACTACCACGGAAGTGGTGGCCGGAGCCGGTACCTTTGATACCTAACCTGTTTAGAGGTAAACGAGAGTCTGGATTATAATAATAACAAATGTGAACTTTTATTATTGATTACTCGCTTTGGTATACATAATTCTCTCTCATATGCTCACAATCTCTCTAGGACCTAGGAAGGTGGTAGCTTTATGCTTGTCGAATAGTGGAAACAATGGCGGCCATGTTCTGAATACAGAATGTAGGCCCTTCTCTCCTCCTTTTTTCTCGTCTCTCAGTCGTTCTTTTTCTCTTCTCCTCTTCTTGTTCTTTTTCCCCTCTACAATGCTTGGCCTTACTTATATATGGTCCACATAGGTTTTAAGTTCACAAATATCTTACCGTGATCCCATGAATCCGTTCCCATCTTATCCAGCGGGATGCGTCATTTGAATTTGAATTGTTACTGGATTCGATGATATCGTTGATAGAGATAAGTTTGTTTCCTTTTTGGAATCAAACTCTTGATTTGCACGTAAATATTAGTTATTACATGGATACGATCCTGTGTGTACTCATGGCATGATTCTTCATGGAGGTTATTGGACTATGCTTTTGTTCTAGATAGATCTATGCTTCGGTTCTATTCAGAAGAGCTTGGGATAGACAAAGGGGCACTTACTAGAGGTAATATGGACTAGGTGAGATTCTTCTTTTTATGCCCGACGGGAACAGCGGGCTTATGGAGAGTTTGGTGGGCTTTTATCTTAGACTACGAATTAAACCTGGCTTCGGGAAGTGCCCACGAGTGTAAGGAGCTTACTTTTGTTCTCATCGGGCTTTGCTTCGAGTGCTTCACGAGTTCAGCGATCTTTTCTTACTTTCGTGGGGCAATTTTAGAGCTCGATCTCGGGAGCCGAGGTCCCTGGGTAGGTTGCTTCGCGAAGCCCGGATTCCTATGTTCGCGCTTAGGCTAGACTTGGTCATGCCCAGCTTCATCCCTGATAGCTCTGAAGCCCGGCCTACCTTCTTTGCTCTTGTGGGGTAGCTTTATGGTCTGCCTGGGGTCTCATGAATGTCGACTATGGGCGTTGACTTGGGGCGGGAAAGTGGAAAATTTATCTTTGACCCCAAGCCAAATTTTACTATTAACAGAAGTCCCCTCTGACTTGAACACCAGAGGTACAGTTTGGGTTGGAGTCAGATTCCCTGTTTAATTGGGAAATTTTCCGGTTACAAGATAATTATTGAGAACATCGAATAAAATCTTCTCATTAATTGCCCAAGTAATGTGTCGAACTTAAATTGGTGTGTTCTTCGAGGAAAACAGGTTGTGTTACAGCCCTCTCTGCTGCTTGAGGTAATTTTTTCGAGGATGTCACCGATGTCATTATTACCCTAACCTCTATTTAAACTCAAACTCGCTGCCTGTCTTCACGCATTCTTTCAATTTCAAATTTCCATATTTCCTCTCTCTTCTTACCCTCTGTCGATTTCCATACCTTCAAGCTCTTTTGATAGCATTGAAGCTCTGGTCGAGGGCACTGGCAACTCTAACTTAGTTTCTCGAAAATGGGTGTGAGGATTTTGAGTGACGAGGACTCCTCCCTGGTCAGCCAGCGTCGTCGCTCTGGTAGGAACTTCTTAAACGATTTCGGCATCTCGAATCAACCCGACAACCCTCTAAACTTAGTTGATAAGGATTCTAATGTTGAAAAGAGGATCAACACAACCAGGGAGGTTCAGATTACCATGGCAAGGCTTCCTTCAGCGACGTCTCTTCGTTTAGAATTTAGGGTTATTCCCGATTCTATCTTTGACCTACAATCTATTTACCTCCTTCGGGATAAATATGGCATTCCTATGGGTGTTACCCTCACAGTTATCTATAGGAACTATGATGTTTATAATCCTTCAGCGGGCGTGTTTCCCATTCATCTGGCGGCCTTTGAGAATGGGGTCAGGCTCCCCATTCACCCTACTTTTCGACGGGCCCTTAATGCTCTTCAATTAGCTCCCCCTCAACTGACGCCCGGCTTTTGGAGGCATCTGATTGGCTTTCTCGTGTTGTAGAGGGAACAATGTGAGTTGGGCAATGTCACCCGGGAACAGGGGGCGGAAGAGCTGGCCTACCTTTTCCAGATTGGGAGCTTGTATGGAGGTCCCTAGGGACAGTTCTACGTGAAGGCCAAAAACAAATTCAACTTTATCATCCCGGTCGCTTCGAGAAAAAAATTCGCTTGGAAGGAAGAGTACTAGCGGGGGGTGGGGGGAAGGACTGAGGGAGCTCCGTATTAATCGACGGGCATGAGCTCACGATTCCCACTGCTTTCAGTGACAAACCCTCATGGGATCAGGACTCCCTGCCCACTGAGTCTGAGGCTGTGCTGAAGACTATCCTGGCCAGAATTTATCTGAACTTGAATTTTCCAACTGTTGATCCCTTCGACCTCAGCAGGGTGAACAAGTACTTGCATATCTCTGATGCTACCCCTTGTAAGTAATCTCAAGTTGTTATGCTTTGTCCTTTTTTTTAACAGTTTTTGTTGTTTCTCCAGCTTTTCACTAAGCTCAGCAAGCTCAGACCCCTCCCCTTCCTGCTAGATTGTCCAGAGGGGTCTTCTCGATTACCTCAGAGAAAAGGGGGCCTATCACCCCTGCTGCTGCTTCACCTGTTCCGACTCCATTTCCTACCCAAGCTAGGTCCATGATGGCAATTATTGCGTCACTGGCTTCCAACGCGCTAACTAAAGGAGGTCCTGCTTCCCAGGTTTCTAATATGACCACATCTACCCCTTCATCAGTGGTCCCTGCTACAGTTATCACTCATTCAGTTACACTACCTACTGCTCCAACCGACCTACATGCACCCCATTCAGTTCAGGCAACAAGGGACCCCAAGGCTAGTGTTCTTGAGACTCCACAATCTCACCCCTACCATTAGTCGGGCTCGATTGTCCATGATGAGGTTCTAAAGAAGTTTATGGCGTCTTGCCCAGGTGGCGGGCTTTCCAGAATGGCCTCAATGCCTATGGACATCATGCTTACCAAGGGGTCTGCTTTCCTGGCTGAGGTAGTCATTGCCTTTGTTTTCTGTGATTGCGAGCTTTGATTGCTCTCTAACCTTTGTTTCATATTTTGCAGGCTTTCAAGTTTAATGTTGCAATGGGTCGACATGTATCCCTTCTTCACGACCGGGCTACCCAGGCTGAAGCTGAAACTGAAAGGGTTACGGGGCTTCTCGCTCAAGTTCGGTCTCTTGTAGATGAAATGACCTCCAATCAGAGGGAAACGGAAACTGAACTGAGCGAGCTTCGCTGTGACCATTAGAGAATGAAAATATCCTTTGACCAAGAAACCCTCAAGTTAGAGCGGCGGTCTAGGTAGAGAGACTCTTGGAAGGCTGAAGCCAAGAAGCTGGATACTGAGAATCAAGAAATGCATATATATATATATATATATATATATATATATATATATATTGCCAAACTTCAGGTCGAGGTGGATGCGTTCTTCAACGAAGGTTACTTTTACACTTCTTACCAAGTCACCGAAGCCCTCCCCTCTCCCTTTGACTTATTAATTATCGCTAACAGGGATAAGGAGGAGATATTGGCCAAGGCCACAGAAATGTCTCACCCCTTAGGTGATGAATTGAATCCCTCTAACGTGGCCAAAGCCGGGTAGCAAACAGCTGGGTTAGACATTCCTTCTTTTATTCTCATCTTCCCAACGTCGGGTCCCGAAGAGTCCTAGAGGGTGGTTCTACCCACGAAGCCAGAAGGATATCTTACGGAAGCCCAAGACCCCTCTAGAATTGCCTCAAGGGAAGAAACAATAGGGGGAGAGAGCATGCTAGAGTCAATGGCCAATCTTCTTGATGCAACCATACCACCTGAGGTTTTAGCGGTGATTAATGAAGTCGTGGAGGAGGACCCTACTAATAATGAGGCAATTAAGGTGGAGTAAGACCATGCTGATCATGAGACATTCAAGAGGCATCCTTAGGAGGAGGTGGCGGAGGCGGCCGAGGCGGCCGTCTGGGATAAGGGATCACCCCAAATTTCCCCTACCTTGTCTTCTACTGGGAACTTTAGAACATTATGGTAAATGGATAGGACCCCTTTCAAGGATGATAAAAACGGCCTCTCTAATATTGCATTGTAGGCCGATGAGGTATCCACCACCACGAAGTCTGTCATGATATTCTGCTAGAGAGGTGTGGCTCCAATGATCACTGGTAGGATTTTTGATCCCACGGGTATGATTGAGTCCCCAGTGAACCCATATAGCAGGGTAGTACAACTATTGTAACATCACTATTTCAAGTTTAGCTTTTCCAGGGTATCTTTAAATAGGACGTCAACGCTGCTACCTGTGTCAACAAGCACACGGTGTACCATGCAGTTGGAAATTTGTATCGTGATCACCATGGGGTCATCATAAGGCTGTACAGTGTTATAGGCATCCGTTTCGGTGAAAATGATATGTGACAGCTGGGATGGGTAAGTCGGTCTCTGGTCGACCTTGGAGATATCCCGCCCTTCGTCCGTACAAGGGACTTTCCTCGTATGGTTTTCCCTGGAATTGTTAGAGGTGCCAGCCAGAGTGGGCCCTCCGCTGAAGGTATGTATTATCTGAATCTGTTGCATCAGGTCTGAC
Source organism: Dipteronia dyeriana (assembly GCA_032871835.1). Classification (NCBI taxonomy): domain Eukaryota; kingdom Viridiplantae; phylum Streptophyta; class Magnoliopsida; order Sapindales; family Sapindaceae; genus Dipteronia; species Dipteronia dyeriana. The sequence goes on from CM065299.1 coordinate 21,484,312, forward strand.
CTGCTCCCCTTTCTTTTCTCAGCATGCTCTCAGATCTCGACTTGCACTTCCCTTCCATTCTAAATGTTCTTCCTGACATGCTATAAGAATTCTACCAGACATCCTCCTCTTATAAAAGCCTCAACTAGACATTTCTCGTTGACCCCCTATCCAAATTTTACTATTAATAGAAGTCCCCTCTGACTTGAACACTGGAGGTAGAGTTAGAGTTGGAGTCGGATTAACTATTTATTTGGGAAATTTTCCGTTACAAGGTATTTACTGGGGATCTCGAATGAAATCTTCTCATTAATTGTTTGGGTGACGTGTCATGGGCGGATTAGTATGTTCCCCAAAATAGTCCGGCTACGTTACAACCGCTCTGAGATTCAAGACGATCTTACCGAAGATTTTGCTGATGTCAATGGCTATTCCACCTCTATTTAATCCCGACCTCATCATCCCTTTCTTCACGCTTTCTTTCAATTTCAAAATTTTAGATTTACTCTCCCTTACTGTTTTCTCCGACCACATCATTGTCTTTCACCCACATTCAAGCTCTTTTCAACCAACAATGTCGAACTCCTCTGACAGATTTGAAGCCATGGTTGAGGGCACTGGCGGTTCTAATTTGGTTCCTCAGAAATAGGTGTGAGGAATCTTGAGCGATGAGGACTCTTCCCCGATCCGTCAACGCCACCGTTTCAGTAGGAATGTTTAGATAGGTTCCGACTTCTCAAATCAACCCGACAACCCTCTGAACTTAGTTAACAAGAAGAGAGAGTCGACACCGCAGGGGAGGTTCAAATTATGGTGGATGGGCTTCCTTCAACGAAGCTTCTTCCTTCTGAATTTAGGGTTATCCCCGACTCTACTGTTGATCCACATTCGATCAACTACATTCGGGATAAATATGGCATTCCTAAAAGCGTCACCCTCACAATTCCTTGATTCAGGCTGACACGACCAAGGTGGTGAAGCTGGCTCCGAGGTAGTAGTGCTAGAGGATGACGGTTCTTCGTTTACCCAAGCAGTAGGATCAGAAAGGAAAGAGTTGCCACTGTCAGTGAAACTAACCTAGGATGTGGATCGGGACCACGGTAGCTTGCTAGGGCAATGAATGGTCTAGTACAAATGGAGTGGAGATACCGGTATGGTGCTAGATATAAGGAGGCTCCAAGACTTGCAACAGTGGTGCAATGTTGCTCCAAAAGCTTCCCTAGGCACGTAGGTGGCCTTACTGAATATAGGAAGCCTTTTGGCCCATCTCGATTTAACTGGAACTTCGACGGCTTGCTAGGGCATTGAATGACCCAGTATGAGTGGAGCATAGCCACCAGTATGATGCTATTTATGAGCAAGTTGATGCTGCTAAAGTCGAGCTTGAGCATACCAAGGAGGAGATGATCAGGGTAATGAGGGGAGCGATCATCCTGAGATGCAGTGTGCATATGATGTAGAGAGACTCGAATTCGTGTTCTGTGCCATGTAAGGACCGCTCTGAAGAAGATCATGGAGAGAACTGAGAGTTTATTAGGTCCACTCTCACTAAAGCTGGTCCATCTCAAGCCATAAGGTGCACTAATGATAAGGAGGACATGTTGTCCATCTCCACATTCATGCCAGGCCATACGAGGGTAGAAACTATCTCAAAGTCCCCAAGGTAGGAGAGGTAAGAGAGGTAGGAGAGATCTGGATTGATCCAACTGAGGAGATGGAGGTCAAGGCTGATTGAAGTTGATCCAACCAAGGTGGTGGAAGCTGGCTCCGAAGTAGCCATGTTAAGGGATGATGACCCATCCTTCAACCAAGCAATGAGACTAAAACGAAAGGAGCTACTGCTGTAGAGGAGACTAACCAGAGAGGTAGATCGAGACCAAGGTAGCTCGTTAGGGCGATGAATGGCCCCATACAAGTGGAAAGGAGACAATGACCTAGTTACTGTATGGAGACATGCTCGGGATTCTAAAAGTTTCTCGTGATTGAGAGAAGACTTTGGACCCCTCCGGGATAAGTGGTGACTCTCTTGAGCATTGGATGACTCTATATGAATGGAGATGGGCTACATGTCTGGTACCGATCCAGTGGCATACTTGGGATTGTAAGAAGCCCCCTACAACTGAGTGAAGGCTCTGGACCATGCTGGAACGAAACAGGAGCTCAGTGGCTCATTTGGGCTTTGACTAACCCTGTATAAGAAGTGAGGACCCACTTTGCCTTTCAGTGAGACTGCTACTCCATAGGTTAGCTTAGGCATGTATGAGGCTTTACCAAGAGTGGGAAACCTCTGGGCTCTCCTCGATCAGATTTGGCTTCGGTGGCTTACTAAGGCGATGAATGACCCGATAAACATGGAGCAAAGCCACTGGTCTGGTACTAGTCCAGAAGCATGCTTGGGATCCTAAAAGTCCCCAACAACTGAGAGAAAGCTCTAGACCCTCCTAGAGTGAACCGAGAGTTCAGTGGCTCACTTGAGCCTTGACTAGCCCTGTATAAGAAGTGATGAGCCACTTGGCCTTACAGTGAGGCTACTACTCTAGAGGTTTGCTTAGGCATGTAGGGGGCCTTACCAAGAATGGGAAACCTCTGGGCTCTCCTCGATCAGATCTGGCTTCTGTGGCTTGCTAGGGCGGTGAATGGTCCGATACATATAGAGTGAAGCCACCGGCCTTGTAGCGATGCTACCGCTCTAGAAGCTTGATTAGACACGTAGGTGGCCTTACCAAATGTGGGAAGCTTCTTAGAGCTTCTCGATTTGAACATGGAGCTAAGCCACCGATGCCGGGATCCTAGAAGTCCCCAGCAACTGAGAGAGGGCTCTGGACCCTGTTGGAATGAATTGAGAGTTTAGTGGCTCACTTAGGTATTGATAGGCCCTATATAAGAAGTGAGGAGCCACTTGGCCTTATAGTGAGGCTGCTGCTCCAGAGGTTACCTTAGGCATGTAAGAGGCCTTACCAAGAGTAGGAAACCTCTGGGCTCTCCTTGATCAGATCAGGCTTCGGTGACTTGCTAGGGCGATGAATGACCAGATACATATAGAGTGAAGCCACCGGTCTTGTACAGGTGCAGAAGCATGCTTGGGATCTTTGGAGTCCCCTGCAATTGAGAGAAAGCTCTGGACCCTCCTGGAGTGAACCAAGTGTTCAGTGGCTCACATGGGCGTTGATTGGCCCAGTGCATAAGGCGTGGGACCACTAATCTTCTACTTGTCGTGCTGCTCTAGGAGGCTACACAGCTGAGTTGGCTTTTCAGATTCATGAGTTGACCTGCTATCGCTACCTAGGAGCTTACGAAGGGTGGACCCAAAGGCATGAGGGGATCTGTAAGAACATGTCCAAGTACAACAGATCTACTAGATAAGAGGTCTAATGGTAGCAGAGCAAATCTTCTATAAGGAAGCTTGAGAGGTGCAGTTCTACTTTATAGGAGCTCTCGATGCATCAGAATGGTTCAGCTATATAGTAGATCTTCAAGCGGTGAGCTACTGTATTGGAGCTCCACGATTATCTAAGCAAGTTCACTTCATAGGAGTAGCATATTGAACTGGTTCCACCAGGAATCCGACGTACCATATTTGCTCGATAGTATGATAATACTCATGTAGAAACATAGAGGCTTTCAAAAGGGGTGTGGAAACTCTCCACAGACGGCGTTAATGGGAAATTTGTTTAAGATGAGAAATCCCTATTAACGCCTTCAAGACCAATACCATGAAAGTGGTGGCAGGGGTCGGTATCGTTGATACCTGACCTGATCTTGTATGAATATGGAGTATGGAGTGGTAAGTAGGAGATGAGTCATCCCACTCATCGTGAGTGGGCTTCGCTACAGGTAGAAGAGGAGTCAACCCATCCGTTAGGCTTCGTGGTAGGTAGGAGATGAGTCATCCCTCTCATCAGGCTTCGTGGTAGGTAGGAGAGGAGTCAACCCATCCGTCAGGCTTCGTGGTAGGTAGGAGACGTGTCAACCCAACCATCGGGATTCATGGTAGGTAGGAGACGAAGGGAGCTCGAGGTTCCTTTACTGGTATGAAGGGGTTGATCTTGGTCCTGGTCCTGGTCCTGGTCCTCGGTCGGGGTCGTAGCCCGTCACGGCAGCAAGAGCCTGGTTCTGGAGCCCGATTCCTTCCTGTTATTCCCCGACCTAGATAGTAAGTAAGGAGGGGGGCTTATCTAGCTCTGGTGTTGGAGAGCTCGATTTTTTCCACAGAAATGATGCAGGAGAGCTCATCGACTTCCTTCAAGCTGGTCTGGGCGGTTTTTCCTCATCTCGATATGCAACTTTGGCATGTAGGTAGGAGGATAAGAGCACTAGGTCCAGCGAGGTAGGAATCTAGCTTGCACTCATATACGCATGCATTACACATGACGCAAGTAAGAGAAACACAAGTCTTTTGTAGAGGGAGGTGGACTGACCAAGGGGGAAAAAGCATCACGAATGATCACATACTGAAAAACCCCAAGGCAGTATCCGGAGGAAGGAGGAATACCTTTCCTTATATATATATCAAAGAATGCTCCGGGAAGCTTACAAGAATGGTGAAATAATACAATGTAGTCGCTTTGGAGAGCTTACAATGGTGGTCAAATGTAGACCGATACCGGTATATTCTAGGTAAAGGTAACACATACATTGATGATATCGAGAGAACTTTTAACGAAACATGTAGACATTCCTAGATCTGGTCGTTTTTAGGATTGGAAATTATATGTATGATCTCCACTGTGTGTTCTTTGATCGGATCCCTCACTATGCCTTTTACAGGCATATTTATTAATGGTGACTACCTTGGCGTGCAAGTCCAGGACTCTTCAATTAGTCTTTGTTTCCTTATCGAATATAATTCTTCCTTTAATCTAGTTGATCGACCTGTAGCTATTATCTTGGAGAAGATATGATTGTTTCCACTTTGGACTCTTCCTTTCTTGATATGCGGGATTCTCTGTTATAGTTGACCCCCAATAATCGGTTATGGAGGATATCTTGGAGGAAAATGTATCTGTTTTCTCTTTGGACTCTTTCACTTAATGATGGCCATTAAAGAGTTGAATATTCTCTTATTAATGGTGTTGATCATGTCATTAATTAGGTTGACTGCCTCTATTAATACAGTTGACCTCATTAATAGGGTTGACTACCTCCATTAATACGGTTGACCTCATTAAAAAGGGATGACTACCTCTATTAATACGATTGACCTCATTAATGGTAATCATGAAAGTCAACCCTCTCTTCCTACGTTGCCGAGAGGAGACCTCTAGTTCTGCATGTCTCTTTGGAGAGTTACTTCATGGAGGTTACTTCATGGAGGTTACTTGAGGTGACATTTGATATTCCTTGAGTGCGAGGTACCCTAGGATCCAGTACACTGGCAGGGTCCCCCGAGGACCTCTCGATTGTCACGGAGCTAGATGCTGGTATTCTCATGGAGCTTATGCTAACCATTTTAAGGGAAAAATATCCCATAGGGTTCTAACCTTGTAGCTGGGGGCATGGTTTAGCTATGTCGAGCTTTATCATGGAGCTTGACCTAATTGTGCAGGCTTCCTAGCGGGGTAGCGGGCTTGGCTAGCAGGCCCTGGTAAGGTGTTTGCCATAAACAGATGACCTTGGCTCGCTTCTGGAAGGGTGGAGAGGTACGCTTGAGTACTGTTCTTGCTACTTGATTTAACAATGCCAGGATCTACAGTGGATTTTCTCACTTTTGGTAACGATGAGGCTTTACGGGCTCCTTCCTTTATTGCTCGGACAGGTTGAGGTTATACCTCGATGAGGCAGGGGGGCCTTTGCAAGACAAGTTCGGCACCTTGAAGGTCTCCTAGTGAAAGTAGAGATAGTTGCAAGCTCTATGAGAGTGTCTTGAGATACATTGATGTTGGCGGACCCAGGTCTTTTCACTTCGACCTAGCTTCGGGCTTTATCCTGGCATAAGGAGCTTGACGCGGTCTCGTTGGGATTTATTTGGTAAGCCCCGATTGAAGTTAAGCCCCGATTGAAGGACCCGATCCATCTACAATATATAATCAAAGAGAGAGGGGAAACCTTCCAGGCTTATGTCGATTGTTTCAATAAGGAAGCCATCTAGATAGGGGTTTTCATCGAGAAAGAAACCTATTAACCAAAAATTCACACTATGTACCCTCGAGACCACTAACACGGAGGTGGTGGCCAGGGTTGGTACCTTTGGTACCTTGGTGATCTTGTATGAATATGAAAGAGGATGAAACAGTAGGTAGGAGACAAGCCATCCCGGCCATCGGGCTTCGTGCTTATGAAGTATATCTGGGGAGCTCAAGGTTCCTTTACTGGTGCAAAGGGAGTGATCCTGGACCTTGTTCCTCGGTCGAGTTTTGAGCCAGTCCTGATACCTAGAGCCTGGTTCTGGAGCCCAATTGCTTCCTGTAATACCCCGACCTCGATTGCAAGTAAGAAAGGGGGGCTTAACTAGCTCCAGTGCCGGAGAGCTCGATTTCTTCCATAGAGAGGATACGGGAGAGCTCCTCGACTCCCTTCGAACTGGTCTAGGTGGTTTCTCTTCATCTTAATGTATGACTTTGGCATGTAGACGAGAGGATAAGAGCGTTAGGCCCAGCGAGGTAGGAATATAGATTCGGTTCCTTAGGTCTTCGTTGTTGTTTCCCGATCTTATGTAAGAAAGATTAGAGAGCTAGGACCAATGGGGTTGGTACCTAGCCCGTATACACACATGCATAATACAGTAGATAATATGAAAAACTCAAGCATTTTGTAGAGAGAAGTGGACTGACCAAGGGGGAAAAAGCATTACGAATGATCACATGCTGAAAAACCCCAAGGCAGTATCCAATGGAAGGAGGAATACCCTTCCTTATGTATATATCACAGATTCTCCGGGGAGCTTACAACAATGGAGAATAAATACCACCATGGTGCTCCGAAGAGCTTACAACTGTTAGGATTATGCTCGATAGCAAGAGTGTAATAATGTAATTAACAATCTTTTTATATGAATAAAGTGATTTCTGGTTTAACAAAACTTATAGCATTTATAGTTTAATTATTATAATTGTCAAAAGTAAATAATCATATGGTCAAAAGACTATGAGAAAAGAAGAATTGTTCATACATCTAGATATGTATGAGATAGACACAATTCTTTAGTTAGTCTTGAATAATATTCACAACTTAAGATAGAAGGTTGGGCGCTTTTATCTTGTCAAAGTTGTAGATTCTTTTGTTAGCATTTGAGTGGGATCAAATGTGTTATGATGAGTCTAAAATCATCAAAGTGTGGTGTCTTTGGACAAATGAATCTAGTCCACTGGGTGCATTGAATAGGATCCAAATGAAATACTTTATCTAGAACCGTCAATGGATAAAAGTTTTCATTTGAAGAAAATCGGAGAGTCTATCTAAATCCTGAGATAGATGGACTTATGGTTGCAAGTGTTATCATTTAAGCTATCAATGAGTACAATTATATAGCATAGTCTATCCTCGATAGTTTGGTGGTATTCATTTGTTAATCGATAAAGGACTTCATTTATAGATATGGACATCATGGCTCCATTTAATGAAATGAGAGTAGAATACCATCATATGGATGTTTTGAGGTATTGGATATTAAATCTTAACGTTAATTTTTCAATAGTGTTTATTGAAACATGGCTTCTGGACAAGTCAAAATATCCAAGTTCAAAATGTGGTCATATGAGTAAGTAGGGTAACTTGGAGAGCTATAGGCGGTCTATGAGCTCTTGGCGATTACTGGTATTCTTTATGAGGATACACTTTCTCCAATAAGGTTGTCTAGGGTATGAGTGAGTAACATCAACTTATTCTATCTTTATTTAAGAGTTCAATTTTAGTTCTTTAGTGGAATGAACTAAAATTAAATAGATCGGACCTAAGTGAATCATTTGTGATTGTGATTGGGTTGTGTCTATTGGAGCTTAAATTTAGATAGCCCGCCAAGATCCAATCCATACGAACATGCAGGGATCACTTTATATATTCTACCAAACCAATTTAGGGGTGGGTCCATCTAGAATTGTATTAAGGCATGAGAACTTGTTTCTTTTTGTAACAATAGGTCTAGTTCACATGTGGACTTTTTATTAAGGTCCAATGGAATTAATAAAATAAGAAAAATAATATACAACCCATATATATGGTATAGGCGGCAAGGCTATTAAGAATAGCTTAAATATATTATTTTATTATTTAATTATTTAATTAAATGGAAATTAATTAATTTGTTGATTAATTAATTATTTAATTAAAAGTCAAAATCTTTTTTCTAATATGATATGATCTTCTAAAACTATACTATTGTTGGTAGTATAGTTAATGTTAAAGACTATATTTGATAAGTAGATAAATAAAAGGAATTATTTATCTAATCAAATTAGGAAGTCTTTAATATGGTTACAAATACACTTTTGAGTTGGATTATGAGTCTTGGTGTTAGGATAGAATTCCTTTTTGAAAAGGATTCTTAACCACCAAGTAAATCTACCTAAGGAAAGGATTCTTAACTACCAAGTAATCCTTCTTAGGAAAAGAATAAACTCTCCTAATCTATATCAATGATAAATTCGGCCAACCCATATGGATATAGGAGAAGTTAGATTTCATTTTAGATAAGGATTCTTAACTACCAAATAAGTCCACCTAAGGAAAGTATTCTTACCAACCAAGTAAATCCTTCTTAGGAAAGAATTTAAGATCCTATATATACGTGTGTATGATTTTAAGCTAGCCCTAAGAATTCTATGATGAAAATTTCGGCCATGCTAGGTAATTTTCAAAGAGAGAATTTGGCATAGCAAGAGAGAATTTTGAGGGAGAAAAATTAGTTTTTGCTCTAGACAAAATTCAATCAACTCATAGAAAAAGGGTGTGGAATTCGGCCAAGGAGAAGAGAGAAAAAGAGAACGTTTTTGTTTTTGATAGTACACTAGTATCCTTTACATCAAAAGGGTTTTGTGTACAACATCGAATCAAGGTTCACGCGAGTTTCAATCAAATTGATTGATAATTCACAAGTGACCGGACGTTCTTGGATTTTTCTCTTGGAGGATATTTGTAACTAACAAAGAATAGATTTTGCTTTGTCACCATCCTCAGGTACACAATTTAAAGAAAGGGAGCTCACACTCCAGGGCGATTTATGTTCGTGATTGGATTGGAAGATCTTGTGGAATCAATTCGGTACTTGTTCAATCGTCACGAGGAAAAGATACGATACTTTTATATACATCAATTAATCTAGGGTTAAGGTTCTCGTTGCATAAAGGAAATTTTTTTTATTTATACGCAAACCCTAATTTTTGATTTTCACAAGCTTCCATTGCGTTTTGAACCCGTTTTTTCCCTACAACAACAATGATCGAGTGTTAACCGATCCAGTATATTCTTGGTAAAGATACACGTACAATGACAATTTAGAGAGAACTATAAATGAAGCATGTGTCTTCTAAGATATCAGATCCCTTAATATGCCTTTTACTGGCATATTTACACCTGGTGACTACCTTGGTGTACAAGTCCAGGACTCTTCAATTAGTCTTCGTTTCTTTATCAAATACGATTCTTCCTTTAATGTAGTTGATCGACTTGCAGCTTATATCTTGGAGAAGATATGATTGTTTCCTCTTCGGACTCTTCCTTCCTTGATAGACAGGATTTTCTATTATAGTTGACCCCTTATAATCGGTTGTGGAGGATATCTTGGATGATAAGGTATTTGTTTCCTCTTTAGACTCTTTTACTAATGGTGGCCATTAAAGAGTTGAATATTCTCTTATTAATAGCGTTGATCATTTCATTAATTGGGTTGACTACCTCTATTAATATAGTTGACCTCTTTAATAGGGTTGACTACATCCATTAATACGGTTGACCTCATTAAATAGGGCTGACTACCTCTATTAATACGATTGACCTCATTAATGGTAATCATGAAAGTCAACCATCTCTCTTAGAGGAGAACTTTGGTTCAATATTCTGGTGGAGCGGTACCTTACTGATATCATTCTTCCTACCTTACGGAGGAGGCGTACCCTGGATGGGTTCTGAAGCTGGTATCCCAGTACTTGGGTATCGATCTGAGGGCGAGATACCTTAAGGTACCAGTCTGGTTGTATAGAGCTTGATTCGACCTTACAAGGCTTTCGGTGGAGCTCGATTTGACAGCGCTAGAATCCAACGGGGTAGCAAAGCTTGGCTTGCAATCCCTGGTAAGGTGTTCGCCATAAACAGACGGCCTTGGCTTGCTCTTGTTACTTGATTTAACCACGCCAGGATCTACAGTGGATCTTGGCACTTTTGGTGATGATGAGGCTTTACGGGCTTCTTCCTTTTATGCTCGGACAGGTCAAGGTTATACCTCGACGAGGCAGGAGGGCCTTTGCAAGACAAGTTCGACACCTTGAAGGTCTCCTAGTGAAAGTAGAGATAGTAGCAAGCTCTAGGAGATTGTCACGAGATACCTTGATGTCGGAGGACCCAGGTCCTTTCACGTTAACCTAGCTACGGCTTTTATCTTGGTATAAGGAGCTTGATGCGGTCTCGTCAGGCTTTATTTGGTAAGCCTGGACACGTGCGAGATGTTCAGATGGTATGGGCGAGCGTGGTAGCTCAACCTCTGGGACTTTGATACCCCGTCATATAAGCCCGAATTTAGACCCTTGCAGGAAGGCTGGGAAGTGGAAAATTCTTCTTTGATCCCTAGCCTAATTTTGCTGTTAACAGAAGTCCCCTCTGACTTGAACACTAGTAAGTATTTGGGGTTGGAGTCTGGATCTTGTACTACATAAAGAATTTTGCTTGTCCCTTTTTATTGGTAACCAGTATCGTTCCCAGTGATTGGCTTAGCGAGACGGGGTACTATTCATTCCTATAAAATAAATGAGCTATGGCAGATCACAGAGGGGGATATTACCTTTACGGAATTTCCGACGCTCTAGTCAGTGTAAAACTTATATGTGAGAAAGGTCACAAACTGTATTGCTCGATCATGTCAGATGAAGCTTCTAAGGTTAATATGGGTACCTAGAGTTCCTTTTCCAGGAATCACGATACTTAGATGAGCTGGCGAAATGATCCTGGTAGGCATCTATGCCATCTAGATTCTTCCTAACGGGGTTGGCCCGGCCAAGGCAGCAGGATGACCCTTTAGTTGTTTTGATCTCGTGATCTAACAGGTAACTATGCTCTTACGCTCAGATCCTTTATAGGGGAGGCTACCCGACCAAGGCATCATTAATGCTAGCTACCCTGGTCTTGGGATCCGAATGGCAATAATGCACTTATACTCAGATCATTTTGGGTCTGGTAGCCCGACTAAGGCATGCTAGCGAGATATCTTAGTCTCGAGGTTATCATTATCGAAATACCATGGCGTTCTTCCTGGAGGGATTAATCCGGTCCAAGGCATCAGGAGGGTTATCTAGCTATATCCTGGTATTTTAATCCAGATAGCAATAATGCACTTACATTCGGATCCTTATTGGGGGAGGTCACCCGACCAAGGCATCCGGAGCGCTATCTAGTTATATCTTGGTCTCGAGATCTGTATGGAAACAATGCTCTTACACTCAGACCCTTCTTGGGGATCGTAGTCTGACCAAGGCATCAGTAGCGCTATCTAGCTATTTCCAGGTCTTGAGATATGGATGGCAACTATGCTCTTACACTCAGATTCTTCCTGGGTGTCGTAGGCAGACAAAGGCATCCGGAGCGCTATCTAGCTATATCCTGGTAACTTGATCCGAATGGCAACTACACTCTTACACTCAGACTCTTTTTGGGGTCGTAGCCCGACCAAGGCTTCAGGAGCGCTATCTAGCTATATCATGGTATTTTGATTTGGATGACAACTATGCTCTTACACTCAGACCCTTCTGGGGTCGTAGCTCGACCAAGGCATCAGGAGCGCTATCTAGCTATGTCTTGGTATTTTGATTTGGATGGCAACTATGCTCTTACACTCAGACCCTTCTTAAGGGTCGTAGCCCGACCAAGGCATCAGGAGCGCTATCTAACTATTTTCTGGTCTCGAGATCTTGATGGCAACTATGTTTTTACACTCAGATTCTTTTTGGGGGTCGTAGCCCGACCAAGGCATCAGGAGTGCTATCTAGCTATATCCTAGTATTTTGATCCGGATGGCAACTATGCACTTACAATCAGATCCTTCTTGAGGGAGGTCACCCCGACCAAGGCATCAGGGGTGATGAAGGGGCATCCCCTATCAATCCCGAGTCTCGAGATCTTGATTGCAACTATGCTCTTACACTCAGACCCTTCTTGGCGGGGGATGGTGCCGGCCGAGGCATTAAAGGTAGTGAGGGGGCTTCCCCGACCAGTCTCTGGTATTGAGGAGATCACTGTCGAAATACTATGGCGATCCTCCTAAAGGGAGTAATCCAGTCCAGGACATTAGGAGGGCTATCTAGCTCTTCTAGTCGAGGTGATTACATGAGATCTATTACGGATACTGAAATCAAAAGAGATGCAAACTCATGCCGAGCCGATACGAAGTTGTATCAATGCATGGTGGTATCGGTTGATAACCAGTCTCGCTCTAGGAGCTTTTTAACGAGTAGAATCTATTGAGATGATCTGTATTATGAATGTGATAGTAGAATGGCTCTCCGTAAAAGACGCTTTTTATTATGAACTATGGGAAATGGTCTTATGGTGGGGTCATCGCCCCTCTTACTGGAGTACTGAGAAAATATTGAGCTTCTAATCCCGAAGTGATGTAACCAGTTTGGAAGTTCGCTTGGGGTAGATGAGAGTTTTTATCAATCATAATGGAGCTCGAGACCCCACTGTGAACGAAACAGAACCTTTGGGTGCTCCCCAAATGGATCAAGACCTAGATGGCTCACTAGGGCATTGGAAGGCCTAGTACAAATATAGAGGATCCATCGGTGTGATAATCTTTGAGAGCAAGTTGGTGTTTGCTAAGGTCGAGCTCGTGCAAGCCAAGGAGGATGGTTACATCTTTACAACCTTCCCGGTAGAACTGGCTCTACTTTCCCAATTTAACTTAAGAGTCATTGATGGACAGAAATGGGAGGGGGTTAAGAAGAAAGCTGCTGAGATGGTTGTGCATGTTCCCATCGTAGCTGGCAAGTCTTGGGTTGCTGAAGCAGACCCAGACTCTAAATCCCATGGTGTAGTAGATGATCAATCAGAAGAGGGATCTTCTCCCTTAAATAAAGACCACAGCTTAGGTGGTTGTTTATATGGCAGGTGAGCCCCGGTTGATACAGAATTAGATGTTTCGGATGTAGAAAACTACTTTCTTCGGTGACGTCAAACCAAAAGGAAGAGAGCTGACCACGGTAGTGAGGGGCACAGTTGTTTTGAATAAAGATATGGCCAGAATTGAGGCAACCATGGCTAATGTGCAGGTAACCCGAGAGTGGATCCAACATGCATATGACCTGGAGAGACTCGGGTCCATTTGTCGTGCCATGCGAGGATTGCTTTGAAGGAGGAGGTAAACTTTTGAGAGAGTGGTTTAAACTCTGCATGGCAGTGTGGCTGCCTTGAAAGCCAATGTGGGTGCTTCATTTGTTGTAGGACGCTTCTGTGTTAATTTCTAGGCAGCTCGAGCTCTTCTTCCCTCTGACATGATCATCATTGGAGGATGGATACATTGAGTAGATCACAGAGAAAGCTGAGAGTTACCTGGGTCCGCTCCGACTAAAGCCGGACCTTCTTGAGATGATGGGTGAGTAAGTGATAAGTCGGACTTGGTTCCTGATTTTGGTTTCATGTTTAGTCGTGTTAGGGTAGGAACTACCTTGAAGTCCCCTACTGCTGTAGATGCATGAGAGGCTCCAAGCATGCCTTCCTCTCCATCAGAATCATCCAAAGTAGAGGTCTGAACTGGTTTGGCAGATGTGGGTTGTTTTCCAAGGAACGGGAGGTCTGTATTGAAGCCATAGTGATAGAAGAGGCCTCAATCAATCCAGCTGAAGAGATAATGGACCGAGTTGATTCAGGCTGACATGACCAAGATGGTGGAGCTGGCTTCAAGGTAGTAGTGCTAGAGGATGATGGTTCTACCTCTACCCAAGTAGCAGGACCAGAGAGGAAAGAGTTGCCACCATCGATGAAACTAACCTGGGATGTGGATCGGGACCACGGTAGCTCGCTAGGGTAATGAATGGCCCAGTACAAATGGAGTGGAGCTACTGGTTTGGTACTAGATACAAGGAGGCTCCAAGACTTGTAGTGGTGCTGCTGTTGCTCCAGAGGCATACTCAAGCACGTAGGAGGCCTTATTGAATATGGGAAGCCTCCGGGCTTATCTCGAAAGAACTAAGATTTCGGTGGCTTGCTAAGGCGCTGAATTGCCTGGTATGAATAGGGCAAAGCCACCGATATGATGCTATTTAGGAGCAGGTTATTGCTGCTAAAGTCGAGCTTGAGCAAACCAATGAGGAGATGATCAAGATAATGAGGGGAGCGTTTGTCTTAAGCAAAGCCATGACAAGAGCTGAAGTAATCACAACTAAGATACAGGTAGACATAGAATAGATGCATTATGCATATGATATAGAGAGACTCAAATCCGTGTTCCGTGTCGTGTAAGGACCGCTCTAAAGGAGATCATGGAGAGAACTGAGAGTTTATTAGGTCCACTCTTACTGAAGCAGGTCCATCTCGAGCCACAAGATGCACTGATGATGAAGAGGACATGTTGTCCATCTCCACACTCATGCCAGGCCATACTAGGGTAGAAAATATCTCAAAATCCCCAAGGTATGAGAGGTATGAGAGGTATGAGAAGTAGGAGAGATCTCGATTGATCCAACTAAGGAGATGAAGGTCAATGCTGATTGAAGTTGATCCTAACAAGGTGGTGGAAGCTGGCTACGAAGTAGCAGTGTTAAGGGATGATGATCCGTCCTTCAACCAACCAATGAGACTAAGGAGGAAGGAGCTGCTACTGTTAAGGAGACTAACCAGAGTTTTAGATCGGAACCAAGGTAGCTCACTAGGGCGGTGAATGGTCCCCATACAAGTGGAGAGAAGACACCGATCTAGTAACTATTTAGAGACATGCTTGAGATCTTAGAAGGTTCCCGTGACTAAGAGAAGGCTTTGGACCCCTCCGAAATGAGTAGGAACCATGTTGACTCATTTAAGCATTAGACGGCCCAATATAAATGGAGAGGGGCAACCTGTCTGGTACCAGTCCAGAGGCATACTTGGGATCCAATGAGCCCCTAGCAACTGAATAAAGGCTCTGAACCACGTAAAATGTGAGAAGCCTCTAGGCTGTCCTAGATCAGATCAGGCTTCAATGGCTTGCTAGGACGGTGAATGGCCCGGTACATATGGAGCAAAGCCATCGGTCTGGTACTGGTCTAGAAGCATGCTTGGGATCCTAGAAGTCCTCAGCAACTGAGAGAAAGCTTTGGACCCTCCTGGAATGAATCGAGAATTTAGTGGCTCACTTGGGCGTTGACCGGACCAGTGTAAGAAGTGAGGAACCAGTTGTCCTTAGAGTGAGGCTGCTACTCCAGAGGTTTACTTAGGCATGTAGGTGGCCTTACCAAGAGTGGGAAACCTCTGGGCTCTCCTTGATCCGATCGGGCTTCGGTGTCTTGCTAGAGTGATGAATGACCCGGTACATATAGAGCAAAGCCACCGGTCTTGTAGAGGTGCTACTGCTCTAGAAGCTTTCTTAGGCATGTAGGAGACCTTACCAAATGTGGGAAGCTTCTGAGAACTCTTCGATCGGATTGGGCTTCGGTGGCTTACTAGGGCAGTGAATAGCCCGGTAAACATGAAGCGAAGCCACCTGTCAAGTACTGGTCCAGAAGCATGCTTGGGATCTTTAGAGTCCCTTGCAATTGAAATGAGGCTCTGGACCATGCTGGAATGAAACAAGAGCTTTATGGCTCAATTAGGCGTTAACCGGCCTTATATAAAAAAGTGAGAAGCCACTCAGCCTTACAGCGGGGCTGCTACTCCAGAGGTTTGCTTAGGCATATAGGAGGCCTTACCAAAATATGGGAAACCTCTGGCTCTCCTTGACCAGATCGGGCTTCAATGGGTTGCTAGGCCAGTGAATGACCGGATAAACATAAAGCGAAGCCACCGATCTTGTAGCATTGCCACTACTTTAGAAGCTTGCTTAGGCATATAGGTGGCCTTACCAAATATGGGAAGCTTTTGAGAACTCCTCGATCAGATCGGGCTTCGATGGCTTGTTAGGGCGGTGAATGGCTTGGTAAACATGAACCGAAGCCACCGGTCTGGTACTGGTCCAGAAGCATGCTTGGGATCCTAAAAGTCACTCGCAACTGAGAGAAAGCTCTGAACCCTCTTGGAGTGAACCGAGAGTTCAGTGGCTCACTTGGGCGTTGACTGGGCCGGTGCACAAGACGTGGAACCATTAATATTCTACAGGTCGTGCTGCTCTAGAAGCTACACAGTTGAGTTGGCTTCTTAGATTCATGAGTCGACCTGCTACCGCTACCTAGGAGCTTCTGAAGGGTGGATACGGTGACATGAAGGGTCCCGTATAACCAGGTCCAAGTCCAACGGATCTACTGGATAAGAGGTCTACCGGTAGCAGAGCAAATCTTCTGTAAAGAAGAAGAAGAGGTGCAGTTCTACTGTATACGAGCTCTCGATGTATCAGAATGGTTCAGCTATATAGGAGATCTTCAAGTGATGAGCTACTGTATTGGAGCTCCATGATTATCTGAGCATGTTCTCTTCATAGGAGTAGCATAATGAACTGGTTCCACCAGGAATCCTAAGTACCATATTTGCTCCACAATGAACGAAACTCGTTAAATGATAAAATGAGCACCACATGTGATGCATAGGCGATGTAGACAAGTATGGTGAAAAGACATCGTATATAGTAGATGACATTCCATGAATAATGAATTTGTTACCTCGATAGTATAATGATACTCATGTAGAGACATAGAGGCTTTCAAAAGGGGTGTGGAAACTTTACACAGAAGGTGCCAGAAAGTGTTAACCGAAAATTCGTACTTGGTGGAAAATCTCGATTAACCCTCTCGAGACCACTACCATGGAGGTGGTGGCCGGGGTTGGTACCTTTGGTACCTTGGTGATCTTGTATGAATATGAAGTAGGATGAAACAGTAGGTAGGAGACAAACCATCTCGCCCGTCGGGATTCATGCTTATAAAGTAGATCTGGGGAGCTCGAGGTTCCCTTGCTGGTGGGAAGGGGGTGATCCTGGACCTTGTTCCTCGGTCGGGGTCGGAGCCTGTTCTGATACCTAGAGCTTGGTTCTAGAGCCTGATTGCTTCATGTAATACCCTGACCTCAATAGTAAGTAAGAAGGAGGGCTTATCTAGCTCTAGTGTCAGAGAGCTCGATTTCTTCCATAGAGAGGATACAGGAGAGCTTCTCGACTCCCTTCGAACTGGTCTGGGTGGTTTCTATTCATCTTGATGTACGACTTTGGCATGTAGACGAGAGGATAAGAGCATTAGGCCCAGCAAGATAGGAATCTAGATTCGGTTGCTTAGGTCTTCGTTGTTGTTTCTCGATCTTATGTAAGAAAGATTAGAGAGCTAGGACCAATGGGGTTGGTACCTAGCCTATATACACACATGCATAATACAATAGATAATATAAAAAACACAAGTCTTTTGAAGAGAGAGGTGGACTGACAAGGGGGAAAAAACATCACGAATGATCACATGCTGAAAAACCCCAAGGCAGTATCCAATGGAAGGAGGAATACCTTTCCTTTTGTATATATTACAGATGCTCCGGGGAGCTTACAAAAATGGAGAAATAATACCACCATGGTGCTCCGGAGAGCTTACAACAATGATCGAGTGTTAACCGATACCAGTATATTCCTAGTAAAGGTACACGTACAATGACAATCTAGAGAGAACTTTAAATGACGCATGTGTCTTCTGAGATATCAGATTCCTTAATATGCCTTTTACAGGCATATTTATACCTGGTGACTACCTTGGTGTGCAAGTCCAGTGTTAGGTTTTAGTTTGTGTTGGCATGAATTCCATATCAAAATGATGTTTACTTGTAATGACTTAGTTGTTTAGGTTCATGTTGATTCAAGCTTCAAGGAAGAAGAAACAACAAGTCAAAGCAAGTTCTAAGTCTTTAAAGAGAAATGATGCAATTTGGTTCTACAAAGGTATACTAAGACCTTATCTTTCTCTTACAAGGCTTAGGCACACACATATATCATACATTTGTGTCCATGCATCGTTGTGCACCTCTATAGGCACACACATACAATTCATTCATATGTGTCCCTGCATCGTTGTGCACTGTGTATAACACATTCACACACTTTAAGATGAATGCTCATGCATTGGTCTGGAAATAATATGTTCAAGGTCGACCAGAGACCGACCAACCCCTCCCAGTTGTCACAGATCATTTTCATCGAAACGGATGTCTATAACACCGTGCAGCCTCATGATGACCCTATGGTCTTCACGGTACAAATTGCCAATTTCATGGTGCACTATGTGCTCGTCGACACAGGTAGCAGCGTCGATGTCCTGTTCAAAGATACCTTAGAAAGGCTAAACTTGAAACAGTGGTGTTACAATAGTTGCACTACTCCATTATATGGGTTCACTGGGGACTTAATCACACCGTAGGATCAAAAGTCCTACCAGTGATCATTAGAGCCGCACCTCTCCAACAAAATATCATGACCGACTTCGTGGTGGTGGATACCCCATAGGCCTACAATGGAATATTAGGGTGGCCATTTCTATCATCCTTGAAAGGGGTCCTTTCTATTTACCATAACATTTTGAAGTTCCCGGTAGGAGACAAGGTGGAGGAAGTTCGAGGTGATCAACAAGCAGCTAGGAGATGCTACGTAGTGTCGGCCAACCCAACAGCTATAGCAAAACAACTTGACCAGGTGACGACGATCTAAGGTAGGATAACCTCTGCACTAAACCTGGAAGATGCGGGTTCCACCAATTGCCCCTAAGTCGGCCTCGTGGTGTCTGACATGGAAGAACATATAAGGGAATGGGCCAGCGGCCATCCACTGGATAAGTTAGAAAAGATTCCTGTCCGAATAGGCAATCCCTCGAAGGTCGTCAAGATCGGAGCTACCCTTCAGCCAGGAATGAAAGAGGGTTTGATTAGGCTCTTCAAAGAGTTCAACGAAATTTTTGCTTGGAGTCATGCTGAGATACCTGGTGAAAAGTCCTCATTTATTGATTGGCTTATTTCGTGAACAACCACATTGTTGGGGTTCATGTAAGGGTAGCTTAGGCTCTCAAGACCTCAAGAGAAGAAGCACCAAAGGTAAAATTCTTGTGCTTACTTACTTTGAAGAGATAGTTGCACACACTCACATATTCATGCATAACTCTTGACCATATGTGTTGAGTGTTTTCTTGTGTGCATTTTAGTTTAAATGACTCTTGTTGACCTATTTGCATCTTGCTATCAAAGTTTTATGTCATGCTAGGCATTAAAATAGGATGCATTTTCATCACTCTTATACTTGTTTCTTGTATGGTTGTTTGAGTGTTGAAGTAGAAATTGCGCTAGTGGTGCGCTACTCGACCAACGCAACATTCACAATGGATTGTCGTTAGTGTTGCACCACTGGGTTATGCTGTTGCAACCGTGCAAAGATGCAAAAAGTGGGCTTGCGCTACTTGACTAGCGCAGCCTCACCAGCGCAAATATTCCAGTGGTTTTGAGCTTGTGTTGCGCCACTAAAGTGCACCACTCGACCAGCGCCAATCGAAATTTGTAGGCAATGTGCTGGTGGTGCACTACTCGACCTGCGTACCTTACCAGTGCACAATGAAGAAGCTGGAACATTTTTTCCAAAACGACATCACTTTGTTTGGATCTCATATATATATATATATATATATCTCATTGTCTTAAGGTCGTGCAAGAGTTCAAAATATCATATATTTTCCTTAGAACACATTTCAAAGGAAAAACACTTCCAAGAACTCATTTTTAATCACTCAAAGCATTCCCATGTGCATCAAATATTCATCTTGCATCATCTAAGTTCATCTAGAGTGCATCTATGGATAGGGTTGCTTCATCACATCTTGTTTGGTAAGCTCTTCACTATCTTCTCACAAGTTAAGTGTTTTTACTTGCTAAACCATCTATTTAATTAATTGTATTCTCTTAGAATGTTTCTAGATAAAATTAGAGATTGTTGTGATGACATGATTGAGTGTTGTATTGTGATAGCTTCATAGGATTGATTGATCTATGTTTAGCTAAGCTATTTGAACATGTCATTTAGCACTTGATATCTAGGATTGCATTAATTATCATCTCATTATCCTAGATAAGCATATAGGGTTTCCTAGCTTTTTTTGTTCATTGAATATCATCATATATTCACTTAGGACACTTTATCTCTTCATTGATAAGTAAGACTTGAGTTGCTTCCAAGAGTAGGTAGCTTAAAGCACAAGCAAGATGAACTAGGTTCACTTATACCGGGATTAGGTAGTGGTTGTGGATTAAACCGGGATTAGGTTGTAATTCTTTGCCATTAGTGGATTCGAGGTTCTAGTGTGGCACACTCATCAGCCTGTGGTTTTTCCTATTTGGAGGGTTTCCACGTATATCTCAAGGTTTGTTTATATTTCTGATTTTATTGTAACTAGCTAGGGGCATTTTCGTAATCTTGACCTTTAACAAAAATTGGGTAAATTTGTTTAAAATCTATTCACCCCCTCTAGATTATTATTAAGCACACCATAATATTTGTTTCAATTGGTATCAAAGCAGGTTCCTAGACATACATAGGTGATCCTTGCTCATTTTGGTGTGTGTTGCATTTTGTGTGTTTGTGTTGACCATTCATACACTTGCATTCATATCATTCATTCATAAACACAATGAGTGGAAACGGTTACAATGAGGGAGCTTCCAGCAGTAGATCTTCACTCCTCACCAGATTGAATTATGCCTCTTGGAAAGGCAAGATGGAGTCGTACATATGCCAAATTCATGACAGGGCATGGATGGCAGTTGAAGATGGCTACACTCCACCAATGATGACTCCTGCAGATGGAGGAGATGATGTACTCAAACCAAAGGCTCAGTGGAATCCACAAGAGTTTGAGGCTTCAAAGTGGAATAGGAAGGCAATGCATGCCATCCTATGTGCAATTGTTGATAACCAGTACAAATTGGTTCAGAACACTAGGATAGCTAAGGAGGCATGGGATATCCTAGAAGTTGCTCAAGAGGGAACCGATGTGGTTAAGGAATCGAAGCTTCAAGTTCTCTAAACGCATTTGAATTGCTCAAGATGGATGAGAATGAGTGCTTCAACGACTTTGAAGTGAGGTTGATGGACATTGTGAACCAAAGTCATCAACTTGGTGATCCTTATTCGGATAGGAAGATCAATCAGAAGATTATGAGATCTCTACTCGATAGATTTGAGTTTAAGGTGACGGCTTTGGAAGAGAATAGTGGGTAGAAGGACATGAAGCCTAATGAAGTGATTGAGAGGCTTCTAGCTTATGAATCTAGGAAATGTCCTAACCCCACACCATAAAAAAAAGCAAAAAGATATTGCTTTCAAAGCCTCCAAAGTTGAGAAGGAGGAAGGTGATGACTCGGATGAAGAGATAGCCTTGCTAATGAGAAAGTTTAAGAAATTCTACAAGTTTGAGAAGAAAGACTTTGGATCCAAGGGTCAAGACTTGAAGAAAAAGGCTCCCTTCAAAAAGTAATAGCCTAGGCAAGAAAAGACTGAGAAGAAAGGAGTCCAATGCTATGAATGTGGTGGAATAGGTCACTTTGCTCTGAAATGTGCAAATCACAAGAACAAGAAGAAGGGAAAAGTGATGGCCGCCACATGGAGTGAAAATGATAACTCTAATGAAGGAGATGAGTCTTCGGATGATGAAGAACTCATGGTTAACTTCATAGCATTTACACCCTCTCTTAGGAGCAAAGATGCTAGTGAAGAAGAGAATGATAGCCAAGAGGAAGACTGCTCAAGTGATGATGGATCTTCATCACAATCCATAAATGGAAGTGTGGATAGGATGGATCTCAATGACTACATGGCTAAGTTTGAGAGCTCAAGATTAAAGAACAAGAATGAGATCAAGAGATTAAAAGAAGAAAACCTGGACCTCTCAACTCAAGTTGACCAACTAAATGAAGAGTTGGAAAGATCTAAGAGGAGTGAAAAAGGGTTGAAGAAAATGTTTGAAGATGCTAGAGAGTTGTTGGCAAAGATTAACTCTAGCACCAAGAAACTTGACCACATGTTAGATGTTGGAAAAAGGCCAAGTGACAAGAAGGGGCTTGGGTTTGAAGATGACAAGATGTCCTCCACTCTAAGCAATACCATTTTTTTTAAAAGCATGAACTTCAATGGGTCCTCTCCAAATCAAACTCATAGGAAGAAGCTTGATCTAAGAGAGTGTTCAAATAGTGCTCAAGTGAAGGTGGCTCCAAGAAGTCCACCTCAAGCTCATCCTACAAGGGTTCCTCAATTTAACTTCCCTAAACCAAAAGCTCACAAAGGGAAGACATCTATCATGCAAGCTCAACCAAGGAAGCAATCAAGTCTTGCTCAACAACAAAGAAGGAAAGCTCATCAACAACAAGCAAGACAACAACAAAGACATGAGAAGGCTCCAATGCATCCTCAAGGATATGGTATAATTCCTAACTTTTTACCTATATATCATTTTTGTGGTATTGATGGTCACATTAGACCAAATTGCTTTAGGTATATCAAATTGTGTAGGATTAAAAGAATGATAGAAAAGAAAAAGGCTAGAGCCATGATGCATGATCCTAGGACATCTAGAGCCATGATGCATGTCACTAGGAAAAGTGGAACACCTTTGCATGATCCTAAGATATTTAGAGCCCATGTATCATTGACCACTAGGAAGAAAAATACTGCACTTAGGTGGATTAGAAAGAATGAACACATTTTTCATGTTGCACAAATTTCTTTAAAAGCTCATTCTTGTGATTTTTGGTATTTGGATAGTGGGTGCTCTAGGCACATGACTGGAGATAAGAGTTTCTTTGAGACTCTTGTGATGGAGGAGGGATGAAATGTCGCATTTGGTGATGGATCCAGAAAGAAAATGAAAGGGAACCATTTCCATTCCCGGATTACCTTCCTTGTCCAATGTTTTGAATATTGATGGTCTAAAAGCCAATTTGATAAGCATTTCACATCTTAGTGAAGATGGACTCTTTGTCTTGTTTAGGAAAAATGATTGTTCTATCCTATTGCCTTATGGACAAACCTGTTAAAAGATATGAGGTCTAGTGACAATTGTTATTGTCTTGAGGCTAGAAGTGTGTCTTGTAATGTGTCTAAGGATGAACAAATTGTGTTGTGGCATGAAAGACTTGGTCACATGAACTTTAGGGAT
The DNA here is from genome assembly GCA_032871835.1 of Dipteronia dyeriana. NCBI lineage: Eukaryota > Viridiplantae > Streptophyta > Magnoliopsida > Sapindales > Sapindaceae > Dipteronia > Dipteronia dyeriana. The sequence continues at coordinate 21,507,711 of CM065299.1, forward strand.
TTAAGAATCTTAGATAAGTTCAATGTTGTGCGAGGCCTTCCCAAGCTTGGGAAAAAGGTTAATAGTGTTTATAGACCTTGCCTACAAGGGAAGCAAACCAAAAGTATGCACAAAAAGGGCAAGTATATAACCACCAAAGAACCTCTAGAGTTTCTCCACATGGATCTTACTGGTCTTATGCAAACCGAGAGTTTAGGTGGAAAGACATACATTTTTGTGTGTGTAGATGAATTCTCTAGGTACACATGGACTTATTTCCTTAGAGAAAAATCTGAAAAATTTGACAAGTTTAAAATGCTTTGCTCTAAAATTCAAAATGAAATAAACTCCAAGATTAAAAGCATTAAGAGAATTATGAGTGACCATGGGAAGGAATTTGAGAATGCTTACTTTGAAAACTTTTGCAATAGTCTAGGCATTTCTCATGAGTTTTCAGCTCCTAGGACACCTCAACAAAATGGAGTTGTTGAGAGGAAAAATAGGGTTCTTCAAGAAATGGCCCGTGTGATGTTGCTTAGCAACAATGTCCCTAGGAATCTTTGGGTCGAGGCTGTCAATATGGCTTGCTACATAAGAAATAGAGTCTTCCTTAGGTCTCACACTAGGAAAATGTCCTATGAGTTATGGAAAGGTAGGAAGCCAAATGTTTGCTACTTCCACACTTTTGGAAGCAAATGCTACATTTTGAATGACCGTGATCAACTTGGCAAATTTGATGCTAAGAGTGATGAGGGTATCTTCATTGGCTATGCCTTGAATAGTAGAGCCTATAGAGTTTTTAATCTAAAAACTAGGATCGTAATAGAATCATCTAATGTTGTCATTGATGATGCTAGTCTCAAAACTAATGACCATGAGGAGGAGGTAGATTTAGTTGTTGACTCCCCTTTGGAGAAAGTAGTTGATATCTCTAATGTTGAAAAGGCTAATCTTGATGATGACATAGCACAACTTAGTGATAGGATTCCTCATAAGGACTCAAAAGAACCTGCTCCATGGGTTAGGAAAATTCATGACAAAGATGACATTATTGGTGAAGTTAGTGAGGGTGTTAGGACTAGGCGTCAAATGGCTAATCTTATTAGCTACACTTGCTACACCTCTCAAATAAAACCCAAGAAAATTGATGAAGCCTTGAAAGATGAATTTTGGGTCATTGCTATGTAGGAAGAGCTTAACCAATTTGAAAGGAATGAGGTTTGGACTCTAGTTCATAGGCCTAAGAACACCAATGCGATAGGCACGAAGTGGGTATATAGGAACAAATCCGATGAGGATGGCAATATTGTGAGAAACAAGGCTAGGCTTGCAGCATAAGGATACTCTCAAATTGAGGGTATTGACTTTGAGGAGACATTTGCTCCTGTTGCTAGGATTTAGTCCATTAGACTTCTTTTATCCATTTCTTATTTGCACAAGTTCAAATTATATCAAATGGATGTTAAGAGTGCCTTCCTCAATGGTTTCTTGCAAGATGAAGTATTTATTGAGCAACCCAAAGGGTTTGTAGATCCTCACCACTCTAATCATGTCTATCATCTCAAGAAAGCTTTATATGGGTTGAAACAAGCACCAAGAGCTTGGTATGAGCGTCTCACCCAATATCACTTAGACAATGGTTACACTAGGGGTAGTGTTGACAAGACTCTATTCATCAAGAAAAACAAAGATGAGCTCTTTATAGCTCAAATCTATGTTGATGATATAGTCTTTGGCTCCAACAATGACACCAAAGTCCAACAATTTGTTGATGTCATGTCTCATGAATTTGAGATGAGCCTTGTTGGTGAGCTAAGTTACTTTCTAGGTTTACAAATTAAGCAAATGGATGATGGGATTTTCATATCTCAAGCTAAATATGCCAAAAACCTAGTGAAGAAATTTGGCCTTGAAAGTGCCAAACATTGTGATACACCCATGAGTACCACTTTGAAGCTAAGCAAGGATGCTAGTGGTAAAAGTGTGGACCAAACTTTGTATCGTGGCATGATTGGTAGCTTGCTCTATTTGACCGCAAGTAGGCCCGATATCTCTTTTAGTGTGGGTGTATGTGCTAGGTACCAAGCGGATCCTAAGGAGTCCCATCTCTCTTCTGTTAAGAGAATCATTCGTTATGTGAATGGGAAATCCAACTATGGGATTTGGTACTCTTTTGACACTAATGCTAGTCTTTTAGGCTTTAGTGATGCAGATTGGACAGGAAATTGTGATGATAGGAAAAGTACATCGGGCAGTTGCTTTTTCCTTGGGAACAACCTTGTCTCTTGGTTTTCCAAGAAGCAAAATTTGATTTCCTTGTCCACGGTTGAGGCCGACTACATTGCTGCTGGGAGTGGATGCACACAACTCCTTTGGATGAAGCAAATGCTAGTCGACTATGGCTTCAATCAATGTATTATTACTCTCTTTTGTGATAACATGAGTACAATTAATATTTCAAAGAAACAAGTTCAGCATTCTAGGACTAAGTATATTGACATCCGTCATCATTTCATTAGAGAACTAGTTGAGAGCAAATGCATTGTACTTGAACATGTAGGTACCAATGATCAACTAGCGGATCTATTTACTAAACCCTTAGATGCTACTAGATTCAAGACTCTTAGTAGATTTATTGGGATTTGTTTAATGGAGTGATGTGTTGTGGTCTTTGACCCCATATGAGGAACTCAAACAAAGAGAGCTATTGTATACTTGTTGCATGCAATTTTTCTTAAAAATATGTTTATGCTTCTTTATTGATTGCTTGAGTAGCTTGGTTGCACTTATGGTATATTGTATTTTCTTAAATAAGTGTGAACTTTGCTTGACTACAATCCATGTCATATTTATGTTCAAACATGCATTTTTGGACTAGAAGATATACATTGGAAGTACATGTTAAATGACCTATAATTATCTCCATGACATGATGATTCTTAAATGACATGCTAATGAAAAATGATAAAGCATGATTTGTTGATTGCAATTGTTAAATGCAACACATTGTGTGAAACATACTAGTGAGACTAAAATGTTTAATCAATGTATCTCTTTCTTTATTAGTTGAACATGGCTATTATCATATGGGTATCCTCCCGGAAAAATCAAATAGGGTGCAAAGTTGCTCATGCCATGTTTAGTTTTTAAAGTTAGATATAATGCCTTTAAAACTTGATATCTATAAGAACTCATTATCCTTGCTTTTCTCATGACAAATGGTGAAATTGGTTTGAATTATATTGGAAACCTTTGTCATTTGCTTTGCCAAATACCATTGTTTTTGGACTTGAATGCAACATGTCTTGTATGCAAAGCATTTTTTGATTCACACATTGTCTTTGAAATAAATCTCCTTGTTTCTCTCCTATCAATTGAGATTGCATAAATGTGGCTTGTATAATTATGCAACAATCTTGTATGCTCTTTTCTTTCTTTGCCTTGAGTGACCCGGTTGGGGACTTCTCTTTTCCTATGTCATGACAAAAAGGGGGAGTAGTGTTGGCTAAAGGAGAGTAGCATGTGTTGGTTTGAAAAGGGAGTTTACATGTAAGAGGAGAGATTACATGTAGGGGGAGTAACCCTTTTAGGGGGAGCATTGCATTCACATACATTGCATGTTGTCATATTCATATTCTTAAATGCAAATGCTTTTGTTTTAGATTCACTTGATCATCTCACATGCACTTTTGGAAAGCGTATTTGTGCTTGCCTTGTGTGTATGGTTGATAGTTCTACAAGAGATTGAAGACTTGAAGTTTTTTTTTATGTTTATCTCTTTGTAAGATAGAATATATTCCCGGTGTTTTTATATGTTGTTTTGTGAGGATTAATGTGAGTGGTGGTTTTGTCATGAAATAGTCAAATGGGGAGATTGAAAAGTCCTCATTTTTTGATTGGCTTATTTCGTGAACAACCACATTGTTGGGGTTCATGTAAGGGTAGCTTAGGCTCTCAAGACCGCAAGAGGAGAAACACCAAAGGTAAAATTCTTGTGGTTACTTACTTTGAAGAGGTAGTTGCACACACTCACATATTCATGCATAACTCTTGATCATACGTGTTGACTGCTTTCTTGTGTGCATTTTAGTTTAAATGATTCTTGTTGACCTATTTGCATCTTGCTATGAAAGTTTTATGTCATGCTAGGCATTAAAATAGGATGCATTTTCATCACTCTTATACTTGTTGCTTGTATGGTTGTTTGAGTGTTAAAGAAGAAATTACACTGGTGGTGTGCTACTCGACCAGCGCACCTCACCAGCGCAACATTCACAGTGGACTGTCGTTAGTGTTACGCCACTGGGTTGCGCTGCTGAACCCGTGCAAAGATGCAAAAAGTGGGCTTGCGCTGGTGGTGCGCTACTCGACTAGCGCAGCCCTACCAACGTAAACATTCCAGTGGTTTTACGCTTGTGTTGGGCCACTGACGTGCGCCACTCGACCAGCGCCTATTGAAATTTTTAGGCAATGCGCTAATCGACCAACGCACCTCACCAGTGCACAATGAAGAAGCTGGAATATTTTTTCCAAAACGACATCACTTTGTTTGGATCTTATATATATATATATATCTCATTGTCTTAAGGTCGTGTAAGAGTTCAAAATATCATATACTTTCCTTAGAACAAATTTCAAAGGAAAAACACTTCCAAGAACTCATTTTTAATCACTCAAAGTATTCCCATGTGCATCAAATCTTCATCTTACATCATCTAAGTTCATCTAGAGTGCATCTATGGATAGGGTTGCTTCATCACATCTTGTTTGGTAAGCTTTTCACTATCTTCTTACAAGTTAAGTGTTTTTGCTTGCTAAACCATCTCTTTAATTAATTGTATTCTCTTAGAATATTTCTATATACAAATTAGAGATTGTTGTGATGACATGATTGAGTGTTGTACTGTGATAGCTTCATAGGATTGATTGATCTATGTTTAGCTAAGATATTTGAACATGTCATTTAGCACTTGATATCTAGGATTGCATTAATTAACATCTCATTATCCTAGATAAGCATATAGGGTTTCCTAGCCTTGTTTGTTGATTGAATATCATAATATATTCACTTAGGACATTTTATCTCTTCATCAAGAAGTAAGACTTGTGTTGCTTCCGGGAGTAGGTAGCTTAAAGCACAAGCAAGATGAACTAGGTTCACTTATACCGGGATTAGGTAGTGGTTGTGGATCAGAAACGAATGATTGAATGTCGCATTTGGTATTTGGTTCAGGCTAGGAGAGTGGAAAATTTCTCTTTGCCAAATTTTACTATTAACAAAAATTAATACAAACAACTATAGTAATAAAGTATTACACACACACACACACACACACACACACACACACACACACATATATATATATATATATATGTTAAGGGGAAATTTGCATAGAATGAGAAATTCCTACTAACACCCTCTAGACCACTACCACGGAAGTGGTGGCCGGGGGGGTCAGTACCATTGATACCTAACCTGTTTAGAGATAAACGAGAGGCTGGATTGTAATAATAACGAATGAGAGCTTTCATTATTGATTACTTGCTTCGATATACAGATTACTCTCTCATATGCTTACAACCTCTCTAGGATCTAGGAAGGTGGTAACTTTTATGCGTGTCAAATAGTGGAAACAATGGCGGCCGTGTTATGAATACAGAATTTAGGCCTTCCTCTCCTCTTTTCTACTTCTCTTTTTTTCATTCTCCTTCTATTTTTCGTCTATTTCTACTTCTTTTTTTTTTCATATCTCTCTCTTCTGTGTCATGCTTGGTCCTATTTATATCTGGTCCAAGTAGTTTTGAATTCGCTGATATCCCTCCACGATCTTACGAATCCGTTTCTTTCTTATCGGGCGGGATCCTTTATTTAAAAGTTGTTGACATTGAGTAAATAGCAGAAACGATGATATTGTTAACGAAAATGAGTTTGTTTCTTTTTAGGAATCAAACTCTTGACTCTCACGTATACAGACTTAATGTTGGTTATCACATAGATATGATCTTGTATGTTATCTCGGCATGGCTTTTCATGGAGGTCACCGAGCTAGCTGCCTGTCGTCTCATAGAGTGAGGTAAATTCATGTTTCGACTCTGTTCTTAGAAGATTGGGATGGATTTTCCCTGACTCTTAGGAGTTTGAGGTGTCCCTATAGACAGATTCCTTGTTTAATTGGGAAATGTTTCTGTTATAAAACAACTAATGAGAATTTCGAACGAAATCTTTTCATTAATTATCCAATATTTAATTTGAATTAGTGTGTTAGGAAAAATGGCTGAGCTATGGCTCTCTCCGTGGCTCTAGGTGATCTTCCCGAGGATATCGCTGACATCATTACCCTTAACCTCTATTTAACCCCGGTATCACAATCCCTTTCTTCTCGCTTTCTTTCTATTTCCAAATTTTTAGATTCCTTCTTTCTTGCCACCCTCTGTCGATTTCTCTTTATCTTTCGCTTATTTTTAAGTTCTTTTCACCAATCAATGTCGAATTCCTCAGATAGCATCGAAGCCATGGTCGAGGTCACAGGAGGCTCTAACCTGGTTCCTCAGAAATAGGTGTGAGGAATGTCGAGTGACTAGGAGACTTTCCCGACCCGTCAGCACCGTCATTTTAGTAGGAACGTCTCTATCGGCTCCGACTTCTCGAATCAGCCCGGTAACCCTCTAAACTTAGTTGATGAGGATTCTGATGTTGGAAAGAGGGTCATCGCCTTCGGGGAGGTTCAGGTTGCAGTGGTGGGGATTCCTTTAGCGACACCTCATCCTTTAGAGTCTAGGGTCATTCCTGATTCTAAAGTTGACCCACAGTCGATTAATCGCCTCCGGGATAAATACAACATCCCTGATACCGTCTCTCTCACAGTCCCCCATAGAAATTACGATGTCTTCAACTCGCCCAAAGGCGTACTTCCTATCCATGTTGCAGCCTTTGAAAGCGGGGTAAGGTTCCAACTTCATCCTACCCTTCGGCGAGCTCTCAAAGCCCTTTAACTGGCTCTGCTCTAACTAACGCCCGACTTCTGAAGGCACCTAGTCGGCTTCCTCGCGCTATGAAGGAAGCAGTGCTATGGGAGCAAGATAACTAGAGAGCCCGAGGCATATGAGCTTGCCTTCATTTTCAAATTAGGAGCCTGGCCGGGGTCCTTCGAGGTAAGTTTTACGCCAAGGCCAAGAACAAATTCAATTTCATAATCCCTGAGCTTCAAGGAAGGACCCAGCTTGAAAAAAAGAGTGGATACTAGAGAGAAGAGACTGGGGGAGCTCTGTATTCATTAACGGGCATGAGCTCACGATTCCCACTGCTTTCAGTGACAACCCCTTATAGGATCTATACTCATTACCCACTGAATCTGAGGCTGTGCTGAAGACTATCCTCGCCAGTAATTATCTGAATTTGAAGTTTCCAACTGCTGACCCCTTCAACTCCCGTAGGTTGAACAAGTACCTGCGGATCTCCGATGCTACTCCTTGTAAGTATCTTGCTCTATCACACTTTTGGGTTGTTGAATGGTTCAGTTCTAATGGTCTTAACCCCTTTCTTAACAGTGTTTGTTGTTGCTCTAGCTTCTCGCGAAGCCCGGCATGCTCGGACCCCTCCTCCTTCTTCATGATCGTCCCCGGGAGCTTTCTTGGCTGGTTCAAAAAAGGGGGGGCCAACTATTATCATTTACTTTCTCATTCAGTAGTTTGATTTATCATTTCCTAGCATGAATTCCCTTTGTAGGCCTTCAAGTTTCAAGTAGCCATGGGACATCAGGTTGCTTCTCTCTACGACCGGATAGCTAAGGCTGAGTGAGCCATGAGATTGCTAGTGCGGGCTCAAGTCTGGTCCAGGAGATGACCTCTAGCCAGAGGGGAATGGAACACACAACTTTGAAGAGGTCCTTTGATCAGGAAACTCTTTAGTCGAAGCGACGAGCCAGCCAGCGGGATGACTGAAAGGGAGAGGCTCAAGCGCTGGATGTAGAGAACCAAGCTCTGCAGGCCCAAGTTGCCAAGCTCTAGGCTTAGGTAGAAGCCTCTTTCAGTGAGGGGTATTTCTATACCTCCTTTCAAGTTACGGAAGCCCTGCTTCTCCCATTTGATCTCTCCAGCATATCCGATTAGGATAGGGAAGAGATTATGTCTCGGGCTGTAGAGATGTCTCACCCCGAAAATGATGAAGCAGGTCCTTCTACTGGGAAGGGAGCTTGGAAGCGGTTTGAAGTACCAGATCTGCCTCCTCCTGTTTCTACCTTCCCAGCGTCAGGTCTTGGCGAATCTTTGAGAGGGTTCAACCGGAGCTAGAATGAGGCCTTACCAAAGCTCGAGATCTTTCCATGGTGCTCTCAGGAGAGGAGACAACAGTGGGCTGGATTTTGCCCGAGTCAGTGGCCAGCCTTCTTGATGCAGCCATACCGCCTGTGGTTATGACGGTGATCAATGAAGTCGTGGAGAAGGATTCTGTTGATCCTGAGGCAGTCGAGGCGCATCCTTAGGAGGAGGTGGCGGAGACGGTAGAGGCAGCTAACCAGAATGAGCGACCACCAAAATGTGGAGCAGGAGGCGAAGTTCGTCCTGTGCAAGAGGAGGCTGGAGGGCATCGAGAGGATGCGACAATTTAAATTCTCTCTCTTGTAGTTTATTTTAAATGCTCGGACAAGGAGGTGGGCTTCCCATCTTTACCCGTACTTGATCATTCATCATTTTGTTTTTTTTTCTTGTAGCCCGGAATCAGGGGTTGGGCTCTCTGTTTGTTGTAGCCTTACTGGGAATAGGCTCTCCCATTTATTAATAAAACTTAACTTGAGATTTGGTTCATATTTTGACTTACATGTACTTGCTTCTTTTCTGATCTCCCTTTAGGTTCAGCCTCTATTACAAATTAACTTAGCTTGGGAAAAATAACAAGATAAGAACATTGCTTAACTGTGAAAGCAGACAACTAGCTCGGGCTTTCTGACTACAAAGACTTGTAGCTTAATGTCTTTAGTCGATAGTCCCTTGTTTAATCGTAGAATTGTTATAGTAAGCAATCACATGTACAAGGAAAATTAGTAACCAATAATAACTGGGGTATTTAGAGTTTAAGTAAATAGAGCCCTCCATTCTTGAGCTTCTTTAAGGGGCTGTAACCCAAGTGAGGCATCAAGTAAATGACTGTTTAGCCCCCTCTTAGGCTAGAGATCGGGAGGCAATTATGCTCTTAAACTCGAATCCTTCTTGGTGGTGGTAGCCCTACCAAGGCATCAGAAGGGCTATCCAGCTATTTCTTGGTTTTGAGATCTAGACGTCAACTATGTTGTTACCCTCAGATCCTTCTTGGGGGTGGTAGCCCGACCAAGGCATCAGGAGCGCTATCTAGCTATTTCCTGGTCTTGAGATCTGGATGGCAATTATGCTCTTACACTTAGATCCTTCTTAGGGGTGGTAGCCCGACCAAGGCATCAGGAGGGCTTTCAGGCTATTTCTTGGTCTTGAGATCTAGATGGAAACTATGCTCTTACACTTAGACCTTTCATGGCGGTGTAGCCCGACCAAGGCATCAGGAGGGCTATCTAGCTATTTCCTGGTCTTGAGATCTGGATGACAACTATGCTTTTATACTCATACCCTTTTTGGTTGGGGGTAGTGCCCGGCCGAGGCATCAGGAGTGGCGAGGGGGCTTCCCCGGCCTACCCCTGGTCTTGGGGTGATAATATCGAATTTTCCACATAGACCCAAATCATTGTAGAACATAGTTGAAAATGGAGAAAATAAGAAAAACAGGCTTTATTAATACAAAGGATGGAGTACATTTTTGTTGGATATAAAAAAAAACTAGGTGGAGGCCGCCTGCTCATGAGTCCCTTGTTTAAAGGTAGAATTTCCTTAAATGATCTGCATTCCAAGTACGATCGATGAGTCGGTCATTCATATCCTCGAGTTTGTATGCCCTATTACGGATCCCATTTTAACTATGTATGGTCCTTCCCAATTAGGCCCTAGGACCCCGTCTGACCTCTTCCTGGTATTCAACGTTACTTTCCTGGGGACTAGGTCCCCTTCTTTGAACTTTCAGGCATTTACCCTCTTATTGAAGTACCTGGCAATCTTGCTCTGGTAGACTCCTACCTTCTAGGCTATTCGATCTTGTTTCTCTTCAAGGAGGTCCAAGCTAGCTCGGAGCTTACTTTCATTACTCCCTGGTTCAAAATGTTGGACTCTAAAGGAGGTTAATTTGTGTTCGATATGTAGGACTGCTTCAACCCTGAAGGCTAGAGAGTAGGGCGTTTCCCCGGTAGCTGTTCTCCTAGTAGTGCGGTAAGCCTAGAATAGCTCTGCCCATCTACCTTTCTTCTGCTGTAGCTTTTTCTTCAATAACTTTTTAATGGTTTTGTTCGTGGATTCCACCAGTCCATTGGTCTAGGGGTGGGCTACCGAAGCAAATCGAAGGTTGATTCCCAGGCCTTCGTAAAAATCTTTGAACCGATAATTACCGAATTGTTTTTCGAGGTCAGCTATAATGGCAAGAGGGGTTCCGAACCTGTAAACTACATTAGTCTTGATGAACCTCGTTAAGTTTTCTTCTGATATCTGAGAGAGCAGCCTGACTTCAACCCATCTTGTGAAATAATAGATTGCTACAATAACATGTTTGGCTTGACCCAGAGCAGTAGGAAGAGGTCCGATCAAGTCGACTCCCCACATAGCAAAGGGGTATGGCGAGCTAAGGGACGACAACCGCTCCAGAGAGAGGTGACTCATGTTTACGGCCTTTTAGCATGCCTCGCAGGCTTGCACTAAGCTTTTCGCATCTTGATGGATGGTTGGCCAATAATATCCCATACGGAGAGCCTGATATGCCAAAGCCTCCTCACCTATATGGTTCCCACATTCCCCGGAATGAACCTCTCTCAAAGCCCACTTGGCGTCTTCAGGGTGTCGAATCAGAGCAGGGGAAGGGATCTTTCTCTCCGGTATAGGTGCCTATCCACCAAACAATACCGGACCGAGAGCCTTTTTACTCTCTTAGCTTGATCGAGCTCGCCGAGAAGTTTCCCATCCTGTAGATAATCCACTAATTGATCCATCCAGTATGGTTGTCGATCCATGGTATAAACTTCATTACCTGTCATTGTGCTAGGTAGAGGGATCACTTGAAGAGGGACTCTATGGGGTAAGGTCTGGCCACCATATGTAGCTATCTTGGTAAGTACGTCAGCTTGATTTTGAATCCTTTAAATCTGCTATTGAGTTGTTGAACCAATTTCAGATAAGCAATCATATTATCCCATTTTGCCGGATAATCGTCGGAGACTTGGTTGACCACGAGCAAAGAGTCGCTCTTGACATTCAGGTAATCAACCCCGAGCTCTATGGCTGCCGTTATTCAGATAAGAAGGGCTTCGTACTCTGCCTCATTGTTTATGACTTTAAATTCAAATCTGAAACAGTGGCAACACTTAGTTCCTTCAGGGTCGATTAGGACTATACCCGCTCCTCTCCCAACTTGCTCGGAAGCTCCATCATTGTAGAGGATCCTTGACTCGTAACCCTCTGGCTAGCTGTCAGATTCTGGAATCCTCTCAGGGGCTACATCTGTTACCGTGGCTTTGCTTGGCCTGAGGGTATTGAGAGCTCTGATACAAAGTCTGCTAGTGCCTGAGCTTTTATTACGGTCCTAGGCTTGTACCTTAAATCAAACTGGGTAAGCTCTAAGGCCCTTAAAACCAGCCTTCCGAAAACATCCGGCCATTGTAAGAATTGACGGAGGGGTTGGTCTGTCACCACTGCTATTGAATGAGCATGGAAGTAGAGACTAAGCTTCTTTACTGAGGTCACAAAGGCATAAGCGAGCTTCTCCAACTGGGTTTAGTTTTTTTCGGGCTTGGTTAGAGCGTGACTTACGTAGTAAATAGGTCGCTGGACCCTATCCCCACATTCCTTTACCAAGCCCCGTTTAAGGCGGTTTCTGAAACGACCAAGTAGATTTGAAGCTCTTCTCCAGGACTTGGCTTAAACAACAGTGAAGGGCTTGATAGATATTTTTTCAATACTTGAAAAGCTTGGTCACTCTCCTTATCCTTTTTCATGTTTCTTCCCTGCTTGATGGCTTTGAAGAAGGGTAGACACTTGTCAGTAGACCGAGAGATGAACCTATTGAGCGTTGCTTCCTGTCCGGTCAAGGCTTGAATTTTTTTAAGAGACGTGGGGGATTCTAGATCTAGGATAGCTGCGATCTTTTCCGGGTTAGCCTCTATGCCTCTCTCATGGACCATGAAGCCTAGAAACTTCCTTGCAATTACCCCAAAGGCGTATTTGGAAAGGTTCAACCTCATTTGGTTCTCTTTTAGGATCATGAAGGTTCTATGAAGGTCGCTCAGATGGCTTTTCGAGGTTGATGACTTGGTGATCATGTCGACGATATATACCTCCATTGACCTCCCGATTTCGAGTTTGAACAACCGATTGACTAGCCGTTGATAAGTAGCTCCAACATTCTTAAGTCCGAAAGGCATCACCTTGTAGCAGTACAAACCTTGCGCTGTGATGAAACTGGTCTTTTCCTGGTCCACGGGGTGCATTATAATTTGATTGTACCCTGAAAATGAGTTTATGAAGCCCAGGAGCTTGTTTCAGGAGGTAGAGTTGACCAGCTGATCTATTTTTGGTAGAAGGAAGTTATCCTTCGGGCATGCCCAGTTGAGGTCGGTGCAATCAACACACATGCGCCACTTTTCATTTGCCTTTGTAACCATGATCACGTTGGCGATCCACTTGGGATAACGTGCTTCTCAAAAAAGCCCGCCCGAGTCAGTTTGTCCACCTCTTACTAAACCGTAACATTTTTTTCGGTGTTAAAGTGGCACCTTTTTTGTTTAATAGGTTTGAAGGTCGGATCCATTTCCAATCAATGAGCAGCTAATGTCATCGGGATCCCTGGCATCTCAGCATGACTCCAAGCAAAAATGTCGTTGAACACTGTGACGAGCCTGATCAAACCCTTTTTCACTCCCGGCTTACTGGTGGCTCCGATTTTGATGACCATCGAGGGATCGCCCAGTCAGACAGGAACCTCTTCTAACTCCTTCATGTCGGGCATTATAAGGTCATCTTCAGGGTGATCATTAGACCTTACATCTCCTAGGTTTAGTGCAGGGATTGCCCTGTCTTGGATCGTTGTCACCTGGGCGAGTTATTCTGCTAGAGCCGCTGGGTTGGCCGACACTGAGTAGCATCTTCTGGCTGCTTGCTGATCACCCCGAAATTCCTCCAGTGTCTCCTACTGGGAACTTCAAAACGTTGTGGTAAATGGAAATGACCCCTTTCAAGGATGATAAAAATGGCCTCCCTAATATTGTATTGTAGGCTGATGGGGTATCCACCACCACGAAGTCGGTCATGGTATTCTGCTAGAGAGGTGTGGCTCCAACGATCACTGATAGGATTTTTGATCCCACGGGTATGATTGAGTTCCTAGTGAACCCATATACCAGGGTCTGCTCGGAGGCCTTGCTGACTTTCTTCTTCCCTACTTCGGGCTTTCTTTCTTGAAGTAGTTGGGTGGAGAAACTCTCCCCGCTCTCAGGAAAGGATGCCCGCTTCAGATTTTACTTGCCTTGGTTAGTAGCGTGGCATCGCTTGGGGAGCGGGAGGGATGAGCCCTAACCAATCCTGGATAGAGGTTGGGAGTCTTGTTCTATTACGAGATGGTTCCCATGGGGTAGGTCCCAGGCGATCAAATGCGGGTTGCCTAGCTCCGGACCTGCTTGACTCCCCCTGATTGCAAAGGTTTTCTTGTTAGATAGTAATACCCTCAGTGAGCAGGCAAAGGCGGACGTTTTCTACGAAGTTCGCCGTTTGTTGGTCAAGCTCGACCCGATTTCCCAGAGGGGGATCCAGAGCCAGTAAAATGGCTGGCTGGGCTGGAACTTGGCTATGGAGCCTGGATTTTCTCTCTTTCTTCCGAACCTTTCCTGTTGACGCAACAAAAGGTTGTCCCAATGCGCCAGACTGTCCTTGTGAGGAGCAGATCCTCATGATTCCTGTAAAATAACAAACTTTGTAACATAAATATGGTGGCGTGAGAGTTTCCCACAGACAGGGCTAGAAAGTGTTAACGAAATCTTTGCTCAGAATGAGAAGTTCCTACTAACACCCTCGAGATCACTACCATGGAAGTGGTGGCTGGGGTCAGTACCGTTGATACCAAACCTGTTTAGAGATAAATAAGAGGCTAGATTGCAATAATAACGAATGGGAGCTTTTAATATCGATTACTTGCTTCGATATACAGATTACTCTCCCATATCCTTACAACCTCTCAAGGATCTAGAAAGGTGGAAACTTTTATGCGTGTCGAATAGTGGAAACAATGGCGGCCGTGTTCTGAATACAAAATTTAGGCCTTCCTCACCCTTTTTTTACTTCTATTTTTTTCATTCTCCTTCTGTTTTTCGTCTATTTCTACTTCTCTTCTTTTTTTCATATCTCTCTCTTCTGTATATCTGGTCCAAGTAGGCTTGAATTCACTGATATCCAGCCACGATCCTACGAATCCATTTCCTTCTTATCGGGCAGGATCCTTTATTTAAAAGTTGTTGACCCCGAGTAAATAGCGGAAATGATGATATTGTTAACGAAAATGAGTTTGTTTCCTTTTAGGAATCAAACTCTTGACTCACATGTATACGGAATTAATATTGATTATCACATAGATATGATCTTGTATGTTATCGTGGCATGGCTTTTCATGGAGGTCACTGAGCTAGCTGCTTGTCGTCTCATAGAGCGAGGTAGATCCATGCTTCGACTCTGTTCTTAGAAGCTTGGGATGGATTTTCCCTAACCCTTTGGAGGTTGAGGTGTCTCTGTAGACATTCCTGGGAGGTAGCTGGGGTAGTGTAGATTTAGGCGTGATTCCTCTTTCATGCCCCACAAGGACAGCGGGCTTCTAGAGAGGTTGGTTGGCTTCTATCTAAGACTACTGTTAGGTTTTTCCTCTGATAGTCTTAACCTGGAGGGGGCCTACTTTGCTTGTCGGGCGTCTTTATAATGTCTTTTGAGCTAGGAGACCCCCCTGCTTTCATGGGGTGGTTAAGAAGCTTAACCTCAGGAAACGAGGTTCGTCGATAGGTGGCTTTTCCTGTGTTCTTGTGGGGCTCGACCTTGTCGCGTCTAGCTTGCTTTCTGATAGCTTTGAAGTAGGGCCGGTTTTCCCTGCTCCTGTAGGGTAGCTTTATGGTCTATCCGGGTTAAATGAACGTCGATTATGAGTTTTGACTTGTGGCGGGAAGTGGAAAATTTCTCTTTGACCCCTGGTTAAATTTTACTATTAACAATAGATATATATATATATATATATAATTGAGGGAAATGGGTAGAGAGTATATGAGTAATATAGTTAAAATTATTATTTTTTAAAATAAAAGTGTTAATATTAAAATTTGGCCAGGGATTAAAGAGAAATTTTCCATCCATAATCAATAATCATAAAGGTCGGAAAGACTGTAAAGCCACCCCGCAGGATCAGGGAAGGCCGGTTCGGCTTCAAAGCTACTAGAAGACATGTCAGGCTCGACCGGGATGAACACCCACAAGAGTACTGGAAGTCAGGCTTCTCCAGGCCATCTATCGGGGAACCTCGGCTTCGAGGTAGAGCTCCATAACCGCCTCGTAAATGCCAGGGGAAGTCTCCAAGCTCAAGAGAGCTTCGAAAGAAGCCCGTAAACCTCTCCAGAAGCCTGTTGTCCTTGCTGGACATAAAGGAAGAATCATGCCTAAATCTACACTACCCTAGCTACCTCCAGGAGGGTCTACAAGAGCACCTCAAGCCCCCAAGGGTCAGGGAAAATCCATCTAAAGCTTCTAAGAACAAAGCCAGAGCAGGAATCTACCTCGCTCTACGGGGCAACTGGCAGCTGGCAGGGTGACCTCCATGAAGATCCATGACACGAGTGTAAACAGGATCATCTCCACATAATATTTACATGCACGTCAAGAGTTTAAATTAAGATAAGGGAACAAACTTATCTTTGTCAACGATATCATCGAATCCGGAAACAATTCAAATTTAAATAACGAATCCCACCCGATAAGGAGGGAACGGATTCATGAGATTATGGGAGAGTATTCACGAACTAAAAACCTACTTGGACGATATATATATGTGAAGCCAGGCATGGTAAAAGAAGAGAACGAACGACAGAGACAAAATCATAAACAACAGATATACACATAGAAGAAGGGCCTAAATTCTGATTACAAAACACAGTTACCTTCATCTCCACTATTCGACAGGCACCGAGGTGACACCACCCTACACCTCCGAGAGATTGTGAGAAAACAAGAGAGTTATTTGTATCTTAAAGCAATATATCAATAATAGAGCTCCCATTTATTGTTATTGCCACTCGTCTCTCTCTTAAACAGGTCGGGAACTAACGGTACTAACCCCGACCACTGCTTTCGTGGTAGTGGTTTCGAGGGTTTTAATAGAAATTTCTCATCTAGAGCAGATTTCCCATCAACACTTTCTGGCTCTGTCTGTGGGAAACCTCTCACACCACAATCTTTTTACATTCAAAAAGTTCTTTATTTCAAAGTCATCATGAAGCTCCGTTCCTCACAAAGGTAGCTGGGCACCTCGGGATAACCTTTTGCAACATCGACACGAAAGGTCCCGAGGAAAAGGAAAAAATCGGGGCTCCATAGCCAGATTCCCATAAAGCCAGCTACTATGCAGGCTCTGGATCCCCCTATGGGAAGCCAGGTCGAGCTTGACCAACAAGCGGCTGCCTTTGTGTAGAACGTCCGCCTTTGACTACTCATTGAGGGTATTGCTATCCAACAAACAGGCCTCTGCAATCAGGGGGAATCAATCAGGGAAGCCCGGCATAGAGAAGAAGAAAGACAGCAATGTCCCTGAGCAAGCCTCCTCCAAAGAAGGAACCGGGTAGAGGTCACCAGTTTATCAGAGGGATTTGATGGTGAGGAATCCGAGATTGACACAAGAAAGTTTGAAAGCAAACGACTAAGGGATCAGTTCGCAGAGTTACAGAAAGAGGTCCAATTAATAAAGAAGGGGAAGTACAAGGAGGACAAGAAAGATCCTTTAAGTGAAATGAACGCCTCCTTCACCAGAAGGACCTGGGAGGCAGAGCTCCCGCCTAAGTTCAAAATGCCAGCTGACAGATTTTTCGGGACTGAAGATCCGCTGAGCCACTTGGGAACTTCGTTAGACAGATGGAGGTCCAGAACACAACCAGGGCCGCTATATGTCGGATGTTCCCCACTACACTCACGGATTATGCTAAGACCTGGTTTATGAAACTACCCGCCGGGAGCGTAAATTCCTTTACCAAATTATCAACAGTTCCATGTGGTTAAGCCCCGATTGAAGGACCCAATTCATCTACAATACGTGATCTAGGAGAGAGGAGAAACTCTCCGGGCTTATATCGAGCGGTTCCACAAGGAATTCATCCAGATGGGGGTCTTCACCGAGAGAGAAACCCTCGTCAACTTCAGAATAAACTTGTAAGCTGGAAAACTATTTCTGTTTTTTGCCAAGAGACCTTCGGAAACCTACCAGGAAGCCTATTATCGGGCTCTGTAACAGATCGAGGTCGACAAATAGCTCAAGATCAAGATGGATCATTACGACATGAGAGCTGAAAAGAGACAAAAGAAGGAAGCTCCTAGACCAGAGCAAGATCAAAAAAGCCTGAACAAACCCCTTTAAAAATAAACATACGGTTTCCCTCTTTCTCAGCCCAGATCAGAAAGGTATCCAGATAAACGGCCTCATCTTCAAGCTTTACAACCTCCCAAGACAGTGGCCCTTTATAGCCCGCGACGAGAGGGGGTACGACCATTACACTCCCTTGAATGCATCCCGAGAAACAGTCTACCTCACCATCTGGGATAAGGGTTTGTTACAGAAGCCCGCTCCTGTGAAAGCCCTGGTGGATAAAAGAAATCATTACAAATATTACGACTTTCACGAGGACGTAGGGCACAATACTTCAGAATACTACAACCTGCGAAACCAGATTGAGGCTTTGATCAGGGGAGGATGCTTGATAGAGTTCTTACAACAAGTTAGGGAGAACATTTAGAGGGGAAGGGAGGTGCAAGCCGAGATCCGGGAACATGCTGAGAAGAGGAAGTGAGAGCAGGCGAACCTGATGCAACAAATTCAGGTAATACACACTATCAGTGGAGGTCCCACTCTAGCCGGCACCTCTAACGATTCCAAGAAAAATCATGTAAGAAAGGTCCCTCGTACAGACGAGGGGCGGGATATCTTCAAGGTCGACCAGAGATCGACAAACCCCTTCCAGCTGTCTCAAATTATCTTCACTAAAGCATATGTCTTTAACACCGTGCAGCCACATGATGACCCCATGGTCATTACATTACAAATTACTAACTTCATGGTGCACCGCGTGCTCCTCAAAACAGGTAGCAGTGTCGACGATCTGTTTGAAGAGACTTTGGAAAAACTAAACTTGAAGCAATGGTGCTACAACAGCTGTACTACTCCATTATACGGTTTCACTGGGACTCCATCACACCTGTAGGATCAAAAATCCTACCAGTGATCATCGGAGCCACACCTCTTCAACAAAACATCATGACCGACTTCGTGGTGGTGGATACCTCATCGGCTTACAACACAATATTAGGGAGGCCATTCCCATCATCCATGAAGGGGGTCCTGTCTATTTACCATAATGTCCTGAAGTTCTCAGTAGGAGACAATGTGGGAGAGGTTTGGGGTGATCAGCAAGCAGCTAGGAAATGCTACGCAGTGTCTGCTAACCCAGTAACTCTAGCTAAACAGGTCACCCAAGTAAAGAGTTTTCAAGGCGGGATAACCTCAACACTAAACCTGGAAGACACGGGCTCCATTGATTGTCCCGAAGAAGGCCTTGTGGTGCCCGACATGGAAGAATAGAGAAAGGAATAGGCCAGCGGCCACCCGGTTGATAAGTTAGAGGAGATTTCTGTTCGACTAACTGATCCCTCGAAGGTCGTCAAGATCAGAGCTACCCTCGAGCTAGGAATGAAAGAGGGCTTGATTAGGCTCCTCATGGAGTTCAACGATATTTTCACCTGGAGTCATGCGGAGATGTCGGGGATCCCAATGACATTACCTGCATATCGACTACGGTGGATCCGCCTTCAAGCCCGTTAAACAGAAAAGGCGCCACTTTCACAATGAAAGAAATGTGGCGGTTCAAGAAGAGGTGGATAAACTCACCCAGGCAGGCTTCATTCGAGAAACCCGCTATCCCGAATGGCTCACCAATGTGGTCATGGTCACGAAGGCAAATGGGAAGTGGCGCATGTGCGTTGACTACACTGACTTCAACCGGGCATGCCCGAAGGACAGTTTTCCTCTACCAAAAATTGATCAGTTGGTTGATTCCACCTCCGGGAACAAGCTCTTGAGCTTCATGGCCGCCTTTTCTTGAGGTGGAATCGACAGGATGAGAAAACTCCCCGAGGAGCCCGACCAAGCTAGGAGGGTTAAAAGGCTCTCGGTCCGGTATTGTATGGTGGATGGGCATTTATACCGAAGGGGAAAATCCCTTCCCTTACTTAGATGTCTACACCCTGAAGATGCCAAGTGGGCTTTGAGAGAGGTTCATTTCTAGGAATATGGGAACGATATTGGTGGAAAGGCCTCAACATATCAGGTTCTCCGCACGGGGTATTACTGGTCGACCATCCATCAAGATGCTAAGAGCTTGGTGCAAACCTGCGAGGCATCCCAGAAGGCCACAAATTTGAGTCACCTCCCTTCTGAGCATTTGTCATCCCTTAGATCGCCATACCCCTTTGCTATATGGGGAGTCGATTTGATTGGACCACTTTTTATAGCTCTGAGACCGGCCAAGCACGCTATCGTAGAGATTGATTACTTTAGAAGATGGGTTAAAGCTGGACCACTGTCCTAGATATCGGAAGAGAACACAACAAAGTTTATAAAGACCAATGTAGTTTGCAGGTTCGGAACCCCTCTTATCATCATAACCGACCTCAGAAAACAGTTCGATAATGTCTGATTCAGAGATTTCTATCAAGGTTTGGGAATTGACCTTCGTTTTGCTTCAGTAGCCCACCCTCAGACCAATGGTTTGGTGGAATCCACGAACAAAACCATCAAGAAGTTGTTGAAGAAAAAGCTACAACAAAAAAAAGGCAGATGGGTAGAGAAGCTTCCAGAGGTCCTTTGGGCTTACTGCACTACAAGGAGAACAACTACCGGGGAAATGCCCTACTCACTGGCCTTTGGGGTTAAAGCAGTCCTACCTATAAAGCACAAGTTGACCTCCTTTAGAGTTCAACCATTTGAACCGGGAAGCAATGAAAGCAAGCTCTGAGCTAGTTTGGACCTCTTGGAGGAAAAACAAGATCGAATAGCTGAAATGGTATCAATCTACCAAGGCAGGATTGCCAGGTACTTCAACAAGAGGGTTAAAACCCGAAGCCTCAAAGAAAGGGATCTGGTCCTCAGGAAAATGATGTTGAACACCAAGAAGAGGTTAGACGGGGTCCTAGAGCTCAACTGGGAAGGACCTTACTTAATAAAGATGGTGATCCGTAATGTGGTGTACAAGCTCGAGAATATTGATGGCCGACTCATCGACCATACTTGGAATGCGGATCACCTAAGGAAATTCTACCCTTGAACAGGGACTCAGCAGCAGGCTACCTCTGACTAGCTTCTTTTATTTTTTCTTCTAACAGTATTGTACTCCATCTTCCGTATCAATAAAGCTTGTCTTTTCCTGTTTACTCCTTTTTCAATTATGTCCAATAATGATTTGGGTCTACATGGAAAGTTTTGACATTATGGCCTCAAGACCAGGGGTAAGCCGAGGAAGCCCCCTTGCTACTCCTGATGCCTCAGGCAGGCACCACCCACTGCCAAGAAGGGTCAGAGTGTAAGAGCACAGTTGTCGTCCAGATCTCGAGACTTGGAAATAGCTAGATAGCCCTCATGATGCTTTGGTCGGGGCTACCCCCTCCAAAATGGATCTGAGTGTAAGAGCATAATTTCCATCAAGATCTCAAGACCAGGAAATAGATAAATAGTGCTCTTGATGCCTTGGTCAGGCTACCACCCCCAAGAAGGATCTGAGTGTAAGAGCATAGTTGACGTCTAGATCTCAAAACCAGGAAATAGCTGGATAGCCCGTCTAATGCCTTCGTCGGGCTACCACCCCCAAGAAGGATCCGAGTGTAAGAGCATAGTTACCATCCAGATTCTGATACCTTGGTCGGGCTACCGTTCCCCTGAAGAAGGATTCAAGCTTGAAAGTACGGAAGCCCTCTTAATCCCGAGCCCAAGAATGGGGCTAAACAGGTCTTTATTTAAATGTTCTATTCGGGCTATAACCCCACAAAGAAGCTCGTGGATGGAGGGCTCGATTTACTTAAACTCTAAATGCTCCTGTTATTTCACTAGCTCTCCTAGATACAGGGTTACGTACTACAGCAGACCCACAATAAAATAAGGAGGCTGTCAACAGAAGAAGTTGAGCCAGGAATTTCATTAGTATGGGTGCTCAATGCCAACAGCTTTTTTTCTTATATTATTTCGCCCCTTAAGATAGCTCGTTTCGATATAAAAGCTGGACGACCAAGCAAGTACATGCAAGCAGGAGTTAGACCTGAGATTAAAATTTTATTATCAAGTAAGGGAGCCTATCCCCCAAAAAGGCTACAACATGCAAGGGGGGCCCAATCCCTGGTTCCGGGATACAAAAGAAAAATAATAAAAGATCAAACTCAGTTGAAGACAGGATGCCAACCCACTTTTCCGGGCATTCAAAATAGATCACATGGAAGAGAACTCACGCTTTTTCATTTTCTTGAGGGCTTTTAGCTTCTTCCTCCACAGGATGGACCTCGCCCCCTGCTCCCTTCTCCAGTTGTGGCTCATCCTGATCAGCTGCATCTATCGCTTCCGCCACTTCCTTCTAGGGATCAGCCCCGGCTGCCTCGGGGTCAACAGGATCTTTCTCCACGAATTCATCGATCACCGCCATAACTTCAGGCAGTATAGTTGCATCAAGAAGGCCGGTTACCAGCTTAGGCACGTTCCCGCCTTCTGTTGGCTCTATTCCTGAGAGCAATACGGGGGGATCTAGGGCTTCAGCAGGGCATCCTTCTAGCTCCTCATAAAAAACCCCATTCGAGGACTCGCCAGGACCAGATACTTGAAAGGCTGGAATAATAGGAGGCGAATATGGCACCTCTAATTACTTCCCACCTCCATCCCTAGAAGGGCCAGCTCCATCAGTTTAGGGGCTAGACATCTCCACAGCCTGTGACATGACCTCTTCCCTATCCCAGCAGGCAATGCTGCAGAGATCAAAAGGGGGAATGAGAGCCTCTGTAACCTGATAGGAGGTATAGAAATACCCCTCGATAAAATAGGCTTCCACTTCAGCTTGGAGTGGGGTAATTCAAGCCTGTAATTTTTTGTTTTCAACATCTAGGGCCTTCGCCTCTCCCATCCAGTCATCCTGTTGGCTAGCCCGCCGCTTCGACCGGAGAGACTCCTGATCAAAAGCACGCTTCAGCCTCTCATGACCGCATTGAAGCTCAGCTAGCTGCGTCTCCATTTCTTTGTTGGCTAGAGGTCATCTCTTGGACCAGGGTCTGAGCTCGTGCAAGCAACCTCATTGCTCTCTCAGGTACAGCCTCAGCCTTGGCTACCCGATCACGGAGGAAGGCTACCTGATGCCCCATGGCCACCTGAAACTTGAAAGACTGTAAAGGAAAATAAGGTTATAAATGACAAGTCAAGCAAATCAATGAAGAAGTAAAAGCGACAATTACCTCGGCTTAAAGGGCGGACCCTTTGGTGATCAAGATGTCCACAGGCATCACGGTCATCCTAGAAAGCCCGCCGCCTAGACAAGATGCAATAAATTGATTCAGGATCTCGTCCTGACCCATCGAGCTCTATTGCTGGTGGGGCGATAAGGGGCGACCTCAGAAAAATCAGCATCCGGCTCTTTGGGAACCTCGACTACCCAGGATACAAACTGGATCTGCAGAGAGGGGTAGCGGAACTCGAGGGCATCGTTTGGAGTTGTAAATTCTGGAGGAGGGGTAGGAATAGACTTATTGATGACTTGGGAAGTAGACCCTCCTCGGTTTAGAGCCTTAACAGCCTGAGATGCCAGAAGAGCCATCTTGGACTTCACTTGGGAAGGAGAGGGGGAAGGAACGAACGGGGCAGCAACCTTAGTGGTTGACCCCCGATTCTTCAGAGCAGTCGAGAGAGCACCCGGGGACGATCTGGAAGAAGGAGGAGGTATCCCAGCTTGTCGGGCTTCATGAGAAGCTGGAGCAACAACAAACACTGTTAGAGAAAAGAATCAAGATCATCAGAACTGAACCCTCTAATAAGAAAAAAAGGCAAGATAGATCGAGATACTCACGAGGGGGTAGCACCGGATATCCGTAGGTACCTGTTTACCCTACGGGGATCAAAGGTGTCAGCAGTTAGAAACTTCATATTCAAATAGTTCCGAGCTAGGATGGTCTTCAGCACGGCTTCAGAATCATAGAATAAGGAATCCCGACCCCAAGTGGGTTTATCACTAAAAGCAGTTGTAACCTCGAGCTCATGCCCACCGACTAAGACGGAGCTCCCCTAGTCTCCCCCCGCCAATACCCATTCTTCTTTCCAAGCTAGGTCCTTCTTTAAAGCCCCGGGGATGATAAAATTGAGTCTATTCTTAGCCTTGGTATTGAATTGGCCTCGTGGGACTCCTGTCAGGCTACCGATATGGAAAAGGAAGGCTAGCTCTTCAGCTCCGGGCTCCCTGGTTACGCCCGCTCAGCTCGCATTGCTCCCTCCATAATACTAGGAAGCTAATTAGATACCTCCAAAAGCCAACCAACAGTTGAAGCGGAGCCAACTGAAGGGCATTGAGAGCCCGCCGTAGGGTGGGGTGAAGAGGGAGCCTCACCCCGCTCTCAGAAGCCGCGAAGTGGATAGGAAGCACGCCTTTGAGCGGGCTAAAAGCATCTTAGTTTCAATGGGTGACGGTTAGAGAAACGGTATCAGGAATTCCATACTTGTCCCGTAGACCGTCGATCGACTGAGGGTCGACAGTAGAGCCGGGGATGACCCTGGGTTCGAAAGGAAGGGTTATCACTGGAGAAATCTCTGCCACCATGACTAGAGCCCTCCCGACCGTATATAATCTCTCTCCGATGTCAGAGTCTTTATTGACTAAGTTTAGAGGGTTGTCAGGCCGGTTCGAAAAGCCATAGCAGATAGAAGTGTTCCTATTAGAACAACGGTGCTGGCGGAGGGTGGAAGATTCCTCGTCTCTCAAAATCCCTCGAACCCGCGTAAGAGGAGCTTGGTTAGAGCCCCCGGAGCCCTCCACCAAGGCATTAACACTATCTATGGAAGTCGACATTGATGGGCAAGAGAGATAAAAAAGCACGGAAGAAGAAATTTATAAGTTTAAAGATTTGAGAAAGTATGAAGAAAGTGACGGTCAGGCCAGGCTTAAATAGAGGTTTTTTGGCGATATCCTCGAGAAGATCACCTAGAGCCATAATACAGCAGTTTTTCTTCGAATAACACTCAGTTCCAAATTCAAAATGTATGGTAGTTAATGAGAAGATTTCGATCTCATTAATTATCTTGGTGGCGAAAAACTTTCTCAACTAAATAAGGAATCTGACTCCAACCCCAACTCTACCACCGGTGTTCAAGTCAGAGGGGACTTTTGTTAATAGTGAAATTTGGCCAGGGATCAAAGAGAAATTTTCCATCCATAATCAACAATCATGAAACCTGAAAAGACCGTAAAGCCATCCTGTAGGAGTAGGGAAGGCCGACTGACAAGCCAGGCACGACCGGGACTAACCACCACAAGAGTACAAGAAGCTGGGCTTCAGGCCATCTATCGGGGAACCTCAGCTCTGAGGTCGAGCTCCATAACCGCCCCGTAAATGACAGGGGAAGTCTCCAAGCTCAAGAGAACTTCGAAAGAAGCTCACCAACCTCTCCAGAAGCCCGTTGTCCTCGCTGGACATAAAGGAAGAATCATGCCTAAATCTACACTACCCTAGCTACCTCCCAGGAGGGTCTACAAGAGCACCTCAAGCCCTCAAGGGTCAGGAAAAATCCATCTTAAGCTTCTAAGAACAGAGCCAGAGCAAGGATCTACCTCGCTCTACGGGGCAACAGGCAGCTGGCAGTGTGACCTCCATGAAGATCCATGACATGAGTGCACACAGGATCATCTCCACATAATATTTACATGCAAGTCAAGAGTTAAAATTCAAATAAGGGAACAAACTTATCTTCGTCAACGATATCATCGAATCCGGAAACAATCCAAATTTAAATAACAAATCCCACCCGATAAGGAGGGAACATATTCCTGAGATTACAGGAGAGTATTCATGAACTAAAATCCTACTTGGACGATATATATATATATATATATATGTATATATATTTGTATATGTATATATATATATATGTATATATATGAAGCCAAGCATGGTAAAAGAAGAGAACGAACGACAGAGACAGAAAATCATAAACAACAGATATACACATAGAAGAAGGGGCTAAATTTTGATTACAAAACACGGTCACCTTCATCTCAACTATAAGACAGGCACCGAGGTGCCACCACCCTACAACTCCGAGAGATTGTGAGCAAACAAGAGAGTTATTTGTATCTTAAAGCAATATATCAATAATAGAGCTCCCATTCACTGTTATTGTCACTCGTCTCTCTTTTAAACAGGTCAGGAACCAACGGTACCGACCCCGGCCATTGCTTTCGTGGTAGTGGTCTCGAGGGTGTTAACAGAAATTTCTCATCTCTAGCAAATTTCCGGTCAACAAAAAGTAAAAATATATAAATATATTTAAGGAAAAGGGGCTCCACCCCCACCCCTATTAAAATAAATGGGGAAATGGGGGTAGAGGTAGGTTCCCTAACCGTTACCCCTATTTAGATTTTAGTGAAAAATTTGCCATCGCCTTTACCTCAACCCCAAACCCCATTTGGGGGCAAAATTTACCCTCAAATGGGAGTGGGGCCCTACAGCGGTCGGGGCCCATGTAGGGATGGTCATTTTCCATATAGAGCTTCATCCCCACAGGCCCTACCCCTATTTGGGGGCAAATGTTTTCCCCAAATGAGGTTTAGGGATGGGGGAACCTACCCTCACCCCCATTTTCCCATTTCTCTATTTCCCCGTTTCTTTTGATATGGGTGGGGGTGGAACCCCATTTTCCCATATATATTTATATATTTTTATTTTTATTTAAAGTTATTTGTATTAATTTTGAATTAAATTAAATCAATTATGTTAACGGGAAATTTGTTTAGGATGAGAAATCCCTATTAACGCCCTAGAGACCACTACAGCGAAAGTGGTGGTCGGGGTCGGTACCGTTGATACCTGACCTGATCTTGTATGAATATGAAGAAGGATGAAATCGTAGGTAGGAAACAAGCCATACCGCCCGTCGGACTTCGTGCTTATGAAGTAGATCAGGGGAACTTGAGGTTTTCTTGCTGGTGTGAAGGGGTTGATCTTGGTCCTGGTCCTGGTCCTGGTCCTGGTCCTGGTCTTGGTTCTGGTCCTGGTCCTCTGTCGGGGTCGGAGGCTGTCATGGTACCTAGAGCCCGATTCTGAAGCCCAATTCCTTCCTGTAATTCCCCGACCTAGATAGCAAGTATGAAGGGGGCTTATCTAGCTCCAGTGTCGGAGAGCTAGATTTCTGCCATAGAAATGATGCAGGAGATCAAATCGACTTCCTTCAAGCTGGTCAGGGTGGTTTCTCATCACATTGATATGCGACTTTAGCATGTAGATGGGAAGATAAGAGCGCTAGGTCCAGCAAGGTAGGAATCTAGCTCGCACTCATATACACATGCATTACACAGGACACAAGTAAGAGAAACACAAATCTTTTGTAGAATAAGGTGGATTGACCTAGAGGGAAAAAGCATCACGAATGATCACATGCTGAAAAACCCCAAGGCAGTATCCGCATGAAGGTGGAATACCCTTCCTTATTTATATATCAAAGAATACTCCGGGGAGCTTACAAGAATGGTGAAGTAATACAACGTAGTCGCTCCGGAGAGCTTACAATGGTGGTCGAATGTAGACCGATACCGGTATATTCTAGGTAAAGGTAACACATACATTGATGATGTCGAGAGATCTCTAAACGAAGCATGTATCTTCTGTCATTTATCCGAGAGCTCTTATATGCCTTTTACAGGCATATTTATAAATGGTGACTGCTTTGGCGTGCAAGTCCAGGATTCTTCAATCTTCCTTTCCTTATTGAGTACGATTCTTCATTTAATGTAGTTCGATCGGATTATGGCGAATATCTAGGAGGGGATGTGTTTGTTTCCTCTTCGGACTCTTTTTTCCTTGATATGCAGGATTTTCTGTTATGGTTGACCCCCAAAAATCGGTTGTGGAGGATATCCTGGAGGAAAAGGTATTTGTTTCCTATTTGGACATTTTCACTAATGATGGCCATTAAAGATTTGGTTAACGGGAAATTCGTTTAGGATGAGAAATCCCTATTAACGCCCTCGAGACCAGTACCGCGAAAGTGGTGGTCGGGGTCGATACCGTTGATACCTGACCTGATTTTGTATGAATACGAAGGAGGATGAAACAGGAGGTAGGAGACAAGTCATCCTGCCCGTCGGGCTTCGTGCTTATGAAATAGATCTTGGGAGCTCGCGGAGATAAGCCATCCTGCCCGTCGGACTTCGTACTTATAAAGTAGATCTAGGGAGCTTAAGGTTCTCTTGTTGGTGTGAAGGGGTTGATCTTGGTTCAGGTCCTGGTCCTGATCCTGGTCCAGGTCCAGGTCCAGGTCCTGATCCTCGGTCAGAGTAGGAGCCCGTTATGGTACCTAGAACCCGGTTCAGGAGCCCGATTCTAGAGCCCGGTTCTGGAGCCCGATTTCTTTCTGTAATTCCCCGACCTAAATAGCAAGTAAGAAGGGGGGCTTATCTAGCTCCAGTGTCGGAGAGCTCGATTTCTGCCATAGAGATGATGCAGGAGAGCCCTATCAACTTCCTTCAAGCCGGTCTGGGTTGTTTCTCCTCATCTTGATATGCAACTTTAACATGTAGATGGGAAGATAAGAGCGCTAGGTCCAGCGAGATAGGAATCTAGCTCGCACTCATATGCGTATGCATTACACAGGACACAAGTAAGAGAAACACAAATCTTTTGTAGAGGGAGGTGGACTGACCAAGGAGGAAAAAGCATCACGAATGATCACATGCTGAAAAACCCCAAGGTAGTATCCGGAGGAAAGGGGAATACCCTTCCTTATGTATATATCAATAATGCTCCGGGGAGCTTACAAGAATGGTGAAGTAATACAACGTAGTCGCTCCGGAGAGCTTACAATGGTGGTCAAAAGTAGATCGATACCGTTATATTCTAGGTAAAGGTAACATATACATTGATGATGTCGCGAGATATCTAAACGAAGCATGTATCTTTTGTCATATATCAGAGCTTCCTACAATATGCCTTTTACAGGCATATTTATACATGATGACCACCTTGGCGTGCAAGTCCGGGACTCTTCAATTAAACTTTGTTTCCTTATCGAATACGATCCTTCCTTTAATGTAATTGATCGGCTTGTAGCTATTATCTCGGAGAAGATATGATTGTTTCCTCTTCAGACTCGTTTTTCCTTGATAGGCGGGATTTTCTATTATAGTTGACCCCCAATAATCAGTTATGGAGGATATATTGGAGAAAAAGGTATTTGTTTCCTCTTTGGACTCTTACACTAATGATGGCCATTAAAGAGTTAAATATTCTCTTATTAATGGTGTTTATCGTGTCATTAACTGGGTTGGCTTCCTCCATTAATACGGTTGACCTCATTAATGGTACTTTAAATATCATGGAAGTCAATCCTCTCTTCCTACGTTGCCGAGAAGAGAGCTCTAGTTCATTATGTCACTTGGGAGAGGTACTTCACGGAAGTTACCTGAGGTGACATTTGATGTTCCTTGACGGCGGGGTACCCTAGGATCCTGTACACTAGCAAGGTCATCCTAGGACCTCTTGATTGTCACGGAGCTAGATATTGGTCTTCCCATGGAGCTTGTGCTAAACATTTTAGAGGCGAAATATCCCATTTGGTTCCAACCTTGTAGTTGAGAGCTTGGTTCAACTACGCCGAACTTTATCATTGAGCCTGACCTAATTATGCAGGCTTCCTAGCGGGCTTGGCTAGCAGGCCCTGGTAAGGTGTTTGCCATAAACAGGCGACCTTGGCTCGCTTCTGGAAGGGTGGAGAGGTACGCCGAGTACTGCTCTTGCTACTTGATTTAACCATACCAGGATCTATAGTGGATCTTGGAGCTTTTGGTGATGACGGGGCTTTGCGAGCTTCTTCCTTTTATGCTCGGACAGGTCGAGATTATACCTCGACGAGGTAGGAGTGCCTTTGCAAGACAAGTTCGGCACCTTGAAGGTCTCCTAGTGAAAGTAAAGATCATAGCAAGCTCTAGGAAAGTGTCATGAGACACCTTGATGTCGGGGGAACCAAGTCCTTTCACGTCGACCTAGCTTCAAGCTTTATCCTGGTATAAGGAGCTTGAGGCGGTCTCGTCGAACTTTATTTGGTAAGCCTGGACATGTGCGAGATGCTCAGATGGTATGGACGACCTCACCTTGCTCCTGTAGGATCGCGTGGTAGCTTGACCTCGGGGACCTTGAAACCCAGTCATATAAGCCTAAATTCGGACTCTTGCAAGAATGCTGGGTAGTGGAAAATTCTTCTTTGGTCCCTAGCCAAATATTGCTATTAACAGAAGTCCCCTCTGACTTGAACACCGGTAAGTATTTGGGGTTGGAGTCTGAATCTTGTACTACATGAAGAATTTTGCTTGACCTTTTTTATAGGTAACCAGTATCGTTCCCAGTGATTGGCTTAGAGAATCTAGGTACTATTCATTCCTACAAAATAAATGAGCGTATTACTCGATCATGTCGGATGAGGCTACTGTGGTTAATATGGATACCTAGAGTTCCTTTTCAAGGAATCACGGTACTTAGATGAGCTGGCGAAATGATTCTGGTATGCATCTATGCCATTTAAATCCATCCTAGCGGGGTAGGCCTGGCCAAGGCAGCAGGATGACCTTTTGGTTGTTTTGATCTTGTGATCTAGCACGTAACTATGCTCTTACGCATAGATCCTTCTTGGAGGTCATAGCCCGACCAAGGTATCAGGAGCGCTATCTAGCTATATCCTGGTATCGAGATTTGGATGGCAACAATGCTCTTATACTCAAATCCTTCTTGGGGGTTGTAGCTCGACCAAGGCATCAGGAGCTCTATCTAGCTGTATCCTGGTATCAAGATTTGGATGGCAACAATGATCTTACACTCAGACCCTTCTTGGGGGTCATAGCCCGACCAAGGCATCATGAGCGCTATCTAGCAATATTCTTTAATTTTGATCTGGATGGCAACTGCTCTTACACTCAGACCCTTCTTGGGGGTCGCAGCCTGATTAAGGCATCAGGAGCGCTATCTAGCTATATTCTAGTATTTTGATCCGGATGGCAACTATGCTCTTACACACAGATTCTTCTTTTGGGTCGTAGCCCGACCAAGGCATCATGAGCGCTATCTAGCTATATCCTAGTATTTCGATCCGGATGGAAACTATGCTCTTAATTTCGGATCCTTCTTGTGGGAGGTCACCTGACCAAGGCATCAGGGGTAATGAGGGGGTTACCTCAATCAATCCCTGGTCTTGAGATCTGGATGGTAACTATGCTTTTACACTCCGACCCTTCTTGGCAGGAGGTATCATTGTCGTGGCATCAGGAGCGCTATCAAGCTATTTTCTGGTCTCGAGGCTATCATTTTTGAATTACCATGGCGATCCTCCTGGAGGGATTAATCCATCCCGGGGCATTAGGAGGGCTATCTATCTCTCCTAGTCAAGGTGATCCTTCTAGAGGGATTCGATCTGGTCCAGGGCATCAGAAGTGCGGTGTAGCTCTCTTGGTAATGACCATCCTCCTGGAAGAATTTATTACGGATACCGAAGTCGAAAGAGATGTAAACTCATGGCAATACGAAGTTGTATCGATGCATGATGGTATTAGTTGATTACCAGTATCGCTCTAGGAGTTTTTTAACGAGTAGAATCTCTTGAGATGATATGTATTATGAGTGTAGATAGTAGAATAGATCTCCGTAAAAGACGCTTTTTATCGTGAACTGGAGGAAATTGTCTCACGCTAGGGTCATCGCCCCAATCACTGGAGTACTAAGAAAATATTGAGTTTCTAGTCCCCAAGTTATGTAACCAGTTTGGAAGTCCGCTTGGGGTAGATGCGAGTCTTCAACAATCGTAATAGAGCTTGAGACCTCACTGTGAACGAATCAGGACCTTTGGGTGCTCCCTAAGTGGATCGAGACCTCGATGGCTCACTAGGGCATTGGTAGGCCCCGTATAAGTGGAGAGGAGACATCAGTATGATAATCTCAGAGAGCAAGCTGGTGTTTGCTAAGGTCGAGCTCATGCCAGCCAAGGAGGATGGTTACTTTTTCAACCCACGACCATATGGTGGGAGTGGTTTAAACTCTGCATGGCAGCGTGGGTACCTTAGGAGCCAAGGTGGGTGCTTCATTTGCTGAAGGACGCTTCTGTGTTGCTTGCTAGGTAGCTCGAGCACTTCTTCCCTCTGACCTAATCATCATTGGAGGATGGATACCTTGAATAGATCACAAAAAAGTTGAGAGTTACCTGGGTCTGCTCTGACTGAAGCTGAAAATTATTGAGATGATGGATGCGCAGATGATGAGGAGGACTTGATTCCCATTTCTGCTTTCATATCTAGTCGTGTTGAGGTAGGAACTATCTTGAAGTCCTCTGCTGGTGTAGATGCATGAGGGGCTTCAAGTCTGCCTACCTTTGAATTAGAGAGGTAGATCGGGACCAAGGTAGCTCGCTAGGGCGATGAATGGCCCCATATAAGTGGAGATGACACATCGGCCTAGTAACTGTCTGGAGATATGCTTGAGATTCTTAGAAGTTTCCCGGGACGGAGAGAAGACTTTGGACCCCTCCGGGATGAGTGGTGAATTGGATAACCCTATATGAATGAAGATGTGCTACATGTCTGGTACCGGTCTAGAGGCATACTTGGGATTTCAAGGAGCCCCCAACAACTGAGAGAAAGCTCTGGACCATGCTGGAACGAAACAGGAGCTCAGTGGCTCAATAGGGAGTTGACCGACCCTGTATAAGAAGTTAAGAGCCAATTATCCTTATAGTGAGACTGTTGCTCTAGAGG
Source organism: Dipteronia dyeriana (assembly GCA_032871835.1). Lineage (NCBI taxonomy): Eukaryota > Viridiplantae > Streptophyta > Magnoliopsida > Sapindales > Sapindaceae > Dipteronia > Dipteronia dyeriana. The sequence continues at coordinate 21,540,050 of CM065299.1, forward strand.
TTAGCTTAGGCATGTAGGAGGCCTTACCATGAGTGGGAAACCTCTAGGTTCTTCTCGATCAGATCGGGCTGCGATGGCTTGCTAGGGCTATGAATGACCCTGTACACATAGAGCGAAGCCACTGGTCTTGTAGCGATGCTACTGCTCTAGAAGCATTCTTAGGCACGTAGGTGCCCTTACCAAATGTGGGAAACTTCTGAGAGCTCCTCAATATGATCGGGCTTTGGTGGCTTGCTAGGGCAGGGAATGGCCCGATAAATATGAAGCGAAGCTACCGGAGGTACTGGTCTAGATGCATGCTCGGGATCCTAGAAGTCCCCAGCAACTGAGATAGAGCTCTGGACCCTGCTAGACTGAATCGAGAGTTCAGTGGCTCACTTGGGCGTTGACAGGCCTTGTATAGTCGTGTTGAGGTAGGAACTATCTTGAAGTCCTCTACTGGTGTAGATGCATGAGGGGCTTCAAGTCTGCCTACCTTTGAATTAGAGAGGTAGATCGGGACCAAGGTAGCTCGCTAGGGCGATGAATGGCCCCATATAAGTGGAGAGGAGACATCGGCCTAGTAACTGTCTGGAGATATGCTCGAGATTTTTAGAAGTTTCCCACAACATAGAGAAGACTTTGGACCCTTCCGGGATGAGTGGTTAATTGGATAACCCTATATGAATGAAGATGTGCTACATGTCCGGTACCGGTCTAGAGGCATACTTGGGATTTCAAGGAGCCCCTAACAACTGAGGGAAAGCTCTGGCCCATGCTGGAACGAAACATGAGCTCAGTGGCTCAATAGGGCGTTTACCGACCCTGTATAAGAAGTTAAGAGCCAATTATCCTTACAGTGAGACTGTTGCTCCAGAGGTTAGCTTAGGCATGTAGGAGGCCTTACCAAGAGTGGGAAACCTCTAGGCTCTTCTCGATCAGATCGGGCTTCGATGGCTTGCTAGGGCGATGAATGACCCGGTACATATAGAGCAAAGCCACTAGTCTTGTAGCGATGCTACCACTCTAGAAGCTTGCTTAGGCACGTAGGTGGCCTTACCAAATGTGGGAAACTTCTGAGAGCTCCTCGATCGGATCGGGCTTAGGTGGCTTTCAATGGCGGTGAATGACCTGGTAAACATGGAGCAAAGCCTCCAGAGGTACTGGTCCAGGTGCATGCTCTGGATCCTAGAAATCCCTAGCAACTGAGAGAGGGCTATGGACCCTGCTGGAATGAATCGAGAGTTCAGTGGCTCAATTGGGTATTGACATGCCCTGTATAAGAAGTGAAGAGCCACTTGGTCTTACAGTGAGGTTGTTGCTCCAGAGGTTTGCTTAGGCATGTAGGAGGCCTTACCAAGAGTGGGAAACCTCTGGGCCTTCCTCGATCGGATCAGACTTCGGTGGCTTGCTGGGGCTATGAATGACCCGGTAAATATAGAGCAAAACCACTGGTCTTGTAGTGGTGCTACTGCTCTAGAAGCTTCCTTAGCCACGTAGGAGTCCTTACCAAATGTGGGAAGCTTCTAGGTTGTCCTCGATCAGATCGGGCTTCGGTGGCTTGCTAGGGCGGTGAATGGCCCAGTACATACAGAGCAAAGCAACCGGTCTGCTCTGGTCCAGAAGCATGCTCGGGATCCTAGAGAGGGCTTTAGACCTTGCTCGAATGGATCGGGGTTTTAATGGCTCACTTGGGCGTTGACTGGCTCGGTGCATGAGGAGCGGAACCACTAATCTTTTACTGGTCGTGCTGCTCTAGAAGCTACAAAGCTGAGTTGGCTTCTTAGATTCATGGGTCTACCTGTTACCTCTACCTAAGAGCTTATGAAGGGTTGACTTGGAGGCATGAAGAGATCCGTATGAAAAGGTCGAAGCCCAGTGGATCTGCTGGATAAGTGATACACTGGTGGCGGAGCGAATCTGCTGTAGAAGAGCAGGAGAGGTGCAGTTCTACTGTATCAGAGCTCTTGATGTATCAGAATGGTTCAGCTATATAGGAGATCTTTAAGCGGGGAGCTACTGTATTGGAGCTCTCGATGTATCAAAATGGTTCAGCTATATATGAGATTTTTAAACGGGGAGCTATTGTATTGGAGCTCTCGATGTATCAGAATGGTTCAACTATATATGAGATTTTTAAGCGGGGAACTATTGTATTGGAGCTCTCGATGTATCAGAATGGTTCAGCTATATAAGAGATCTTTAAGCGGGGAGCTACTGTATTAGAGCTTCATGATTATCTGAGCAGGTTCACTTAATAATAGTAGCACAATGAACTGGTTCAACCAGGAATCCCACGTACCATTTTTGCTCCACAATGAACGAAACTCGTTAAATGATAAAATGAGCACCACATGCGATGCATAGGCGATATAGACAAGTATGGAGAAAGGACATCGTATATAGTAAATGATATTCCATGAATAATGAATATGTTACCTCGATAGTATAATGATTCTCATGTAGAGACATAGACGCTTTCAAAAGGGGTGTTGAAACTTCCCACAGACGGTGCCAGAAAGTGTTAACAAGAAATTTGTTTTAAATGAGAAATCCTTATTAACGCCCTCGAGACCACTACTGCGAAAGTGGTAGCCAGGGTGGGTACCGTTGATACCTGACCTGATCCTGTATGAATATGAAGGAGGATGAAATAAGAGGTAGGAGACAAGCCATCCCGCCCGTTGGGCTTCGTGCTTATGAAGTAGATCTTGGGAGCTTGAGATTCTTTTGCTGGTGTGAAGGGGTTGATCGTGGTCCTTGTCCTGGTCCTCGGTCAGGGTCGGAGCCCGTTATAGTACCTGGAGCCTGTTATAGTACCTGGAGCCCGATTTCTTCCTGTAATTCCTTAACCTAGATAGCAAGTAATGAAAGGGCTTATCTAGCTACAGTGTCGGAGAGCTCGATTTCTGCCATAGAGATGATGCAGGAGAGAGCCCTATCAACTTCCTTCAATCTGGTCTGGGTGGTTTCTCTTCATCTTGATATGCGACTTTAGCATGTAGATAGGAAGATATGAGCACTAGGTCCAGCGAGGTAGGAATCTAGCTCGCACTCATAAATGCATGCATTACACAGAACATAAGTAAGATAAACACAAATCATTTGTAGAGGGAGGTGGACTGACCAAGGGGGAAAAAGCATCACGAATGATCACATGCTGAAATACCCCAAGGCAGTATCTGGAAGAAGGGGGAATACCCTTCCTTATGTATATATTAAAGAATGCTCCAGGGAGCTTACAAGAATGGTGAAGTAATACAACGTAGTCGCTCCGGAGAGCTTACAATGGTGGTCGAATGTAGACCGATACCGGTATATTCTAGGTAAAGGTAACATATACATTGATGATGTCGAAAGATATCTAAACGAAGCATGTATCTTCTGTCATTGATCAGAGCTTCCTACAATATGCCTTTTACAGGCATATTTATACATGATGACCACCTTGGCGTGCAAGTCTGGGACACTTCAATTAGTCTTTGTTTCCTTATCGAATACGATATTTCCTTTAATGTAGTAGATCAGAATGTAGCTATAATCTCGGAGAAGATATGATTATTTCCTCTTCGGACTCTTCCTTCTTAGATAGGTGGGATTTTCTGTTATAGTTGACCCCCGATAATCGGTTGTGAAGGATATCTTGGAAGAAAAGGTATTTGTTTCCTATTTGGACACTTTCACTAATGATGGCCATTAAAGAGTTGAATATTCTCTTGTTAATACTGTTGATCATGTCATTAACTGGGTTGACTGCCCCTATTAATGCGGTTGACCTCATTAATGGTACTTTAAATGTCATGGAAGTCAATCCTCTCTTTCTACGTTGTCGAGAGGAGAGCTCTAATTCTGCATGTTACTTTGGAGAGGTACTTCGAACTTACCTGAGGTGACATTTGATATTCCTTTAGGGCGGGGTACCCTAGGATTCAGTACACTGGCGGGGTCCCCCTAGGACCTCTCGATTGTCACGGAGCTAGATACTGGTCTTCCCATGGATCTTCTACTAACCATTTAAGAGGCGAAATATCCCATTGGGTTCCAACCTTGTAGTTAGGAGCTTGGTTCAGCTACGCCAAGCTCTATCATGGAGCCTGACCTAATTACGCAGGCTTCCTAGCGGGGTAGCGGGCTTGGCTAACAGGCCCTGGTAAGGTGTTAGCCATAAACAGGCGACCCTGGTTCGCTTCTGGAAGGGTGGAGAGGTACGCTTGAGCCTTGCTACTTGATTTAACCATACCAGGATCTATAGTGGATCTTGGCACTTTTGCTGACAACAGGGCTTTACGGGCTTCTTCCTTTTTTGCTCGGACAGGTGGAGATTATACCTCGACGAGGTAGGAGTGCCTTTGCAAGACAAGTTCGGCACCTTGAAGTTCTCCTAGTGAAAGTAAAGATAGTAGCAAGCTCTAGGAGAGTGTCACGAGATACCTTGATGTCGGGGGACCTAGGTTCTTTCACGTCGACCTAGCTTCGGGCTTTATCCTGGTATAAGGAGCTTGAAGCGGTCTCGTCAGGCTTTATTTGGTAAGCCTGGACATGTGCGATATGCTCAGATGGTATGGGTGGCCTCACCTTGCTCCTGTAAGATCGCGTGGTAGCTCGGCCTCGAGGACCTTGACACCCCGTCATATAAGCCCGAATTCAGACCCTTGCAGGAGGGCTGGGAAGTGGAAAATACTTCTTTGGTCCTTAGCCAAATTTTGCTATTAATAGAGTTGAATATTCTCTTATTAATGGTGTTGATCATGTCATTAACTGGGTTGACTGCCTCCATTAATGCGGTTGACCTCATTAACGGTATTGTTAATAGCGAAATTTGGCTAGGGACCAAAGAAGAATTTTCCACTTCCCAGCCTTCCTGCAAGGGTCCAAATCCGGGCTTGTATGACGGGGTATCAAGGTACCCGAGGTCGAGCTACAACGCCATCCTACATGAGCAAAGCAAGGCCGCCCATACCATCCAGGCATCTCACACGGGGCCAAGCTTACCAAATAAATCCCGACAAGACCGCGTCAAGCTCCTTATACCAGGATAAAGCCCGAAGCTAGGTCGACATAAAAAAGGACCTGGGTCCCCCGACATCAAGGTATCTCGTGACACACTTCTAGAGCTTGCTACTATATCTACTTTCATTAGGAGACCTTTAAGGTACTGAACTTGTCTTGTAGTGGCACTCTTGCCTTGTGGAGGTATAATCTCGACCTGTCCGAGCATAAAAGGAAGAAACCCGTAAAGACCAGTCGTCACCAAAAGCGCCAAGATCCACTGTAGATCTTAGCATGGTTAAATCAAGTAACAAGAGCAGTACTCGAACGTACCTCTCCAACCTTCCGAAAGAGAGCCAAGGTCACCTGTTTATGGCTAACACCTTACCAGGGACTGCTAGCCAAGCCCGTTACCCCGCTAGGAAGCCTTTACAATTAGGTCAAGCCCCATGATAAAGCTCGGCGTAGCTAAACCAAGCTCCCAACTACAAGGTTGGAACCCTATGGGATATTTCACCCCTAAAATGGTTAGCACAAGCTCCATGGGAAGACCAGCATCTAGCTACGTGACAATCGAGAGGTCCCCGGGGGACCCCACTAGTGTACTGGATCCTAGAGTACCTCTCCCTCAAGGAATATCAAATGTCACCACAGGTAACCTTCATGAAGTACCTCTCCAAAGTAACATGCAGAACTAGAGCTCTCCTCTTGGTAACGTAGGAATAGAGGATTGACTTCCTAGACATTTATAGTACCATTAATGAGGTCAACGGCATTAATGGAGGCAGTCAACCCAGTTAATGACATGATTAATACCATTAATAAGAGAATATTCAACTCTTTAATGGCCACCATTAGTGAAAGGATCCTAAGAGGAAACAAATACCTTTACCTCCAAGATATGCTCCATATCCGATTCTTTGGGGTCAACTACAACAGAAAATCCAGCTCAACAAGGAAAGAAGAGTCCGAATAGGAAAAAAACACATCCCCTCCGTTATATTAGCCATGATCCAATAAAACTTCAGTAAAGGAAGGATCGTATTTGATAAGGAAACAACGACTAATTGAAGAGTCCCAGACTTGCACTTCAAGGTAGTCACTATTTATAAATATGCCTGTAAAAGGCATAGTTAAAGATCTCTGATCAAGGACAGAAGACAGACATGCTTCGTTCAAAAGATCTCTCGACATAAAAAATGCATGTGTTACCTTTACCTAGAATATACAGGTATCGGTCTACATTCGACCAACATTGTAAGCTCTCCAGAGCGACTACGTTGTATTACTTCACCATTCTTGTAACCTCCCCTGAGCATTCTTTGATATATACATAAGGAAGGGTATTCCCCCTTCCTCCGGATACTGCCCTGGGGTTTTTCAGCATGTGATCATTCATGATGCTTTTTCCCCTTTGGTCAGTCAACCTCTGTCTACAAAAGATTTGTGTTTCTCTCACTTGTGTCCTGTGTAATGCATGCGTATATGAGTGCATGCTAGATTCCTACCTTGCTAGACCTAGCGCTCTTATCTTCCCATCTACACGCCAAAGTCGCACATCAAGATGAGGAGAAACCACCCAGACCAGCTTGAAGGAAGTCGATGAGCTCTCCCGTATCATCTCTATGGCAAAAATCGAGCTCTCCGACACTGGAGCTAGAAAATCCCCCTTCCTTACTTGCTATCTCGGTCGGGGAATTACATGAAGGAACAAGGCTCCAGAACTAGGCTTTGGGTACCATGACGGACCCCGACCCCAACCCCGACCAAGGGCCAGGACCAGGACCAAGATCAACCCCTTCATACCAGCAAGGGAACCTCGAGCTCCCTAGATCTATTTCATAAGCACGAAGCCAAACGGGCAGGATGGCTTGTCTCCTACCTCCTGTTTCATCCTCCTTCATATTTATACAAGATCAGGTCAGGTATCACTGGTACCGACCCCGACCACCACTTTCACAGAATTGGTCTCGAAGGCGTTAACAGGGATTTCTATCTTGAGCAAATTTTTCGTTAACACTTTCTGGCATCGTCTTATGGAATCTTCCACACCCCTTTTGAAAGCCTCTATGTCTCAACATGAGTATCATTATACTATCAAGGTATCATGGAATATCATTTACTATATACGATGTCTTTTCTCTATACTTGTCTATATCGCCTATGCATCGCATGTGATGCTCATTTTATCATTTAACGTGTTTCGTTCATTGTGGAGCAAATATGGTACATAGAATTCCTGGTGGAACCAGTTCATTTTGCTACTCCTATGAAGTGAACCTGCTCAGATAATCATGGAGCTCTAATACAGTAGCTCCCCGTCTAAAGATCTCCTATATAGCTGAACCATTCAGATACATCGAGAGCACCTATACAATAAAACTACACCTCTCCTGCTCTTCTACAGCAGATTCGCTCCGCCACCAGTGTATCACTTATCCAGCAGATCCACTCGCCTCGGACCTGTTCATACGGATCCCCCCTATGCCTCCAGGTTTGACATTCGTAAGCTCCTAAGTAGAGGTAGCAAGTCGACCCATGAATCTAAGAAGCCAACTCATCTGTGTAGCTTCTAGAGCATCACGACCAGTAGAAGATTAGTGGTTCCACGCCTCATGCACTGGGCCAGTCAACGCCCAAGTGGGCCATTAAAACCATGATCCATTCCAGCAAGGTCTAGAGCTCTCTCTCAGTTATTGGGGACTTCTAGGATCCTGAGCATGCATCTAGACCAGTACCTCCGGTGGCTTCGCTCTATGTTTACCGGGCTATTGAACTCATTAGCAAGCTACCGAAGCCCGATCCGATCGAGAAGTTCTCAGAAGCTTCCCACATTAGGTAAGGCCACATACGTGCCTAAGCAAGCTTCTAGAGCGGTAGCATCGCTACAAGACCGGTGGCTTCGCTCTATATGTACCGGGTCATTCATCGCCATTGCAAGCCACTGAAGCCCGATCTGATCGAGGAGAGCCTAGAGGTTTCCCACTCTTGGTAAGGCCTTTCTACATTCCTAAGCTAACCTCTAGAGCAACAACCTCACTGTAAGGCCAAGTGGCTCCTCACCTCTTATATAGGGCCAGTTAACGTCTAAGTGAGCCACTGAACTCTCGATTCATTCCAGTAGGGCCAAAGCCCTCTTTCAATTGCTGGGGACTTCTAGGATCTCGAGCATCCAGCTGGACCAGTACCTCCGGTCGCTTCGCTCTATATTTACCGGGCCAATCACTGCCCTAGCAAGACACAGAAGCCCCGATCCGATCGAGGAGGTCTCAGAAGCTTCCCACATTTGGTAAGGCCACCTACGTGCCTAAGCAAGCTTCTAAAGCGGTAGCATCGCTACAAGACCGGTGGCTTCGGTCTATATGTACCGGGTCATTCATCGCCCTAACAAGCAACCGAAGCCCGATCTGATCGAGGAGAGCCCAGAGGTTTCCCACTCTTGGTAAGGCCTCCTACATGCCTAAGCAAACCTCTGGAGCAGCAGCCTTACTGTAAGGCCAAGTGTCTCCTCATTTCTTATACAGGGTCAGTCAATGCCTAAGTGATCCACTGAACTCTTGATTCATTCCAGCAGGGTCCATAGCCCTCTCTCAGTTTTTAGGGACTTCAAGGATCCCGAGCATTTATCTGAACCAGTACATCCGGTGGCTTCGCTTCATGTTTACCGGGCCATTCACCGTCCTAACAAACCATCAAAGCTTGATCCGATCGAGGAGGTCTCAAAAGCTTCCCACATTTCGTAAGGCCACTTACGTGCCTAAGCAAGCTTCTAGAGCGGTAGCATCGCTACAAGACTGGTGGCTTCGCTCTATATGTTCCGGGTAGTTCATCGCTCTAGCAAGCCACCGAAGCCCGATCTGATCGAGGAGGGCCCAGAGGTTTCCCACTCTTGGTAAGGCCTCCTACATGCCTAAGCTAACCTTTGAAGCAGCAGCCTCACTGTATGGCCAAGTGGCTCCTCACTTCTCATACATGGACGATCATGCCCAATTGAGCCACTGAGCTCATGTTTTGTTCCAGCATGATCCAGAGTTTTCTCTCAATTGTTGGGGGCTCATTAAAATCCCAAGTATGCCTCTTGATCGATACCAGACAGGTTGCCCATCGCTATTGATATAGGGTCATCCATTGCTCAAGTGAGTCACCACTCAACCCAGAGGGGTCCAAAGTTTTCTCTCCGTCGCAGGAAACTTCTAGAATCCCGAGCATGTCTCCAGACAGTTACTAGGCCGGTGTCTTCTCTCCACTTGTATGGGGCCATTCATCGCCCTAGCGAGCGACCTTGGCCCTGATCTACCTCTCTGGGCCAGCTTCCATCAACTTGGTTGGATCAACTTCAGTCGGCCTTCACCTCCATCTCCTCAGTTGGATCAATCGAGATCTCTTATACCTCTCTTACCTCTCCTACCTTGGTAACAACAATCTGGACCACTACTTTGATAGATTCAGATAGAGAGGTAGGCAGACTTGAAGCCCCCTATGGATCTACAACAGCAGAGGACTTCAAGGTAGTTCCTACCTCAGCACGACTAGACATGAAAGCAGAAATAGGAACCAAGTCTTTCTCATCATCTATGCATCCATCATATCAATAAGGTATGACTTCAGTCGGAGCGGACTAAGGTAACTCTAAACTTTTTCTGTGATCTACTCAAGGTATCCATCCTCCAATGATGATCATGTCAGAAGGAAGAAGAGCTCGAGCTGATTAGCAAGCAACACAGAAGAGTCTTTCAGCAAATGAAGCACCCACATTGTCTCCCAAGGTAGCCATGTTGCCATGCAAAGTTAAAACCACTCCCTCAAGAGTTTACCTCCTCTTTCGGAGTAATCCATGCATGACACGACGTATGGACCTGAGTCTCTCAACATCATATGCATGTTGGATCCACTCCCGGGCTACTTGCACATTAGTCATGGTTGCCTCAATTCTGGTCATGTCTTCATTTAGAACAACTGCGCCCCTCACTACCGTGGTCAGCTCCTCCTCCTTTTGTTTTGACATCCCCTGAGAATGAAGTTTTCTCCATCCGAAACATCTACTTCTGGATCAACCGGGGCTTACTTGCCATATAAACAACCACCTCAGTTGTGGCCTTTATTTGAAGGAGAAGCTCCCTCTTCGGATTGATCATCTACTGCACCAAGGGATTTCGAGTCAGGTCTGCTTCTGCAACCCAAGACTTGCCAGCTATGATGGGAACATACACAACCATCTCAGCAACTTTTCTCTTAATCCCCTCCTTTTTCCGTCCATCAATGACTCTGAAATCAAATGGGGGAAGTAGAGCCAGCTCTATCTAGAAGGTTGTAAAAAAGTAACCATCCTCCTTGGCTGGCACGAGCTCGACCTTAGCAAACACCAGTTTACTCTCGAAGATTATCATACCGATGGCTCCTCTCCATTTGTACTGGGCATTCCAATGCCCTAGTGAGCCAACAAGGTCTCGATCAATTCGAGGAGCAACCAAAGGTCCCGAATAGTTCAAAATGGAGTCCCGAGCTCTATTACGATTGTTAAAGGCTCTCATCTACCCCAAGCGGGCTTCCGAAACCATGTGGAAGGGGCAGTGACCCCAACGTGGGGCGATCTCTCCCAGTGATTTGTTTTCAATAAAAAGCATCTTTTACGAAAAGTCAGTCTACAATCTGCACCTATAACGCAGATCATCTCAAGAGATTCTACTAGTGAAAAGGCTTTTAGAGCTAGTATGGTTATCAACCGATACCACCTTGCATTGATACAACTCTGTATCGGCTCACCATGAGTTTGCATCTCCTTCGATTTCGATCTCTGACTTAGTTCTCCTATGATCACCATTCGCTCATGATCGAGATACCTTAGACCAGATCAAATCCCTTCAGAAGGATCGCCATCACCGGGAGAGCTACATAGCCATCATGATGCCCTGGACTGGATAAATCCCTATAGAGGAACGCCATGGTATTTCGACAATGATCGCCTCGAGACCAGGAAATATCTAGATAGCGCTCCAGATGCCTCGGTCAGGCACCACCCCCTGCCAAGAAGGGTCTGAGTGTAAGAGCATAGTTGCCATCTAGATCTCGAGACCAGGGATTGAACGGGGAAGCCTCTTCATCACTCCTGATGCCTTTGTCAGGTAACCTCCCCTAAGAAGGATCCGAGTATAAGTGCATAGTTGTTATTCAGATCAAAATACTAGGATGTAGCTAGATAGCCCTCCTAATGCCCTGGATTGGATAAATCCTTCTTGGAGGAACGCCATGGTATTTCGACAATGATCGCCTCGAGACCAGGAAATAGCTAGATAGCGCTCATGAAGCATCGGCAGGGCACCACCCTCCGCCCAGAAGGGTCTGAGTGTAAGAGCATAGTTGCCATCGAGAACTCGTGACCAGGGATTGATCGGGGAAGCCCCCTCATCACCCCTGATACCTTGGTCAGGTGACCTCCCCCAAGAAGGATCCGAGTGTAAGTGCATAGTTGCCATCCAGATCAAAATACCAGGATATAGCTAGATAGCCCTCCTGATGCCTTAGACCGGATTAATCCCTCTAAGAGAAACGCCATGGTATTTTGACAATGATAACCTGGACACCAAGACAGCTCGCTAGCGTTCCTGATGCCTTAGTCGGGCTACCACGCCCAAGAGGGATCTAAGTATAAGCGCATAGTTTCCATCCGGATCCCAAGAACAGGATAGATAGCATTCATGATGCCTTTGTCGGGTGACCTCCCCTAAGAAGGATCTGAGCATAAGAGCATAGTTGCCTGCTAGATCACGAGATCATAACAAACAAAGAGGTTATCCTACTACCTTGGCCAAGCCAACCCTGTAAGAAAGGATCTAGATGGCACAGATGCCTACTGGAATCATTTCGCCATCTCGTCTAAATACCATGATTCCTAAAAAAGGAATTCTAGGTACCCATGTTAACCACAGAAGCTTCATCCAACATGATCGAGCAATACGCTCATTTATTTTACAGGAATGAATAGTACCTCGGTTCTCTAAGCCTGGGAGCAATTCTGGCTACAAGTAAGAAGCGACAAGAAAAATTCTTCATGTAGTACAAAATTTAGACTCCAACCCCAAATACTTACAGGTGTTCAAGTCAGAGGGGACTTCTTTTAATAGCAAAATTTGGCAAGGGACCAAAGAAGAATTTTCCACTTCATAGCCTTCCCGCAAGGGTCCAAATTCGAGCTTGTATGACTGGGAATCAAGGCCCCCGAGGTCGAGCTACCACGAGATCCTACAAGAGTAAGGCGAGATCGCCCATACCATCTGGGCATCTCGCACGTGTACAGGCTTACCAAATAAAGCCAGACGAGACCGCGTCAAGCTCTTTATACCAGGATAAAGCCCGAAGCTAGGTCGACATGAAAGGACCTATGTCAACTGACATCAAGGTATCTCGTGACACACTCCTAGAGCTTGCTACTATATCTAATTTCATTAGAAGACCTTCAAGGTACCGAACTTGTCTTGCAATGACACTCCGGCCTTGTGGAGGTATAATATTTACCTGTCCGAGCATAAAAAAAAGAAGCCCGTAAAGACTCATCGTCACCAAAAGCGCCATGATCCACTATCGATTTTGGCATGGTTAAATCAAGTAGCAAGAGTAGTACTCGATCGTACCTCTCCACCCTTTCAGAAGCGAGCCAATGTCACCTGTTTGTGGCGAACACCTTACCAGGGCGTACTAGCCAAGCCCGCTACTCGGCTAGGAAGCCTGCACAATTAGGTCAAGCTCCATGATAAAGCTCGGCTTAGCTAAACCAAGCTCCCAACTACAAGGTTGGAACCCTATGGGATATTTCACCCCTAAAATGGTTAGCACAAGCTCCATGGGAAGACCAGCATCTTGCTACGTGACAATCGAGAGGTCCCCAGGGGACCCCGCTAGTGTACTGGATCCTAGGGTACCTCTCCTTGAAGGAATATCAAATGTCACCACAGGTAACCTCCATGAAGTACCTCTCCAAAGTAACATGCAGAACTAGAGCTCTCCTATCGGTAACGTAGGAAGAGAGGATTGACTTCCATGACATTTAAAGTACCATTAATGAGGTCAACCACATTAATAGAGGTAGTCAACCCAGTTAATGACATGATAAATACCATTAATAAGAGAATATTCAACTCTTTAATGGCCACCATTAGTGAAAGGATCCTAAGAGGAAGCAAATACCTTTACCTCCAAGATATCCTCCATATCTGATTCTTTGAGGTCAACTATAACAGAAAATCCCGCTTATCAAGGAAAGAAGAGTCCGAATAGAAAACAAACACATCCCTTCCGTGATATTAGCCACGATCCAATAAACTTCATTAAAGGAAGGATCGTATTTAATAAGGAAACAACAACTAATTTAAGTGTCCCGGACTTGAACTTCAAGGTAGTCACCATTTATAAATATGATTGTAAAAGGCATAGTAAAAGATCTCCGATCAAGGACAGAAGACAGACATGCTTCGTTAAAAAGATCTCTCGACATCATCAATGTATGTGTTACCTTTACCTAGAATATACCGGTATCAGTCTACATTCGACCACCGTTGTAAGCTCTCTGGAGCGACTACGTTGTATTATTTCACCATTCTTGTAAGCTCCCCTGAGCATTCTTTGATATATATAAAGGAAGGGTATTCCCCCTTCCTCCGAATACTGCCTTGAGGTTTTTCAGCATCTGATCATTCATGATGCTTTTTCCCCATTGGTCAGTCCACCTAACTCTATAAAAGATTTGTGTTTATCTCACTTGTGTCATATGTAATGCATTTGTATATGAGTGAGAGCTAGATTCCTACCTCGCTAGACCTAGCTCTCTTATCTTCCCATCTACACGCCAAAGTCGTATATCAAGATGAGGAGAAACCACCCAGACCAGCTTGAAGGAAGTCAATGAGCTCTCCCACATCAACTCTATGGAAAAAATCAAGCTCTCCGACACTGGAGCTAGAAAAGCCCCCTTCCTTACTTGCTATCTCGGTCGGGGAACTACATGAAGGAATCGGGCTCCAGAACCAGGCTTTGGGTACCATGACTGGCTCTGACCACGACCAAGGACCAGGACCAGGACCAGGACCAAGATCAACCCTTTCATACCATTAAGGGAACCTCGAGCTCCCCAGATCTACTTCATAAGCACGAAGCCCGACGGGCGGAATGGCTTGTCTCATCGAGCTCTCCGGATTTACTACATAAGCACGAAGCTCGACAGGCGAGATGGCTTGTCTCCTACCTATGATTTCATCCTTATTCATATTCATACAAAATCAGGTCAGGTATCAACGGTACTGACCCCGACCACCACTTTCGCGGTAGAGGTCTCGAGGGCGTTTACAGGGATTTCTCATCTCGAGTAAATTTCCTGTTAACAGGTAATTTAAATGTCATGGAAGTCAATCCTCTCTTCCAACATTACCGAGAAGAGAGCTCTAGTTCTGCATGTCACTTTGGAAAGGTACTTCATGGAGGTTGCTTGAGGTGACATTTGATATTCTTTGATCGCGGGGTACCCTAGGATTCAGTCCACTAGCAGGGACCCCCGAGGACCTCTCGATTGTCACACAGCTAGATGCTGGTCTTCTTATGGAGCTTGTGCTAACCGTTTTAGAAGTAAAATATCCCATAGGGTTCCAACCTTGTAGTTGGGAGCTTAGTTTAGCTACGCCGAGCTTTTTCATGGAGCTTGACCTAATTATACAGGCTTCCTAGCGGGGTAGCGTGCTTGGATAGCAGGCCCTGGTATGTTGTTTGCCATAAACAGGTGACCTTGGCTCACTTCTGGAAGGGTTAAGAGGTACGCTCAAGTACTGCTCTTGCTATTTGATTTAACCATACCAGGATCTACAGTGGATCTTGGCGCTTTTGGTGAAGACGGGGCTTTACGAGCTTCTTCCTTTTTTGCTCAGACAGGTCGATATTATACCTCACCGCGGCAGGAGTGCCTTTACAAGACAAGTTCGGCACCTTAAAGGTCTTCTAGTAAAAGTAAAGATAGTAGCAAGCTCTAGGAGAGTGTCACGAGATACCTTGATGTCGGGGGACCCAGGTCCTTTCACGTCGACCTAGCTTCGGGCTTTATCCTTGTATAAAGAGCTTGATGCGGTCTCGGTGGGCTTTATTTGGTAAGTTTGGACACGTGCAAGATGCCCATATGGTATGGGCGGCCTCGCCTTGCTCCTATAGGATCGTGTGGTAGCTCAACGTCGGGGACCTTGACAACCTATCTTATAGGCCCGAATTCAGACCCTTGCAGGAAGGCTAGAAAGTGTAAATTCTTCTTTGGTCCCTAGTCAAATATTGCTATTAACAGAAGTCCCCTCTGACTTGAACACCGGTAAGTATTTGGGGTTGGTGTCTGAATCTTGTACTACATGAAGAAATTTGCTTTACTCTTTTTATTGGTAACCAGTATCGTTCCCAATGATTGGCTTAAAGAACCTGGGTACTATTCATTCCTATAAAATAAATGAGCATATTACTTAATCATGTCAGATGAAGCTTCTGTGGTTAATATGGGTACCTAGAGTTCCTTTTCCAGGAATCACAGTACTTAGATGAGCTGGTGAAATGATTATGGTAGGCATCTATGGCATTTAGATCCTTCCTAGCGAGGTTGGCCTGGTGAAGGCAGCAGGATGACCTTTTGGTTGTTCTGATCTCGTGATCTAGCATGTAACTATGCTCTTACGCTTAGATCATTCTTGGAGGTCGCAGCCCGACCAAGGCATCAGGAGCCTTATCTAGCTATATCCTAGTATTTTGATACAGATGGCAACTATGCTCTTACACTCAGACTCTTCTTGGGGGTTGTAGCCAGACCAAGGCATTAGGAGAGCTATCTAGCTATATCCTGGTAATTTGATCCGGATGGCAACTATGCTCTTACACTCAAACTCTTCTTGGGGGTTGTAGCCTGGTCAAGGAATTAGGAGCGTCATCTAGCTATATCTTTGTATGTTGATCCGGATGGCAACTATGCTCTTACACTCGGATCCTTCTTGGGGGTCGTAGCCCGACTAAGGCATCAGAAGCACTATCTAGTTATTTTCAGGTATTTTGATCCGGATGGAAACTATGCTTTTAAACTCAGACCTTTCTTGGGGGTCGTAGCCAGACCAAGGCATCAGAAGCGCTATCTAGCTATATCCTTGTATTTTGATCTGGATGGCAACTATGCTCTTACACTCGGATCTTTCTTGGGGGTTGTAGCCCGGCCAAGGCATCAGGAGTGCTATCTAGCTATATCCTGGTATTTTGATCTGGATGGAAACTATGCTCTTACACTCGGATCCTTTTTGGGTGCTGTAGCCCGACCAAGGCATCAGGAGCGCTATCTAGCTATATCCTGGTATTTTGATCCGGATGGCAACTATGCTCTTACACTCGGATCCTTCTTAGGGGTTGTAGCCCGACCAAGGCATCAGAAGCGCTATCTAGCTATTTCCTGGTATTTTGATGGTAACTTATGCTCTTACACTCAAACCTTTCTTGGGGGTCGTAGCCCGACCAATGCATCAGGAGCGCTATCTAGCTATTTCCTGGTATTTTGATTCGGATGGCAATTATGCTCTTACACTCGGATCCTTCTTGGAGGTTGTAGCCCTACCAAGGAATCAGGAGGGCTATCTAGCTATATCCTGGTATTTTGATCCAGATGGAACCTATGCTCTTACACTCGAATTCTTCTTGGGGGTCGTACCCTGACCAAGGCATCAGGAGCTCTATCTACCTATTTCCTGATATTTTGATCCGGATGGCAACTATGCTATTACATTCAGACCCTTCTTGGGGGTCGTAACCCGACCAAGGCATCAGGAGTGTTATCTAGTTATATCCTGGTATTTTGATTCGGATGGCAACTATGCTCTTACACTCAGATCCTTCTTGAGGGTGGTCACCCGACCAAGGCATTAGGGGTGATGAGGGGGCTTCCCTGATCAATCCATGGTCTCGAGATCTGGATGGAAACTATGCTCTTACACTCAGACCCTTTTTTGCAGGGGGTGGTGCCTGGCCGAGGCATCATGAGCTCCATCAAACTATTTTCTGGTCCCGACGCAATCATTGTCAAATTACCATGGCTATACTCCCGGAGGGATTAGTCCAGCCCGGAGCATTAGGAGGGCTATTTATCTCTCCTAGTCAAGGTGATCCTCCTGGAGGGATTTGATCTGGTCCAGGGTATCAGGAGTGCGGTGTAGCTCTCCTGGTAATGGTGATCCTTTTGGAAGGATTTATTACGGATACCGAAGTCGAAAAAGATGTTAACTCATAGCGAGCTGATACAAAGTTGTATCGATGCATGGTGGTATTAGTTGATAACCAGTCTCGCTCTAGGACTTTTTTAACGAGTATAATCTCTTGAGATGATCTGCATTATGAGTGTAGATAGTAGAATGGCTCTCCGCAAAAGACGTTTTTTATTACGAACTAGAGGAAATTGTCTAACGCTAGGGTAATCGCCCTTCTCACTAGAGTACTGAGAAAATATTGAACTTCTAGTCCCCAAGTTATGTAACTAGTTTGGAAGTCCGCTTGGGGTAGATGCGAGTCTTCAACAATCATAATGGAGCTTGAGACCCACTGTGAACGAATCAGGACCTTTAGGTGCTCCCCGAATGGATCGAGATCTTGATGGCTCACTAGGGCATTCGATGGCCCTGTACAAATGGAGAGGAGCCATCGGTATGATAATCTCCGAGAGCAAGCTGGTGTTTGCTAAGGTCAAGCTCGTGCCAACCAAGGAGGATGGTTACTTCTTCAACCCACGACCACATGGTAAGAGTGGTTTAAACTCTGCATGGCAGCATGGCTACCTTGGGAGCTAATGTGGGCGTTTCATTTGCTGAAAGACGCTTCTGTGTTGTTTGCTAGGCAGCTCGAGCTCTTCTTCCCTCTGACCTGATCATCATTGGAGGATGGATACCTTGAATAGATCATAGAGAAAGTTGAGAGTTACCAGGGTCTGCTCTGACTGAAGAAAAAAATTATTGAGATGATGGATGCGCACATGATGAGGAGAACTTGGTTCCCATTACTGCTTTTATGTCTAGTCATGTTGAGGTATGAACTACCTTGAAGTCCTTTGCTCCTGTAGATGCATGAGAGCTTTCAAGTCTGCCTACCTTTGAATTAGAGAGGTAGATCGGGACCAAGGTAGCTCGCTAGGGTGATGAATGGCCCTATATAAATGGAGAGGAGACATCGGCCTAGTAACTATCTGGAGACATGCTCAAGATTCTTAGAAGTTTTCTGTGAATGAGAGAAGAATTTGGACCCCTCCAGGATAAGTGGTGACTCAATTGAGCATTGGATGACCCTATATGAATGGAGATGGGCTACCTGTCTGGTACCAGTCTAGAGGCATACTTGGGGTTTAAAAGAGCCCCCGACAACTAAGAGAAAGCTCTGGACCATGTTGGAACCGAAACAAGAGCTTAGTCTCTCAATTGGGCATTGACCGGCCCTGTATAAGAAGTGAGGATCCACTTGGCCTTATTGTGAGGCTGTTGCTCCAGAGGTTAGCTTAGGCATGTAGGAGGCCTTACTAAAGGTGGGAAACCTCAAGGCTCTCCTCGATCGGATCGGGCTTCGGTGGCTTGCTAGGGCAATGAATGACCCAGTACATATAGAGCGAAGCCACCGTTCTTGTAGCGTTGTTACCGCTCTAGAAGCATGCTTAGGCACGTAGGTGGCCTTACCAAATATGGGAAGCTTCTGAGAGCTCTTCGATCAGATCAGGCTTCGGTGGCTTGCTAGGGCGGTGAATGGTCAGGTAAACATGGAGCGAAGCCACCAGAGGTACTTGTCCAGATGCATGCTCTAGATCCTTGATGTCCCCAGCAATTGAGAGAGGGCTCTGGACCCTGCTGCAATGAATCGAGGGTTCAGTGGCTCACTTGGGTGTTGACAGGCCCTTTGCATGAGGAGTGAAACTGCTAATCTTCTATTGGTCGTGCTGCTATAGAAGTTATATAGCTGAGTTGGCTTCTTAGATTCATGTTTCGACCTGCTACCTCTACCTCTACCTAGGAGCTTACGAAGGGCGGACCTTGAGGCATAGGGAATCCGTATGAACAGGTCGAAGCCGAGTGGATCTGCTAGATAAGCGATACACTGGTGGTGGAGCGAATCTGTTCTAGAAGAGCAGGAGAGGTGCAGTCTACTGTATAGGAGCTCTCGATGTATCAGAATGGTTCAGCTACATAGGAGATCTTTAAGCGGGGAGCTACTGTATTGGAGCTCTCGATGTATCAGAATGGTTCAGCTATATAGGAGATCTTTAAGCGGAGAGCTACTGTATTGGGGCTCGATTCTTTCCTGTAATTCCCCGACCTGGATAACAAGTAAGGAGGGGGCTTATCTAGCTCCAGTGTCGGAGAGCTCGATTTCTGCCACAGAGATGATGAAAGAGAGCCCATCGACTTCCTTCAAGCTAGTCTGGGTGGTTTCTCCTCATCTTGATATGCGACTTTAGCTTGTAGATGGGAAGATAAGAGTGCTAGGTCTAGTAAGGTAGGAATCTAGCTCGTACTCATATACGCATGCATTACACAGGACACAAGTAAGAGAAACACAAATCTTTTGAAGAGGGAGGTGGACTGACCAAGAAGGAAAAGCATCATGAATGATCACATGCTAAAAAACACCAAGGAAGTACCCTTCCTTATGTATATATCAAAGAATGCTCTGTGGAGCTTACAAGAATGGTGAAGTAATACAACGTAGTCGCTCCGGAGAGCTTACAATGGTGGTCGAATGTAGACCGATACCGATATATTCTAGGTAAAGGTAAAACATACATAAATGATGTCGAGAGATCTCTAAACGAAGCATGTATCTTCTGTCATTTATCCGAGAGCTCTTCTATGCCTTTTACAGGCATATTTATAAATGGTGACAACCTTGGCTTGCATGTCCAGGATTCTTCAATCATCCTTTCCTTATTGAGTACGATTCTTCCTTTAATGTACTTTGATCGGATTGTGGCTAATATCTCAGAGGGGATGTGTTTGTTTCCTCTTCGGACTCTTTTTCCTTGATAAGCGGGATTTTCTGTTATGGTTGACCTCTAATAATCGGTTGTGGAGGATATCTTGGAGGAAAAGTTTGTTTTCTCTTTGAACTCTTTCACTAATGATGGCCAATAAAGAGTTGAATATTCTCTTATTAATGGTGTTGATCATGTCATTATCTGGGTTGACTGCCTCCATTAATGCGGTTAACCTCATTAATGGTACTCTAAATGTCATGGAAGTCAATCCTCTCGTCCTTCGTTGCCGAGATGAGAGCTCTAGTTCTGCATGTCACTTTGGAGAGGTACTTCATGGAGGTTACCTGAGGTGACATTTGATATTCCTTGAGGGCGGGGTACCCTAGGATCCAGTACACTGGCGGTGTTCCCCAAGGACCTCTTGATTGTCACGGAGCTAGATGCTGGTCTTCCCATAGAGCTTGTGCTAACAATTTTAGAGGTGAAATATCCCTTTGGGTTCCAACCTTGTAGTTGGGAGCTTAGTTTAGCTACGCCGAGCTTTATCATGGAGCTTGACCTAATTATGCAGGCTTCTTAGCGAGGTAGCAGGGTAGCGGGCTTGGCTAGCAGGCTCTGGTAAGGTGTTTGCCATAAACAGGGGTGGAGAGGTACGCTCGAGTACTGCTCTTGCTACTTGATTTAACCATACCAGGATCTACATTGGATTTTGTTACTTTTGGTGACGACAGGGCTTTACGGGCTTCTTCTTTTTATGCTCGGACAGGTCGAGATTATACCTCGACGAGGCAAGAGTGCCTTTGCAAGACAAGTTCGGCACCTTAAAGGTCTCCTAGTGAAAGTAAAGATAGTAGCAAGTTCTAGGAGAGTGTTACGAGATACCTTGATGTCGGGGGACCCAGGTCCTTTCACGTCGACTTAGCTTCGGGCTTTATCCTGGTATAAGAAGCTTGACGCGGTCTCGTCGGGCTTTATTTGGTAAACCTGGACACGTGCGAGATGCCTAGATGGTATGGGCAGCCTCGCCTTGCTCCTGTAGGATCGTGTGCTAGCTCGAACTCGAGGACCTTGACAACCCGTCATATAGGCTCAAATTCGGACCCTTGCAGGAAGGCTGGGAAGTGGAAAATTCTTCTTTGGTCCCTAGCCAAATTTTGCTATTAACTAATTATATCTTTTAGGTTATTTATTGGATTGGATATTGAAATAAGGTGAATCGAACGATTTGAATAATCGAATATCGAATCTCAAATTCTAAATCTTGGATTTTAAGTTGAAAAATATTATGATTGAAAATGAGAAAAATGGGGGACGGGGGTGGGGACAGAGGAGCCTCCCCCAAACACCCTCATCCCTACTTCCCTCAAATGGGGTTTGGGGGCCAGGGCGGGGGAGATTTTACGAATGGGGTTTGGGGGACTTACCCCCTCCTCAATGAGCCCCCACGCCATCCCTAGCCCCATTAGGGAAATGCCCATCCTTAAGGGGGACTAATTTGACACTTTGGGAAAATGTAAGGACTAATTTGGTCACTTTTGTAAAAGTCGTTGTTAATAACTAAATTTGGATAGGGACCAAAGGAAAATTTCCCACCTTTTAGCCTTCACGAAAGTGTCCAAATCCGGGCCTATGCAACAAGGTATCAAGGTTCCCGAGGTTGGGCTACCATGCAACCCTGCAGGAGCAAAGTACTCTGATTCGCTTGAGCCAAGTATGCAGATAACGATTTTCATTTCAAGTAATGGCTATCTGTAAGAAGAGATAGGAATTTTTTTCAAGTGTTACATATCTTGACTCCAACCCCAACTATGTACCGGTGTTAAAGTCAGGGGAAACTTTTGTTAATAGCCAAATTTGGCTAAGGACCAAATGAGAATTTTTCACCTCCCAGCCTTCATGCAAGGGTCCAAATTCGAGCTTACATCAAGGTCCTCGAGGTCGAGCTACCACGCTATTTTGCAGGAACAAGGTGAGCCGCCTATACCATATGAGCATCCTACACGCATCCAGGCTTGCCAAGTAAAGTCTGACGTGACCATGTCAAGCTCTTTATGCCAGGATAGAAGCCCGATGCTAGGTCGACATGGAAAGACCTGGGTTCCCCAAGGCCAAGGTATCTCGCGACAATTTCTTGGAGCATATTACCATCTCAACTTTCAAGAAGAGACCTTCAAGGTGCCGAACTTTACTTGCAAATGATTTTTTGCCTCGTCAAGGTATAATTTCAACCTTCCCAAGCAGAAAGAAGCCCACAAAGCCCTATAATCACTAAAAAACGCCAACACGATTAGGGCAAGATCCACTGTAGATCCCGGCATGGTTAAATCAAGTCCCTAGTAGCAAGAGCAGTCAAAAATACCTTGACACTAGATAGGTCAAGCACCACCCCAGGTAACCTCCATAAAGTACCGTGCTAAAGTGATATACAAAACCAGAGCTCTCCTCCAAACAGCGCTGGAAGAGAGGGTTGATATTCATGACATTTACGATACCGTTTGTTGACGGGAAAATTTACTTGGGATGATAAATTCCTGTTAACACCCTCGAGACTACTACCGCGAAAGTGGCGGCCGGGGTCGGTATCGTTGGTTCCCGACCAGTTTATAGATAGATAAGAGGCTGGATCGTAATCACTGTAAAATGGGAGCTTTTATTATTAATATATTGCTTTAAAATACAAATAGCTCCCTTATGTGCTCACAATCTCTCTAAGATGGGGGGTGGTGGCAACTCGGTGCCTGTCGAATAGTGGAAATGAAGGTAGCCGTGTTCTGAATACAGAATTTAGGCTTTCCCCAGGCCTCTATATTTTTTGAACGTATGTCTATTCTTGTAGGTTGTTCTCTGTTTTTTTTTTCTTTTCTACCATGCTTGGCCTTACATATTTATATCGTCCAAGTAGGTTTTTAGTTGGCGAATATTTCACCGTGATCCCATGAATATGTTCCCACCTTATCGGGCGGGATTCGTTATTTAAATTTGAACTGTTACGGGATTTTATGATATCTGCTAATAGTATAATTTAGCCAGGGGTCAAAGAGAAATTTTCCACCCATAATCAACAATCATAAAGCCCGGAAAGACCGTAAAGCCACCCCGCAGGAGCAGGGAAGGCCGGCTCGTCTTCAAAACTACCAGAAAACAAGCCAGACGCAACCTAGACGAGCCCCCATGAGAGTACTGGAACCCGGGCTTCTCCAGGCTATCTATTGGGGAACCTCGCTCCGAGTTCGAGCTCCACAACCGCCCCGTGAATGCCAGAGGAAGTCTCTAAGCTCAAGAGACATTCGAAAGAAGCCCGCCAACCTCTCCAGAAGCCCGTTGTCCTTGCTGGACATAAAGGAAGAATCACACCTAAATTGACACTACCCCAGCTACCTCCTAGGAAGGTCTACAAGAGCACCTCAAGCCCCCAAGGGTCAGGGAAAATCCATCTTAAGCTTCTAAGAACAGAGCCAGAGCAGGGGTCTACCTCACACTACTGGGAAACATGCATCTGGCTGGGTGACTTCCATGAAGATTCATGGCACGAGTGCACACATGATCATTTCCACGTAATATTTACATGAACGTCAAGAGTTTGATTCAAATAAGGGAACAAACTTATCTCCGTCAACAATATCATTTGTTAATAGCAAAATTAAGGTAGGGACCAAAAAAGAATTTTCCACTTCCCAGCCTTCCCGCAAGGGTCCTAATTCGGGCTTATATGATGTGGTATCATGGTCCTCGAGGTCGAGCTACAACGTAATCCTACACGAGCAAGGCGAGGCCGACCATACCATCTGAGCATCTCGCATGTGTCAAGGATTAACAAATAAAGCCCGACAATACAGCATCAAGCTCCTTATGCCAGGATAAAACCCGAAGCTAGGTCGTCGTGAAAGGGCCTAGGTTCGTCGAGATCAAGGTATCTCGTAACACTCTCCTAGAGCTTGCTACTATCTCTACTTTCACTACGAAACCTTCAAGGTGCCGAACTTGTCTTGCAAAGGCCCTCCTTCCTCGTCGAGGTATAATCTCGACATGTCCGAGCATTAAAAGAAGGAGCCCGTAAAGCCTCATCGTCACCAAAAGTGCCAAGATCCACGGTAGATCCTGTCATGGTTAAATCAAGTAGCAAGAGCAGTACTCGAGCGTACCCCTCCACCCTTCCAGAAGCGATACAAGGTCGCCTGTTTATAGCAAACACCTTACCAGGCCTGCTAGCCAAGCCTGCTACCCTGTTAGGAAGCCTGCATAATTAGGTCAAGCTCCATGATAAAGCTCGGCGTAGCTAAACCAAGCTCGCAGCTACAAGGTTGGAACCCTATGGGATATTTCATCCCTAAAATGGTTAGCACAAGATCCATGGAAAGACCAACATCTAGCTCTAAGACAATCGAGAAGTCCACGGGGGACTCCGCCATTGTACTGGATCCTAGGGTACCTCGCCCTCAAGAAATATCAAATGTCACCTCGGGTAAGCTCTATGAAGTACCTCTCCAAAGTGACATGTAGAACTAGAGCTCTCCTCTCGGCAATGTAGGACGAGAGGATTGACTTCCATGACATTTAAAGTACCATTAATAAGGTCAACCACATTAATAGAGTAAGTCAAACCAGTTAATGACATGACCAACACCATTAATAAAGAGAATATTCAACTCTTTAATGGCCGTCATTAGTGAAAGAGTCCAAAGAGGAAACAAATACCTTTACCTCCAAGATATCCACCACAACCTATTCTTTGGGGTCAACTATAACAAAAAATCCCGCTTATCAAGGAAAGAAGAGTCCGAAGAGAAAACAAACACATCCCCTCTGAGATATTAGCCACGATCCGATCAACTACATTAAAGGAACATTGAAGAATCCTGGACTTGCACGCCAAGGTAATCACCATTTATAAATATGCCTGTAAGAGGCATAGTAGAGGTCTCCGATAAATGATAGAAGACATACATGCTTCATTTAGAGATCTCTCTACATCATCAATGTATGTGTTACCTTTACTTAGAATATACCGGTATCGGTCTACATTGGACCACAATTGTAAGCTCTCCGGAGCGACTATGTTGTATTACTTCACCATTCTTGTAAGCTCCCGGAGCATTCTTTGATATATACATAAGGAAGGGTATTCCCCCTTCCTCCGTATACTGCCTTAGGGTTTTTCAGCATGTGATCATTCGTGATGCTTTTCCCCCTTGGTTAGTCCACCTCCCTCTACAAAAGATTTATGTTTCTCTTACTTGTGTCCTGTGTAATGCATGAGTATATGAGTGCGATCTAGATTCCTACCTCGCTGGATCTAGCACTCTTATCTTCCTATCTACATGCTAAAGTCCCATATCAAGATGAGAATTAATCACCCAGACCAGCTTAAAGGAAGTCGATGGGCTCTCCTGCATCATCTCTATGGCAGAAATCGAGCTCTCCGACACTGGAGCTAGATAAGCCTCCTCCTTACCGGCTATATAGGTCGGGGAATTACAGGAAAGAATCGGGCTCCAGAACAGGGCTCCAGGTACCATGATGGGCTCTGACCTCGACCGAGGACCAGGACTAGGACCAGGACTAGGACCAGGAACAGGACCAGGACCAGGACCAGGACCAGGACCAGGACCAGGACAAAGATCATTCCCTTCACACCAGCAAGAGAACCTCAAGCTCCCCATATCTACTTTATAAGCACGTAGCCCGACGGGCATGATGGCTTGTCTCCTCGAGCTCCCCAGATCTACTTTATAAGCACGAAGCCCGAGGGGCGAGATGGCTTGTCTCCTACCTTCTTTTTCATCCTCCATCATATTCATACAAGATCAGGTCAGGTATCAACGATACCAATCCCGGCCACCACCTCAGTGGTAGTGGTCTCGGGGGTGTTAATAGGGATTTCAGATCCTAAACAAATTTTCCGTTAACATCATCAAATCCTGTAACAATTCAAATTCAAATGACGAATCCCGTCTGATAAGGAGGGAAAGAATTCATGGGATCACAGTAAAGTATTTACGAATTAAAAACCTAATTGGACGATATAAATATGTGGAGCCAAGCACGGTAAAAGGAAGGGGAAAAACAAGGACAACGACAGATACAAAAATACAACTGTTAATAGAAAAATTTAGCTAGGGACCAAAGAAGAATTTTCCAATTCCCCAACCTTCCTACAAGAGTCCAAATTAAGGCTTATATGACGGGGTGTCAAGGTCCCCGAGGTCAAGCTACCATGCGATTCAACAGGAGCAATGCGAGGCAACCCATACCATCTGAGCATCTCGCACGTGTCCATACTTACCAAATAAAGCCAGACGAGACCGCGTCAAGATTCTTATACCAGGATAAAGCCCGAAGATAGGTCGATGTGAAAGGACCTGGGTCCCCCGACATCAAGGTATCTCGTGACATTCTCCTCGAGCTTCATACTACCTTTAATTTCACAAGGAGACCTTCAAGGTGCCAAACTTGTCTTGTAAAGGCTCTCCTGCCTCCTCGAGGTATAATCTCGACCAGTCCGAGCATTAAAGGAAGGAGTTCGTAAAGCCTCGTCTTCACCAAAAGTGCCAAGATCCACTGTAGATCCTGGCATGTATAAATCAAGTAGCAAGAGCAGTGCTCGAGCGTACCTCTCCACCTTTCCATAAGCGAGCCAAGGTCGCCTGTTTATGGCAAACACCTTACCAGGGCCTGCTAGCCAAGCCCACTACCTCGCTAGGAAGCCTGCATGATTAGGTCAAGCTCCATGATAAAGCTCGGCGTAGCTAAACAAAACTCCCAACTATAAGGTTGGAACCCTATGGGATATTTCGCCCCTAAAATGGTTAGCACAAGCTCCATGGGAAGACCAGCATCTAGCTCCGTGACAATCGAAAAGTCCCCGGGGGACGCCGCCAGTGTACTGGATCTTAAGGTACATCGCTCTCAAGAAATATCAAATGTCACCTCGGGTAACCTCCATGAAGTACCTCTCCAAAGTGACATGTAGAACTAGAGCACTTCTCTCGGTAACGTAGGAGGAGAGGATTGACTTCCATGACATTTAAAGTATCATTAATGAGGTCAACCACATTAATGGAGGTAGTCAACCCAGTTAATGACATGATCAACACCATTAATAAAGAGAATATTCAACTCTTTAATGGCCGTCATTAGTGAAAAATTCCAAAGAGGAAACAGATACCTTTTCCTCCAAGATATCCTCCACAACCGATTATTGGGGGTCAACTATAAAAAGAAAATCCTGTCTATCAAGGAAGGAAGAGTCCGAAGAGGAAATAATCATATCTTCTCCGAGATAATAACTACAAGCCGATCAGCTACATTAAAGGAAGGATTGTATTCGATAAGGAAACAAAGACTAATTGAAGAGTCCCAGACTTGCACACCAAGGTGTCCATCATGTGTAAATATTCTTGTAAAAGTCATATTGTGGATCGGTCTCCGATCAATGACAGAAGATACATGCTTTGTTTAGAGATCTCTCGACATCATCAATGTATGTGTTACCTTTACCTAGAATATACTGGTATCGGTCTACATTCGACCACCATTGTAAACTCTCTGGAGCGACTACGTTGTATTATTTCACCATTCTTGTAAGCTCCCTGGAGCATTCTTTGATATATACATAAGGAAGGGTATTCCCCCTTCCTCCGGATACTGCCTTGGGGTTTTTCAGAGTGTGATCATTCGTGATGCTTTTTCCCCCTTGGTCAGTCCACCTCTCTCTACAAAAGATTTGTGTTTCTCTTACTTGTGTCCTTGAAAATACAATCACGATTAAATGCTCAAGGCTAACCTAGAGGGGGGAGTGAATAGGTTAGGCACCTTTTTCGACTCCCTTAGAAACAAACAAAAGTTTGTCCCTCTAGATTGCTTGTATCACAATATATATATTAATTAAAGACAATTAATCAGTATATAAACACAAGTAAAGTTTGATACAAACAAGTAATTGTAACACAGACACAATCTATATTATAAAAAGGAAGTCAACATACATAAAGAGTTCTATCCACAATACAAATATTAGAGAGATAGGGATAGAGAAAAGTTGACACAAGATATAACGTGGTAAAACTCCGAAGAGGAAACATCCACGAGCTAGCATCCACCGGCAAACAAAATCCACCGCTAGATAAGACAAGTACAATCTCTCAAGTGACCTCTTCACCTAGAAACTACCCTCTTATCCTACTCTATAAGTTGTCGCCTTATGCTCAACAATCTGAGGCTTCACACCTCTTGTCAAGACTTCCTTGCTCACCTTATCCGGATCTTCACAACCAAGGAAAGACTTCTTGCTCAACTATCCGAGTCTTCCCGACTCTAGTCAAGACTTCTTTGCTCACCTATCCGAGTTCTCCCAACTCTAGGCAAGACTTCTTGCTCGACTATCCAAGGCTTCACACCTCTAGCCAAGACTTCTTTGCTCGACAATCCGAGGCTTCACACCTCTTGCTAAGACTTCTTGCTCAACACCATAGGTCTCACACCTATTGTCAAGACTTCCTTCTCACAAGGTATCTAGGTGATCATGAATGCAAAACGCAAACAAGCACACAACATAGAATGCTATGATCAAAACATCCTATGGGAAATACTAGACATGAGCATGAATGCACAAATCACATATAGTCTAGTTTATCATGCATGAGTAGTCAATCTGGATTATGTAAGATATGATCAACATTAATCACAAGCTAGATTCATGAATATATCTAAACTTGAATCACAAGATATGATCAACAAATCACAAGATCAAGTTTAAATCACAAAAACCTAAAACATGCTAAAATCATATGACAATGTCAAATAGATCTAAGCATAAGTTCTAGAGCATATTCCTAATCATAGATTCAACAAATCACATGAATAGCTCAAAAGAACATTAGCACATGTATTTTGTGAGAATTTCGGCCAAGAGAGCCTAATACATTTGATGAACTATTTTTCACAAAATCAATCAATCAAAGTGTTACTAGCAAAATTTGGCTAGGGACCAAAGAAGAATTTTCCACTTCCCAGCCTTACCTCAAGGGTCCAAATTCGGGCTTATATGACGGGGTATTAAGGTCCCCGAGGTCGAGCTACCACGTGATCCTATAGGAAGCAAGGTGAGGCCGCCCATACCATACGAGCATCTTGCACGTGTCCAGACTTACAAAATAAAGCCTGACGAGACCGCGTCAAGCTCCTTATACCGTGATAAAGCCCGAAGCTAGGTCGAAGTGGAAGAACCTGGGACCCCAGATATCAAGGTATCTCGTGACACTCTCTTATAGCTTGCTATTATCTCTACTTTCACTAGGAGACCTTCAAGATGCCGACTTTGTCTTGCAAAGGCCCTCCTGCCTCATCGAGGTATAATCTCTATCTGTTCGAGCATTAAAGAAATAAGCCTGTAAAGCCTCATCATCACCAAAAGCGCCAAGATCCACTGTAGATCCTGGCATGGTTAAATCAAGTAGCAAGAGCAGTACTCGAGCGTACCTCTCCACCCTTCCAGAAGTGAGCCAAGGTAGCCTGTTTATGGTAAACACCTTACCAAGGTCTGCTAGTCAAGCCCGCTACCCCGCTAGGAAGCCTACATAATTAGGTCAAGCTATATGATAAAGCTCGGCGTAGCTAAACCAAGCTCCCAATTACAAGGTTGGAACCCAATGGGATATTTCACCTCTAAAATGGTTAGCACAAGCTCCATGGGAAGACCAGCATCTAGCTCCGTGACAATCGAGAGGTCCCTTGGGGACCCCACCAGTGTGCTGGATCTTAGGGTACCCCGCCCTCAAGGAAAATCAAATGTCACCTTAGGTAACCTCCATGAAGTACCTCTCCAAAGTGACATGCAGAACTAGAGCTCTCCTCTCGTCAACTTAGGAAGAGAGGATTGACTTCCATGATATTTAAAGTACTATTAATGAGGTCAACCGCATTAATGGAGGTTGTCAACCAAGTTAATGACATGACCAACACCATTGATAAAAGAATATTCAACTCTTTAATGGCCATCATTAGTGAAAGGTCCAAAAAGGAAACAAATACCTTTTCCTCCAAGATATCCTCCACAACCAATTATTGGGGGTCAACTATAAACAGAACATCCCGCCTATCAAGGAAAGAAGAGTCCAAAGAGGAAACAACCATATCTTCTCCGAGATAATAGCTACAAGTCGATCAACTACATTAAAGGAATGATCGTATTCGATAAGGAAACAAAGACTAATTGAAGAGTCCCGGACTTGCACGCCAAGATGGTCATCATGTACAAATATGCCTAAAAAAGGCATATTGCGATCGGGCTCTAATCAAGGATAGAAGACACATTATTCATTAAAAGTTCGCTCTACATCATCATTATATTTGTACCCCGACCCGAAAAATATCGGTCTATATTCGACCACCATTGTAAGCTCTCTGGAGCAACTACGTTGTATTACTTCACCATCCTTGTAAGCTCCCAAGAGCATTCTATGATATATACAAAAGGAAGGGTATTCCTCCTTCCTCCGGATACTGCCTGGGGGTTTTTCAGCATGTGATCACTAGTGATGCTTTTTCCCCATTGGTTAGTCCACATCCCTCTACAAAAGATTTGTGTTTCTCTTACTTGTGTCCTGTGTAATGCATGCGTATATGAGTATGAGCTAGATTCCTACCTCGCTGAACCTAGCGCTCTTATCTTCCCATCTACATGCTAAAGTCGCATATCAAGATGTGGAGAAACCACCCTACCAGCGTGAAGGAAGTCGATGGGCTCTCCTACATCAACTCTATGGCAAAAATTGAGCTCTTTGACACTGGAGCTAGATAAGCCCCCTCCTTACTTGCTATCTAAGTCGGGGAATTACAAGAAGGAATCGGGCTCCAGAACTGGGCTCTAGGTACCATGACGGGCTCCGACCCCGATCGAGGACCAAGACCAGAACCAGGACCAAGATCAACCCTTTCACACCAGTAAGAGAACCTTGAGCTCCCCAGATCTACTTCATAAGCACGAAGCCCGATAGGCGGGATGGGTTGTCTCCTACCTCCTGTTTCATCCTTCTTCATATTCATACAAGATCAGGTCAGGTATCAACGATACCAACCCCGGCCACCACCTCCGTGGTAGTGGTCTCGAGGGTGTTAATGGGGATTTCTCATCCTAAACAAACTTCCTGTTAACACAAGGATCACAAAATAATCCTAGAATCAATGCTAGCACAATACAATCCCAAACATGTGATAACATAGGCAAAATCAAAACCTAACTCAACATGAATGATTTCAATTGAAATTCAACCTAGCTTTGAAAGTGTTCAAAACACAAATCAAAACACTCACAATATACAAATATATGTAGAAGAAGAAAACCCAAGGCAATTGACCAAGTTTTAAAAGAAAACTTAGAGAGAAAATCAATACCTTAGTTGATCTAGGTGGAGTCCCATTTTTGTATGATTAGACACCAAAAACAGCAGAAAAATTAACTCAAACCTTCAGAGAAAAGATAGGGGATGAATAGATAAACACTCTCAACTTCGAATCACTCAAATCGGAGTTCAAATGATAAGTTATGGTGTATGGAAGGTGAGAAAATTTAGAGAGAAAATTCTGCACACTTGATTTGAATTTCTTCTTAGAATGAAATGTGAGAGGGAGAGAGTTTATAAGAGAGTGGGAAAGAAGAAAGATGAAAAGACATTTTTTCCCTCCTTTGGAATTGCTTCCCCGAGATGGTGAGTGGGCATCTCAGGGCAGCAAGGTTGTGCGGCCGAGATGGCCACGCGCCATCTTGGGCATGCACACCTCTATGGCCTTTTGGCCATGGTGCATTCCCCTCGCGCTTCCCTCACGTTCTTCTACCATTCTCCTGCCTCCGAACTCAGAATTCGGGGAACCCAGGTCCTTTCACGTCGACCTAGCTTCGGGCTTTATCCTGGTATAAGGAGATTGACGCGGTCTCATCGGGCTTTATTTGGTAAGCTTGGACACGTGCGAGATGCCCAGATGGTATGGGCGGCCTCGCCTTGCTCCTGTAGGATAGCGTGGTAGATCGACCTTGGGGACCTTGATACCTGTCATACAAGCCAAAGTTTGGACCCTTGCTGGAAGGCTGGGAAGTGAAAAATTCTTCTTTGGTCCCTAGCCAAACTTTTCTATTAACAAAATGCAAAGCCTAATCCGGAAGAATGTTTATGCTAATCTCTTGACAATCAACTTGTGAACTAAAAAGTCCAAAAGTATCACATGTCTTACCCTTATCCTTATATGACATGTATGACACACGTTTATCACTATATTTTTCCAAGGGTTGTACCAACATATCATCTCCACTACTTTGAACACCACGAGCTAAACACAAAGAAGTTATAAACCCCGGTCATGCAAGCTTCTTATCTCCTCTAGTTGAGAAAGCCGCATTATCCAAATAAAACATAAGCAAATCCCCAAGGTTTATAGGTTGATTAGTCACTAAGGCATTTACTATTTTGATCTTGTCTTTATTCAACTCGGTTGAATTCGAAGATCCAATAATATTTGTGCAAACTAAAAGATGCCAAAATGCACTTGCTTTAGTTAACTCATGTTAACTAATATTTGCTCTACCTTTCCACTCAAAAGAAGCATTGTCATATAGAGTTCTACCCATGATATTAAGATTCTCAATGATATCAACATCTAGAAAGTTTGAATCAATATTACTAGATAGCCCAAGAAACTTGTTAATGTTTACCGAGTTAACTCTAAACACAATACCCCTAACATCCATCAAAGCATCCAATAAGGTGGCACTCTCTCTATATTCATGATAAAATTCTCTAACAATAGTGTCATTCACTATTCCTAGCATGCTCACCCAAGATTCTCAATTTCTATCCTTAATGCATTTAAGAACATAAGAATCTTTACATTTACCTAAGTCAATGCCTCTCTCTTGAAATATCTTCTTAGTTGCAAAGATCCCTAAATCCTTTGACCTTGAAGCTTTGGATCTCTTTGAGGTTGACTTGGTTTTCACAATGGGATTCAATTGATTTCCACTTCCGGTAACTTTAGTTCTTCCCATTTGTTCTTGTGAAATAAGATGCTATAAACATACTGTTAATAGGGAAATTTGGCCAGGGGAGAAAGTTAAATTTTCCACCTACAACTGACACTCATGAGGCACGAAAAGACCGTAAAGCCACCCTGTAGGAGTAGGGAAGGCCGGTTTGGCTTCAAAGTTACCAGAAGACAAGCCAAGCGCGACATGGACGAGCCCCATAAGAGCACTGGAACCCGAGCTTCTCCAGGCCATCTATCGGGAAACCTCAGCTCTGAGGTTGAGCTCCACAAACGCCTCGTAAATGCTAGGGGAAGTCTCCCAGCTCAAGAGACATTTGAAAGAAGCCCGCCAACCACTCCAGAAGCCCGCTGTCCTTGCTGGGAATAAAGGAGGAATCACGCCTAAGTTTACATTACCCTAGCTACCTTCCAAGAGGGTCTACAAGAACACCTCAGGCCTCCACGGGTCAAGGAAAATCCATCTTAAGCTTCTAGGAACAAAGCCAGAGCAGAGGTCTACCTCGCTCTACGGGGCAATAGGCGACTGGTAGGATGACCTACATAAAGATTCATGGCACAAGTGCTCACGGGATTGTGTCTATGAAATGTTCACATGCACATGAAGAGTATAATTCAAATAAGGCAACAAACTTATCTTCGTCAACCATATCATCGAATCCGGAAACTATTCAAATTGAAATGATAAATCCCGCCCGATAAGGAGGGAACAGATTCATGGGATCACGGCAAAGTATTTACGAAATTGAAACCTACTTGGACAATATTTATAGATGAACACAGACAGAAAAGAACAACTGAGATAGATCGAGCGACATACGAAAAATCATAAACAACATATTTACACACAGAAAGAAGGCCTAAATTTTGATTTCAGAACACGGTCACCTTCGTCTCCACTATTCGACAGGCACTGAGTTGTTACCACCCTGCTCCCCCGAGAGATTATGAGCAAACAAGAGAGTTATTTGTATCTTAAAACAATATATCAATAATACAGCTCCCATTTACTGTTATTGCTACTCGTCTCTCCCTCAACAAGAAAGGTTCTGAGGAAAAGGAAAAAATCCAGGCTCTATAGCCAGATTCCCATCCAGCCAGCTACTGTGCGGGCTCTGGATCCCCCTCTGGGAAGACAAGTCGAGCTTGACCAACAAGCGGCGGCCTTTGTAGAGAATGTCCGCCTTCGATTACTCGCTGAGGGTATAGCTATCCAACAAACGGGTCTCTGCAATCAAGGGGAATCAAGCTGACATAGGGCTAGGCAACCCGCTTTTGATCGCCTAGGGCCAACCCTTTTGGAATCAACTCGTAACAAAGCAGGGTTCCCGGCCTCGATCTGAGATAGGCTAGGGCCTATGCCCCACGTCCTTGTAGCGTTGCCTCACTACCAACCACGACAAGTCAAATCCGCGATAGATGTCCTTCCCCGGGGACAGGAAGATCTTCTCCACCCAACGACTTTAAAGAGGGAAGCCCGTGGTAGAAATGAAGAAAGTCAGCAAAGCCCCCGAGCAAGCCCCCTCCAAAGAAAGAACCGGGTAGAGGTCACTAGTTCATCAGAGGGATTTGATGGTTAGGAATCCAAGATCGACTCAAGGAAGTCCGAAAGCAAGCGACTAAGGAACCAGTTGGTAGAGCTACAGAAAGAGGTCCAATTGATAATGAAGGGGAAGTACAGGGAGGAGAAGAAAGATCCTCTAAGTGAGATGAACGCCCCCTTCACCAGAAGGATCCGGGAGGCAAAGCTCCCACCTAAGTTCAAAATGTCAGCTGACAGGTTCTCTGGGACTGAAGATCCGCTGAGCCATTTAGAGAGTTTCGTTCAACAAATAGAGGTCCAGAACACAACCAGGGCCGCTATGTGTCAGATGTTCCCCACCACACTCACGGATTATGCTAAGACTTGGTTTAGGAAACTACCCGATAGGAGCGTAGATTCCTTTACCAAATTATCAACTGATTTCTACTCACAAATCCAGGGGGTTAAGCCCCAACTGAAGGACCTGATTCATCTACAGTACGCGATCCAGGAGAGAGGAAACTCTTTGGGCTTATGTCAAACGGTTGCACAAGGAGGTCATCTAGATGGGGGTCTT
Organism: Dipteronia dyeriana; assembly: GCA_032871835.1. Lineage (NCBI taxonomy): Eukaryota > Viridiplantae > Streptophyta > Magnoliopsida > Sapindales > Sapindaceae > Dipteronia > Dipteronia dyeriana. The sequence continues at coordinate 21,575,144 of CM065299.1, forward strand.
CACCGAGAGAGAAACCCTCACCAACTTCAGGAGAAACTTGTGGGTGGGAAACTATTCCGGTCTTTTGCCTAGAGACCTCTGAAAACCTACCAGGAAGCCTATGATCGGGCTCTGGAACAAATCGAGGTCGACGTGCAGCTCAAGGTCAAGATGGAGCATGACGACATAAAAGCCGAAAAGCGACAAAAGAAGGGAGCTCCTAGACCTGAGCAAGAGTAGAAAAGCCGAAACAAACCCTCTAATAAGTCAACATACCGATTCCCTCTTCCTCAGCCCAGATCGGAAAGGTATCCGGATAAGTGAACTCCTCATCAGGCTTTACCACCTCACAGGACAACAGCCCCTATAGCCCGCGATAGGAGGGGGTACGACCATTACACTCCTTTAAATGCATCCCGAGAAACAATCTACCTCGCTATTCAGGACAAGGGTTTGTTACAGAAGCCCGCTCCCATAAAAATCTTGGTTGACAAAAGAAACCGTTAAAAATTTTGTGACTTTCATAAGGATGTAGGGCACAACACCTCAGAATGCTACAACCTGAGGAACCAGATTGAGGCTTTAATAAGGGGAGGATGCTTGATAGAGTTCTTATAACAAGCTAGGGAGAACATTCAAACTGGAAGGGAGGTCCAATCCGAGATTTGGGAACACGCTGAGAAGAGGAAGGGAGATCAGGCTGACTTGATGTAACAGATTCAGGTAATTCACACTATCAGCGGAGGTCCCACTCTAGCCTGCACCTCCAACAATTCTAGAAAAAACCATGCGAGGAAGGTCTCTCTTAAGGACGAAGGGTGGGATATCTTTAAGGTCGACCAGAGACCGACCTACCCCTTCCAGCTGTCTCAAATCATCTTCACCGAAGCAGATGTCTTTAACACCGTGCAGCCACATGATGACCCCATGGTCATTACATTACAAATTTCCAACTTCATGGTGCACGACGTGCTCGTCGACACAGGTAGCAGCGTCGACATTCTGTTCAAAAACATTTTGGAAAAACTAAACTTGAAGCAATGGTGCTACAATAGTTGCTCTGCTCCATTATACGGGTTCACTGGGGACTCCATCACACCCACAGGATCAAAAATCCTACCAGTGATCATCGGAGCAGCACCTCTCCAATAAAACATCATGACCGACTTCGTGGTGGTAGATACCTTGTCGGCTTACAACGTAATATTGGAGAGGCCATTCCTATCATCCCTGAATGGGGTCCTGCCTATTTACCACAATGTCCTGAAGTTCCCGGTAGGAGACAAGGTGGGAGAGGTTCGGGGTGATCAGCAAGCAGCTAGGAAATGATACACAGTGTCGGCTAACCCAGCAGCTCTAGCTAAACAACTCACCCAAGTAATGACTATCCAAGGCGGGAAAACCCCGTCACTGAACCTATAAGACGCGGGCTCCATCGATTATCCCAAAGAAGGCCTTGTAGTGCTCGACATGGAAAAACAGAGAAGCAAATGGACCAGCGGCCACCTGGTCCACAAGTTAGAGGAGATTCCTGTTCGACTAACCGATCTCTCTAAGGTCATTAAGATCGGTTCTACCCTTGAGCCAGGAATGAAAGAGGGCTTGATTAGGCTTCTCATGGAGTTCAACGGTATTTTTGCCTGGAGTCATGCGGAGATACCGGGGATCCTAATGACATTAGTTGCATATCGACTGGTGGTGGATCCAACCTTCAACCCCGTCAAACAGAAAAGGCACCACTTCAATAATGAAAGAAATGTGGCGATTCAAGAAGAAGTGGATAAACTCACCCAGACGGGTTTCATTCGAGAAGCCCGCTATCCCGAATGACTCGCCATCGTGGCCATGGTCACGAAGGCAAATAGGAAGTGGCGTATGTGCGTGGACTACACCGACCTCAACCAGGCATGCCCGAAGGAAAGTTTTCCTCTGCCAAAAATTAATAAATTAGTCGATTCTACCTCCGGGAACAAGCTCTTGAGATTAATGGACGCGTTTTTTGGCTACAATCAGATTATGATGCATCCTGCAGATCAAGAAAAGACCAGCTTCATCACCGTGCAAAACCTGTACTACTACAATGTGATGCCTTTCAGGCTCAAAAACGTTGGAGTTACTTACCAGCGGTTAGTAACCATTTGTTCAAGCCCGAAATTGAAAGGTCGATGGAGGTATATATTGACGATATGATCACTAAATCTTCGACCTCGGAAGGCCACCTAGACCACCTTCGTAGGACCTTCATGATTCTAAGGGAAAATCAGATGAGATTGAACCCTTCTAAATGCACATTTGGTGTAACTGGGGAAGTTTCTGGGCTTCATGGTCTATGAGAGAGGCATAAAGGCTAACCCAGAAAAAATCATTGCTATCCTGGATCTAGAATCCCCCACATTTCTTAAACAGGTTCAATCCTTGGTCGGTCAGGTAGCAGCGCTCAACAGGTTCATCTCCCGGTCTACCGATAAGTGCCTATCATTCTTCAAAGCTATCAAGCAGGAAAGAAACATTAAGTGGGATCAAGAGAGCGAACAGGCTTTCCAAGCTTTGAAAAGATACCTAATGAGCCCTCTGTTGCTAGTCAAGCCAAATCCTGGAGAAGAACTTCAAATATACTTGGTCGTTTCAGAAACTGTTGTAAGTGGGGCCTTGGTCAAGAAATACGGGGATAGGATCCAGCGACCTATCTACTATATGAGCCGCGCTCTAATTAAGCCCAAAAAAACTATACTTTGCTGAAGAAGCTCGCGTATGCATTGGTGACTTTGGTAAGGAAACTCCATCCTTACTTTCATGCTTATTCGATAGCAATGGTGATGGACCAACCCCTCCGTCAGTTCTTGCAAAGGCCAAATGTTTCTGGAAGGCTGGTTCTATGGGCCCTATAGCTTACCCTGTTCGATTTAAAGTATAAGCCTAGGACTACGATAAAAGCTGAAGCACTAGCGGACTTTGTAGCCGAGCTTTTAAAACCTTCAGATCAGGTAACCCCCGCGGTAACAGATGTCACCCTTGAGAGGATTCCAGAATATGACAACTGGCCGGAGGGTTGCGAGTCATGGACTCTCTACACGGACCGAGCTTTCGGGTAGTCCTGGGGTGGAGCTGGCATAGTCCTCATCGACCCAGAAGGAATTGAGTGCTGCCATTGTTTCAGGTTCGAATTTAAAGCAATAAAAAATGAAGCGGAATACGAAGCTCTGCTAGCTGGGATAAAAGCTGCCATAGAGCTCGGGGTTGATTACCTAAGTATCAAGAGCGACTCTTCACTCGTGGTCAACCAAGTTTCAGGGGATTATCAGGCCAAAAGGGATAACATGATCGCTTACCTGAAATTGGTGCAACAACTCAGGTCTAGATTTAGGGGATTCAGAATCGAGCAGATACCTCGACAGCTAAATCATCGGGCTGACGTCCTAGCCAAGATAGCTGCCTATGGTGGCCAGACCCTGCCACATGGAGTCCCTCTTCAAGTAATCCTCCTACGTAGCATTATGACTGGCCAGGAATCTTATACCCTGGACCGACAGCCATGCTGGATGGATCCAATAGCAGAATATCTACAGGATGAAAAACTCCCTGGGTAGCCCGACCAAGCTATGAGGGTTAAAAGGCTCTCGGTCCGATATTGCATGGTAGATGGACATTTATACCGAAGGGGGGAATCCCTTCCCCTACTCTGATGCCTACACCCGGAAGATGCCAAGTGAGCTTTGAGAGAGGTTCACTCCGGGGAATGCGGGAACCATATTGGTGGAGAGGCCTTGGAATATCAGGTTCTCCGTATGGGGTATTACTAGCCGACCATCCATCAAGATGCTAAGAACTTGGTGCAAACCTGCGACGCATGCCAGAATGCCCAAACTTGAGTCACCTCCCTCCAAAGCATTTGTCGTCCCTTAGCTCACCATACCTCTTTGCTATGTGGGGGGTCGATTTGATTAGACCACTTCCTACAGCTCCAAGACAGGCCCAACATGCTATCGTTGCAATTGACTACTTCACAAGATGGGTTGAAGCTGGACTACTCTCTCAGATATCGAAATAAAACACAACAAAGTTCATCAAGACCAATGTAGTATGCAGGTTCGGAACCCCTCTAGTCATCATAATCGACCTCGGAAAACAGTTCGACAATGCCCGATTCAGAGATTTCTATCAAGGTTTGGGAATCGACCTTCGTTTTGCTTCGGCAGCCCACCCTCAGACCAATGGTCTGGTTGAATCCACGAAAAAAACCATCAAGAATTTATTGAAGAAAAAGCTATTACAAAAGAAAGACAGATGGGTAGAGGAGCTTCCCGAGGTCCTCTAGGCTTACCGCATTACAAGAAGAACAGCTACCGAGGAAACACCCTACTCGCTGGCCTTCGGGGTTGAAGCAGTCCTACCTATAGAGCACAAGTTGACCTCCTTTAGAGTCAAACGGTTTGAACCGGGAAGTAATGAAAGCAAGCTCCGAGCTAGTTCGGATCTCCTGGAGGAAAAGCAAGAGCGAATAGCTGAAAAGGTAGCAATCTACCAAGGCAGGATTGCCAGGTACTTCAATAAGAGGGTTAAAACCAGAAGCTTCAAAGAAAGGATCTGGTCCTCAGGAAAGTGACGTTGAACACCAAGAAGAGGTCGGACGGGGTCCTAGCGCCCAACTGGGAAGGACGCTACCTAATAAAGATGGTGATCCTTAATGGGGCGTACAATCTCGGGGATATGGATGGCCGACTCATCGACCATACTTGGAATGCGGATCACCTAAGGAAATTCTACCCTTGAACATGAGACTCAGGAGCAGGCAACCTCCAACAAGATTCTTTTTATTTTCTGACAGTATTGTACTACATCTTCCATATCAATAAAGCTCGCTTGTTTTCTTGTTTACTCCATCTTCGACTATGTCCTACAATGATTTGGGTTTACATGGAAAGTTTAGACATTAAGACTAGGGGTAAGCCGGGGAAGCCCCATCGCTGCTTCTGATGCCTCGACCGGGCACCACCCCCCGTCAAGAAAAGTCTAAGTGTAAGAGTATAGTTTCCATCTAGATCTTAAGACCAGGGATTGATCAGGAAAGCCCCATCATCACCCCCGATGCCTTGGTCGGGTGACCTCCCCCAAGAAGGATCTGAGTGTAAGAGCATAGTTGCCATCAAGATCTTGAGACCAAGAAATAGCTAAATAGCGCTCTTGATGCCTTGGTTGGGCTACCACCCCCAAGAAGGGTCTGAGTGTAAGAGGATAGTTGCCATCCAGATCTCGAGATCAGAAAATAGCTAGATAGCGCTCTTGATGCCTTGGTCGGGTTACAACCCCCAAGAAGGATCTGAGTGTAAGAGCATAGTTTCCATCCAGATCTCGAGACCAGGAAATAGCTAGATAGCCCTCCTGATGCCTTGGTAGGGCTACCACCCCCAAGAAGGATCTGAGTGTAAGAGCATAGTTGCCATCCAGACCAAGAAATAGCTAGATAACGCTCCTAATGCCTTGGTCTGGCTACCACCCCCAAGAAGGAATCGAGCTTGAAAGCCTGGAAGCCCTCCTGATCCCGAGCCTAAGAAGGAACTAAACAATTCTCCACTTAATGTTCTACTCGGGCTACAACCTCCCAAAGGGGCTCGGGGATGGAGGGCTCGACTTACTTAAACTCTAAATGCTCCTGTTATTTTACTAGCTCTCCTTGATACAGGGTTACTTACTACAGCAAACTCACAATCAAACAAAGGGTCTGTCAGGTGAAGAAGTTGAGCTAGGAGTTCCATTGGTATAGGGGCTCAATGCCAATAACTTGTTTTTCTTATCTAAATTTTTCCCAAAGATAGCTCGCTTCGATATAAAAGCTGGACGATCAAGCAAGTACATGGAAGCAAGATTTAGATATGAGGATTAAACTTTTATTATCAAGTAAGGGAGCCTATCCCCCAACAAGGCTACTACAAGCAAGGGGGCCCTATCCTTAGATCCGGACTATAAAGGAAAAATAATAAGAAATCAAACACAGTTAAAGATGGGATGCCCACCCCTTTTTCTTGGCATTCAAAATAAATCACATGGAAGAGAACTCAAGCTTCTTCGTCTTCATGAGGGCCTTCAGCTTTCTCCTCCACATAATGGACCTGGCTCATGCTCCCCTCTTCAGTCGCGGCTCATCTTGATTAGCTGTATCCATCACTTCTACCACTTCCTCCCAAGTATCAGCTCTGGTCGCCTCGGGGTCAACAAGGTCTTCCTCCACGATTTCATTAATCACCGCCATAACTTCAGGATGAATAGCTGCATTAAGAAGGCTAGTCGCCGACTTAGGCACGGTCCAGCCTTCTATTGACCCCATTCCTGAGAGCACTGTGGGAAGATCTCGGGCTTCTGTGAGGCCTCTTTCTAGCTCCTCGTTATGAACCCCTTTCGAGGATTCACCTGGACCAGATGCTGGAAAGGCTGGAACAGGAGGGGGCGGATTTGGTACCTCAAACTGCTTCTCAGATCCCTCCCTAGAATGATCTACTCCATGAGTTTCGGGGTGAGACATTTCCGTATTCCTCAACATGACCTCCGCTCTATCCCAGCCGGTAATACTAGAGAGATCGAATTGAGGGGGAAGAGCCTCTGCAACCCGATAGAAGGCATAGAAATACCCCTCGCTAAAAGAAGCTTCCACTTAGGCTTGGAGCTGGGTAATTCGAGCCAGTAAGGTTTGGTTCAGCATTAAGGGTCTTCGCCTCTCCCCTCCAGTAATCCGGCTGGCTAGCCCACCCCTTCGACCGGAGAGTCTCCTGACCAAAAGCCCGCTTCAACCTCTCATGATCGCATTGAAGCTCAGCTAGTTGTGTCTCCATTCCCTGTTGACAGGAGGTCATCTATTGGACAAGAGTCTGAGCCAGCGCAAGCAACCTCATGGCTCGCTCAGCTTCAGCCTCAACCTCAGCCTTGGCTGCCCGATCACGGAGGAAGGCTACCTGATGCCCCATGGCCACCTGAAACTTGAAAGCCGACAAAGGAAAATCAGGTTAGAAAATAACAAGTCAAGCATATCAATGAAGAAGTAAAAGCGACAATTACCTCTGCTAAAAGGGCGGACCCTTTGGTGATCAAGATATCCACGGGCATTGCGGTTATCCTAGAAAGCCCACCGAATGGACAAGATGCTACAAATTACTTCAGGACATCGTCCTTACCAATCGAGCTCGATTGCTGGTATGGACGAGAAGGAGCGACCTCAGAAAAATCAGCGTCAGGCTCCTTGGGAACCTCGACAACCCGGGATACAACCAGATCTGCAAAAAAGGGTAGCGGGAATCGGGGGGCTTCATGTGGAGCAATAACTTCTGGATGAGGGGTAGGAACAGAC